>CM064509.1:5441375-6155352 GCA_032716605.1 Paralithodes platypus
CTTTGCATGCCATCTATTCCCTCACAACCCTGTACCAAATGATCGTCAGTGCGAGGCTAGCCGCCTCGCCAGTGACTAACTTCTATTGCCATACTTCCAGATAAATGTGGCAGAGTTAGCAACCCAGTCTCCACCACATCCAACAAACCATGCAATTAACAACCCAACCAATTAAACCAGCTGGTCAAGGCACCTTCGGTTTTGGTATTACGAACACCCACATCTGTCTCATAAACAGAGGGTTATTACAAACACTTGTAATATGGCAAGCCCCCAGCCACAGCCGCCGGACGACCATCACAGAGAGCACCTACTCCTTTTCACCCACCCGAGGAGGGAGACCCCTACCCCTGCGGAGGTATACCTGACCCCTGTTTTGACTTCCGGGTCATTGCCAGGTAGCACAGGAATTCTTCCTATCAATGAACTAACCATGTATGACTAACACCTTTACTAACCTCTATTTTTTTTTTTTTTTTTTTTTTAAAAGAGACAATGAACGGAGGAAGGAAAAACACAGATAAAACAAAAAGGTCCATGTGCCTAAAGGCATCCTCCATTCATAAAATGTTTGTAACAATGGATTTAAACATTTGTTGATTGTAAGTTTGTGGAAAGCAATTCGAGGGAAGTGAATTCCAAAGAGTAGTAGCTCTGGGGATAAATGAATTCTGATAAGCAGAAGTTCTGCATTGTGGAGGAGAAAGTGTAAATTCATGGGCGCTCTCAGCTGCCCTAGTTCTACGGGGAAAGATGTGGAGAGGCGGCACAATTGAAGCAAGTTCCTCGGAACAATTGCTGTGAAAATATCTGTAGAATAATGCAAGGGATGCAACGTTTCTTCGTATGGCTAATGTAGGAAGGTCCTGTGTGATTGCAGGGTTATTGATTAATCTAATAGCTTTATTTTGAATTTTGTCCAACTGCCTCAATGCAACCACTCCACTTCCACCCCACAGAGGTGAACAGTAATCCATCTGAGAGCGCACATGACTTTTATATATTACGGCCAACTGCTCGTCAGTGAAGAATTCTCGAACTCTGTACAGGAGTCCCAGTTTTTTAGAGGCATTCTTAGCAATGCTTCTAACATAATGTGTCCAGCTCAAGTTAGTAGTTAATGTTACACCGAGAATGTCAATACTAGGGGAAGTGGGAATATTTACATCATTAAAAAATATATGGGAGTCAGTGAGATTCTGTCGGTTAGAAAATTGAATGTACTTGGTTTTCTGTGCATTAAAGGAAACTAGATTCTCTTGTCCCCATTCATTAATTCTAGAAAGGTCCTGGTTCAGAGAAATTGCAGTGTTTATTTTTGAATTTATAAGATCGGGTTGGGTGAAAGAATTGGTAAATGTGAAGGAACTGTGGAGTGTTGAGTCATCTGCGTAGGAATGTATTGGATTATGAGTGGTAGATATGAGATCATTGATATGAATGAGGAACAGAGTTGGGGCCAAAACTGATCCCTGGGGAACACCAGCATTTATTGAGTGAAATTGAGAATAAAGGCCATCTACCATTACACGTATTTTTCTGTTATGAAGATAAGAAGAAATTAGTGGAACTAATGATGCAAGGCCGTAGTGTGACATCTTCGACAATAAGGATTGATGCCAGACTCTATCAAATGCCTTTGATATATCCAGTGCTATTGTATGTGTTTCACCATGTTGGTCTGTAGCTTGGTTGATTTGATGCGTAAGAAGGCAAAGAATGTCTGCAGTTGATCGACATCGTCTAAAACCATATTGCCTATCACTGATTAATTTATTATTCTCCAGATGCTTAATTATGTGATTATTTAATATAATTTCAAAAACTTTGCCAAGAGTGGAAGTTATAGCTATTGGTCTGTAGTTTGATGGATCTGAAGAGGCACCTTTTTTAGGAACTGGATGGATGTTTGCTTCTTTCCAGGGTACTGGGAAGCATGAGGTATGAGTACACAGACGGAAAAATTTTGCCAATACAGGAGCGAGCACCAAGGAGCAATTCTTAAGTACTATTGGAGGAATTTCATCTGGACCAGGAGCCTTATCTACTGAGAGATTCTGCAAAATAGTTTTGACATGTCTGGTGTGGATCTTAAGTGAGGGAATTTCAGGTGAATTAAAATTAAGTACAGGGACATCTTGATTTATGTCATCTAAGGTTGAGTTGGTGGAGAAAATATCTGCAAGAAGGTTAGCTTTACCTCGTGGGTCACTTACAAGATTGCCAGTCGGAGATTTTAATGGTGGAATGGATGAAGCAGTAGTGAAGTTGGATTTGAATGAGTTAAGAGTAGACCAAAATATTTTGTTATCATTTGGATTATTTAGAAGTTTATTTGCCTGCTTATGGAGAAAGTTTGATTTAGTTAGGTTTAATACAGTTTTGGCATGATTTCTGATGTTTCTAAAGTAATTAAAGGCTTCATGTGTTTTTGATCTTGTGTATGCATTGTAGGCTATTGCTTTTTGTTCAGTTACTCTAGCACAATTATGGTCAAACCATTTAGGTGAATTAGATCTTTTACTGTACTTTTGATGAGGAATAAAAGTTTCCATTCCAATTTTTACAAAATCTTGTATGTGGCTCAAGGTGGAGTGTGCATCATTAGAAAAGAAAGAGGTCCAGGGAATATCAATAAAGAAACCTTGAAGACCCTCCCAGTCTGCCCTATCGTAATGCCATTTAGTCACCAAAACAGGTTCAGAGTGGGAAGGTGTGGTAGGTGATAGACAGGTGGCCTGTATCAGACAGTGATCAGAAGATCCAAGTGGGGACCTCACTGTAACATCATAATTTTCTGAATTGGTTGTTAAAAATAAGTCCAGTAGGTGGGAATTATGATTAGGATTATCTGGTACACGGGTGGGTTGGTTGACTAGTTGAATGAGATTAAATGAGTCTGCAAATAGCTCACATTCAAGACCAGCATCATCAGTCCTGGCTGAATGAGTGAGCCATTCAACATTATGGACATTAAAATCACCCAACACAGTGATTTCAGAAGAAGCATTTAAGTTGAGGACACTGAGTTGTGAGGACAGAGAATCAAAAAGACTTTGCTCTGGAGGAGTATTTGGGGAACGGTAGATGCAACATATGTATTTAAATTTACCAGCAGAAATTAATTTGTATATAGAATAATCAAAATAGGGACAATTGAAACAAGTAACCTCCTCCAGGGCAATTTCAGATTTTGGCGAAGCAACATACACCACCGTTAGGTCCTGAAATTTTGGCCAGTTGATAACCTGGAAAAATTAAATCTAGATGTGTACAGGATGTGGATGTTACGTTGGAAGTCTCGGTCAAAACAATGGAGAGTAGGGGATTCTGCTTGAAGAAATTGGTGTACAGAATTGATGTTAGCAGTGAAGTCCCCTTATATTACTAAAGAAGAGCTGTACCTGACAAGCAGCTTTG
Source organism: Paralithodes platypus (assembly GCA_032716605.1). Lineage (NCBI taxonomy): Eukaryota > Metazoa > Arthropoda > Malacostraca > Decapoda > Lithodidae > Paralithodes > Paralithodes platypus. The sequence goes on from CM064509.1 coordinate 5,444,796, forward strand.
GGACGTTGCAATGCTCTTGACACAGTCGCATGAATGACGACCGGGAGGTGCCCTGTGTCAATAACCCACCCCATGCCGGGGGTGGATATCCGAGGGACCACCCAGGGTTTGCTCTTAACAATTGTACTGCCATATTTATAAGGTAAGTGTATGGTGTTACCATGTATGATATGTAGTGGGAAGAGATTAGTTTATGGATAGAGGATAGCGATGTAGGGCAATGGTCGTGAAGTTGTGGCTGTGTATGTTATATAAAAGAGGGTTTTCCTGATACCCGCTGTTGTGTGAGGCAGAAAGATATTTATCCCAGCTACCCAGGCCGGGGAGAGAAAATGGAATTCAGGCTATTCCCTGAGTCGCCCGAAAAACCTTGGCGGTAGTAACTGGCACTCCCTGGGGCGGGGCTGCCTACCCCTACTACCTACAAATTCACCCCCAATAACCCAATAACCTTTTCTTGCAATACTCTCTCCGATAACCAAATTAACACCTCAGCTATACCATAGAATTGAAGACTGAAGCCATCTACGATAGACGCTCGGCTATCACAGCTGTCCCAATCCTCCTCGCAAAGTAGATCCAGTCCTCTCCCCCCGAAATACTTCCAGTATAGCCAAAATAGTACCTCTTACTAAGGCTACAGTTATATCCCATTATGAAGCGCATCCATATAGCCATGCTGCCACAACAGTTTAATCCCCACCTTACCTAGGTCCCGTATCCATTGTGAGAGCTCTCAAATACTCCATCATACTTCAGAGATCCCTATGGCCTACAGGGTCCAAAACCGAGCCTATAAACCAAGCCTCCAGCCCCCATTAAAATCAGTTGAAAGATTTAAGAAACACCCAACCAGTGGCTGGTCCATTAAGTTGACTCCTGAGCTCTGCCCTTGTTTTGTTTCCTGAGAATTGAGTGGTTCCCCAGCCGGCACTGTCGCGTGGCTGATTGAGATAGAAGAATCTGTCCCCCGTAAAAGAAATCTACGTGCACCTTTTAACCTTCACATAAACCAGTGGTGGATATAAGAGTGTAGCCAGCAAAACGATCGCCAAGAGATCCGTCTTGAGAACTTCTACATATGGACCATCTGGAACCGCCTGCGAGGGCCAGTTGCGGGCGGGGTATGCCCCCAACACTCACGAGACTCAATATAACCATGACCAGACCAATCAAATAACGACCCAAGAATTCACTCTCTCCGCACTACAGTGTTACAGTGCTATTTAGAGCCATCACTTATTAATATTTCTACGAAGTGGCTATATCTTTGTCCCAGTATAATTCATATCTGACCATTCCATTAGGAAGTGCTCCGCGGTATCTGTTATTATAAATTAACACTGCGATATTAACTCTCGTAATTACTCATATATCCAGATTACTAATACAATAACCGTGAAACCCTAGTGATATCTGATGTTCGACCACTGATGTGCGTTTCTATGTGTTTCTGATACAAGAATATAAACTCTTAGATCAGTACCCCCCTGAGGTTACTAGAATTCCCCGTGCTCTAAAATACGCGTGTCCTAATCTAGTCTATGAATTATTCCTTGTGCACCTAGCTACGAGTGATCAATATAACATCGAATAGGAATCTAGGAAGTAATATTTATGGTCTCCAAATTATAAACTTTTGAATAAAGCCAGTGATCAGAAGTTAATAATACCTTAAACGTTTGTAAGAGGGAGACTAGGCTCCATCCAGATCCACTTCATGCTAGTTTGTTAAATTCTATCAATTGGTCTTGTCACGAATATTCATATCTTCTTATGCGTCAGATTAATCATCATCTACAACATACAGAAGTGTGTTCCCTAATAAAAAGTGATCGTGGTGTCCTTGTTACACGTGTGTTTATTTTGTGTTTCTCTCTATTCCTCATACCTTTTTTTGTGCATATCATGCCTTCTATCCCCAGGTACCCCCCCCCCCGTGTCAGTTAGAAACTCCGATTACCCAAGTTTAATCCTGTAGAAAAACAGGGCATAACATTGGCGGCAGCGGTGGTTCTTGGATTCGGATAAAAGGTTGCTTTGCCATTGAGGCCAGTTTGGAACCGTCGAATACGATAACATCATCATGGCGCACCGTTCTCACATCCCCATCCCACATTATGATGGGGAAGACTTACGAGATCGAAACGTTCATCGGACATAGTGAAACCCGTACTTGCCCTAGTTTTTTACCACGGACGCAAAAATCTGTGGTAGGTGTGTTTAGTAAAAGATGGGACTGGATGTATGCAGAGGTTCGGGAGAGGGTACAACAGGTGAAAAGTGTGTTGGTAGGCACGCGAAAGCAGTAACAGAATAGGGTGGTCAGTATGAGTGAAGAAGTCCTTGCTGACATTGTGGTATCCCGCACTGACTACTGAGCGAATCTGGACGTTTGATTTAGAGACCTCAGACCCAGGTGCTGAGCAGTGGAAAATGAATTACTTTAAGGAGTGCGTGCGAAGTTTCCCTGGAGGGTAGACAGATAATGAGAAGTAAGAAGGAGGTGTGGGTGTGGAGTAGATGTGCTGGACATTGTGAAAAGGACACAACTTGAATGGTCGCCCTATGGAAGTATGGAAGCGTAGATACTAAGTGGGTGTACGAGAAGCGAGGTGGAGGGACAGAGGGGGGGAGAGGTTGAACCGGATATTAGTGTTGGAAAGGATGGGAGTGAGGAACTACATGACCAAGGCGGTGCTGGTTGGGTGGTGGGCGTCGACTGATGGGGACATGGAAAAGGTGCAGGGGGCGTTTCGTTGCGTGGCCACCCCTTCGGGGCTCGCGGCGGTCAGGCAATATATAGATAGGATAAGACGCAAGAAATAGATAGCCGTGACATTAAAGCACCTGGCAAAAGCCGTTTCCCTGGTTGCCCTGACCACGTGCCACCCTGCTCTCACATGGGACGAATTTCGGCCCAATAGTGATAGAAGCCATTCCAAGCCTTCGTTGGGCGTTTTCGTGGCCCACACCCGTATCCAAGACACTAAATTAGAAGGCGATCTAGATGCCACAGTGAATAAGATCGCCCAACATATAAAAGTGTCTTTCCCCACATTGACCAGAATCCAGCAAGAGCAGCAGATTCTGGTCAACCTTGTATCAATATTGCCCTCAGCAGTAAAAGATCATTTCCGTGTGCACGATTTCGTCGGATATAAAAAAGATCTCATCACGATCCGACGTATTTTGGCCGTGCAACAGAAACACCCACCCAAATCGCTGTAATAAAGAAGTTTCCCACGCACCCGCAGCACCTCGACCACCAAAACCCCAAGGCTCAAACCTTCAACTCCAAGAATGCCTACCCATCCTCATCCTTCCACAACAGACCGACCTACCCTTCCGGCAAGCCCCACCCCAGTAGGCCCCGGCTCCACCCCACCCACCACGCAGAATCTTCAACCGGAACAGAACCTACAACACCTACCAAAGTAAAAATCCTACATTAGTAATTATCAACCCCTATGATTTCCCTGCCTGTAGTGCTCAGTGTGCCCTCCATCAAATTCATGACTCTGCCAAACCTCGCCCCTTTACTCCTCGCATTTCTGTAAATGAAGAGGGGTTGGGACAAGAGGAAGAAATGGAGGAAATGCACACCGGAGAAATAGCCCCTATCATGACCTCAGACGATACCGAGGAAACCCTGGAGGCGTAGATACCGACTCCCAGGATTTTTAAAGTACCCCCCCCCCCACGATGGCCTCGGCGGGGGACGCCATAACTGATCGCACTGCCCCCATTTACTACATGGCCACATCAAGGACATTCCTGTCCGCTTGTTAATCGACACGGGAGCTGCCAAGTCCTGTTTGTTCAAGTCTTATTATAATCAACACCACCGACTATGTGGCCCCTTGTTACCTACCAAATCAGAACAATCTCAGCTGCTGATACCTACTTAAATCTCCTAGGAGACACTTTGCCCCTGTCAGTAACTACTCCTGCCCCCCATGCTCGTTGTTATCACACATTCACAGTATTTTCCTCCCACTGTAAACATTACGATGGTTTCCTTGGACTTGACCTCCTTCAAAAACTCCAGGCCCAGGTTGACTGCGGCTAGAGGCTGATCTCATTAAAAAAAAAAATCCAACCCAAAGCCTCTGACAAACCAATCACGCAGAAACCTATTCACAAAAAGAAAAAAACACCTCCACCCTCAACAAACTCTGAGTCAGGGTTACCAAGTTGCAGCTAGCACTAAGGTAACTCCTAAACCCTCCCCTTGCCCCGAGTTCTCTCAAAATATCACTCATTTTGTTGAAAAAATACCTCAACAAACGAAAGAAGACAAGTCCAAGCAACTCCCTCTCGGTAACCCCCCCATTTCTCCTAACTCTGTCCAGGATCAATCCTCCCATGTTTCCAGAGCAGACTCTGATGTATGTAAAAACCATTCTACCAAATATTTATGTACACATGTTTCCAGGGAAAATGCCGACCTATGTACCCAACAATGTTTTCCCCCTGCCCCCCGAAATGCTCAGATATTCCCCAACCAACAAAAATTTCCCTTGTGACAGTTTTTCAGTCAGTAGCTCCCTTCCACCCCCACACAATTCACACCCTGTAGAAAACTTCAAAACCCCACACTTGACTCGCCCTCTCATGACAGACAAACCCACCAATCCCATATAACCTCTAAACAAGCTGTGACGGGGACCGACAAAACTGGCCAAAGTCGTCCTATGAACAGCCACAGATCAGTACCTCAGTCCTCCACCAATAACCCATGTTTCTATACCTAACTCTTCCCCCACCAACCCTCCGCAGTCCCACCAACAAATTCCGTTTTCTAAATCGCTCGCCCCTCACCACTCTGATCCTCCCACACGCGCCGTTAATCCCCCCCCCACACGCGTGACCCCCACCAACGTGATTCCCCCCCCCCCCCCTTATGCGTACCGAGCACCTGCTCACCAGTCGATCCCCCACCATCATTAGCCCAGCTGTAGTTCAAGATAAATGTCAAATTCCCCCCCGCCATCAAAAATGGGTTAACCTTCGACCCATACCCCAAACTCACATGATATTTTCCCCCACTACCACGTCCGGCAACCCCAATCGTTGCCTCTTACAACCCGCCATCATTTCCGCTCGCATCAACCACATTCTAGTGGCAAATATCTCTGAAGAATCCCTGACATTACCAAAAGGCCTCATCATAGGAGACCTCGAAACTTTTGATGACCTCCCCATAGATTCCAATGACACCCCTACCAGCCTCAAATTGTCCCTCTCCCTGACACATTATCCGACCACCAAAAACACAGCATGTAGGAAGTATTGCTAGAGTTCAGTGTCGTGTTTGCCCAACAACCCACTGAAATCGGACAGTCTGAGGTGGAACAACACATCATTAACACCACAGGCCCCCCCATAAGACAACCATCCCGTAGAAAAAATCCCATACAACGCCAGGAAGAGGAACGCCAAGTCCAAGAGATGTTAGAGGCCGGAATTGCTTACCCCGTCCATCAGCCCCTGGTCTTCCCCCTGTTGTCCTAGGTAAAAAGAAAGATGGGTCAACCCGTTTTTGCGTCGATTACAGGAGATTGAATGACGTAACCATTAAGGACGCTACGCCATTACCCAGGATAGATGATTCCCTTGACTCCCTATACGGATCCAGATGGTTCACTACCCTCGACTTGTAAGCAGGGTATTGGCAAGTGCCTATCAAGGCATAGGACCAAGAAAAAACAGCATTTTCCACTAGTGGTGGCCACCACTACGAATTTAAACGTCCCTAACCTTTTGGCCTCTGTAACGGACCGCCACTTTCTCCCGGTTGATGGAAGCGGTATTACATGGCCTGACTTGGGAAACCTGCCTAGCGTATCTAGACGATATTATTGTGTACTCACAAACCTGGGAAGAACACCACCTCAGGTTGAAACAAGTTCTTCAAAGAATCCGAGCCGCCGGGTTGAAATTGAAACCCTCAAAGTGCGAGATTGCACGAAATAAGGTAGATTTTCCTCGGCCACGTAATATATGAATATGGTATTGCACCAGACCCAAAGAAACTTCAAGCCATACAAAACCAACCCCCACCCACCACCGTTAAAGGAGTACGTTCTTTTCTAGGTTTAGCCACATACTACAGACGTTGTCGTCCCACATTTTGCCGCAATAGCCAGACCCCTCCACCAACTCACCCACAAGGAACACCACATTCACCTGGACAACCGAAAAGAGACCTCGCTTTTAACACTTTGAAACAAAAGCTAATCCAAGCCCCTATTGTCGCTTTCCCTGATTACCATAAACCTTCCTGTCTTTATACCGACGTATCTCTGTACGCCATTGGTGCAGTTTTTGGCTCAAGTAGAGACGGAGAGGAACATGTGATAGCGTATGCCAGCTCCACACTCAACCAAGCCCAACAGAATTATGCAGCCACCAAGAGAGAGTGCCCTAGGGATCATTTGGGCACTCAACCACTTCAGGTCATTTGGTGTTGGGCGCAAAACTCTGATATAATAACCGTACCATCAATCTTTGCAATGACTGCGTAAGTGCGAAACCAACTCAGCCATCTTGGTGCGCTGGAGGGAGACACTAGAGGACTACGATTTTTACAATACAGTATCGTCCAGGTAAACTTCACACCAATGCAGACGCCCTGTCACGTTTGCCAGTACCGAAAGACCCCCCCACCAACCTAGCCGCCTTACAAAACACTGAGCTCTTATCTTACCCCATCCACCAACATAATTCCCCCCCAGCACCCTCACTAATTCAATCTTGGGAAACAAGAATCAGACCACCCTGGATACCGTTAAATGTCTTCAGGAAACTGACTCGCTGGGGAGATCAACTTGCACAGACTCCGGTCACATAGTCCTAGACCCCACCATTGCCCACGACTACATGATTGCCATCCACGAGGGAAACGGCATACACCTTGGACAAAAGAAAATGTTAAAAATCTTCGCGGATCAGTACTGGACCCCCAACCCCTCCAGGATTGCACAACGCGTGACAGAATCCTGCAAACCTTGTTTATTGGGGAAAGATAGATCACGCACCCCAGGCCCAGCTGGTACCATTTCTGCCAACAAACCGTTCCAGGTCCTATCCCTCGACATCATGGGCCCGTTTCCTTCTTACGCTGGCAACCGCTATATCGTCACCTTTGTTGACGTATATTCAAAGTTCTTATAGCCTGCCCAGTTAAAGACCACACAGCCACCACAGTCGCCGCACGGCTTGCCACAGAAGTATTCCCTATATTTATTAGTGGCCCCTCCATCATTGACGAACATGCCTATTACATAAGGCATCCTCTTCAAACACTAATCCGCCGTAGTTGAATCTACCGCCAGAGCATTTAAAATCTGAGGAGCCTTCATCATGAGCGCACGCGACCTCACTCATGGCTTCAGTCATTATGAATTGGGTTCTCACTACGAAAAACTTCGTAAAAAATGGAAAAGAAAAAGAAAATGAATAACTATCCAATAAGCTTTCCATCATATCGTAGATGTACTTGTGTGGATCTTTGACCAGACGCTGATTCAGGCGTTCCTTCCCTGACATATCAGTAAACCAAAATCCTTAATACATAAACGAATGGGAAGGGGATGGTCGGGAGGGCCCCAGTCGTCAATGATTACGGGGCCACTACTAAATATTAGGTTTTTCTTTATCTCCTTACAGGAGTCAAACCTATAATTTATTAGTGGCCCCTCCATCATTGACGAACATGCCTGATTTCTAAGACTGGAGGGGACATTCGTAATCATATCATAACTCTAGAAAAGCAGATAATCCAACAACCACATAGTATTCTTACTTTGTAAAAGAGATATTCGGTGCATAAACTTTATACAGCCTAAATCTTCAAAAAGGGGTACAAGCAGGAGCGTGCTTCAAAGAAGCCTGCTTGAAAAAGGGTTAACTCTGAGACTCTGTGCACAGATCTGCTAGTTAAGAAGGCACCCCACTTAAAGTAAGTGGTGAAAACTAAAAACTTATAAGTTACATGTGCACATATAAACCCCATTAACTAGTATATATTCCTAAAAATATAACCAAACACATGAATCCTGTACATTCGTAGAAGTACTGAACTTATGCAGAAGTAATTACTGCAAAAGTAAAGTCGTAGTTGCCACAACCGAGATTTCTCAAAAATCTGTTGCTTCACAGCCAAAGCTACTTACAACAAGAATTGTCGTAACACTACTATTGGCCTTTAGCACAATTTCCTGCAATGAATACTACAGAGAAATTTTATAATACAATGCCTACAACCGTATCACAGCTCGTATGTTCCGAACACATACTCCGGAGGGGTCTAGGGTGTCCTATGTCACACTGACCTATAATTCGGCCTTCCCCTTGCTCTTCTATCCGACACTGCCCCCGAATTTTAGTGGACACGTTTGGCACCAGTTCACCCAACAATGCGGTATTAAGATCAAGCACTCATCCCCGTACTGGCCTCAAGGAATGCTATATGCGAACGCAGCCATCGCACCATCAACAACCAGTTACGTACCAAAATGATTGCTCTGAACACCTCAGACTGGCCATCACAGATAAAGATGATACAATGGGGCATGAACACCTGTCCCCGCGAAGACGGTATTTCACCTCATGAACGTGTTTACGGCGTTACTGCCGTTCCACCATCACGCTCATCTCCCCTCCAACACCTCCACAATTGACCCATTGCAACATCTGCAAAACACCCTCCATACCGCCCAAACCTGTCAAGATACCAAAAATGATAACCCCGATGATACAAACCCTTTTGCCATCCATGACACCGTAATGGTAGCCAACCTCCCTGTAACCAACAAATTAGGCCCTCGCTATGTCGGACCCTACACCGTTATCAAAGTCCCAAATGCCTATCAAGTTGTTGTTGTTGTTGTTGTTCCCCAAGCTGCCTGGCCGAACAGCCCCAAGGCCCCGAGCAATGCCAAGGCCATAACCGAGCGCCCCCACAGAACCCTCCCTGCCGACCACAATAAAGCCTGGGTGACCGAAGCCACTCCATGGCGGGGAGCTGAGGAGGGTGCGGAAACGCCCGGGAAACCAAAGCCCCATCCAGGACCCTGTGCCCCTCAGCAATTATGAAGAGAAAGTTGAGGGGCAAAGGAAAAATGTGACGCTTTGGCTTCCAATCTTGGTAGATTGGGAGGTCAATCCACGGAAAAGACGCTGTCACTTGAGATCTAGAAAACATATAAGTAAAAGGAACAGTCAGAGTAAGCTATGGGTATGGCAGAGATCGCTCAGTTCTCACTCTGATAGACCAGCCCATCACCATCGCCTATCAAGTCATCATTGACTATCACGGCGTGACTCGCACGTTCAGAAATAGATTCGTTCGAGCATTTAAACCTCTAAAGCCACAAGACATTACCCCACCCCACACGCCCGACCCTGAATTGAACACCCCTACGACCCCTCTCACTCAGGCTATAAATGTTCCCCTACAAACCCCTAAAGGCCAAAACCCTCCAGCACAGAACCGCCGATCATCCTCACACCCATAACTAACCTCCACAAACCCCAAGACCCCACTATCACACCTTCCTCCACCATGACCCATTCCTTCACTTCTGATAGTCTAGTACCTCCCCAACTTATCAAAGTACGAAAACCTCCACCCACAACGGAAACCCTCCCGTCTAGCCCTGACGTACCTCCACCAGACACCCAACCGCACCACACAATCTACCTCAGTAACCTCACGCTACAACTTACGCCCACGACTAAGATCTTTTAAACCCTCCAGAAAACACACCCTGGTAACCAAGTTCCGTAGGGCTGCCAGACCACTATCCTCCTCCTCCTCCTCCTCTTCTTCTTCGCCGAATTCTCCTCCACAAAGGGAAAGAAGACGAATAATCACAAGTAAACACCATAACCCCTCTAACTATATTCCAAAAATAACCACCCCCACCCTCCCACGGAAGAACATACCTTCCCCTTCAACCTCATCCCCTCTCAACCCCCACCTCATCACCCCGAATGACCTGCTAGATCTACCCCCCCACCAAACTCCCACAAAACCACCTATTTCCACCACCATCAAATCACCAACCCCACCAAAGAACACACCCAACACACTTTCCTACCCCCAACCCTCCCAATTGAACCTCCACTCCCTACCCACCCGTCTAGCCCCCCCCCGCATCCACCCCTTTTCCCTCCACCATTCGTCGCCCCCGTCCCTACCCCCACGGAGGAAGAATACACACCGTTCATAAGAAAGGTTAAAGTAAAAACGTCCACAGGACGCTTAGCCCGTCTACAGCGCCCACATCAAGCCCGGGCAGCCGCCCTCCACAACACCGAGGACACATTCCTACAGGTCTACATAGACCTGCAAAAGAAACCTGACCCTCGCTCTCTTGCTTGGTGGGACCTTCTAAATACCCTCAAAATGACCCACCATGACTATGCTTCTTTTTACTTCAACCTTGAGTCTCGAGGACAAGCCTACAACGAAGGAGAGGGAAGTAAAATGCCCCAGAACGAGAAGCCCACCACGGAAGCCACGAGCGAGCACCACCAGGAAACGGGAACAGAAACACCCAAAGGAAAGGCCCACAGAACAAAAGGACCAGGTGACCAAGCCAACCAGTTAAGACAGGCCGAAGCCCGCAGGGCTAAGCAGCTCCAAACCACACCTGCCTATCACTTCTAACCACTGACCCTTCCCCCACCTCGCGTATACACTACCCCTCGTGTCCTACACCTCTACCTACATGATGATGAACATGAATACACCTTAATGTAATACACCCATGCCCTGTCCCTAGGTTGAGCCAATGCCAACCAGATCAGACAGGCCTAAATCTATGTATGTTTTTCCATCCAAGAAGTAATATGTTAAAACCCCATGTCATAATTGATAAGAAACTATGATACCCATGGGTACACCAGTGTATATATAACCATTATTCCTGTAAGACCTAGACAGAAATGACTGCAGATGTTAGCCACCATGCAGTAACTCTAATTCTTACCCCAACCAGAGATTGTATACCCCACCCTCTTTTACCATTGTCTCGACGCCTTTCCACCACGAAACAATACCGAAGCTACCCCTACGAACTGCCGCTTTCTTTGATATATATGTCATAGAAAACGCAGTTCCCAGGAACAACTAGAATCAGCAAGAAATAGTGTCGGAGTAACAGTGTCCATAACCATCGTATTAACAAGTAATAATACACCATGTTTTTCTCTACTTTTATCCACAGTCAATCACACACCTACAGTTAACCTCCTCTTCCCCACAGCCCACAGTCCACATGATTCTATCATTTCCAAACTCATATACCACCACTAATTGCTCATCCCCCGGTAGCGTTTGGCTAACGTACCTTCCCTGTCATTAACCCCCAGGCTACGATACCAACTGTAGCCTAATGCCACCCCTACGCCCAGAGACCTTAGGGTCAAACTTCCACGTAACCCCCCTTAACCCTCTCCCTCTCGTTAACCCCCCCACGCTCCTCAACTCCCTTCCGACCTAGCCTCTCCAACATACCCCCTGAATATCCTTAACTTTTCCGTTACTAACATTCTCAAACCTTTTGTATATATACTCCTATCCAGCCTACCTTCCCCCAGTAGGAAGGAACACCATTAGAACTTTACTAACCCTTTGCATGCCATCTATTCCCTCACAACCCATTCACAACCCTGTACCAAATGATCGTCAGTGCGAGGCTAGCCGCCTCGCCAGTGACTAACTTCTATTGCCATACTTCCAGATATATGTGGCAGAGTTAGCAACCCAGTCTCCACCACATCCAACAAACCATGCAATTAACAACCTAACCAATTAAACCAGCTGGTCAAGGCACCTTCGGTTTTGGTATTGCGAACACCCACATCTGTCTCATAAACAGAGGGTTATTACAAACACTTGTAATAGGGCAAGCCCCCAGCCACAGCCGCCGGACGACCATCACAGAGAGAGGGCGCGCACCTACCCCTTTTCACCCACCCGAGGAGGGAGACCCCTACCCCTGCGGAGGTATACCTGACCCCTGTTTTGGCTTCCGGGTCATTGCCAGGTAGCACAGGAATTCTTCCTATCAATGAACTAACCATGTATGACTAACACCTTTACTAACCTCTATTAACCCCCAATAACCCATTAACCTTTCTTGCATACTCCGATAACCAAATTAACACCTCAGCTATACCATAGAATGAAGACTGAACAATCTAAGAGAGACGCTCCTATCACAGCTGTCCCAATCCTCCTCGCAAAGTAGATCCAGTCTCTCTCCCCTAAATACTTCCAGTATAGCCAAAATAGTACCTCTTACTAAGGCTCAGTTATATCACATTATGAAGGCTCCATATAGCCATGTGCCACAACAGTAATCACCACCTTACCTAGTTCCCGTATCCATTGAGAGCTCAAAGAAATCCATCAAAACTCGAGATCCCTATGGCCTACAGGGTCCAAAACCGAGCCTATAAACCAAGCTCCAGCCCCCAGTAAAATCAGTTGAAAGATAGACACCAACCAGTGGCTGGTCCCTTAAGTTGACCTCTAGCTCTTCCCTTGTTTTGTTCCTGAGAATTGAGTTCCAGAGCCGGCAGACTCCGTGGCAGATTGAGATAGAAGAATCTGTCCACGTAAAAGAAATCTATGTGCACCTTATAACCTTCACATAAACCAGTGGGGATATAAGAGTGTAGCCAGCAACGATCGCCAAGAGATCCGTCTTGAGAACTTCTACATATGGACCATCTGGACGGCCGTGGAACCAGTCGCTAGCCCCCAACCTCACGGACGCAAGATAACCAGGACCAGACCAATCAAATACGACCCAAGATTCACTCTATCAGCACTACAGTGTTACAGTGCTATGTAGAGACTCGCTTATTAATATTTCTACGAAGTGGCTATATCTTTGTCCCAGTATAATTCATATATGACCATTCCATTAGGAAGTGCTAAGCGTATCAGTGTTTATTAATTAACAGGCGATATAAACTCTCGTAATTACTCATATATCCAGATACTAATACATAACCGTGAAACCCTAGTGATATCTGATGTTCGCCACTGATTTGCGTTCTATGTGTTTCTGATACAAGAATATAAAACTTAGATCAGTACCCCCCTGAGGTTACTAGAATTCCTGTGCTCTAAAATACGCGTGTCTAATCTAGTCTATGAATTATTCCTTGTGCACCAGAGCTACTAGTGATCAATATAACATCGAATAGGAATCTAGAAGTAATATTTTTGGTCTCCAATATATAAACTTGTGAATAAAGCCAGTGATCAGAAGATTAATACCTGAACGTTGGAAGAGGGAGACTAGGCTCCATCCAGATCCACTTAATGCTAGTTTGTTAAATTCTATCAATTGTCTGTACGAATATTCATATCTTCTTATGCGTCAGATTAATCATCATCAAACAACATACAGAAGTGTGTCCCTCAATAAAAGTGATTGTGTGTCTTGTTACCGTGTGTTTATTTTGTGTTCTCTATTCCTCATACCTTGTTTTGTGCATGCAGCCTTCTATACCCAGTCAGTTAGAACTCACATTACCCAAGTTAATCCTGTAGAAAAACAGGGCATAACAAATTCATTGTGAATAACTTTACAATCTCTACAGGATCTCTTGCCATCTTGCAGGACAATAGACTCGCCACGTCCTACATTATAGTTGGATTTTGGCTATCTACAGTGTTTCTGTATATCACGGTCTCTACCTCTAAGCTTGGGCTATAATTACTCGGCTTAAGATATCGATCATGTAACATATAAACTGCAGTTCTCTTTAATCCAAGAGTTGCTGCTCTCCCAGTTCTCCTGCTGGACATCTCTGTTGGACTGGCAACTGAAACAATGATACTGATATATATAAATTGTCTAACCACAATATCTATTCACAGTTGTAATTCAATAACCTTAAACATAATACAGTGGAATCTCCAATCTCGATCATAATTGGTTCCCACAAATACCGATCGAGATTCGAAATATCGAGAAGCGAAGTTAACTTCTTATGGGAAAAAATACAATCGGTTCCAGCCACTTGCCGACTAACCTACATCAAATCTGTCAATTTTCACATTTGCCCCCCACAATCATATGCAATATATATAATATGTTAAAATAGATAAAATTAATAATGAAAGAGTTTTATTTTTACCTTATATTTATTGATAAAGAGGTTTGTGTGGTTGATTGTTGGTTCCGAGGCGAACGCAGTTAGGTTACTGCGTCTCCGCACCCGGCGCACAGTCACCGTCATCAATTCTTGCAATTGCTTCCCTCACCCTGTCACCACTAGTACCGGCATTTTATGAATGCGATAAAAAAAGGTCCAGATAGACGACTTCACAATACAAGTTTTCAAGCGAATGGCGGACGTGTGACTGGTACACCAAGTGGCCGCTAGATCTACCGACTTCAATAAATTTTCCATGGTATAAAGTTTAATCAAGTTTTCTTTTGTCTTTACTATTATTATATATTAGATTTTCCTCATACAAATAATAATGTATATTAAAACATGGTAAAGTAATTTATATTACTACGTAAATGAAAGCGGCAGAGACAGGTTAGACTACCGCTTGAGACGATCGATACTAGCGGTACATTAGTATACAGGTGAACAAAACACAATGACTGTGAGGTTCACACATCGATTTGGTCAAGATTAATCTGTTTATATTAGTATATAAGCATCTAGCATCGATATTTAGCTATCGAGATTTGTGATTGGGGAGAGGTTGAAGGTGGCATCGAGATGCGAAATATCGAGATGAGATTGATCGAGATATGTGAGCCTACTTATATATATATATATGTTTCTAATCTCTCAGTGGGATTCGAACCGCCGACTGTCAGGACGATAGGCGACGCTTTAATCAACTACACCACGGCAGTGGTGTAAAGCGTCGGCTATCGTCCTGATGGTCAGCGGTTCGAACCCCACTGAGAGATTAGAAACATTTAGTGGCTCACGTGTATTTGTGATATATACTCTCTCTATATATATATATATATATATATATATATATATATATATATGTAGTAAAACTCGCTAGGAAAATTGAAACAATGGAACACCAAGCTTTCGTCTAATCTCTCAAGACATCTTCAGGGTAATACAAGATTTTTTTTTTTATTTATTTTTTTTAACAGGGGGAGAGGGAGGCTTAAATACCCATCCTAAATCATCTGTGAGTTGCTAACTAGCATATAAATAAAAAAAGTGTTGCCAGCCTACTGCCTGTTGCCATATTTTTAGGAACATACTTAATTTATATACAAAATATATGTACTTAACTACTTATATACATTGAAATGTGCCTAACAATACAATCTAATCATATATACAATTTGATACACATCAATGAACTTGCAGATCCCTTTCAAACTGTTATCGTAACTTATGTAAATATGAAGACATACATATACCTGTAGAAATACAGGCTGTAATCAAAAATATTAAAATATAACTGGAGGGGTGCCTAGACACTTAAGACTTTAATATTGAAGATACAGCCTACTAGAGGTCTCTATGTTAAATGATTGGGTTGCCACAATTAACAAAGATCCTATAATAGGATTTCTTATTCACAGACAGTATAAAGATTTCGGGGTGCCGCACATCCAGACTGTTAGGAATGGTAAAAATAATATTTCTCAAAGCGGGGTGCCGACAATTGAGAAAGCTTAGAGTTACTTGATTTCCTTCAAACTTCCTTGGCCTAATGTGCACCATTACTGGAGGGTACACATTCTCTGTGGAAGGATAGTAAGGACGTGTGTCTGCACTGTCTAGTAGGACAAGAAGTCCATCTTGTCCTAGGTGAGGTGAATCTCAGTTACTTTATGATACTACTCTACTATACTTGAAGAGTAATTCAAAATAATATGATGGTCAGATGTTAGGCAAGTCAAGGTGTTATTTGTCTTTCTAAGTTATTGTGAGGACTAAGGGGGAATGGATATATTTGAACTTTAGTACAGAGTTTCGAGGGTGTTTTTAGGTGACCTCTGAGTGTGAGAGTTCAAGGGGGTATTGTATGTGGTGTTTCCGCTGCGTCGTGGAATATTATTTATTTCTACAAGAGGCGGGTGCCCAACTCCGAAAGGAGTTGAAATAGGGGAGTTATCCCCCCGCCAAAGGCGGCTTTCTAGGGCCTTTCCTAGCTGATGCTGAGAGGATTGGGTTCTAGTCATGTGGTGATGGGCTGGTCTATCGGAGTGAGAGCTGAGCGATCTCTGCCATACCCATAGCTTACTCTGACTGTTCCTTTTACTTATATATCTTCTAGATCTCGAGTGACGGCGTCTTTTCCATGGATCGACCTCCCTACTGCCAACCTAAAAGTTGGCAGATTGGGAGCCAAAGCATCACATTTTTCCCTTGCCCCTCAACTTTCCCTTCATAATTGCTGAGGGGCACAGGGCCTTGGGTGGGGCTTTGGTTTCCCGCGCGTTTCCGCGCCCTCCTCAGCTCCCTGCCTTAGAGTGGCTTCGGTCACCCGGGCTTTGTTAGTGGTAAGCAGGGAGGGTTTTGTGGGGGCGCTCTACGGCCTTGGCCTTGCTCAGGACCTTGGGGCTGTTCGGCCAGGCAGCCTGGGGAACAACAACAACAAGAGTCACTGGTAATGTTGGGCAGAGTTATAGGAGAATGTTAGCTTTTCTTTTTAGAGTTAATACTGCTAATTATTTAGTTGCTGTATATAGAGAATATACGTTTTATACATAAGTACAATGCCGGCCGGGCATGGGGTTATGTTGGTAACCCTGGGGTCAACGGAAGGGTGCTTGTATCGCTAGCCTCGCTCACCTACGTTTTCATACTTTTTCAGACAAGACCTGGTGTCTTAAGTATTAACCTAAGACGTGCGCATGGGGGGTATGAGACACCACACTCCTGTGCGCATGTATTTGAGCTGTTCCCATCACTAACATCGTTATTTTACCATAAACAGCATTAATACTTATCCATATGCGCCTATTATAGGTTGATTATAAAGGTATTAACCTGTTACAACAATAAATCAAGTGGAAACAGTGTTTGGATGGTCAAAATCGGCGATACAGGCCGGGAGTTACATAATGTATGGCTGAGGCAACCTCCCTGCCCTCCTCCCCTCCCCTTGTCTGGAGAGACACTTTTACGCAATAGTCTTTCTCTCGCTCTTTCCCACGCTTGGTAACAGTGATGACAACGCCCTGCTACCAACTCGCTAATGTTAGCATGAAAATAGACCACAGAATAAGGGAATAACAGGGAAAATAGGTGATAACTGAAGGAGGGGAGGTGGAGGAGTGATATTTGGCATGGCCCAGGGGCAAAAAAAAAAAAAAAAAAATGGGGGTGTTTTAAATGGATTTTTTTTTTTCCTGACTCTTAAGAGTCTTCCCGCAGTCCGCCGGGGGAACTCTTAAGAGTCTCCCCGCAATTCCCGGGTTAATCATAGTAATAGCTAATGATGTTTTCTTGGTAGAGTTAATGTTGATAGTTTCTAGGCTTTAGGTATACAAAATAACATGTTTATAGGAGTTGTAAGACTCGTGCATGGAGGCTGAATTGGCAATACTGAGGGTCAGCCGTGTCACGCGTCTAGTTGCCTCATGGTTGTGAAGTTGTAGATTTGGAGACTGTTACAATATTGGTAACAATATTGTTAACTAAATATATAATCTACAGGCGAGCCGATATCAAGGCATGGCTTCCTAAAACCTCCCTAGACGACAAGGCTCTTGTTGTTATGTAATCGACCACACCCAATACATGTAGAACTCCTATCCAGTGTGTCTCATTATGAATAATGAACCCGATATATATACACATATCAACATGGTGGCAGCTGGGTAAGCAGTGTATGTGTGAATGAAGTACTGCTGACCAAATTCTACAGCTGAAATAGTGAGTTATCCTTGGATTTAACCTCAAAAAGTCGAAAGATATGAGTGACGTCATGGCGTCCACTTCACAGCCTTTGTTCGTTTGCAAGTCTGAGATTGAACAAGCAGTGGCGTGGAGGCGTTACAAGAAGAAACTCGATCTTTACATCATTGGCAACAGTCTGAAGGGTAAGAGTGATTATATTAAAATAGCGAAATTGTTGACTGGAGGTGACATTCTGCTAGATATCTACGATTCTTTTGGCATAGAAGATGAAAATGCCCTGACTAATGCAACATTAATTGGGAAATTTGACAAGCATTTTTCACCAAGAGATGAGCAGCTGATGGCGAGGTACAACTTTCATGATAGCATGCAAAGGAAAGATGAATCCTTGGAATCTTTTATCACTAGGCTGAAGACTTTGGTAAGACACTGTGGATATGGAGAACTTCAAGATGAACTTCTGAGGGATAAAATTGTTTTTGGTTGCCAAGAGAATACACTTCGGGAAAAATTCTTTAGGGAGGATACCCTAACCCTAGATGTTGTACTTAAGATGTGTACTGCCTATGAACCTTCAAGGAGATCAATGACAGCATTTCGAAGTGACAAGCAGGAGTCTCTACACAAACTCAGTGCAAAACCCAAGAAGAGTAATCCACAATCAACAAAGACTAAGCCTAACCTCAGGCAGTGCGACTTGTGTGGTCTAGCACATTATTGGGGTAAGAAGAACTGTCCTGCAACTGATGCCAAATGCCATAAATGCAAGAAAACGGGACACTATGCCAAGAAATGTCCAAGTAATGCAGCGACCGGCGGAGCAGCAAGAAGCACAGCGACAGGAGGCAAAAAGAAGACATCGCGCAGAGTCCATGCGGTAGAAGATAACTCAAGAGGACGGGAATACATCATGAACGTATCGACCGGATCCAGAGGAAAACACATAATGGCTAATCTCATGGTCAACGGTAATAAAGTGAAGTTTCAGATCGACAGCGGGGCAAGTGTGAATGCCATTCCAAGTCATCTGGTACCGGACGCAGAGCTACAGCCGTGTGAGTCAACTCTTCAAATGTGGAACTCTACTACAATTCAGCCGTTGGGAAAGTGTAGGATTGATGTCCGCAACTGCAAGCAACCACAAAGGTACTATTCTGTTGAGTTTGTTGTTGTAAAACAGGTTGTTACACCAATTCTTGGTAAGCGAGCGTCTGAGAAGATGGGATTCATCACAGTTAACTATGAAAACATCTGTGCAATGAATGACATTCTAACAGACTACGAAGACGTATTTGCTGATGAAGTTGGCAAGATACCAGGAAATGTTCATCTAACAGTGGATGAGTCGGTGAAACCTATTGCAATTCCTTCATGTAGAGTACCATTGAGCATCAAGTCGAAGGTTAAAGAGAAACTGGAGCAGTTGGAGTAGGAAAATGTCATTACTAAGGTCGACGAGCCTACAGAATGGGTAAGTCGAATGGTAGCAGGAACCAAGAAGTCGGGGGATCTGAGAATTTGCATTGACCCTCAAGCTCTGAACAAAGCACTCATAAGAGATGCACCCTCTACCGGTAATCGACGACATTCTGCCTGACCTTGCAAAAGCCAAAGTTTTCTCCAAGTTTGACCTCAAGAATGGCTACTGGCACTGTGTGTTGGATGAAGAATCACGCAAGCTGACAACATTTCAAACACCGTATGGGAGATACAGGTGGAACAGACTTCCTTTTGGTCTGGCTGTAAGCAGCGAAATTTTTCAGAAGAAGCTACAACTGGTTCTGGATGATCTACAAGGCGTAATTTGTGTTGCTGATGACATTTTGGTTTTTGGAGTTGGTGACACTGATGAAGATGCTGCAAGGGATCATGACTCAAAGCTGAGAAACCTACTGGACAGATGCCGAGCAAAGGGTCTGAGGCTGAACAGAGCAAAGACTGAGCTTGGTAGTACAGAGATCACATTCCTAGGTCACAAGATCTCGCGAGATGGTCTGATGGCTGACCCAAAGAAGATTGAAGCAATCGTGAAGATGCAAGCATCAGAGGATGTAACTGCAGTACGACGACTGTCTGGAATGGTGAACTACTTGAGTAAATTTGTACCCAGTCTATCGGATGTCATGGAGCCTATGAGGAAGCTGACCCATAAGGACACCGAGTGGAAGTGGACAAGAGAACATGATGAGGCGTTCAAGAGGATCAAGAAGATGATGACCCAAACACCCATCTTACAGCAAAAGTTGGAGATTCAATGTGATGCATCTCAGAAAGGTTTAGGAGCAGCGTTACTTCAAGAGGGTAAACCAATCGCTTTTGCAAGTCGAGCACTGACTGACACGGAGACACGATATACGCAGATAGAGAAGGAGACTTTGGCAATCGTCTTTGCACTTAACAAGTTTCATCAGTATTGTTTTGGGAGGAAGACGACAATCCAGAGTGACCATAAACCTCTAGAAGCTATCCAAAATAAGCCGTTGTCAAGTGTACCAAGACGACTGCAAGGGATGTTGATGAGGATACTACAGTATGATGTCGAGATTGTTCACAAGAAGGGTAAAGAAATGTATCTAGCCGACACTCTATCAAGAGCTTATCTGCAAAACACAAGAGATATGCAGGAAGAGGTGTTTGAACAGATCAACATGACAGATTACGTACCCATCCGAAGTGAACGATTGCAAGAAATCCATCGAGCAACTGAGGAAGATGAAGCATTGCAACTATTGAAGGAGGTAATTCTCAAAAGATGGCCAGAAGACAAGAGTGAAGTAGAGACCATACTGAAACCATACTTTAATGTACGAGCAGAACTGTCATTTCAAGATGGATTGATCTTCAAGGGAGAACGTGTTGTAATTCCTACCAGTCTACGTCAGAAGATGAAGTCTGCTATACATTCGTCACATATGGGAGTTGAAGGTTGTCTACGACGCGCAAGAGAATTTTTGTTTTGGCCAGGAATGAATGCAGAGATGAAGCAATTCATTTCAGAGTGTGAAATTTGTAACACATACACTACAGCTCAACAAAAAGAACCTCTGATGACTCATGAGCAAACCAGCCGACCATGGGAGAAAGTAGGTGTAGACATGACAATCAAGAGTCACAACTATCTTGTTACAGTGGACTATTTCAGTAATTTCTGGGAAGTTGACTACCTGGAAAGCACGAAGTCAAGCGCTATTATCAGGAAGTTGAAGGCGCACTTTGCAAGATATGGACTGCCAAATGTACTAGTTAGTGACAATGGTCCGCAATTCAGCAGTGAAGAATTTCAAGAATTCGCGGAGAAGTATGTCTTTGAACATCGAACGAGCAGCCCACATCATCCCCAGTCTAACGGTAAAGCAGAATCAATAGTCAAGACAGCGAAGAAGCTAATCAAGAAAGCTGTCGAGAGTGGAGAAGATCCGTTTTGGGCGATTCTAGACTACAGAAATACGCCTATGCAAGATTTGGAAGAGAGTCCAGCGCAACTCAACTTTGGTCGACATACGAGGACGTTACTGCCGACTACTAGCAAGTTGTTGGAGCCGAAAATAATTATGTTGGAGCGAGTGAAGCGGAAGAAGATACTGAAAGATCTCAAAAGCAAGAAGTACTACGACAAAGGTTCGAGAGTTTTGGAACCATTGGTTGAAGGCGACGTGGTGCGAATCAAGCCAACATCACTCGGCAAGAAGAAGTGGGAACGAGGAGTTGTAACCAGGAGATTAGGCGAGTGATCGTATGAAGTGGAGACAGAAGATGGAGCGATAAGACGAAATCGAGGTCATTTACGGATGACAAGTGAAAACGCTGACATAAGAAATAATGGAAAAGTCACTAATACAGACAACACCACAACCATTAGATCTACAGATAGGAATTCTACAGACATATGTGTTCCAGACACAAACAACAGACACGTGAGAGACACACACAGTAGACTTGATGAACCTGTCACGACACATGAGAACAGGACGAGCGTGAGACGGAATAGGAACGTATTACCTACCAGGTACAGAGAGTTTGACATGACCAGGTAAGAGTACAGTACCGGTATGACTGACTGCATGTCTGACTAACAGTCCAATACTGGTATGAGATGAGGCACTGGCAGAAATGGAAATGCTGGATGAGAATGTTACAGGATGAGAAAGATTATCTAAATGGAGTAAGTGAGTGAGAATACGACTGAAGCCACTGAATGAGGAGTAACCTAACATAATAGTCTGAATGATAAAGGTTTTGTAATGTGAATGGGAGTGAGGATATTATAATGCAGATGGAATGCAAAGAAATTGTAATGCGAAAGGAAAGAGATTGGATGATTTTGAGTACGGTACTGGATATCAGGATTTATAATTGTAAGTCAATCATATAACCTTTATTACTAATCCTGCATGATATAACTAATAATTTTGCATGAAACATTTTGTCATATGCAGAACATTTAATATTAATGTTCTAATGTACTAACTTTACTAATATACCAATAATTATTAATCCCATATAATCTCATATATAATCTCATAAAATATATTTTTATGTTAAGTTGGCACAAGGGTATACAATATATTTTTGTATCATATATATCACTATTTTTGGATATTCTCATGTAAGACAGTATTATCAACTAATAATTAACCTACCTCACCTAGTCTTGTAATACCATATCAATAGATTTGACTAATATACCTCATCTACTTCATATCTCATATTTACATACTAATAGATTAATATTCTAACAAAATTAATCACATTCCATACTGTACTAAAATACTAATAATACTGTACCGGTAACATACTGTATACAGTACAGTACCAGTGACTATCAAATCATAGTACTGTACAATTTCATAGATCATATTGGTGCTATTATTACTCTAGCTCATGTGCCATAATAGAATAAGTATTACTTAACCCGGGAACTGCCGGAAGACTCTTAAGAGTTCCCCCGGCGGACTGCGGGAAGACTCTTAAGAGTCAGAGAAAAAAAAAAAAATTTTTAAACATCGAAAAAAAAAAAAAAAAAATGCCCTTGGGCCATGCAAAATATCAGTCCTCTACCTCCCCTCCTTCAGTTATCACCTATTTTCCCTGTTATTCCCTTATTCTGAGGTATATTTTCGTGCTAACATTAGCGAGTTGCAAGCAGGGCATTGTCATCACTGTTAGCAAGCGAGTGCAAGAGAGAGAGAGAGTATCGATCGACAGTGTCTCAGTGGCCTTGGGGGAAATTGGCGGGAAAGGAGCTTGCCTCACCCATACATTATGCAACTCCCGCCCTGTATCGCCGATTTTGACCATCCAAACGCTGTTTTCACTCGTTTTATTGTTGTAACAGGTTAATACCTTTATAATCAACCTATAATAGGCACATATGGATAAGTATTAATGCTATTTATGGTAAAATTAATATTTTAGTGATGGAAACAGCTCAAATACATGCGCACAGGCAGAGTTGTCTAATTACCCCCATGCGCACTTCTAAGGTTAATAATCCTAAGAGACTACAAATGTCAAAAGTCATTTCATAAATACAAGTCTCAAAATAAATTAATAATAATAATAATATATAATAATAATACTTTATTTCAGACTCACACAGTACAGAGGGGACCATACTGGGGTCCATATATACCTATACTGTTCTCAGAAGTGTTAAGGCGCTGAA
The DNA here is from genome assembly GCA_032716605.1 of Paralithodes platypus. Classification (NCBI taxonomy): domain Eukaryota; kingdom Metazoa; phylum Arthropoda; class Malacostraca; order Decapoda; family Lithodidae; genus Paralithodes; species Paralithodes platypus. The sequence continues at coordinate 5,468,359 of CM064509.1, forward strand.
TGAATTTATATGTTAGCTTTCTAATGAGTGATTGGTAACAGTGTAAGTTCATATAGGCACATAGCGTACTTGTACTCTCATATTTTGAGAGCCCCAGAAATGTTTTCATGATATTGTGATATGAGATACTTAGTCTATTCACTGTAATTTTCTTATAGTTCCACCATAGTTGTGCTGTATACATTGGTGAGCAGTAGGAGTTGAACAATGTTATTTTTGCATCCCATGTGCACATATGAAATTTTCTTAATATTGAATTTCCCTGCATGTAAAGTTGCCTTCGCTGACGACCCATATCCTCATCATCTGAGCGATGACTTGAAATATAGTGTCCTAGATACTTTACTTTACTTACTTCTTCTATAATTTCTTCATACAAATGGAATTTAGGTAGCTTTGATTTCAATAGAAGGTTAGATTTAAATTTGATATTGCTCTTTATAGGATTAAATTTGACTGAATGTTCGATTCCAAATTTTTCACATACTCTTAATAATTTATCCAGTCCTGCCCCAGAGGGCGCGATTAAGGCTAGGTCATCAGCATACATGAGATGATTTACAATGGTGCTGCCAACAATTATCTCATATCAATATTCTTCTAATACCAACTTCACTGGTAGCTACCATCTCAAAAGCGAGAGGATGTTACAATATTGGTAACAATATTGTTAACTAAATATATAATCTACAGGCGAGCCGATATCAAGGCAGGGCTTCCTAAAACCTCCCTTGACGACAAGGCTCTTGTTGTTTTGTAATAGACCACACCCAATACATGTAGAACTCCTATCCAGTGTGTCTCATTATGAACCCGATATATATACACATATCAACAGAGACAAGGGCCTACAGTGATTAATATGGGTCACATAGATAGCTGGTCATGCTAGAATTAGTTAACAAAGGTAATACGTACTGATAGTTTTTAAAATGGAAAACTATATAAGAACAGATCTACAGAATTTATATTGGTCCTGGCTGGTGAACTTCTGTTGGTACCTTTGGTGGTCACTTTTGTTATATGTGGGGCAAAAGTTCGTTGGGCCGCGACTCTCCAAAGTAGGAAAGAAGTACATGTGGTTTGTTTGAAAAATAGAATAATAGTAATATTTGAGAAGACGTGTACATAATTATGTGTTTATTATAGAATAGAGAAGACGTGCACATAGGCCTATGTTTATTATAAAATAGATAAAAGAGTTAATCTGTGTGTGGGACATGGTCCTTACATAATTAAATACTGTTATGCCCTGTTTTTCTACAGGATTAACTTGGGTAATGTGAGTTCTAACTGACTGGGTATAGAAGGCTGCATGCACAAAACAAGGTATGAGGAATAGAGAACACAAAATAAACACACGGTAACAAGACACACGATCACTTTTATTGAGGGACACACTTCTGTATGTTGTTTGATGATGATTAATCTGACGCATAAGAAGATATGAATATTCGTACAAGACAATTGATAGAATTTAACAAACTAGCATTAAGTGGATCTGGATGGAGCCTAGTCTCCCTCTTCCAACGTTCAGGTATTAATCTTCTGATCACTGGCTTTATTCACAAGTTTATATATTGGAGACCATAAATATTACTTCTAGATTCCTATTCGATGTTATATTGATCACTAGTAGCTCTGGTGCACAAGGAATAATTCATAGACTAGATTAGACACACGTATTTTAGAGCACAGGAATTCTAGTAACCTCAGGGGGGTACTGATCTAAGTATTATATTCTTGTATCAGAAACACATAGAACGCAAATCAGTGGGCGAACATCAGATATCACTAGGGTTTCACGGTTATGTATTAGTATCTGGATATATGAGTAATTACGAGAGTTAATATCGCCTGTTAATTAATAAACACTGATACGCTTAGCACTTCCTAATGGAATGGTCATATATGAATTATACTGGGACAAAGATATATCCACTTCGTAGAAATATTAATAAGTGAGTCTCTACATAGCACTGTAACACTGTAGTGCTGATAGAGTGAATCTTGGGTCGTATTTGATTGGTCTGGTCCTGGTTATCTTGCGTCCGTGAGGTTGGGGGCTAGCGACTGGTTCCGCGGCTGTCCAGATGGTCCATATGTAAAAGTTCTCAAGACGGATCTCTTGGCGATCGTTGCTGGCTACACTCTTATATCCCCACTGGTTTATGTGAAGGTTATAAGGTGCACGTAGATTTCTTTTACGTGGACAGATTCTTCTATCTCAATCTGCCACGGAGTCTTCCGGCTCTGGAACTCAATTCTCAGGAACAAAACAAGGACAGAGCTAGAGGTCAACTTAAGGGACCAGCCATTGGTTGGTGTCTATCTTTCAACTGATTTTACTGGGGGCTGGAGCTTGGTTTATAGGCTCGGTTTTGGACCCTGTAGGCCATAGGGATCTCGAGTTTTGATGGATTTCTTTGAGCTCTCAATGGATACGGGAACTAGGTAAGGTGGTGATTACTGTTGTGGCACATGGCTATATGGAGCCTTCATAATGTGATATAACTGAGCCTTAGTAAGAGGTACTATTTTGGCTATACTGGAAGTATTTAGGGGAGAGAGACTGGATCTACTTTGCGAGGAGGATTGGAACAGCTGTGATAGGAGCGTCTCTCTTAGATTGTTCAGTCTTCATTCTATGGTATAGCTGAGGTGCTAATTTGGTTATCGGAGTATGCAAGAAAGGTTAATGGGTTATTGGGGGTTAATAGAGGTTAGTAAAGGTGTTAGTCATACATGGTTAGTTCATTGATAGGAAGAATTCCTGTGCTACCTGGCAATGACCCGGAAGTCAAAACAGGGGTCAGGTATACCTCCGCAGGGGTAGGGTTCTCCCTCCTCGGGTGGGTGAAAAGGGGTAGGTGCGCGCCCTCTCTCTGTGATGGTCGTCCGGCGGCTGTGGCTGGGGCTTGCCATATTACAAGTGTTTGTAATAACCCTCTGTTTATGAGACAGATGTGGGTGTTCGCAATACCAAAAACCGAAGGTGCCTTGGCCAGGTGGTTTAATTGGTTGGGATGTTAATTGCATGGTTTGTTGGATGTGGTGGAGACTGGGTTGCTAACTCTGCCACATTTATCTGGAAGTATGGCAATAGAAGTTAGTCACTGGCGAGGCGGCTAGCCTCGCACTGACGATCATTTGGTACAGGGTTGTGAATGGGTTGTGAGGGAATAGATGGCATGCAAAGGGTTAGTAAAGTTCTAATGGTGTTCCTTCCTACTGGGGGAAGGTAGGCTGGATAGGAGTATATAATTATACAAAAGGTTTGAGAATGTTAGTAACGGAAAAGTTAAGGATATTCAGGGGGTATGCTGGAGAGGCTAGGTCGGAAGGGAGTTGAGGAGCGTGGGGGGTTAACGAGAGGGAGAGGGTTAAGGGGGGTTACGTGGAAGTTTGACCCTAAGGTCTCTGGGGGTTAATGACAGGGAAGGTACGTTAGCCATACGCTACCGGGGGATGAGCAATATTGGGTGGTATATGAGTCTGGAAAGGATAGAATCATGTGGACTGTGGGGCTGTGGGGAAGAGGAGGTTAACTGTAGGTGTGTGCTTGACTGTGGATAAAAGTAGAGAAAAACATGGTGTATTATTACTTGTCAATACGATGGTTATGGACACTGTTACTCTGACACTATTTCTTGCTGATTCTAGTTGTTCCTGGGAACTGCGTTTTCTATGACATATATATCAAAGAAAGCGGCAGTTCGTAGGGGTAGCTTCGGTATTGTTTCGTGGTGGAAAGGCGTCGAGACAATGGTAAAAGAGGGTGGGGTATACAATCTCTGGTTGGGGTAAGAATTAGAGTTACTGCATGGTGGCTAACATCTGCAGTCATTTCTGTCTAGGTCTTACAGGAATAATGGTTATATATACACTGATGTACCCGTGGGTATCATAGTTTCTTATCAATTATGACATGGGGTTTTAACAGATTACTTCTCAGATGGAAGAACATACATAGATTTATGGGGGCGGTTGGTCTTCAGAAACTTAGTCTGGCAAGACAGGGGGTTAACATATTACTTCTTGGATGGAAAAACATACATAGATTTAGGCCTGTCTGAACTGGTTGGCATTGGCTCAACCTAGGGACAGGGCATGGGTGTATTACATTAAGGTGTATTCATGTTCATCATCATGTAGGTAGAGGTGTAGGACATGAGGGGTAGTGTATACGCGAGGTGGGGGAAGGGTCAGTGGTTAGAAGTGATAGGCAGGTGTGGTTTGGAGCTGCTTAGCCCTGCGGGCTTCGGCCTGTCTTAACTGGTTGGCTTGGTCATCTGGTCCTTTCGTTCTGTGGGCCTTTCCTTTGGGTGTTTCTGTTCCCGTTTCCTGGTGGTGCTCGCTCGTGGCTTCCGTGGTGGGCTTCTCGTTCTGGGGCATTTTACTTCCCTCTCCTTCGGTGTAGGCTCGTCCTCGAGCCTCAAGGGTGAAGTAAAAAGAAGCATAGTCATGGTGGGTCATTTTGAGGGTATTTAGAAGGTCCCACCAAGCAAGAGAGCGAGGGTCAGGTTTCTTTTGCAGGTCTATGTAGACCTGTAGGAATGTGTCCTCGGTGTTGTGGAGGGCGGCTGCCCGGGCTTGATGTGGGCGCTGTAGACGGGCTAAGCGTCCTGTGGACGTTTTTACTTTAACCTTTCTTATGAACGGTGTGTATTCTTCCTCTGTGGGGGTAGGGACGGGGGCGACGAATGGTGTGGATTTGTTCATGGTGGAGGTCATGTATCGAGTGAGGTGTGGGGGACTGACAGGAGGCCTCTTCAGTGTGGTGAAGGGGTTAATAACTGAAGGGGAGGGACTAACGCGTGAAAGCGGAGCTGGAGGTGAATGGGGGATATGAGTCTGGGGTTTTCTTGGGTGGTGTTGCAGGCTGGGAAAATATATGGAGGCAATGTGCAATATTGGTTTAGGTAAGGTGCGTGATGGAGGTGTGTGAGAAAGAGGGGGTGTGTGTGTTGTGTGGCTTGGGTCTTTAGTGTAAGAACGGGGTGTTGTTTTTACATAACTGTCTTCAAATCTGATGGGTCTGTTGATGATTCTACCTTTGGAGGTTCTGGTGGGAAGGTAGATGTTTGTAGTGGGACTTGAGTCGCTCGACGATGTTTTATATTAAGGGGAAGAACGCTTTACAGGTGGAGGGCATTTAGTGGGGGTGATGTAGGGGGTTATTTGAGAGGTAGATGCGTGTGGAGGTTTTTGTCGAGTGAGGGTGGTATGCGGAATGGGTGAGGATTGGGTGGGGGTATGTATGGGGATTCTCTCAGGGGCGACTTTGTGGGGGGATTCAAGTGGGGGTGTGGAGGTCGGGTACGTCATTTTGGAGGGGCTTTGGTTAGGAGTTAGTTGTGTGTTAGACGTGGTGTGTGAGGAGGGGTTGGTCGTTGGCATAGGGTACTTTTTAGGGGTTGGTTGGTTGGGGGTTTGATGAGATGATGAGGTTGGTTGATATGTGGGTGGGGTCGCAGGGATAGTGGAGGGGAAAGGGGTGAATGCGGGGGGGGGCTAGACGGGTGGGTAATAATAATAAATAATAATAATAGTTCTTAAAGCTAGCGCATGCTAAGCTAGCTAAGGATAGCTCAATAAGGCCGATTAGGCGTATTTCCATTGGGGTCCTGTACTACTACCCCATCCCTTTGCTCATGAGGGATGGTAACGACTCAGTGCTTGTGAAAAATCTTTAATGCGCCGAGCGTGGGCGCGAACCCGGGCCTTCTGGGTGGAAGTCCGAGACGCTAGTCACTACACCAAGCGAGCCGCTTGGTAGGGAGTGGAGGTTTAATTGGGAGGGTTGGGGGTAGGAAAGTGTGTTGGGTGTGTTCTTTGGTGGGGTTGATGATTTGATGGTGGTGGAAATAGGTGGTTTGGTGGGGGGGGTAGATCTAGCAGGTCATTCGGGGTGATGAGGTGGGGGTTGAGAGGGGATGAGGTTGAAGGGGAAGGTATGTTCTTCCGTGGGAGGGTGGGGGTGGTTATTTTTGGAATATAGTTAGAGGGGTTATGGTGTTTGCTTGTGATTATTCGTCTTCTTTCCCTTTGTGGAGGAGAATTCGACGAAGAAGAAGAGGAGGAGGAGGATAGTGGTCTGGCAGCCCTACGGAACTTGGTTAGCAGGGTGTGTTTTCTGGAGGGTTTAAAAGATCTTAGTCGTGGGCGTAAGTTGTAGCGTGAGGTTACTGAGGTAGATTGTGTGGTGCGGTTGGGTGTGTACTTGGTTTTAGGTGGGGGTGGTGGTTTTCTTACTGTGGTGCCTGGTGGAGGTACGTCAGGGCTAGACGGGAGGGTTTCTGTTGTGGTCGGGGTTGTGGGTGGAGGTTTTCGTACTTTGATAAGTTGGGGAGGTACTTGACTATCAGAAGTGAAGGAATGGGTCATGGTGGAGGAAGGTGTGATAGTGGGGGCTTGGGGTTTGTGGAGGTTAGTTATGGGGGTATGTTGAGGAATGATCGGCCGGTTCTGTGCTGGAGGGTTTTGGCCTTTAGGGGTTTGTAGGGGAACATTTATAGCCTGAGTGAGAGGGGTCGTAGGGGTGTTCAATTTTTGGTCGGGCGTGTGGGGTGGGGTAATGTCTTGTGGTTTTAGAGGTTTAAATGCTCGGACGAATCGATTTCTAAACGTGCGAGTCACGCCGTGCTAATCAATGATGACTTGATAGGCGTTTGGGACTTTGATAACGGTGTAGGGTCCGACATAGCGAGGGCCTAATTTGTTGGTTACAGGGAGGTTGGCTACCATTACGGTGTCATGGATGGCGAAAGGGTTTGTATCATCGGGGTTATCATTTTTGGTGTTTTGACAGGTTTGGGTGGTTTTGCAGATGTTGCAATGGGTCAATTGTGGAGGTGTTGGAGGGGAGATGAGCGTGATGGTGGAACGGCAGTAACAGGGGGGTACGCCGTAAACACGTTCATGAGGTGAAATACCGTCTTCGCGGGGACAGGTGTTCATGCCCCATTGTATCATCTTTATCTGTGATGGCCAGTCTGAGGTGTTCAGAGCAATCATTTTGGTACGTAACTGGTTGTTGATGGTGCGATGGTTGCGTTCGCATATAGCATTTCCTTGAGGCCAGTACGGGGATGAGTGCTTGATCTTAATTATAGGTTTGACTCCTGTAAGGAGATAAAGAAAACCTAATATTTAGTAGTGGCCCCGTAATCATTGACGAACATGCCTATTACATAAGGCACCCTCTTCAAACACTCATCCGCTGTAGTTTGAATCTACCGCGCAGAGCATTTAAAATTTGAGGAGCCTTCATCATGAGCGCACGCGACCTCACTCATGGCTTCAGTCATTATGAATTGGGTTCTCACTACGAAAAAACTTCGTAAAAAATAAAAACAAAAAGAAAATAAGAATAACTATTCAATAAGCTTTCCATCATATCGTGGATGTACTTGTGTGGATCTTTTGACCAGACGCTACTGCAGGCTTCATTCTTCCTTCACTGACATATCAAGTAAACCAAAATCCTTAATACATCAATGAATGGGAAGGGGATGGTCGGGAGGGCCCCAGTCGTCAATGATTACGGGGCCACTACTAAATATTAGGTTTTCTTTATCTCCTTACAGGAGTCAAACCTATAATTTATTAGTGGCCCCTCCATCATTGACGAACATGCCTGATTTCTAAGACTGGAGGGGGACATTCGTAATCATATCATAACTCTAGAAAAGTAGATAATCAAACAACCACATAGTATTCTTACTTTTGTAAAAAAGAGATATTCGGGTGCATAAACTTTATACAGCCTAAATCTTCAAAAACGGGTACAATCAGGAGCGTGCTTCAAAGAAGCCTGCTTGAAAAGGGTTAACTCTAAGACTCTGTGCACAGATCTGCTAGTTAAGAAGGCACCCCACTTAAAGTAAGTGGTGAAAACTAAAAACTTATAAGTTTACATGTGCACATATTATAGGTTTGACTCCTGTAAGGAGATAAAGAAAACCTAATATTTAGTAGTGGCCCCGTAATCATTGACGAACATGCCTATTACATAAGGCATCCTCTTCAAACACTAATCCGCCGTAGTTTGAATCTACCGCGCAGAGCATTTAAAAAACTGAGGAGCCTTCATCATGAGCGCACGCGACCTCACTCATGGCTTCAGTCATTATGAATTGGGTTCTCACTACGAAAAAACTTCGTAAAAAATAAAAACAAAAAGAAAATAAGAATAACTATCCAATAAGCTTTCCATCATATCGTGGATGTACTTGTGTGGATTTCTGACCAGACGCTGATTCAGGCGTCATTCCTCCTTCACTGACATATCAAGTAAACCAAAATCCTTAATACATCAACGAATGGGAAGGGGACGGTCGGGAGGGCCCCAGTCGTCAATGATTACGGGGCCACTACTAAATATTAGGTTTTCTTTATCTCCTTACAGGAGTCAAACCTATAATTTATTAGTGGCCCCTCCATCATTGACGAACATGCCTGATATCTAAGACTGGAGGGGGACATTCGTAATCATATCATAACTCTAGAAAAGCAGATAATAAAAACAACCACATAGTATTCTTACTTTTGAAAAATGTATTTAATACGGCGTAGGCCGGAAATATACAAGAAAAAGGGGTTCAGGCAGGTGCGTGCTTCAAAGAAGCCTGCCCGACAAAAATGGGTAACCCTGAAGATTCTGAACACAGATCTGTAGTTACAAAAGGCACCCCACTCAACGAGTGGTGACAAAAATAATAAGTTATAAGTTTATATGTGCACATCATAAACCCCAAAATACATGTGGAGATCAATTGCCAATGAACTCCATTGAACTAATATTACATTGCTTTCGCAGCTAAAACTACTATAACAACACCGTTGTTTTGTACTAAATTTTCATATCACATTTTAACCTTAAATTGTATCACAGCTCTCATACTCCGGCGGGGTCTAGGGTGTCCTATGTCAACTGACTGCACCCCCCCCCCCCCCCCTTCCGTGAAAGTAAACATAAGTGACTGCAGGGCCACCTAGACCCTCTGCCTTAAAGCTATACATGGTAAGGAAGGTTTGTCTAGAGCAACTGACAAGTATCTAGAGAGAAACGTATGATTAGACGCCCACAACTGTGTGGACGCAATATCTTCAACTGAAAAGTTTTTCAGGAAACGTAAAGAGGCCGCCCACTTGCGTAAATCGTGGGCCCTACCCACAACGCCGGGATTACTCTCTTTAATGACTTCTACCAGAAGAGAGGCTAATCGCCGTTTAAGTAAGCGTTTACCCGTACTCGCTACCCATAAAGCACCTTGGGGGTTTTGAGGAGCTATTCTCAAATATTTGGTTAGAGCTTGCACTGGACATAAATTATGATGCACCTTTCCCCTTTTTAACGCCGGCACCGTGAACTCAGAAAACACGTGTGCACTATGCTCATTCTTGGCTACAAACGCCGGGGAGGGTGCAATGGAAATTGAATCATTAAGTCTACCAAACCTAAGACAATTAGGTGTGTTGCTCATCGCCGCCAGCTCAGACACTCTGTTTCCGGTGGCCAAAGCCAAAAGGAAAACTGCCTTCTTTAAGATTAAAGCAAAGTCTGCAGTATTTTGATACAGACGAGAATGAAGTAAAGACAAAGCTTTGTCCAGAGACCAAGTAGGCATGAGCTGACGGGGAGGTGGGCGGAGTTTAAAACACGCTCTCATAAATCCTGTTTCCTCCGCCACTGGTATGGATAGACCTGTAAGGTCGAAAAAGGGCACTCTAATCGCAGTTAAGTGATTCTTCAAAGTTACCACAGATAAACGTTTCTGCTCAAACAGATAGTTCAAGTAATTAAAAACCAATGCCACTGAGGGTACAGTTTGTTCCGTTCTAACAATCCAAGAAGTAAAAGCTTTCCAATGAGATTGATATTGTCGCTTAGTAGACTGAGTATATTGATTGAGAAATTTATTGGTCACATCCCTACCGTATGGTGCTAGCCACTTGGCCTCCTGAATGTCCATAATGCAAAAGTCAGCGAGGTCGCTAGGTTGCCAATCGTGTCTAAGTGGAAGTACCCGACCGGGAGCGATACCGGGTCCGGGCACCACATTATTAATTGCTGGTACCACACCTGCGCCGGCCACAGGGGCGCGATTAGCGAGACTAAGCCTCGATAAACTCGTAGTTTGTTCACTACGTGGCACATTAGTGACGCATCTGGCGGCGGAAACAGATAGATGGAGCTCCATCTGTTCCAGTCTGTCACTAGGGCGTCTGGCCCCCCTGCCGGCGTTATCGCCCGGCGGGTGAGGTATAGAGGGAGCTTGTGAGTCTCGTCGGACGCAAAAAGATCCACTTGTGGATGGGAGAGCTCCGCAATCATTAGGTCGAAAATGGGTTGCTTGAGCTCCCATTCTACTGTCGTGCTCTGTCTCCGGGACAGAGCGTCTGCCCAGACGTTCGCTACGCCTGGGAGATAAGATGCGTGAAGATAAATATCTAGACTGCTGGCTAGAACAAAAATTTCTTCCGACACGAGTAGCAACTTCCTTGACCTCGTTGACCCTTGTTTCTGAATACAGTGAACTGCATTCAGATTGTCCATTCTGAAGGCCACCGACTTGCCCCGTAACGCCGGGCCGTGAGCCTGAAGGAAATACAAGGGGACTAGTAACTCTTTGACATTTATGTGAGAGATTTCTAAGTGGGACCAAAGTCCCTGACCCTGGTGCCCCTGATTTGACTGAAATCCCCACCCTATGGTGCCTGACGCATCCGTGTCTACCCATACCGTTGGAGGAGGAGAGGTCCATGACATGATTGAGTGCAATGTTTCCCTCTTCGCCCAGACCGCTAGTAAGGTGTGGATTAATTTTGGTATGGGCCATAATTTTCCCGCCGGTAAGAGTGGGAAATATTTGTTGCCTTCCAATATTAATCGTTTTACTTTCAACCGGCCCAACTTGACAGTTAGCTGAATCCAGTTGAGAGAGCCGACCAGAGACTCCCAGACTCTTCGTGTCGTAGTCAGACTGTGAAGAAACCTGAACAGTTTCCTGCGAAACCTGTTGCGATTGTCCACACTCTGACTCAGAGTGAGAGCGGCGGTGTCCCAGACCAGCCCTATCCACTGAATTACTCTTGAGGGAACAAGGTTTGACTTTACCAGATTTACCTTGAAGCCTAGAGTTTTGACATGATTTAAAATAATATTGACATGTTTTATGCATAATTGTTGTGTCTCTGCCACCACCAGCCAGTCGTCTAGATACCACAACACTCTGATTCCCTGTTTTAACAACGGCATCAGGGCTTGCCAGACTAGTTTCGTGAATAGTCGAGGTGCTAGGTTCAAACCGAACGGCATCCTCTGAAAAACAAAATTTTGGTGCCTGATCCTCAAGGCCAGAAACCTTTGAAATCTTTTGTTGACCGACACGTGCCAATAGGCGTCTGTCAGGTCTAGGGAACACATCCAGCCTCCCGGCGGAAGTGTTAGCCTGATTTGATGAACTGTTAACATTCTGAAAGACTCGTTGTAAATGTGAAGATTCAGATAAGACAGGTCTACGACCGGCCTCATCTGAACACTGTCCCGTTTGGGAACCAAAAACAGTTTTGACGTGAATACAGGGTAATCTGGAGGGACCGGGATGATGACATTCTTGGCAATCATCTCCTGGACCAGCGACTCCACCTCTAATGAAACACAATTTGCCGTTGTCGGCTGACGTAAGCGAGGTCGCCGGAGCCACTGCCAAGTGATGCCTTTGCGTGCCACCATCCGTGCCCAGGTTTTTAACGGCCATGCTTGGTGACACGTTCGGAACGACCCAGTTAGCAGACAAGGGTTCGCCGGCTGTACTTCCCTCGGTTCCTCCGGCTTTAAGATAGGCACTGGGAGTGAGAGAGACTTTAGTTTTTTGATGGTGGGTTTGGTGGTGTTGGACGCTTCGCCGGCTGGCTGGTGTGGGCCGAAGACTGGCCCTGCCCCGGCTTATACTGGCCGCGTCCTCTCTGTCCTGAAAACCCTCTCTGTCTATGCCTGTACTGACCCAGGGGGGATTGGGAGGACTTAGGCGGAAGAAACGGCTTAGAACCCCCTGGCTGAGCTTTAGTAGGAGGCTTAGGTTTGGGGAAGTTAAATGCAGGTTTCTTAGCCTGTGCGGGACTGTGCTTCATGGCCTGTGCCATGTTAAACACTGTTCGCCATACATCAGGGGACATTAAAGAAGGAGTAAGTACTGGGGACATTACCACCTGGTTAGCAATGCGATCAGGCAGCTTGCGAACTAATGACATCCTAAGATCCTGTCGTGCTCGCACCGCCTCAAGTAAGGCTGTGCGTATGTCACCTAAGGATTGAATCGACGACTGAAGAATCAGACGCCGGGATAACTCAACTGATCTTCGAGCATCCGCGTCTGCGATTGCCTGAGTAGACCTGAGTAAAGACTTAGCCACCTGCTGAGAAACTATGTACTGTGAAAACAGGCGGAAAGCTTTTCCCCTTAGCCTAAATTCTCTGTCTAGGTGAGTAGGGGTAGGGGTAGTGAATGGGTCCTTTAGTTCACAAAGATTAATCTTAGGGGCAGCTAGAAAAGAAAATAAAGCTGACGGAACTCCGCCGGCAGAACCTACCGGCATGGAGAACCATGAATGTGTATCCTGAGGGATCTGGTGGGAAGATTTAGAAGTGAAAGTGGTTGCAAAGTTTTGAGCCTCTACCTCCCAATCCACCCAAGGTCCTGGTCCCAACTGTCCCACCTTCAACACTGGATTAGCTGTCTCGTCTGTGACGGTCTGTAAATCTAGTTCAGGAGTAAGAGCCGACAGAGCCTTAATATCATTAAACCCATCCAGCTTAGACCAGTCTGAAAAAAGTTTTGAAGCTGAGGCAGGGGGTAAAGCAGGCTTAGATGCATAAACAAAATAATCCTGATGATAATAACTAGGTATAGCCTTGATATTTACGTCCAAAACATTACCCAAGGCATCCAATGCCTTTAATTTCTTTGACTTATTTCCCTGGATAAACCACTCACGTGGTACCGGGAGTTCCCCTGACAAGGTAGGCTGGGCAAGCTCTGGCTTAGAGGGGTTCAAAAGAACCCATGACTCGTCTGGCCCATAAAGCAGGGGCATAGCTACCTTTCTAAGAGGCGCTTTGTCTAGAGGGGGTGGATTAACATCCGTGATGACCCTGACATTTGACATAGTGAATGCCGCCGTAGCTGGCTTAGAGCTCCCTGCCGGTGACAGAGTAGGAGGGTTAGGAATCTTAGATAAATCGATTGACGTTATCAGAGGCCGTACCGCAGAACTTGTCAAGGGAGCCCCCAAGTCCATTGTGGGGTTTTCTCGTTGTTAACTAAAGAATTTAGATAGAGCATGAGTAAGTAACCCATCAATTTCTTGTGCTGTAACAAACTGGTTAGATGCAGAGCTTTCAGGTGAATCAGTATTATCATGGGCGGCGTCCAGGCCTGAGCCTGACCCTTGTCCATCCCTATCTGAAATTATTGACACTTCATCTTGTTCCTCCCGATCCTCCTGAGAAGACCCCGCCGAGGCAGGGGCACCTTGTTTCCAAGATAAGTCAGGGATAGAGGATGGGGTCGCCGCGTCCCTGTGGACATCGGCTACTGTGTGACTCGTATGAGTCGGACGTGGATGGTCAGACCCTGGTTGAGCAAACCGCCAAACACCGAGGCTCTGGCCTACGCTCTCTTGAGAGTCTGAAACATTCTCAATTATTGAATTTCCTGAACTTTCCGTTTCTAGGGTTAAAATATCAATAGGTAAATCTTGTTTAGGGACAGGCGCTTCACTATACTCTGAGGCTGTAACAGAAACATTTTCAGGTGTAGAGGTACGACGAGATGCACTAGACTTAGGAGAATGTCGAGAGGACTTCCTATGGGAATCCTTTTTGGAGGATTTGTGGCTACGGTGTGACCGCGAACTAGACCTAGATTTGGAAGAATCACCACCATGACCACTGGTGGAAGCTTCAGTCTTACTCTTCTTACTCGCCGGGGAAGAGGCACGACTTGAAGACTGCTGTCTGAGAGGTGACCTTGACCTCGATCTCGCCTGCGACGAGGAGGTGGCTGCCGGGGGAGTAGGCTCTCTCGGGCGTTTAGACGTATCCACAGACGATACAGAACCCTGGCTAGTCTCTGTCGGCTTAAAACCCGTTACTCTAGAGGTACGTTTAGGGGGAGGGTGCTCTGACAGCAACTTATCCCAAAGTGGGACGTTGTCACATTGAAGTGACTTATGTGCGACAATGGTAGTGTAGGCCGACATTTGTTGTCTGACCTCTCTCAACGCTACCGCCGCGGTCTTGTCATTGTCACACAGGACTTTATTGGCTAATTGGGAGCAAAAGGAACAATTAAGTGTAACCCAGAGACCCCTTGAACGGTCTAGACATTTAACACACCTTATGCAAAGGGTATGCGCAAAAATCGGGATACCCGCGCAAGTAGGGGTAATGCACAGGGCAAAAACTGGGGCCACAGTAGCCATGACAGAGACTGGTGTGAGGAAACTACCGCCGGGTCTGTATTGGTCCGCCGGAGCTCAGCTCTGGAAAAATAAAGAAAAATTTCCAGGAATTAATGCTCATAAGGTTAACCCAAGTGTTCGCATACAAGTGTTAATAACCCGCCGGGTAACGGGATGCAAAGACACAGCTAACACATCTCGCTACGCGGCGGGGTGTAAAGAGGCTAAACAAATCTTTTTAGCTAAAGAACATGAAGAATACCCTCTGATATAATGGTCCAGTATGGCACTTATAGTCTGTAGGAGGTGGTGACTGTCTCAAGATTCAATTTTGTAACAAAGCCCCCCTCATAAAGACGCCGGCCCTTGAAATATTTTAGTAGAATAGCCCAGGGCAGGAATATACGAGATCTGATTTTTTAACGAATTGTCCCAAAAGATCGTCGTAAAAATAGAAGGCGGCGATACTGAATGCATCACCAAATTAAGGTTAATCGAAATTGAATTTGTTATAAATTCCTTAGTTCCTCCACTTAGGAGCACCCGCCGGGTGTGGGAATCGATTTGGTTAAACCTCACTGAACCTTCAATTGCCGTAAGAGTAAAGGCAGCGATACACAGAGTATCACTAAAATGGATTGGTTAACTATATGAGACCTAAGTCGTTTATCCCACCCTGCTCAGGTGCACCCGCCGGGTGAGAAGTCTAAAAGTTAACCCCACAAGTTCCTGACCCCACTTCTTTGTAAAAGATCGCCGGGGAGGAACGCCTAAACAACAGCTAGGTTTTCCATGTGGTTGTCGTAAACCAGGTAGAAAAAACCTATAAAAACGAATGTTCGCAAGAACGTCGTTTTTTATATATATATATATATATATAAGGATGGGTACAGCCATCCCGCCGGGAATTAAAGGAGGCCTGAAACCAGGCACCCTCAGAGACGCAGTCCTGGAGAGCCACAGACACCTCCCCACGCCGGGGAACCAGCCAGAGTTAAAAACCACGTGTGGCCCAACACTGCTCATCGGTCAGGATTTTTCATGGTGAAACCGAGAAAAACCCGCCGGAAGGCAAGCCCCACCCTGAACAGACACCATCTGAACAATACGACACGAGGAGAGTCACGCACGACTAACCAAGGTCACAACATAATCCGTGGAATTAGCCAATACACAACTAAACCAGGAAACAATTATAGTCCGAGGAATTAGCCAATACACAACTAAAACCCGGATACACATGACACAGTAGGGCATATTTATAAAATAAATAATAACACTAGACATGTGGCAAAGCTACGAGCGGCTGGCTAGGCCTAGGTAGACGGCATGAAAATAGTTGAAATATAAACACACATTGGAATATCACAACAGGAACCACCGCCAACACACCACCGTAGCGATAACTTCCCACCCCGGGAAGCCTGACACGGACCCAGAAAAAACTTCACTAAGTGAAGAAAAATACGCTGGGAACGTCAGAAAAAACACAGCTTACCTCATCAGAAGGATAAAAGGCAGCAATAATTAACGCGTAATGAAAGCCGCCTGCATCACAAACTAACACAACTGTGAAAAGTTCACGTGTCCACAACAGGACCACGAGGGTACATCCGAAATAGATGCCCCATACACACGACCTAAAATACACTGCACTGCGGGCAACCAGCCCAGGACACTCCTGCTACGCCTATCCTAACCTTACTCGATACATCCTAGAGTAAACAAATGAGAAAAAACTCACTAGGGACGCAACGAATGCGGAACCAGCGGAGCCTGGAAGGTACGTCCGGGCAGACTGAGCGCAGAGCAGAGAAGGAGGAATGACGCCTGAATCAGCGTCTGGTCAGAAATCCACACAAGTACATCCACGATATGATGGAAAGCTTATTGGATAGTTATTCTTATTTTCTTTTTGTTTTTATTTTTTACGAAGTTTTTTCGTAGTGAGAACCCAATTCATAATGACTGAAGCCATGAGTGAGGTCGCGTGCGCTCATGATGAAGGCTCCTCAGTTTTTTAAATGCTCTGCGCGGTAGATTCAAACTACGGCGGATTAGTGTTTGAAGAGGATGCCTTATGTAATAGGCATGTTCGTCAATGATGGAGGGGCCACTAATAAATAAACCCCATTAACTAGTGGATATATTCCTAAAAATATAACCAAACATAAATGAATTCTTGTACATTCGTAGAAGTACTGAACTCGTGTACTTATGCAGAAGTAATTACTTCCAAAGTAAAAGTCGTAGTTGTAACTACCGAGATTTCTCAAAAATCTATTGCTTCACAGCCAAAGCTACTTACAACAAGAATTGTTGTAACACTACTATTGGTCTTTAGCACAATTTCCTGCAATGAATACTACAGAGAAATTTTATAATACAATGCCTACAAACAGTATCACAGCTCGTATGTTCCGAACACATACTCCGGAGGGGTCTAGGGTGTCCTATGTCACACTGACTGCACCCCCCCCCCCCTTTTTCTTGAAATTAAACAAAACGTGACTAAAAGGGCCACCTAGACCCTCTGCCGTAAAGCTATACATGGCAAGGAAGGTTTGTCCAGAGCTACCGAAAGGTATCGAGTCAAAAACTCCTGATTAGAGGCCCACAACTGTGTGGACTTAATAACTTCCACCGAAAGATTATTAAGGAAACGTAAAGAGGCTGTCCCCTTGCGTAAATCGTGGGTCTTACCCACAACGCCGGGATTCTTCTCTTTAAAGTCCTCGACCAAGAGAGAAGCCAGTGTACGCTCCATCAAGCGTTCACCCGGACTTGCGACCCATAAAGCAGGGTGCTTAGAGGTGCCACTCTTAAATATTTGGTTAGAGCTTGCACTGGGCAAAAAAGATGGTGCACCTTTCCCCTTTTTAATGCCGGCACCGTGAACTCTGAAAACATGTGTTCACTGTGCTCATTCTTGGCTATGAATCCTGGGGAAGGTGCAATGTGAATACACTCATGAAGCCTATCAAACCTGAGGCAATTAGGTGTGTTGCTCATCGCCGCCAGCTCAGATACTCTGTTCCCGGTAGCCAAAGCCATAAGGAATACTGCCCTTTTGTAAAATCTGCAGTCTTTGGTACATACGGGAACGAAAATAACGACAATGCTTTGTCCAGAGACCATGTAGGCCTGAGCTGACGGGGAGGTGGGCGGAGTTTAAAACCTGCCCACATAAATCACTTTCAGATAAATGTTTCTGCATGAACAGATAAATTAAATAATTAACAACCAACGCCACCGAGGGCACAGTTTGTTTTGTTCTACGAATCCAAGACGTAAAAACTTGCCAATGCGATTGAAACTGTCGCTTTGTAGACTGGGTATATTGATTCGTGAATATGTTGGTCACGTCGCTACCATATGGTGCTAGCCACTTGGCCTCCTGAATGTCCATAATGAACAAGTCCGCGAGGTTTCTAGGTTGCCAATTGTGTTCTAAGTGGAACAACCCGACCGGGAGTGACACTGGGTGCGGGCACCACGTGTTCAAATGCTGGAACCACACTGCGCCGGCCACAGGGGCGCGATTAGCGAGACTACGCCTCGCTAATCCTGTAGTTTGTTGACTACGTGACACATTAGAGACGCGTCTGGCGGCGGAAAATAGATAAATGGAACTCAACCTGTTCTCGTCCATCATCAGAGTGTCAGGTCCGCCCGCCGGCGTTATCGTCCGGCGGGTGAGGTACAGTGGGAGTTTGTGAGTCTTCTCAGACGCAAACAAATCCACTTGTGGATGGTAATGCTCCGCAAACGCAAGAGCGCCCATTCTACTGTTGAGCTTTGTCTCTGAGACAGAGCGTCTGCCCAGACGTTTGCTACGCCTGGGAGATAAGATGCGTGAAGATGAATGTCCAGCCTGTTGGCTAGTATAAAAATCTTTTCTGACACGTTTAGCCACTTCCGAGATCTCATTGACCCTTGTTTCTGAATACAGTGAACCGCATTCAGATTGTCCATTCTGAAGGCCACCGACTTGCCCCGTAAAGCAGAGCCGTGAGCCTGAAGGACAGATAAGGGGACTAGTAAGTCTTTGACATTGATGTGGAAGATTTCTAAATGGGACCAAAACCTTTGACCCTGATGCCCGAGGTTTGACTAAAAGCCCCAACCTATCGTTCCTGACGCATCCATGTCCACCCATACCGACGGCGGAGGAGAGGTTCATGACATGACTGCGTGCAACATTTCTCTCGTCGCCCAAACCGCTAGTAAGTTGTGTAATAACGTTGGGATAGGCCATACTATCCCCGCCGGTAATAGTGGGAAAAATTTGTTGCCCTCCAAGATTAAACGTTAGACTTTCAACCGTCCCAACTTCACAGTTAGCTGAACCCAGTTGAGAGAACCGACTAGAGATTCCCAAAGTCTCCGTGTCGTAGTCAGACTGTGGAGAAACATAAACAGTTTTTGCGAAATCTGTTTCGAGTGTCCACACTCTGACTCAGAGTGAGAGAAGCTGTGTCCTCGACCAGCCCTATCCCCTGAAATACTCGTGGGGGAACAAGGGTTTGACTTTTACTAAGTTGACCTTGAATCCTAGAGATTTGAGATGGTTTAACGTAACGTAGACATGAATGATGCGTAACTTTTCTGTTTCTGCCACCACCAGTTAGTCGCCCAGATACCACCAGACCCTGATCCCTTGTTCTAACAAGGGCATCAGGGCTTGCGGGGACCTTGCTTGAATGCTTGTGCCAAATTGAAAATAGTCTTCCAAACTGCTGGTGAAATCAAAGAAGGAGTTAGAACTGGAGACAGAACTACTCGGCTTGCAATACGGTCAAGAAGTTTCTTCACTAAGAACATCCTCAGATTTTTTTTTTTTTTTTTTTTTTAAGAGACAATGAACGGAGGAAGGAAAAACACAGATAAAACAAAAAGGTCCATGTGCCTAAAGGCATCCTCCATTCATAAAATGTTTGTAACAACTGGATTTAAACATTTGTAGATTGTAAGTTTGTGGAAAGCAATTTGAGGGAAGTGAATTCCAAAGAGTAGTAGTTCTAGGGATAAATGAATTTTGATAAGCAGAAGTTCTGCATTGTGGAGGAGAAAGTGTAAACTCGTGGTCACTTTCAGCTGCCCTAGTTCTACGAGAAAGATGTGGAGAGGCGGCACAATTGAAGCACCGGAACAATTGCTGTGAAAATATCTGTAGAATAATGCAAGGGATGCAACGTTTCTTCGTATGGATAATGTAGGAAGGTCCTGTGTGATTGCAGGGTTATTGATTAATCTAAGATCCTGCCTTGCTCGAACTGCCTCTAATAAGGCCGTCCGAATATCTCCTAAAGACTTGGATGGAAGTCTGGAGAAGCAAGCGCCGGGAAAGTTCAATGGCTTTCCTGACTTCCGCGGCTTCTATTGCCTGAGAAGAGTGTAACAGAGACTTTGTTACTTGCTGGGAACCATATATTGCGAAAACAGTTTAAACGCTTTTCCTCTTAACCTAAACTCGCGGTCTAGGTAAGCTGGGGAAGGCGTGCTAAAGGGAGCTTATAATTCGCACAAATTGATTATTTGGGGGGTGGCAGCCAAGCAGAGGGGACTCCGCCGGCACCAAAAACCGGAAGAGAGAACCAAGAATGGCGTTCTGGAGGGATTTGGTGGGAAGAATAAGTCATGGTTATAATAACTTGGAATGTCCTTAATATGAACATCCAAAACCTTTCCGTAACATTGCTACCCCTGACTCATCAGGCCCGTATAAAAGAGGCATAGCTCCTGTTTTTTGACTGGCGCCTTGTCTAAAGGAGGGGGAGATATGTCTGATATGACTCGCACAGTGGAAGTAGTGAGAGCTGCTGTGCCTGGCACATTGGAAATTGGATCTGACACAAGAGGATGGTTAGGTATTTTAGCTAAAGCAAAGGATGTAGCCAGAGGTCGCACATTCGTCGACATCGCGGGATCTCCCGTATCAAAAGGAGTTTCCGGCATAGGGCCAAATAACCTATTAAGTGCATTCAATAGTAGTCCATCAATCTCTTCCGCCGGTACATACCTAGCCGATGACGAACTCCGTGGAGATTCGACAGTACCCTGAGAGTCGCCTAGAAGGTGACTGGACTCTTCAACCTCCATCTCTGAGACCAGAGATCGTTGTTCTTCATCCGTTAAGTCTGGCTTATCATGGGAAGATCCCGCCGAAGCCGGGACCTCCACATGTTGCCATGTTAAAACTGGGATAGAAGATGGTACATCGGCATCCCGGTGGACGTCAGCACTAGTTGAGTCACAAAGGGATGTGTTCTGTCCTGCCAGGACTGTGAGTATCGCCATACACCTTGGCTGTGGCTGTCCCTCGCTTGCGTATACTCTCGGTATACTCTCTGAATGGGAGCCCTCGTCCGAGTCCCGTAAAGGTTTATGATAATTAAAAGCTCCCATAGCTCATTAACACATTGAAAGCAGAGCTGGTGAGCAAAATCATAAAGTATACTAATTAATTTAATTTATATTTAATTGTATTAAAATAAATTACTATAAATAAACACAATATTATCATAATATAATCATAGAAAATATATATGTTTATTATGATTCAGCTATTAAATTATTTCATTAACAAATAAAAATAAGATAGGGATACCTGAGCTTAACGGCGTTGAACATACAGCAATGAGAGGTTCAAGTGCCGACATGACAGAGACTGGGGGAAAACTAACCCCGCCCCCGGGAACTACCTGGTCACCTGGTGCAACACCGGTACTCCGCCCTGGAAAGAGAAATTTCCGGGGATTAATGCTCATAGGGTTACACCCAAAAAATGGTACAAAATATGTGCCACAAAACCGCCGGTCAACGAACCGTAGCACTCCACCACTACTTTTCGTTTTCCTTTAGTTTCATATTAACCCTTAAAAAGCGGCTCACCACTTAAGTCGAGTTAAATAAAGCTGTGGCGGCGCTCGACATAGGTCGAGTGGCAATTTCAGCACGTAATGTGGCTGAGAGAGAGAGACAAGTGGTGGCAGGAGACTAGCGAGCGTATGACTGCTCCAGACCACCGCGGCGAACCTACTGACACAAATCTCAGCTCCCTCCTCCCTCTCTCACTCGCTACATACTCAATTATGTACCGAAAGTACCGAATTACCTGCTTTTTGCACTCGCGTTGCACGGTTATTGCAAGAAAACTATCCATCATACAAGGATCGTTATGGTGTCATTCGAAAGCTCTGTTTATGCCCTTTCAGGGATAGATACTTGTTTTACGTTCTGGGTCTTATTTAGGCATGAAAATGATCACGTAAACAGCCCTATTTTGGCTAAAAACACCCCGCTGGGCGGTACACATAAATAAACCGCATAGGCCGCTCGTAAGGTGTTAAAGATTTCAGCATATCTTTACCTATTCAGAAGATTTAAGCATATCTTCTGAATCCTCATAAAGATGAAGCATATCTTTATTAAAGATGAAGTCTTTCAAGTATCCCTTTACACTTGAAACACTAGTAAGATTCAGGCATCTTTTTATCCCATAAAAAGTCTAAGCCTATCTCAATCTCTAATCCGGCTTCTCCCAGAAGCCCTCATAGATCGCCGTCTTGAAGGCCGTGATACCCTATTGTATCAATCAATTGTTTGGCAAATTATCGCGAATCGCAAATCCGTTAATATAACCACCCGAAGGTACAACCGCCGGGTT
Source organism: Paralithodes platypus (assembly GCA_032716605.1). Taxonomy (NCBI): domain Eukaryota; kingdom Metazoa; phylum Arthropoda; class Malacostraca; order Decapoda; family Lithodidae; genus Paralithodes; species Paralithodes platypus. Next base: position 5,490,497 of record CM064509.1, read on the forward strand.
TTATATGCAATGTCAAACCAATTATACCTGCCCCAGACCTCTTTGTAAAAAGGTCGCCGGGAGGGAAAGACCAAACAAACAGACAGCATTGTTTCAATGGCTTTGAAAAGCCGAGAAAACCATATCCAACAGGTGTCAGCATGATCACCTAGATAACTGTGTGGAGCCCCCCTCGCGGGGAATAACACAGGAAGCCTGATCCCAGGCTCGACCACAGAAAACGCAGTTTCTGATGAGCCCTCAAGCGACCAAACTCGTCGGGGTAACTTACCTATTTTAGCCATCCTGACTAAAATTCGGTAAACAAAACGGTGTTCTCGGAGCAACGAGAAAAACGCCGGAAAGGTAACCCACACCAAACGAGACATTTTAACACATTTTATACAAAGGGTGTGCGCAAAAATAGGGATACCTGAACAGGAGGGCGTAATGCATAAAGCAAAAACCAGGGCAAAGGTAGCCATGACAGAGACTGGTGGGAAACTTACTCCAGGTTCTGCATAGACCCGCCGGGACCCAGCTCTGGAAAAAAAGAAAATTTCCAGGAATTAATGCTCATAAGGTTAACCCAATCATGTTCGCACACAAGTGTTAAATAACCCACCGGGTAACGAGACGTAATACTCAACGACTACAGCTCGCTACGCGGTGGGGTTTCCTAAGTAAAAGATTTCAGAATATCTTAATTTGTCCAAAAGATTTATGAATACCCTCTGACATAATATATAAAGACCAGCATGGCGTTTATAACTGATTAAGTCTTTCCGGTGGTGTTTGTTTCAAGATTCAATTTTGGAAAAAAAAAAAACTAAAAAAGACGCCGGCCCCCGAATTATCTCGTAGATCAAAAACTGGGAAGCCTGACAAATATACGAGATCTAACTTCTCCCGAAGTATCTTTTTAGATCGCCGTATGTTGAAGGCGGCGATACAAAACGTATCCCTCAATTGTCTGGTTAACTAACTGAATTGTAAATTCGTTATTCCCATCCTTCCAAGGAGCACCCGCCGGGTGTGAATATTAGTTTAAAAAACGTTAACCCCAATTGTGCCCTAAAGCGCCATATGTTGAAGGAGGCGATACACAATGCATCCCTCAATTGTCTGGTCAAATAAACTGAATTTTGCAAATTCGGTCATCCCACCCTTCCAGGTTGCACCCGCCGGGTGATTTAAAGTTTAAAAGTTAACCCCAATTGTTCCTATCCCCACTTCTTTGTAAAAGATCGCCGGGGAGGAAATACAACAACAGCATAGTTTTATATTGGCTTTGCAAAACCGAAAAAACTACAAACAACACGTGTCCGTATGAACACTGTTAGATGGGTACAACCAACCCGCCGGGAATCATAAGGAGCCTGAAACAGGCACCCCAGAGACGCAGACCTGGGGAGCCACAGACACCCACTCGCCGGGGAAACAAGCCTGTTTTAAACCACGCGTGGCCAAAACTCGGCAACCAGCCGGGGTTATCAAGGTGAAACTGAGAAAAACCCGCCGGAAAAAACCCAACCCGTCCAGATACCATCTGAACGCAACACCGGACCGAGGCGTAGCCAAAACACAACTAACGCCGGGCCCAACATAGTCCGTGGAATTAGCCAAAACACAACTAACCCAGGACACATAAATAGTCCGTGGAATTAGCCAATACACAACTAAACCAGGACACACATGACACAGTAGTACATATTTAGAAAATAAATCAATAACACTTGTATATGTGGTAAAGCTACGAGAGGCTGGCTAGGCCTAGGTAGACGGATAACAGTAACATGTCGGAATATAAACAAAAAGCACTGAATTATATCACAACAGGAACCACCGCCAACACACCACTGTAGCAAAAACTTCCGGCAAAGGGAAAAACTGACTCGGGAACCAGAAAAAACTTCACTAAGTGAAGAAAAATACGCTGGGAACGTCAGCAAAAATACGCTACCTCATCAGAAAGATAAAAGGAAGCAATAACGCGTAATGAAAGCCGCCTGCATCACAAAGCTAGCTAACTGTGAAAAAGTTCACATGTCCACAACAGGACCACGAGGGTACATCCGAAATAGATGCCCCAAACACACGACCCAAAATACACTGCACTGCGGGCAACTAGCCCAGGACACTCCTGCTACGCATATCCTAACCTTACTCGATACATCCCGGAGTAAACAAATGAGAAAAAACTCACTAGGGACGCAACAAATGCGGAACCCGCGGAGCGTGGGGAGACACGTCCGGGCAGGCTGAGCGCAGAGCAGAGAAGGAAGAATGACGCCTGCAGTAGCGTCTGGTCAAAAGATCCACACAAGTACATCCACGATATGATGGAAAGCTTATTGAATAGTTATTCTTATTTTCTTTTTGTTTTTATTTTTTACGAAGTTTTTTCGTAGTGAGAACCCAATTCATAATGACTGAAGCCATGAGTGAGGTCGCGTGCGCTCATGATGAAGGCTCCTCAAATTTTAAATGCTCTGCGCGGTAGATTCAAACTACGGCGGATGAGTGTTTGAAGAGGGTGCCTTATGTAATAGGCATGTTCGTCAATGATGGAGGGGCCACTAATAAATACCGCATTGTTGGGTGAACTGGTGCCAAACGTGTCCACTAAATTCGGGGGCATTGTCGGATAGAAGAGCAAGGGGAAGGCCGAATATAGGGAATACTTCTGTGGCAAGCCGTGCGGCGACGGTGGTGGCTGTGTGGTCTTTAACTGGGCAGGCTATTAACCCTCTCACGACCATAGGACGCTGAGGTTGCCAGATTAGCAATAAGAAAAAGATTACTCTCACTGTTATAATTACCTCTCCAAAATTAGTTTTCTGCCCACAGCTAACTCAAAGACAACTGCAGAGGTTGAAGTAAACAAACTAAAGGTTTATAGATACCCCTGACGGTAACAAATGATTTAAAGTATCCCTAATAGGCTCAAAAATCGCGTCCGGATGTGAGAGGGTTAAGAACTTTGAATATACGTCAACAAAGGTGACGATATAGCGGTTGCCAGCGTAAGAAGGAAACGGGCCCATGATGTCGAGGGATAGGACCTGGAACGGTTTGTTGGCAGAAATGGTACCAGCTGGGCCTGGGGTGCATGATCTATCTTTCCCCAAGAAACAAGGTTTGCAGGATTCTGTCACGCGTTGTGCAATCCTGGAGGGGTTGGGGGTCCAGTACTGATCCGCGAAGATTTTTAACATTTTCTTTTGTCCAAGGTGTATGCCGTTTCCCTCGTGGATGGCAATCATGTAGTCGTGGGCAATGGTGGGGTCTAGGACTATGTGACCGGAGTCTGTGGCAAGTTGATCTCCCCAGCGAGTCAGTTTCCTGAAGACATTTAACGGTATCCAGGGTGGTCTGATTCTTGTTTCCCAAGATTGAATTAGTGAGGGTGCTGGGGGGGAATTATGTTGGTGGATGGGGGTAGATAAGAGCTCAGTGTTTTGTAAGGCGGCTAGGTTGGTGGGGGGGTCTTTCGGTACTGGCAAACGTGACAGGGCGTCTGCATTGGTGTGAAGTTTACCTGGACGATACTGTATTGTAAAATCGTAGTCCTCTAGTGTCTCCCTCCAGCGCACCAAGATGGCTGAGTTGGTTTCGCACTTACGCAACCATTGCAAAGATTGATGGTCGGTTATTATATCGAGTTTTGCGCCCAACACAAATGACCTGAAGTGGTTGAGTGCCCAAATGATCCCTAGGCACTCTCTCTTGGTGGCTGCATAATTCTGTTGGGCTTGGTTGAGTGTGGAGCTGGCATACGCTATCACATGTTCCTCTCCGTCTCTTACTTGAGCTAAAACTGCACCAATGGCGTACAGAGATACGTTGGTATAAAGACGGAAAGGTTTATGGTAATCAGGGAAAGCGACAATAGGGGCTTGGATTAGCTTTTGTTTCAAAGTGTTAAAAGCGAGGTCTCTTTCGGTTGTCCAGGTGAATGTGGTGTCCTTGTGGATGAGTTGGTGGAGGGGTCTGGCTATTGCGGAAAAGTGTGGGACGAAACGTCTGTAGTATGTGGCTAAACCTAGAAAAGAACGTACTCCTTTAACGGTGGTGGGTGGGGGTTGGTTTTGTATGGCTTGAAGTTTCTTTGGGTCTGGTGCAATACCATGTTCAGATATTACGTGGCCGAGGAAATCTACCTTTTTCGTGCAATCTCGCACTTTGAGGGTTTCAATTTCAACCCGGCGGCTCGGATTCTTTGAAGAACTTGTTTCAACCTGAGGAGGTGTTCTTCCCAGGTTTGTGAGTACGCAATAATATCGTCTAGATACGCTAGGCAGGTTTCCCAGGTCAGGCCATGTAATACCGCTTCCATCAACCGGGAGAAAGTGGCGGGTCCGTTACAGAGGCCAAAAGGTAGGACGTTAAATTCGTAGTGGTGGCCACCACTAGTGGAAAATGCTGTTTTTTCTTGGTCCTCTGCCTTGATAGGCACTTGCCAATACCCTGCTTGCAAGTCGAGGGTAGTGAACCATCTGGATCCGTATAGGGAGTCAAGGGAATCGTCTATCCTGGGTAATGGCGTAGCGTCCTTAATGGTTACGTCATTCAATCTCCTGTAATCGACGCAAAAACGGGTTGACCCTTCTTTCTTTTTTACTAGGACAACAGGGGAAGACCAGGGGCTGATGGACGGGGTAGCAATTCCGGCCTCTAACATCTCTTGGACTTGGCGTTCCTCTTCCTGGCGTTGTATGGGATTTTTTCTACGGGATGGTTGTCTTATGGGGGGGGCCTGTGGTGTTAATGATGTGTTGTTCCACATCGGTCTGTCCGATTTCAGTGGGTTGTTGGGCAAACACGTCACTGAACTCTAGCAATAGTTCGTACATGCTGTGTTTTTGGTGGTCGGATGTGTCAGGGAGAGGGGGCAATTTGAGGCTGGTAGGGGTGTCATTGGAATCTATGGGGAGGTCATCAAAAGTTTCGAGGTCTCCTATGATGAGGCCTTTTGGTAATGTCAGGGATTCTTCAGAGATATTTGCCACTAGAATGTGGTTGATGCGAGCGTAAATGATGGCGGGTTGTAAGAGGCAACGATTGGGGTTGGTGGACGTGGTAGTGGGGGAAAATATCATGTGAGTTTGGGGTATGGGTCGAAGGTTAACCCATTTTTGATGGCGGGGGGGAATTTGACATTTATCTTGAACTACAGCTGGGCTAATGATGGTGGAGGATCGACTGGTGAGCAGGTGCTCGGTACGCATAAGGGGGGGGGGAATCACTTTGGTGGGGGTCACACGTGAGGGGGGGATTAACGGCGCATGTGGGAGGATCAGCGTGGTGAGGTGTGAGTGATTTAGAAAACGGAATTTGTTGGTGGGACTGCGGAGGGTTGGTGGGGGAAGAGTTAGGTATAGAACATGGGTTATTGGTGGAGGACTGAGGTACTGATTTGTGGTTGTTAAAAGGACGAATTTGGGGAGTTTTGTCGGTGGCAGTCACGGTTTGTTTAGAGGTTATATGGGATTGGTGGGTTTGTTTGTCATGAGAGGGCGAGTCAAGTGTGGGGTTTTGAAGTTTTCTAGGGGTGTGAATTGTGTCGGGGTGGAAGGGAGCTACTGACGGAAAACTGTCACAAGGGAAATTTTGTTGGTTGTGAAATATCTGAGCATTTCTGGGGGCATGGGGAAAACATTGTTGGGTACATAGGTCGGCATTTTCCCTCGAAACATGTGTACATAAATATTTGGTAGAATGGTTTTTACATACATCAGAGTCTGCCCTGGAAACATGGGAGGATTGATCCTGGACAGAGTTAGGAGAAATGGGGGGGTTACCGAGAGGGAGTTGCTTGGACTTGTCTTCTTTCGTTTGTTGAGGCATTTTTTCAACGAAATGAGTGATATTTTGAAAGAACTCGGGGCAAGGGGAGGGTTTAGGAGTTACCTTAGTGCTAGCTGCAACTTGGTAATCCTGACTCAGAGTTTGTTGAGGGTGGAGATGTTTTTTCTTTTTGTGAATAGGTTTCTGCGTGATTGGTTTGTCAGAGGCTTTGGGTTGGATTTTTTTTTTAATGAGATCAGCCTCTGGCCGCAGTCAACCTGGGCCTGGAGTTTTTGAAGGAGGTCAAGTCCAAGGAAACCATCGTAATGTTTACAGTGGGAGGAAAATACTGTGAATGTGTGATAACAACGAGCATGGGGGGCAGGAGTAGTTACTGACAGGGGCAAAGTGTCTCCTAGGAGATTTAAGTAGGTATCAGCAGCTGAGATTAGTTCTGATTTGGTAGGTAACAAGGGGCCAAATAGTCGGTGGTGTTGATTATAATAAGACTTGAACAAACATGACTTGGCAGCTCCCGTGTCGATTAACAAGCGGACAGGAATGTCCTTGATTTTGGCCATGTAGTAAATGGGGGCAGTGCGATCAGTTATGGCATCCCCCGCCGAGGCCATCGTGGGCGGGGGGTACTTTAAAAATCCTGGGAGTCGGTATCTACCTCCTCCAGGGTTTCCTCGGTATCGTCTGAGGTCATGATAGGGGCTATTTCTCCGGTGTGCATTTCCTCCATTTCTTCCTCTTGTCCCAACTCCTCTTCATTTACAGAAATGCGAGGAGTAAAGGGGCGAGGTTTGGCAGAGTCACGAATTTGATGGAGGGCACACTGAGCACTACAGGCAGGGAAATCATTGGGGTTGATAATTACTAATGTAGGGTTTTTACTTTGGTAGGTGTTGTAGGTTCTGTTCCGGTTGAAGATTCTGCGTGGCTGGGTAGGTTGGAACCGGGGCCTACGGGGTTGGGGCTTGCCGGAAGGGTAGGTCGGTCTGTTGTGGAAGGATGAGGATGGGTAGGCATTCTTGGAGTTGAAGGTTTGAGCCTTGGGGTTTTGGTGGTCGAGGTGCTGCGGGTGCGTGGGAAACTTCTTTATTACAGCGATTTGGGTGGGTGTTTCTGTGCGCACGGCCAAAATACGTCGGATCGTGATGAGATCTTTTTTATATCCGACGAAATCGTGCACACGGAAATGATCTTTTACTGCTGAGGGCAATATTGATACAAGGTTGACCAGAATCTGCTGCTCTTGCTGGATTCTGGTCAATGTGGGGAAAGACACTTTTATATGTTGGGCGATCTTTTTCACTGTGGCATCTAGATCGCCTTCGAATTTAGTGTCTTGGATACGGGTGTGGGCCACGAAAACGCCCAACGAAGGCTTAATGGCTTCTATCACTATTGGGCGAAATTCGTCCCATGTGAGAGCAGGGTGCACTTGGTAGGCAACCAGGGAAACGGCTTTTCCCAGGTGCGTTAATGGCACGGCTATCTTTTCTGCGTCCGTGGTATAAACTAGGTCAAGTACGGGTTTCACTATGTCCATGAACGTTTCGATCTCGTAAGTTTCCCCATCATAATGTGGGATGGGGATGTGAGAACGGTGCGCCATGTTATCGTGTTCTGGCTGTTCCAAACTTGCAATGCAATGCAACCTCTTATCCGAATCAAGAACCACCGCTGCCGCCAATGTTATGCCCTGTTTTTCTACAGGATTAACTTGGGTAATGTGAGTTCTAACTGACTGGGTATAGAAGGCTGCATGCACAAAACAAGGTATGAGGAATAGAGAACACAAAATAAACACACGGTAACAAGACACACGATCACTTTTATTGAGGGACACACTTCTGTATGTTGTTTGATGATGATTAATCTGACGCATAAGAAGATATGAATATTCGTACAAGACAATTGATAGAATTTAACAAACTAGCATTAAGTGGATCTGGATGGAGCCTAGTCTCCCTCTTCCAACGTTCAGGTATTAATCTTCTGATCACTGGCTTTATTCACAAGTTTATATATTGGAGACCATAAATATTACTTCTAGATTCCTATTCGATGTTATATTGATCACTAGTAGCTCTGGTGCACAAGGAATAATTCATAGACTAGATTAGACACACGTATTTTAGAGCACGGGAATTCTAGTAACCTCAGGGGGGTACTGATCTAAGTTTTATATTCTTGTATCAGAAACACATAGAATGCAAATCAGTGGGCGAACATCAGATATCACTGGGGTTTCACGGTTATGTATTAGTATCTGGATATATGAGTAATTACGAGAGTTAATATCGCCTGTTAATTAATAAACACTGATACGCTTAGCACTTCCTAATGGAATGGTCATATATGAATTATACTGGGACAAAGATATAGCCACTTCGTAGAAATATTAATAAGTGAGTCTCTACATAGCACTGTAACACTGTAGTGCTGATAGAGTGAATCTTGGGTCGTATTTGATTGGTCTGGTCCTGGTTATCTTGCGTCCGTGAGGTTGGGGGATAGCGACTGGTTCCGCGGCCGTCCAGATGGTCCATATGTAGAAGTTCTCAAGACGGATCTCTTGGCGATCGTTGCTGGCTACACTCTTATATCCCCACTGGTTTATGTGAAGGTTATAAGGTGCACGTAGATTTCTTTTACGTGGACAGATTCTTCTATCTCAATCTGCCACGGAGTCTGCCGGCTCTGGAACTCAATTCTCAGGAACAAAACAAGGGCAGAGCTAGAGGTCAACTTAAGGGACCAGCCACTGGTTGGTGTCTATCTTTCAACTGATTTTACTGGGGGCTGGAGCTTGGTTTATAGGCTCGGTTTTGGACCCTGTAGGCCATAGGGATCTCGAGTTTTGATGGATTTCTTTGAGCTCTCAATGGATATGGGAACTAGGTAAGGTGGTGATTACTGTTGTGGCACATGGCTATATGGAGCCTTCATAATGTGATATAACTGAGCCTTAGTAAGAGGTACTATTTTGGCTATACTGGAAGTATTTAGGGGAGAGAGACTGGATCTACTTTGCAAGGAGGATTGGGACAGCTGTGATAGGAGCGTCTCTCTTAGATTGTTCAGTCTTCATTCTATGGTATAGTTGAGGTGTTAATTTGGTTATCGGAGTATGCAAGAAAGGTTAATGGGGTATTGGGGGTTAACCCGGGAACTGCTGGGAGACTCTTAAGAGTTCCCCCGGCGGACTGCGGGGAGACTCTTAAGAGTGAGTGAAAAAAAAAATCAACTTTTGACATCGAAAAAAACATGTTTTTTTTATTTTTTTTTTGGCCCCTGGGCCATGCAAAATCTCAGTCCTCTACCTCCCCTGCTTCCCCACTTTCCTCCTCTCCTTCAGTTATCACCTATTTTCCCTGTTATTCCCTTATTCTGAGGTATATTTTCGTGCTAACATTAGAAATCCGGTTGGAGGGTGTGGTCATCACTGATAGCAAGCGAATGCAAGAGAGAGAGAGAGTATCGATCGACTGTGTCTCAATGGCCTTGGGGGAAATTGGCGGGAAAGCAGCTTGCCTCACCCATACATTATACAACTCGCGGGCTATATCTCCGATTTTGACCATCCAAACGCTGTTTTCACTCGTTTTATTGTTGTTTCAGGTTAATACCTTTATAATCAACCCTTAATTGGCGCATATGGATAAGTATTAATGCTATTAACCCTCTCCGACATATGATGTGATTTTGAGCCTATTGGGGATACTTTAACCCTCCTCTAGCGGGTGCTCTGTGGCCGTTTTGGGCCTTTCTGGGCCGTTCTGACTGCTATATCAACCATCAGTATGAAAGGAACTGTATTGCGCCGAAAACTAGGTGGAAATCGCTACACAATGACGCCACATACAGCTACGTAGCACTCGTGGAGCACTGACAGTGTTACCTCGAAGATGGAAGTTTAGCTGATTTTGCTACCTTGCTCACTTTTAGCGAACTATTGGTTACACTGTCATCCTCACGCGCGGTGGGGGAACTGGAGTTAGTGTGGGCCGGGAGGCCACAGATGTCGGACGTATGGATCATTACTATCCAACCCATTTTCACTCGATTTCCACCCTTTTTTCACCCGTTTTTTGCCAGTTTTTTCAACTCGACTTATGTTGCGCGCCGATCTTTAAGGGTTAAAGCCTATGTTACCATCAGGGGTATTTAGAAACCTTTAGTTTAGTTACTTCAACCTCTGCAGTTGTCTTTGAGTTAGCTGTGGGCAGAAAACTAATTTTGGAGAGGTAATTATAAGAGTGAGAGAACTCTATTTCTTATTGCTAATCTGGCAACCTCTGCGTCATATGAGTCTGAAGGGGTTAATGGTACAATGAATATTTTAGTGACGGAAACACCTCAAATACGTCAGCACAGGGGGACGTTTCCAATTACCCCCATGCGCACTTGTTAGGTTAATAGAGGTTAGTAAAGGTGTTAGTCATACATGGTTAGTTCATTGATAGGAAGAATTCCTGTGCTACCTGGCAATGACCCGGAAGTCAAAACAGGGGTCAGGTATACCTCCGCAGGGGTAGGGGTCTCCCTCCTCGGGTGGGTGAAAAGGGGTAGGTGCGCGCCCTCTCTCTGTGATGGTCGTCCGGCGGCTGTGGCTGGGGGCTTGCCCTATTACAAGTGTTTGTAATAACCCTCTGTTTATGAGACAGATGTGGGTGTTCGCAATACCAAAAACCGAAGGTGCATTGACCAGCTGGTTTAATTGGTTGGGTTGTTAATTGCATGGTTTGTTGGATGTGGTGGAGACTGGGTTGCTAACTCTGCCACATTTATCTGGAAGTATGGCAATAGAAGTTAGTCACTGGCGAGGCGGCTAGCCTCGCACTGACGATCATTTGGTACAGGGTTGTGAATGGGTTGTGAGGGAATAGATGGCATGCAAAGGGTTAGTAAAGTTCTAATGGTGTTCCTTCCTACTGGGGGAAGGTAGGCTGGATAGGAGTATAATTATACAAAAGGTTTGAGAATGTTAGTAACGGAAAAGTTAAGGATATTCAGGGGGTATGCTGGAGAGGCTAGGTCGGAAGGGAGTTGAGGAGCGTGGGGGGTTAACGAGAGGGAGAGGGTTAAGGGGGGTTACGTGGAAGTTTGACCCTAAGGTCTCTGGGCGTAGGGGTGGCATTAGGCTACAGTTGGTATCGTAGCCTGGGAGTTAATGACAGGGAAGGTACGTTAGCCAAACGCTACCGAGGGATGAGCAATAAGTGGTGGTATATGAGTTTGGAAATGATAGAATCATGTGGACTGTGGGCTGTGGGGAAGAGGAGGTTAACTGTAGGTGTGTGCTTGACTGTGGATAAAAGTAGAGAAAAACATGGTGTATTATTACTCGTCAATACGATGGTTATGGACACTGTTACTCCGACACTATTTCTTGCTGATTCTAGTTGTTCCTGGGAACTACGTTTTCTATGACATATATATCAAAGAAAGCGGCAGTTCGTAGGGGTAGCTTCGGTATTGTTTCGTGGTGGAAAGGCGTCGAGACAATGGTAAAAGAGGGTGGGGTATACAATCTCTGGTTGGGGTAAGAATTAGAGTTACTGCATGGTGGCTAACATCTGCAGTCATTTCTGTCTAGGTCTTACAGGAATAATGGTTATATATACACTGGTGTACCCGTGGGTATCATAGTTTCTTATCAATTATGACATGGGGTTGTAACAGATTACTTCTCGGATGGAAGAACATACATAGATTTATGGGGGCGGTTGGTCTTCAGAAACTTAGTCTGGCAAGACAGGGGGTTAACATATTACTTCTTGGATGGAAAAACATACATAGATTTAGGCCTGTCTGAACTGGTTGGCATTGGCTCAACCTAGGGACAGGGCATGGGTGTATTACATTAAGGTGTATTCATGTTCATCATCATGTAGGTAGAGGTGTAGGACACGAGGGGTAGTGTATACGCGAGGTGGGGGAAGGGTCAGTGGTTAGAAGTGATAGGCAGGTGTGGTTTGGAGCTGCTTAGCCCTGCGGGCTTCGGCCTGTCTTAACTGGTTGGCTTGGTCACCTGGTCCTTTCGTTCTGTGGGCCTTTCCTTCGGGTGTTTCTGTTCCCGTTTCCTGGTGGTGCTCGCTCGTGGCTTCCGTGGTGGGCTTCTCGTTCTGGGACATTTTAAATACATACATAAATAAAACATCATAATGGTAGGTATCATAACCTCAATAATAATAATATGGTAACTTACTATGAGGCCTTTTGCTGTAGTTATCCTCCTCTTTACGTTTTCTCTTTCGTTTTCTTCTTTCGTTTTCTTCCTTTTTCGCTTTGGGGAATGACTTTTATTTTCCTCCTCTGAGTATTAATATTATTACTAGAGCTGCTGCTAGTAGGTCGATATCAAGGGTTTATATCAAGACACAAAGGAAGATAATGTGATTTGTTTACTAGTAGGATAGTTAATTAATGAGAAGACGTATACATATGTGTGTTGGAGAAAAGTGAATAAAAGAGTTAATCTGTGGGCAAAGACATCTATATTTTAACATCATAATAGTAGGTATATGAACCTTCTTAATATTATTAATCTGGTGGTCTACTATGGCTGATGTTAGTGTATCGAAAATGGTACTGACGCTTTTTGGTTTAGTTTATCCTCTTGACGTTTTCTCTCGTTGTTCTTCTTCAGTTTTCTTCGGCTTGGTGTGAGGCCTTTTGCTGTAGTTATCCTCCTCTTTACGTTTTCTCTTTCGTTGTTCTTCTTTCGTTTTCTTCCTTTTTCGCTTTGGGGAATGACTTATTTTCCTCCTCTGAGTATCTTTGTTCATTTTCATTTTCTGGGATATTTTAATATATATTAGTAATTCAATCACCACGACTTGAGTAGGAAGAATGAGAAGTTATAATTCCTTTATTACCATGACCGGTAGGCTACAGTAGGCCTATACTGTATTTGCGGCTCATTAACCCTTATTTAGCGGGCTAGGCGGTATATTTGACCGTGCCGCACAGCGTTTTTTTTTTTACCATAAATGGGGTTGTTTCCGTGCTCTTTTTCATGCATAAAAAAGACCCAGAGCGTAATACAAGTATGTATCCCTGAAAGGGCGTAAATTGAGCTGTCCAATGACACCCGAACCATCCTTCTACGATCACTGGTTGTCTTGCAACGATCGTGCAACCGAAGTGCAAAATCGCTAAAATACGTTAATTTCTTTATATAATTACGTATGTAGCGAGGGAGTGAGGGTGGATGTAAGTGGAGTAAATCTCAGTAGGTCCACAGCGGCCGTGGTGAGCGGTCATGAGGTAACCCATGCTCCTCCAGTCACTCGTCTCTCTCTCAGAGCCAATATTGCGCCAAAATTGCACTCGGACTTAAGGCGGGCCCCGCCACATAGTCCAAATTTTTCAATTCGGACTTAAGTCGGGCCCCGATCTTTAAGGGTTAAACCCGGCAAGTGCGGGAAGACTCTTAAGAGTTTCCCCGGGCGACTGCGGAAGACTCTTAAGATCCTGGGCCTAAAAAAATCCATTTAAAACACCCCATTTTTTTTTTGTTTTTTGTTTTTTTTTTCCCCTGGGCCATGCCAAATATCACTCCTCCACATCCCCTCCTTCCCCAATTTCCTCCCCTCCTTCAGTTATCACCTATTTTCCCTGTTATTCCCTTATTCTGTGGTCTATTTTCGTGCTAACATTAGCGAGTTGGTATAGTCCTACAGACCTAAACAGGCGGTTATGGGCGCGGTCACCTACCCTTACACTGGTGCCGGTTGTCCTTTTGACCCTTTCCGTACGATAACCTTTCCAAATTACTCTCGCTATATCTTTCTCCTTCCCTCCACCTCCCCCTGTTCAAGGTACAGTCGCGCTAATAAGAGATGCCTCGGCACCATATATGTTTTGATCAATAATTAGTATCAGCAATATCTAAGCTTCATTTCTTCATATCGAGTAAAATATACAAACATGTTCCTACACTTACCCACCCTATTCAACATCTGACAGACATTAATACAGCACAGAGCAAGCCAAACGTAATGCCAGCTGGGACATGACTTATTAGCGCGATCGTACATTGACCTTGCCCTGTGTATGAGTGAGAATGGGAACGCACTTATCACCGTATTACTGTGTAGCCCACATGAATGCATAGATAATTATTATTGTTATAATAAATTATATTACTATTTATATAGCTCTCTCTCTCTTTTATATATATATATATATATATATATATATATATATATATATATATATATATATTACCATTTTATATTTTGATTCTGTTTCCACACCACCCAAGAGGTAAAAGTTTCGCCGCGTTTTTTTTAAAGAGGTTCCCCTGGAGGCCTACTCCTCTATATTATGCTTTTCAAAGGTACACAATGTTATTCAGAATCCTTATCAGAAGATGTGAGAGTAATGATGAAAGAATCTATGAATTTATCAATCACCACATCTTTGTTTGCATCATCTTCTTGTAGATTTTCCGCATGTTTAACAGCCTTTGTCCAGTTTTCCTCTGTGATGCTCTCAATTGCTTCGCGGGCGAGTGGATCCAAATCGGCGACCTTGAATGTGTTCCTCCTTGCCACATACCCTTTCACCTGAGCCCATATTAATTCAATTGGGTTGTACTGGCAGTGATACGGGGGAAGGCGCACAACCTTATGGCCATGGTTTGATGCCATTTTATCAATTACATAGCTGACGTCTGTGGTGTGTTGCTTCACAAGGTGTAGAAGCTCAGCCTTGAGGAGATGTGTAGACACTTTAACTCCTTTCTTCTGCAACCATTCTGTGATTGTGGCTTTATTATTTGAAGACGTTGGGGGTTTATCTATTTGAAGACGTTGGGGGTTTATCTATTTGAAGACGTTGGGGGTTTATCTATTTGAAGACGTTGGGGGTTTATCTATTTGAAGACGGGGGTTTATCTATTTGAAGACGGGGGTTTATCTATTTGAAGACGGGGTTTATCTATTTGAAGACGGGGGTTTATCTATTTGAAGACGGGGTTTATCTATTTGAAGACGTTGGGGGTTTATCTATTTGAAGACGTTGGGGTTTATCTATTTGAAGACGGGGGTTTATCTATTTGAAGACAGGGTTTATCTATTTGAAGACGTTGGGGGTTTATCTATTTGAAGACGTTGGGGTTTATCTATTTGAAGACGTTGGGGGTTTATCTATTTGAAGACGTTGGGGTTTATCTATTTGAAGACGTTGGGGGCTTATCTATTTTTCTAGAGTGATATGATGCATTGTCCATCACAATTATTGAAGATGGATGAATGTTTGGGAGAAGTTGATGCTCAAACCATTTTTCAAAAGTCACAGCATTCATTTGATTATGATAGTCCCCATAATTTTTTGCCCTGAAGATAAGTGAAGCATTGGGAATAAATCCATGTTTTGTTCCAGCATGGAGTACAATCAATCGGCTTCCTTTCCCTGTTGGCACCTTCACTCCCACAGCCTTATCCGAAGTGTTGTCAACCCAACATTTAGGAATTGTGTAATTCTGGTTAATCCAAGTCTCGTCTAGGTAGACAATGTTTTTGTTTGAAGATACATGTTTCCTCATTTCTCCCAAAAACCTGCAGCGGGCATATACAACATCACTACGTTCCATCAGAAATCTTCTTCCGTCAACCTTTGCATACTGGAACCCAATTTTCTTGAGAACCTGTCTTAACATTTCTCGGCTGCCGGGGTAAGAAAGGTTCTCTTTAATTTCTTCATGGATTTTTTCCAGTGTGGGAATCTCTTTTCTTTCGTAGAAATTGAGCACTGTTCTTCTTAGAACACCTTCATTGAATCCATCAACAAAATCTGTAATGGGTGTTGTGCGTTGTCGTTTCTTGGGCGACATAAATTTGGGCGATTTATTGTTTTCTTCATTAATTCTTGCTTCTTTCGTTATTCTTGAAATTGTTCTTTCACCCAGTTTTGTGGCTGCAGCTGTCCGGGAAGTAGCTTTTGTTACGGCAATAAAAGGGCATCCAAGCTCCTTCTCTTTCTGGAAGTATTGGTGAACGTTATAGGCCATCTCTTTTACCTGACTATGCAAGTGTGTGGGGCGATTTGGAGAGGCTTCCATTGTCAGGAATGAACTGATTTAGTTTAGACGTGACCGTACTAATTTCGTGCGCCTGGCAGCGCGCCATCACGTAATGTTTTTTTATAGTTTAAAGGGATAATCTGAGAGGGAGTTTTTTGCCCAGAAACCTGACAACGTCGCAGTAGCTGCGTTGCCAAGTTGGGTACAATGTCCGTTGTATTTACTAATAACAAGCGAATTAATTATAAAAACAAAGCTTTTTTGTACATGTAGAAATTGCCTGAGCATTTCAAACCGACTTAAGGTACTTAATACCGAAAATTATATATTTTTGTTGTAAATAATTATACATATGGCACCAATGTAAAGGGAGTAACCGCGGGTAGGACCGCCTGTTAAGATCTGTTGGACTATAGCAGGGCGTTGTCATCGGGAGCAGGTCTTTCCCGCCCTCAGACCATTCCGACTAGAAGATCCCGCCCGCTTAGCTAGGTCCTTCCCGCCCGAATGTTGTGGGTGGGAAGAGCCAAGCAATCAATCTTTCCTTGGCTGATTCCGCCCTCCAAGATTAGACTGTCCCGCCCATTTGTATGGTTCACACAACCTCAGCTGATCTTGCCTAAATGTGCGATGCAAAAGCCTGTAACCTTGACATTCGTGATTGCATTATATATTTTGTCTATTATGAGGCAATTTTATTCAGATTAGGAAGGTTATTCGAGACAGTCTCAAGCATTTCAACTATCACAGATCCTTCCTAAGCTGTATGAGATCGTCTAATGACAGCCGGAATTAATATAAAGGTGACATAAACTTCAAGGGGTAATGTCACGTTTTCATGATCACTCCATTATTCGCTACTCTATTTGCAAAGTAACTGATTTCTATAAACATGGGAAATATGCTAATCACCATCGGCTGAAAATGGACAATTGGCAAATTAATTGGTTGTGATTTTTCCTATTAATGGGCGTGTTTTAGTCTGATCGTCATATATATATACACAAGGTTAGATACAATCACAAATTTCAAGGCTACAGGCTTTTTCATTGCACATTTAGGCAAGCACAGTTTAAGGTATACGCGAACCTTACAAACGGGCGGGACGGTCTAATCTTAGAAGGCGGAATCAGCCAAGGAAGGATTGATGTTTGGCTCTTCCCGCCCACAACATTCGGGCGGGAAGGACCTAGCTAAGCGGGCGGGATCTTCTAGTCGGAATGGTCTGAGGGCGGAATAGTCAGTAAGCCGTTGTCATCACTGTTACCAAGCGTGGGAAAGAGCGAGAGAGACTATTGCGTAACAGTGTCTCTCCAGACAAGGGGAGGGGAGGGAGGTTGCCTCAGCCATACATTATGTAACTCCCGGCCTGTATCGCCGATTTTGACCATCCAAACGCTGTTTCCACTTGTTTAATTGCTGTAACAGGTTAATACCTCTATAATCAACCTAAAATAGGTGCATATGGATAAGTATTAATGCTATTTATGGTAAAATAACGATGTTAGTGATGGGAACAGCTCAAATACGTGCGCACAGGCGTGTGGTGTCTCATACCCCCCATGCGCACGTCTTAGGTTAAGACCAACATTCGCTTTGACCTAACTTTGCTGGATACCTATCTCTCGGTTTTATTGGGGGTTGACTGTATAACCTTGTGTGAAATGCAGAAACAACAACGTATTATGATATAACATACTAGTACCGCGGAATCAAGATGGCGTCTATATGCTAAAACCTGGCGGTAACCCTACAATATAAACTTACCCATAGCGGTCATTTCAAAGGGCTAATCTCTTGAACAAACAGTAGTGCCAATGTAGCATATGTATAGCTAGATCTAGAGGAATTTATTTTGATCTAATAGCATTTTTTTGCATCTAGTGACATGAATTCTCTAGTTATATTTTAGGAATATTAGCTATAGGCTATTAAACGATAATAGAGAGATCATGGTATTATTCTATATATTGTTGCCAGTATTTTACTATCTAGCGACATTCTAGCAACTTTTGAGAATGGATCTAGCGCTATTTTGTTTTTAGTTTTGGTAACCTGGGACCAAACTGGTTATTTATTTCTCTCTTGGATATTTATTATCAACTGTCCAAGGCTGTAGGTGGGTACAATTGACAAAGGTGGAGGTACATCTGGAGTCATAGATTGTCATACATAGAATATAAGCTAATTTAGCAAGGATTAGAGCTGGAATGAGTGTAGCATTGGTAAGTCTGTAAAACAAATCCTGGCTAGCTTGTGAACCACTGTGAACTGGTCTTAATTTCGGCATTGTTTTCAAGAGTGGCCCCTGCTGATGTCATCACCCCCTCATAAAATATAAGTAGGCTATCTATTGTGAATTTCTGTTCTATTTTAGGGTAAAATTTATAACATAAATGCACATGTGCATTATTTGTCAAATTAACATGCTTTGAAGAGTGACAAAAACAGGATGAGATTTTTAGGGAGCTATGCCCTTTAAGTTGACGATAAATGCTGATCCCTAAGTTGGGAATCGCAATCAAACTGTCTCACATTGCTTGAAAACGTGACATAAAAATAATGTTAGATGATACGTGTGATGATAGATAGATATGATATTAGATCCACCACCTTCCCCCCCCACCACTCCCCCTCCTCCCCCCACCACTTCCACCACTCCTCCCACACCACCACCACTCACACTCCCTCCACTAATCTCCACCACCACCTCCACATCTCTCACACCCATTTTGTTCTCCCCAACTGTCTGCACCATCCACTTAGTCCAATATCGAACCGTAATTACCCATCGGCCTACAGCTTACATTATTTAAGAGGAGATAGGCCGTTTCAAGCCCTTTTGTCTCGACCTCCTTCTCCTTCATGTTTAGGCCCATTAGTTTTTACATTTTTAGATGTTCGTTCCATTAGTTTGGCGATTTTAAGACCTTTAACCCCATTTCTTTGTCAATATTAGGACGTTTCGTGAAATTTAGGTGTCAATATTTTCCTGACAAGCAATAGCGAGCCTTTAACTTTAGGAGGAACCGGCCCTACGCCGGGTAATTTTTCTACCGAAAAATGTACAAATCTATCTCGAAGGGGGGTTTAGGGGGTAATTTTTTAAAGTTTGATGGAGGTCTAGAGAGAACATTAAATATTAAATATATATGCACAGTAAATAGACCAAAAAGTAGACCCTATTTCCTTAACCCGGGAACTGCGGGAAGACTCTTAAGAGTTCCCCCGGCGGACTGCGGGAAGACTCTTAAGAGTCAGAGAAAAAAAAAATCAACTTTAAACATAAAAAAAAAAAATAAAAAAATATTTGCCCCTGGGCCATGCAAAATATCACTTCTCTACCTCCCCTCCTTCCCCACTTTCCTCCCCTCCTTCAGTTATCACCTATTTTCCCTGTTATTTCCTTATTCTGAGGTATATTTTCGTGCTAACATTAGCGAGTTGCAAGCAGGGCATTATCATCAGTGTTAGCAAGCGAGTGCAAGAGAGAGAGAGAGAATATCGATCGACTGTGTCTCAGTGGCCTTGGGGGAAATTGGCGGGAAAGCAGGTTGCCTCACCCATACATTATATAACTCGCGGCCTATATCTCCGATTTTGACCATCCAAACGCTGTTTTCACTCGTTTTATTGTTGTTTCAGGTTAATACCTTTATAATCAACCCATAATAGGCACGTATGGATAAGTATTAATGCTATTTATGGTAAAATGAATATTTTAGTGATGGAAACAGCTCAAATACGTCAGCACAGGGGGACGTTTCTAATTACCCCCATGCGCACTTCTTAGGTTAAGAGGTTTTAAGCCAGCTGTTGTGTGTCTTAACCTCTTAAGTGCGCAGGTGGGGTAGTGGCCACCCCTCCCTGTGCGGAGGTATTTAGACTTTTTCCTTCACTCAAATCGTCATCGTACCATAAATATCATTAATACTTATCCATATGCGCCTATTTTATGTTGATTATGAAGAAATTAACCTGTTACAACAATAAAACAAGTGGAAACAGCTTTTGGCTGGTCAAAATCGGGAAATGAGAGCGAGAGTTATAGTCATCGAGTGCGAGCCAGCCTGCCAACATCCACCCCTCACGACGTCTGGAGAGACACTGTCGTGTAGTTGTCTCTCTTTCTCTCTTTCATTCGCTTAGTAACACATACAAGCACAGCCTGCTTATGACTCGCTATTGATAGCACGAAAATATACCGCCGAAATAAGGGAATAACAGAGAAAATAGGTGATAATTGAAGGGGGGGGGGGATGTGGAGGAGTGATATTTGGCATGACCAAGGGGCAATAATAAAACAAAAAATCAATTGATACTGGGCTGGTTTAAATGTTTTTTCTTAGGCCTTGGATTATATAAGGTGTTCCGCAGCACACCGGTACACGTTATATTAGTGGATCCGCACTTGCCGGGTTAAGCCGGATATTCTGTGGACCCCTTTCTCCCTAATGCCCCATTAGTTTGAGAATTTAAGACGTTCGCACCAGTTTAGTTTCCTCCCTAGACCTCCGTGAAGCTACTGATTGTCTCCGGTTTACGAGGAAGTTGTATATCCACCGTTAAATCATTCTTAGCACATTTGCCCCATATATTTCACTAGTTGTGGGAAGTCTAGGTCAACGAAGGGAGATTAGGGCAGTCTAGTTCTAGATTTCGCACAAATCGCTTGAAAACTAATGATGTGGGAAGTTAGAGCTACCGGACGGTAATTTTTTGGTAGTGCTTTACTCTCTCCTTTATGCAGAGGGTCAATGATTGCGTTTTTCAAGCTATCTGGTATTTCACCAGTGTCTAGACTTCTCCACATTATAGCCTGGGTTTTGAGGTTTTCTTTACATTTCTTCATTAGGATCGAATTCCATGAATCCGGACCTGGTCACGGTGCCGAGTGGGATGGCATGTTGGAAATGGCCTCTTCTATGTCTTTTGGACCGAAAACAATATCCAGAATCTGGGGGGTTTCCGTAGGAGAGTTTTCCATGAAAAATTAATTTTGGTCTCTGATGGCTTTTGTTTCGTCAAGCTCACTGAAGACCATTTCATACTGCCGGGGTAAGAGTTCGCTCATTTCCTTTCTGTCCCCTGTGAATTGCCCATCCCCTTTACTTAGTGGGCTGATGTTTGATGCTGTTTTAGCCTTTTGTTTGCCATATGAATATAAGTATTTGGAATTTTCCTTTGTACCTGCAATAGCTTTCCTCTCCTCTTCTATATGTTGTAGTTCATATGAGATTCTTAATCTTTGTTCAATTTCCACAATTTATCTATTTTGACCTTTTGTCAATCTTGTAGATTTTGTTGCGTGCGTCGTTGTATTAGTAATTTCCTTCTTCTGTACAGCTTACTTCTTTCCCGTTCTTGTTTGCTTCTTCGTCTTGTTTGTCTTTCATTAATGTGGGGGCTACAGATTTGGGTCATGGTTTCTGTTATTAGGACTAGACCTTCTGATGGTCTATTTCCTCCATTTCTTGGTTTACTTCTCCCCACCTAATATTTTTTTTATTGAAGTTAAATTTACTGGAAGGGCCGGTTCTTGGTCTCGATTCTGAGGTTGTCGATCTGTACACTTGTTAAGGTTGTTTTGATCTCAATTAATTTAAAGTGTGAGTACGTTGTGTCCGATATGTTAATGCTGTGTACTAAGGAGTTGTTGTTAGTGAAAACAAGGTCTAAGATATTTTTTTCCCATGTGGGTTCGGCAATATGCTGGGTAAGCCTAAAAAGGCGCAAGGATTAATAAACTCTATCGTATTTGCTTCTCTGGTGTTATTCGCCACTACTGTACTTGGTTTTCTAGTTGTCTCCATTTAATGTTTGGTAGGTTAAACTATCCTAGCCATATCATATTTGGTGTCGGGTTCCCCAGGACTTCCACTTCTGATTTTGTTTTGTTGAGCTGGGTTTTGAATTCTTCTAGGGATGAGTCCGGAGGCCTGTATGTGACAATAACTGCTAAATTTATGGATTCTATTTAAACTCCAAGCATTTCCACCACTTCATTACTGTTATTTAGGAATTCAGTACATATCAGTGAGTCGTGAATGTACAAGGCTAGACCTCCACGTGTTCTATGCGTTCTGTCCACCTATGTAGGTTAACCATGAATCCATACTTTACTATCTTCCTGATCTTTAATGTGAGTTTCTGTGAGAGCCGCAAATATAGCATTTCCTTCTTCTAGCAGGCACTTTGTTCGTGGTTCTGTGTTTTAGGCCTTGGCTATTTGCAAACAGGAGTGGGGAGAGATTGTTTGGATTACTATGTGTACCTAGTAGGAGTGAAGTGATGCGCACAAGCTGATTTGGTTGGTTTGGACACGTGGAGAGAATGGATGATCAGAACTGAGTGAGGAAATGCCGGACTGTGAACGTGGGGGAGCTGCGCGTAGGGGTAGACCTAGAATGACGTGGGATCAGGTCCGATCTCAAAATAAAGAACTTGACAACAGAGGCAGCCTGGAAAGCCGCCATTTAGGATGTGAGACTGTAACCACATTCTCTGTGGACAAAACGATCTTTAACCCCTTAACCCGGCAAGTACGGGAAGACTCTTAAGAGTTTCCCCGGGCGACTGCGGGAAGACTCTTAAGATCCAGGGCCTAAAAAAATCCATTTCAAACACCCCCAAAAAAACTTGAACCCTTTTTTTTTTTTTTTTTTTTTTTTGCCCCTGGGCCATGCCAAATATCACTCCTCCACATCTCCTCCTTCAATTATCACCTATTTTCCCTGTTATTCCCTGATTCTGTGGTCTATTTTCATACTAACATTAGCAAGTTGCAAGCAGGGCATTGTCATCACTGTTACCAAGCGAGTGCAAGAGAGAGAGAGAGAGTATCGATCGACAGTCTCTCTCCAGACGTGGAGAAAAGTGGAGGAGAGGGAGGTTGCCTCAGCCATAAATCATGTAACTCCCGGCCTGTATCGCCGATTTTGACCATCCAAACGCTGTTTCCACTTGTTTTATTGCTGTAACAGGTTATATATAATACCTTTATAATCAACGTAAATTAGGCGCATATGGATAAGTATTAATGCTATTTATGGTAAAATAACGATGTTAGTGATGGGAACAGCTCAAATACGTGCACACAGGCGTGTGGTGTCTCATACCCCCCATGCGCACGTCTTAGGTTAAGGACGGGCATGTTTGTTGACATGACCGTGCTGCTGGGCGGGTATATTTACCGAAAACGAGTTCTCTTTTTCATGCATAAACAAGAGCCAGGGCGTAATACAATTTATAGGTTTGATTCCCGGAGGGAAGTAATGAAAACCTAATATTTAGTAGGGCCCCGTAATCATTGACGATATTGCCTATTAATATAATAGTCTCCCTTCAACACCCGCGACAGCAGTTTTGAATCTACCGCGCAGAAGGATCAGGGAGTACTCCTTCATAAGTGCACGCTTAATTCTCTTATGGAATCGTCTTATGATTGGGTACCCTACAGAAAAAAACTTTGTAGAAAATAAAAAAGAAAAATTTAACTTAATATCTGTTATATTATGGCTTTCCATGTGTGGATTTCCTGTGCGTGGCTCTATACGCAGGCCCCCTAGCGGCCATAACTTCCTTCAATGATATACCAAGATACAACTAAAGAAATCAACGACTGGGAAGGGGATGGATGGGAGGGCCATACATCGTCAATGATTACGGGGCCCTAGTAAATATTAGGTTTTCATTACTTCCCTCCGGGAATCAAACCTATAATTTAATAGTGGCCCCTTCATCATTGACGATATTGCCTGAGTACCAAGACTGGAGGGGGACATTCGTGACAATACCCTAACCTCAGGACAAAAAATAAGCCGTATAAAATTTGTAAGTTTTTTATTGTATGCAAACTGTTATGCCCGGTCCAAATTGGAACGCGAGATATTCTGAGTGCAATGATTAACTCTCTAACTGGAGGGGTATACCTTTAACTTTAATAAAGAGACAACACGGCAGGAGAATAAGTACACAGGCGACAAGTTAACATGGGTTTTATTCACTTTACACCTGGTTCATGGAGGAGCAATATATTTAATCCTGGAACACTGAGATCATCAAAATGGCAACAATGGTAAATAGAGCATACAATAATAATAGGATTAGCAATTATAAGGCAAGAGTCGAACAACGGGTCCGGACTCAATTTAACAATAACTCCTCGGATACAATTATAGAGTATCCAAAATAGTGGAGGCTTACCTCCCACTCAACTAGATCTCAAGTAAGACCTCAGCAAGGTAACAAGAGTGCAGTAATGGCAGATGTCGTCTGGATCATACTATTTATTAGTGGCCCCTCCATCATTGACGAATATGCCTATTACATAAGGCATCCTCTTCAAACACTAATCCGCCGTAGTTTGAATCTACCGCGCAGAGCATTTAAAAACTGAGGAGCCTTCATCATGAGCGCACGCGACCTCACTCATGGCTTCAGTCATTATGAATTGGGTTCTCACTACGAAAAAACTTCGTAAAAAATAAAAACAAAAAGAAAATAAGAATAACTATCCAATAAGCTTTCCATCATATCGTGGATGTACTTGTGTGGATTTCTGACCAGACGCTGAATCAGGCGTCATTCCTCCTTCTTTGCTCTGCGCTCAGCCTGCCCGGACGTACCTTTCAGGCTCCGCTGGTTCCGCATTCGTTGCGTCCCTAGTGAGTTTTTTCTCATTTGTTTACTCTAGGATGTATCGAGTAAGGTTAGGATAGGCGTAGCAGGAGTGTCCTGGGCTGGTTGCCCGCAGTGCAGTGTATTTTGGGTCGTATGTATGGGGCATCTATTTCGGATGTACCCTCGTGGTCCTGTTGTGGACACGTGAACTTTTCACAGTTGTGTTAGTTGGTGATGCAGGCGGCTTTCATTACGCGTTAATTATTGCTGCCTTTTATCCTTCTGATGAGGTAAGCTGTGTGTTTGCTGACGTTCCCAGCGTATTTTTCTTCACTTAGTGAAGTTTTTTCTGGGTCCGTGTCAGGCTTCCCGGGGTGGGAAGTTATCGCTTCGGTGGTGTGTTGGCGGTGGTTCCTGTTGTGATATTCCAGTGTGTGTTTATATTTCAACTATTTTCATGCCGTCTACTTAGGCCTAGCCAGCCGCTCGTAGCTTTGCCACATGTCTAGTGTTATTATTTATTTTATAAATATGCCCTACTGTGTCATGTGTATCCGGGTTTTAGTTGTGTATTGGCTAATTCCTCGGACTATATTTGTTTCCTGGTTTAGTTGTGTATTGGCTAATTCCACGGATTATGTTGTGACCTTGGTTAGTCGTGCGTGTCTCTCCTCGTGTCGTATTGTTCAGATGGTGTCTGTTCAGGGTGGGGTTTGCCTTCCGGCGGGTTTTTCTCGGTTTCACCATGAAAAATCCTGACCGATGAGCAGTGTTGGGCCACACGTGGTTTTTAACTCTGGCTGGTTCCCCGGCGTGGGGAGGTGTCTGTGGCTCTCCAGGACTGCGTCTCTGTGGGTGCCTGGTTTCAGGCCTCCTTTAAATTCCCGGCGGGATGGCTGTACCCATCCTTACATATATATTTAGATATATATAAAGAAACGACGTTCTTGAGAACACTCGTTTTTTATAGGTTTTTCTACCTGGTTTACGACAACCACATGGAAAACCTAGCTGTTGTTTAGGCGTTCCTCCCCGGCGATCTTTTACAAAGAAGAGGGGTCAGGAACTTGTGGGGTTAACTTTTAGACTTCTCACCCGGCGGGTGCACCTGAGCAGGGTGGGATAAAACGACTTAGGTCTCATATAGTTAACCAATCCATTTGAGTGATACTCTGTGTATCGCTGCCTTTACTCTTACGGCAATTGAAGGATCAGTGAGGTTTAACCAAATCGATTCCCACACCCGGCGGGTGCCCCTAAGTGGAGGAACTAAGGAATTTATAAACAAATTCAATTTCAATTAACCTTAATTGGGTGATACTTTCAGTATCGCCGCCTTCTAATCTTACGACGATCGTTTGGGACAATTCGTTAAAAAATCAGATCTCGTATATTCCTGCCCTGGGCTATTCTACTAAAATATTTCAAGGGCCGGCGTCTTTATGAGGGGGGGCTTTGTTACAAAATTGAATCTTGAGACAGTCACCACCTCCTACAGACTATTAGTGCCATACTGGACCATTATATCAGAGGGTATTCTTCATGTTCTTTAGCTAAGAAGATTTGTTTAGCCTCTTTACACCCAGCCGCGTAGCGAGATGTGTTAGCTGTGTCTTTGCATCCCGTTACCCGGCGGGTTATTAACACTTGTATGCGAACACGTGGGTTAACCTTATGAGCATTAATTCCTGGAAATTTTTCTTTATTTTTCCAGAGCTGAGCTCCGGCGGACCAATACAGACCCGGCGGTAGTTTCCTCACACCAGTCTCTGTCATGGCTAATGTGGCCCCAGTTTTTGCCCTGTGCATTACCCCTACTTGCGCGGGTATCCCAATTTTTGCGCATACCCTTTGCATAAGGTGTGTTAGATGTCTAGACCGTTCAAGGGGTCTCTGGGTTACACTTAATTGTTCATTTTGCTCCCAATTAGCCAATAAAGTCCTGTGTGACAATGACAAGACCGCGGCGGTAGCGTTGAGAGAGGTCAGACAACAAATGTCGGCCTATACTACCATTGTCGCACATAAGTCACTTCAATGTGACAACGTCCCACTTTGGGATAAGTTGCTGTCAGAGCACCCTCCCCCTAAACGTACCTCTAGAGTAACGGGTTTTAAGCCGACAGAGACTAGCCAGGGTTCTGTATCGTCTGTGGATACGTTTAAACGCCCGAGAGAGCCTACTCCCCCGGCAGCCACCTCCTCGTCGCAGGCGAGATCGAGGTCAAGGTCACCCCTCAGACAGCGGTCTTCAAGTCGGGCCTCTTCCCCGGCTAGTAAGAAGTGTAAGACTGAAGCTTCTCCCAGTGGCCATGGTGGTGATTCTTCCAAACCTAGGTCTAGTTCGCGGTCACACCGTAGCCACAAATCCTCCAAAAAGGATTCCCATAAGAAGTCCTCTCGACATTCTACTAAGTCTAGTGCATCTCATCGTACCTCTACACCTGAAAATGTTTCTGTTACAGCCTCAGAGTATAGTGAAGCGCCTGTCCCTAAACAAGATTTACCTATTGATATTTTAACCCTAGAAACGGAAAGTTCAGGAAATTCAATAATTGAGAATGTTTCAGACTCTCAAGAGAGCGTAGGCCAGAGCCTCGGTGTTTGGCGGTTTGCTCAGCCAGGGTCTGACCATCCACGTCCGACTCATACGAGTCACACAGTAGCCGATGTCCACAGGGACGCGGCGACCCCATCCTCTATCCCTGATTTATCTTGGAAACAAGGTGCCCCTGCCTCGGCGGGGTCTTCTCAGGAGGATCGGGAGGAACAAGATGAAGTGTCATTAATTTCAGATAGGGAGGGACAAGGGTCAGGCTCAGGCCTGGACGCCGCCCATGATAATACTGATTCACCTGAAAGTTCTGCATCTAACCAGTTTGTTACAGCACAAGAAATTGATGGGTTACTTACTCATGCTCTATCAAAATTCTTTAATCAACAACGAGAAAACCCCACAATGGACTTGGGGGCTCCCTTGACAAGTTCTGCGGTACGGCCTCTGATAACGTCAATCGATTTATCTAAGATTCCTAACCCTCCTACTCTGTCACCGGCAGGGAGCTCTAAGCCAGCTACGGCGGCATTCACTACGTCAAATGTCAGGGTCATTACGGATGTTAATCCACCCCCTCTAGACAAAGCGCCTCTTAGAAAGGTAGCTATGCCCCTGCTTTATGGGCCAGACGAGTCATGGGTCCCTTTGAACCCCTCTAAGCCAGAGCTTGCCCAGCCTACCTTGTCAGGGGAACTCCCGGTACCACGTGAGTGGTTTATCCAGGGAAATAAGTCTAAGAAATTAAGGGCATTGGATGCCTTGGGTAATGTTTTGGACGTAAATATCAAGGCTATACCTAGTTATTATCATCAGGATTATTTTGTTTATGCATCTAAGCCTGCTTTACCCCCTGCCTCAGCTTAAAAACTTTTTTCAGACTGGTCTAAGCTGGATGGGTTTAATGATATTAAGGCTCTGTCGGCTCTTACTCCTGAACTAGATTTACAGACCGTCACAGACGAGACAGCTAATCCAGTGTTGAAGGTGGGACAGTTGGGACCAGGACCTTGGGTGGATTGGGAGGTAGAGGCTCAAAACTTTGCAACCACTTTCACTTCTAAATCTTCCCACCAGATCCCTCAGGATACACATTCATGGTTCTCCATGCCGGTAGGTTCTGCCGGCGGAGTTCCGTCAGCTTTATTTTCTTTTTTAGCTGCCCCTAAGATTAATCTTTGTGAACTAAAGGAACCATTCACTACCCCTACCCCTTCTCACCTAGACAGAGAATTTAGGCTAAGGGGAAAAGCTTTCCGCCTGTTTTCACAGTACATAGTTTCTCAACAGGTGGCTAAGTCTTTACTCAGGTCTACTCAGGCAATCGCAGACGCGGATGCTCGAAGATCAGTTGAGTTATCCCGGCGTCTGATTCTTCAGTCGTCGATTCAATCCTTAGGTGACATACGCACAGCCTTACTTGAGGCGGTGCGAGCACGACAGGATCTTAGGATGTCATTAGTTCGCAAGCTGCCTGATCGCATTGCTAACCAGGTGGTAATGTCCCCAGTACTTACACCTTCTTTAATGTCCCCTGATGTATGGCGAACAGTGTTTAACATGGCACAGGCCGTGAAGCACAGTCCCGCACAGGCTAAGAAACCCGCATTTAACTTCCCCAAACCTAAGCCTCCTACTAAAGCTCAGCCAGGGGGTTCTAAGCCGTTTCTTCCGCCTAAGTCCTCCCAATCCCCCCTGGGTCAGTTCAGGCATAGACAGAGAGGGTTTTCAGGACAGAGGGGACGCGGCCAGTATAAGCCGGGGCAGGGCCAGTCTTCGGCCCACACCAGCCAGCCGGCGAAGCGTCCAACACCACCAAACCCACCATCAAAAAACTAAAGTCTTTCTCACTCCCAGTGCCTATCTTAGAGCCGGAGGAACCGAGGGAAGTACAGCCGGCAAACCCTTGTCTGCTAACTGGGTCGTTCCGAACGTGTCACCAAGCATGGCCGTTAAAAACCTGGGCACGGATGGTGGCACGCAAAGGCATCACTTGGCAGTGGCTCCGGCGACCTCGCTTACGTCAGCCGACAACGGCAAATTGTGTTTCATTAGAGGTGGAGTTGCTGGTCCAGGAGATGATTGCCAAGAATGTCATCATCCCGGTCCCTCCAGATTACCCTGTATTCACGTCAAAACTGTTTTTGGTTCCCAAACGGGACAGTGTTCAGATGAGGCCGGTCGTAGACCTGTCTTATCTGAATCTTCACATTTACAACGAGTCTTTCAGAATGTTAACAGTTCATCAAATCAGGCTAACACTTCCGCCGGGAGGCTGGATGTGTTCCCTAGACCTGACAGACGCCTATTGGCACGTGTCGGTCAACAAAAGATTTCAAAGGTTTCTGGCCTTGAGGATCAGGCACCAAAATTTTGTTTTTCAGAGGATGCCGTTCGGTTTGAACCTAGCACCTCGATTATTCACGAAACTAGTCCGGCAAGCCCTGATGCCGTTGTTAAAACAGGGAATCAGAGTGTTGTGGTATCTAGACGACTGGCTGGTGGTGGCAGAGACACAACAATTATGCATAAAACATGTCAATATCATTTTAAATCATGTCAAAACTCTAGGCTTCAAGGTAAATCTGGTAAAGTCAAACCTTGTTCCCTCAAGAGTAATTCAGTGGATAGGGCTGGTCTGGGACACCGCCGCTCTCACTCTGAGTCAGAGTGTGGACAATCGCAACAGGTTTCGCAGGAAACTGTTCAGGTTTCTTCACAGTCTGACTACGACACGAAGAGTCTGGGAGTCTCTGGTCGGCTCTCTCAACTGGATTCAGCTAACTGTCAAGTTGGGCCGGTTGAAAGTAAAACGATTAATATTGGAAGGCAACAAATATTTCCCACTCTTACCGGCGGGAAAATTATGGCCCATACCAAAATTAATCCACACCTTACTAGCGGTCTGGGCGAAGAGGGAAACATTGCACTCAATCATGTCATGGACCTCTCCTCCTCCAACGGTATGGGTAGACACGGATGCGTCAGGCACCATAGGGTGGGGATTTCAGTCAAATCAGGGGCACCAGGGTCAGGGACTTTGGTCCCACTTAGAAATCTCTCACATAAATGTCAAAGAGTTACTAGTCCCCTTGTATTTCCTTCAGGCTCACGGCCCGGCGTTACGGGGCAAGTCAGTGGCCTTCAGAATGGACAATCTGAATGCAGTTCACTGTATTCAGAAACAAGGGTCAACGAGGTCAAGGAAGTTGCTACTCGTGTCGGAAGAGATTTTTGTTCTAGCCACCAGTCTAGATATTTATCTTCACGCATCTTATCTCCCAGGCGTAGCGAACGTCTGGGCAGACGCTCTGTCCCGGAGACAGAGCACGACAGTAGAATGGGAGCTCAAGCAACCCATTTTCGACCTAATGATTGCGGAGCTCTCCCATCCACAAGTGGATCTTTTTGCGTCCGAGGAGACTCACAAGCTCCCTCTATACCTCACCCGCCGGGCGATAACGCCGGCAGGGGGGCCAGACGCCCTAGTGACAGACTGGAACAGATGGAGCTCCATCTATCTGTTTCCGCCGCCAGATGCGTCACTAATGTGCCACGTAGTGAACAAACTACGAGTTTATCGAGGCTTAGTCTCGCTAATCGCGCCCCTGTGGCCGGCGCAGGTGTGGTACCAGCAGTTAATAATGTGGTGCCCGGACCCGGTATCGCTCCCGGTCGGGTACTTCCACTTAGACACGATTGGCAACCTAGAGACCTCGCTGACTTTTGCATTATGGACATTCAGGAGGCCAAGTGGCTAGCACCATACGGTAGGGATGTGACCAATAAATTGCTCAATCAATATACTCAGTCTACCAAGCGACAATATCAATCTCATTGGAAAGCTTTTACTTCTTGGATTGTTAGAACGGAACAAACTGTACCCTCAGTGGCATTGGTTTTTAATTACTTGAACTATCTGTTTGAGCAGAAACGTTTATCTGTGGTTACTTTGAAGAATCACTTAACTGCGATTAGAGTGCCCTTTTTCGACCTTACAGGTCTATCCATACCGGTGGCGGAGGAAACAGGATTTATGAGAGCGTGTTTTAAACTCCGCCCACCTCCCCGTCAGCTCATGCCTACTTGGTCTCTGGACAAAGCTTTGTCTTTACTTCATTCTCGTCTGTATCAAAATACTGCAGACTTTGCTTTAATCTTAAAGAAGGCAGTTTTCCTTTTGGCTTTGGCCACCGGAAACAGAGTGTCTGAGCTGGCGGCGATGAGCAACACACCTAATTGTCTTAGGTTTGGTAGACTTAATGATTCAATTTCCATTGCACCCTCCCCGGCGTTTGTAGCCAAGAATGAGCATAGTGCACACGTGTTTTCTGAGTTCACGGTGCCGGCGTTAAAAAGGGGAAAGGTGCATCATAATTTATGTCCAGTGCAAGCTCTAACCAAATATTTGAGAATAGCTCCTCATAACCCCCAAGGTGCTTTATGGGTAGCGAGTACGGGTAAACGCTTACTTAAACGGCGATTAGCCTCTCTTCTGGTAGAAGTCATTAAAGAGAGTAATCCCGGCGTTGTGGGTAGGGCCCACGATTTACGCAAGTGGGCGGCCTCTTTACGTTTCCTGAAAAACTTTTCAGTTGAAGATATTGCGTCCACACAGTTGTGGGCGTCTAATCATACGTTTCTCTCTAGATACTTGTCAGTTGCTCTAGACAAACCTTCCTTACCATGTATAGCTTTAAGGCAGAGGGTCTAGGTGGCCCTGCAGTCACTTATGTTTATTTTCAAGGAAGGGGGGGGGGGGGGGGGGGGGGGGTGCAGTCAGTTGACATAGGACACCCTAGACCCCGCCGGAGTATGAGAGCTGTGATACAATTTAAGGTTAAAATGTGATATGAAAATTTCTCTGCGAGAATTTGTGCTAGTACAAAGTTTAGTACAAAACAACGGTGTTGTTATAGTAGTTTTAGCTGCGAAAGCAATGTAACATTAGTTCAATGGAGTTCATTAGCAATTGATCTCCACATGTATTTTGGGGTTTATGATGTGCAAATATAAACTTATAACTTATTATTTTTGTCACCACTCGTTGAGTGGGGTGCCTTTTGTAACTACAGATCTGTGTTCAGAATCTTCAGGGTTACCTATTTTTGTCGGGCAAGCTTCTTTGAAGCACGCACCTGCCTGAACCCCTTTTTCTTGTATATTTCCGGCCTACGCCGTATTAAATACATTTTTCAAAAGTAAGAATACTATGTGGTTGTTTTTATTATCTGCTTTTCTAGAGTTATGATATGATTACGAATGTCCCCCTCCAGTCTTAGATATCAGGCATGTTCGTCAATGATGGAGGGGCCACTAATAAATTATAGGTTTGACTCCTGTAAGGAGATAAAGAAAACCTAATATTTAGTAGTGGCCCCGTAATCATTGACGACTGGGGCCCTCCCGACCGTCCCCTTCCCATTCGTTGATGTATTAAGGATTTTGGTTTACTTGATATGTCAGTGAAGGAGGAATGACGCCTGATTCAGCGTCTGGTCAGAAATCCACACAAGTACATCCACGATATGATGGAAAGCTTATTGGATAGTTATTCTTATTTTCTTTTTGTTTTTATTTTTTACGAAGTTTTTTCGTAGTGAGAACCCAATTCATAATGACTGAAGCCATGAGTGAGGTCGCGTGCGCTCATGATGAAGGCTCCTCAGTTTTTAAATGCTCTGCGCGGTAGATTCAAACTACGGCGGATTAGTGTTTGAAGAGGATGCCTTATGTAATAGGCATGTTCGTCAATGATTACGAGGCCACTACTAAATATTAGGTTTTCTTTATCTCCTTACAGGAGTCAAACCTATAATGATGTCCCCGGCAATAGTGACGTTAACTGACTCTAAAGCGACAATGACCAAGTGGTCATCAACAATAAGGTGGGCTCTGAAAGGCTCACAAATGAACTGAATTCTACAGGTGTGCTAGATCTGACCTGGCAAGATTATTTATTCTAAGACTACTTGTGTGGGCAACTAGCAAGATGCGGAAGGCTGATACAACAATCGTCGGCAGCTGAGATAGAGTGAGATCTATTCGAGTTATGAACCTGACAGAATGTTAAGTGAATGAGGCTAGAAGTTATACAAGGGAACAAGGTTACGTGTAAATATGTGTGTATGTCATATGCTGTGGGTCTTGTATAGGCACGCCCCCTCTGACGGGCTATGGGAGACCAATAACCCGGGAATGTGCGTATATAAGGATCCCCTGATAGTTATGTCTAATGTGTCCCGGCAAGTGGGCAGATTAACGTCAATTTAAGTAGAGAGAGGAAAGCCCTCTCGCGAGACGTTATTTAGTGAGAACCCCTGAAGATAACTTCAACCACTACCCTGAGACAACTCTATACCCATAAACCGTAGTAAGGCACTTAAAGGAGAGCGGGAGTGAAGAGGTGCCGTAGATCGAGGGAGAATCCAGTGGTCCAGGAGGGCGGCTGGGCGTGGTACTTCCGGATGTTGGTCCGGGATTAGGCTGCACTCCTACATCCTTACAGCTCCTTGTCCCTCTGCGCCTACCACGGGAGACACCCGGGTTCCTCTTGCACTCCGCGTGAGCAGGGACTTACTAAGAGTATGCCGGAGTTCTGCTACAGGGTTTGGTGGGGAGTTATGGCGACTAGCATAATGGTCTGTATAGAGTTGCAAGCAGTCTATCCAGTGACACTATGGTTAGTCTAAGGTTTGGGACAATTAAATTACTCCCTTGCAATCTCCTCTGGAACCACAAGACTAATACAGTAAATAGAGGCCAGTGAAGGTGGGGCCCAAAGTGGGTTGCACAATCTAGTCCTCTTCCTGAAGGGGGGAACCCGACCTGGTCGTCTCTAAGTACTGCACTATCCTTATAATCCCTGGAAAGGAACAAGACAGGAATCCTTATTTACTTGGTCTATATACAGCATCGAAGGCCAGGAAGTTGGGGCCCAAAGTGGGTTGCACAAGCTAGTCCTCTTCCTGAAGGGGGGAACCCGACCTGGTCGTCTCCGATCACTGTACACAGCTTCAAGTGTGAACACCAGCTATTCTGGCTGCTTTTACCCAGGTAAAAAGATACCAAAGGCAAGCTTAGTTACTGATGTCCAGACTGGCTGAGTACTTGTGAATATTCTTGCCCAGACTTAAGGCGCCCGGCTTGAGAGGATCAAAGGCGCTGGGGTGGTGTCCGCGCGTGGTGGTTAGGTCCTTGTAGTCCTGGGAGTGGTGCGCCTGGACTTTTGGCTGGCCCTTGTAGATGTAGCTGGAGGAAGATTCCTCAGGGCAGATCTGTACACATTATGGGGTGATGGCTTCCTGGTGGGAGAGGAAGCGGATGAGTTTCTTACAATGGATGATGACTGATTCTGGGGGTTAAGACTTATTGTTGGCTGGAATGATAGGCAAGTTTTGGTTTATGAGTGACTTTAACCCGGGACAATGGTTTAGATTGAATGGATGCAAGAGCTTTAGGTTCCTTGATAGGGGATATGAAAGGTAATCTGGGGAAGAGAGGTTTTGGTTCTGAAAGAGCTTTAGGTTCTTTGATAGGGGATATGAAAGGTAATTTAGGTAACAACCTGGTACCACCTGTGGTTGTGTAGCTAGGTTGAGGAGTTACTGGGCTGGCTGAGGGGGGTTTGTAATAGTTACCCCTGCGATGGTCATTTTCTTTGGCTCTGGTGATTAAAGAAAATGACTCGGCGTGGGTGACTGGTGTGGTCCACTCGGGACGGACGTGTCCCACTCGTTCCACCGTTATCTTGGCGATACGGGCAGGGGCAGGGTTGTCGTGGGTCTGGATGGCAGGGGGGAGGCTGTCCGAAGGCTTAGTTGGTTCTGTCGCCTGGCTGTGACAAGCTGGAGATGCGGTAACACCGTTCCTAGACCGCATCTCACAAACAATAAATAATATGTAAAAATATGAAAGATTGCAAGCAGTGCGTGACTTCAAAGAAAAGTCTGCTTGCTCATGACCAGATCTTGTACCTTAAGATCTAAACATGATCATCTGGGAACACCTGTGTGTCCCTTAACCCGTACAGCCCCAGCGACGCGTCTTACGCGTCGGCGATGTATGTAATGCACAGCCCCAGCGACGCGTCTGACGAGTCACCCTAATTGCTCCGACCGTAACCTCAGGTGTAGCCACTCGAGAGGGCTCAGATTTGTATGGGAACTGTGTACGTATCCCACGCAACCGTGCCGATGGTTGAAAACTCTCAAAGTCCATGTGCGTGCGCGTGAGCGTGCAATAACCTAGTTTTTTGGGGTAATTGCCTTCAATTTTTTACTCTTGTAAAATATGTTTTCGGGGGCTCTGTAGGACCATTCTTTAAGCTTTTTGAGCGGTTTTTCGTTTTTCGTTTTTCGTGTTTTTCCTTCATTCCTAACCCATTCGCTATTGTTTCTGGAATAAAACCATTTTTTGAAAACCGGCCGGGTTCTGGTGAACAAACAATACAAAACTAGCCGGGGCTCCACGGGTTAACTAGAACTATAAACTCTTTGGAATGTTGTTCTAATCTTAACAATATTTGTACAGTTTATAAATGTTTGTACATTCTGGTAATCCTATATAGTTGCTGTTATGCCCGGTCCAAATTGGAACGCGAGAGATTCTGAGTGCAATGATTAACTCTCTAACTGGAGAAGTATACCTTTAACTTTAATAAAGAGACAACACGGCAGGAGAATAATTACACAGGCGACAAGTTAACATGGGTTTTATTCACTTTACACCTGGTTCATGGAGGAGCAATATATTTAATTCTGGAACCTGAGATCATCAAAATGGCAACAATGGTAAATAGAGCATACAAATAATAATATGGTTAGCAATTATAAGGCAAGAGTCGAACAATGGGTCCGGACTCAAATTAACAATAACTCCTCGGATACAATTATAGAGTATCCAAAATAGTGGAGGCTTACCTCCCACTCAACTAGATCTCAAGCAAGATCTCAGCAAGGTAACAAGAGTGCAGTAATGGCAGATGTCGTCTGGATCATACTATGATGTCCCCGGCAATAGTGACGTTAACTGACTCTAAAGCAACAATGACCAAGTGGTCATCAACAATAAGGTGGGCTCTGAAAGGCTCACAAATGAACTGAATTCTACAGGTGTGCTAGATCTCACCTGGCAAGATTATTTATTCTAAAACTACTTGTGTGGGCAACTAGCAAGATGCGGAAGGCTGATACACAATCGTCGGGAGCTGAGATAGAGTGCGATCTATTCGAGTTATGAACCTGACAGAATGTTAAGTGAATGAGGCTAGAAGTTATACAAGGGAACAAGGTTACGTGTAAACAGGTGTGTATGTCATATGCTGTGGGTCTTATATAGGCGCGTCCCCTCTGACGGGCTATGGGAGACCAATAACCCGGGAATGTGCAGATAAAAGGATCCTCTGATAGTTATGTCTAACGTGTCCCGGCAAGTGGGCAGATTAACGTCAATTTATGTAGAGAGAGGAAAGCCCTCTCGCAAGATGTTATTTAGTGAGAACCCCTGAAGATAACTTCAACCACTACCCTGAGACAACTCTATACCCATAAACCGTAGTAAGGCACTTAAAGGAGAGCGGGAGTGAAGAGGTGCCGTAGATCGAGGGAGAATCCAGTGGTCCAGGAGGGCGGCTGGGCGTGGTACTTCCGGATGTTGGTCCGGGATTAGGCTGCACTCCTACATCCTTACAGCTCCTTGTCCCTCTGCGCCTACCACGGGAGACACCCGGGTTCCTCTTGCACTCCGCGTGAGCAGGGACTTACTAAGAGTATGCCGGAGTTCTGCTACAGGGTTTGGTGGGGAGTTATGGCGACTAGCATAATGGTCTGTATAGAGTTGCAAGCAGTCTATCCAGTGACACTATGGTTAGTCTAAGGTTTGGGACAATTAAATTACTCCCTTGCAATCTCCTCTGGAACCACAAGACTAATACAGTAAATAGAGGCCAGTGAAGGTGGGGCCCAAAGTGGGTTGCACAATCTAGTCCTCTTCCTGAAGGGGGGAACCCGACCTGGTCGTCTCTAAGTACTGCACTATCCTTATAATCCCTGGAAAGGAACAAGACAGGAATCCTTATTTACTTGGTCTATATACAGCATCGAAGGCCAGGAAGTTGGGGCCCAAAGTGGGTTGCACAAGCTAGTCCTCTTCCTGAAGGGGGGAACCCGACCTGGTCGTCTCCGATCACTGTACACAGCTTCAAGTGTGAACACCAGCTATTCTGGCTGCTTTTACCCAGGTAAAAAGATACCAAAGGCAAGCTTAGTTACTGATGTCCAGACTGGCTGAGTACTTGTGAATATTCTTGCCCAGACTTAAGGCGCCCGGCTTGAGAGGATCAAAGGCGCTGGGGTGGTGTCCGCGCGTGGTGGTTAGGTCCTTGTAGTCCTGGGAGTGGTGCGCCTGGACTTTTGGCTGGCCCTTGTAGATGTAGCTGGAGGAAGATTCCTCAGGGCAGATCTGTACACATTATGGGGTGATGGCTTCCTGGTGGGAGAGGAAGCGGATGAGTTTCTTACGATGGATGATGACTGATTCTGGGGGTTAAGACTTATTGTTGGCTGGAATGATAGGCAAGTTTTGGTTTATGAGTGACTTTAACCCGGGACAATGGTTTAGATTGAATGGATGCAAGAGCTTTAGGTTCCTTGATAGGGGATATGAAAGGTAATCTGGGGAAGAGAGGTTTTGGTTCTGAAAGAGCTTTAGGTTCTTTGATAGGGGATATGAAAGGTAATTTAGGTAACAACCTGGTACCACCTGTGGTTGTGTAGCTAGGTTGAGGAGTTACTGGGCTGGCTGAGGGGGGTTTGTAATAGTTACCCCTGCGATGGTCATTTTCTTTGGCTCTGGTGATTAAAGAAAATGACTCGGCGTGGGTGACTGGTGTGGTCCACTCGGGACGGACGTGTCCCACTCGTTCCACCGTTATCTTGGCGATACGGGCAGGGGCAGGGTTGTCGTGGGTCTGGATGGCAGGGGGGAGGCTGTCCGAAGGCTTAGTTGGTTCTGTCGCCTGGCTGTGACAAGCTGGAGATGCGGTAACACCGTTCCTAGACCGCATCTCACAAACAATAAATAATATGTAAAAATATGAAAGATTGCAAGCAGTGCGTGACTTCAAAGAAAAGTCTGCTTGCTCATGACCAGATCTTGTACCTTAAGATCTAAACATGATCATCTGGGAACACCTGTGTGTCCCTTAACCCGTACAGCCCCAGCGACGCGTCTTACGCGTCGGCGATGTATGTAATGCACAGCCCCAGCGACGCGTCTGACGAGTCACCCTAATTGCTCCGACCGTAACCTCAGGTGTAGCCACTCGAGAGGGCTCAGATTTGTATGGGAACTGTGTACGTATCCCACGCAACCGTGCCGATGGTTGAAAACTCTCAAAGTCCATGTGCGTGCGCGTGAGCGTGCAATAACCTAGTTTTTTGGGGTAATTGCCTTCAATTTTTTACTCTTGTAAAATATGTTTTCGGGGGCTCTGTAGGACCATTCTTTAAGCTTTTTGAGCGGTTTTTCGTTTTTCGTTTTTCGTGTTTTTCCTTCATTCCTAACCCATTCGCTATTGTTTCTGGAATAAAACCATTTTTTGAAAACCGGCCGGGTTCTGGTGAACAAACAATACAAAACTAGCCGGGGCTCCACGGGTTAACTAGAACTATAAACTCTTTGGAATGTTGTTCTAATCTTAACAATATTTGTACAGTTTATAAATGTTTGTACATTCTGGTAATCCTATATAGTTGCTGTTATGCCCGGTCCAAATTGGAACGCGAGAGATTCTGAGTGCAATGATTAACTCTCTAACTGGAGAAGTATACCTTTAACTTTAATAAAGAGACAACACGGCAGGAGAATAATTACACAGGCGACAAGTTAACATGGGTTTTATTCACTTTACACCTGGTTCATGGAGGAGCAATATATTTAATTCTGGAACCTGAGATCATCAAAATGGCAACAATGGTAAATAGAGCATACAAATAATAATATGGTTAGCAATTATAAGGCAAGAGTCGAACAATGGGTCCGGACTCAAATTAACAATAACTCCTCGGATACAATTATAGAGTATCCAAAATAGTGGAGGCTTACCTCCCACTCAACTAGATCTCAAGCAAGATCTCAGCAAGGTAACAAGAGTGCAGTAATGGCAGATGTCGTCTGGATCATACTATGATGTCCCCGGCAATAGTGACGTTAACTGACTCTAAAGCAACAATGACCAAGTGGTCATCAACAATAAGGTGGGCTCTGAAAGGCTCACAAATGAACTGAATTCTACAGGTGTGCTAGATCTCACCTGGCAAGATTATTTATTCTAAAACTACTTGTGTGGGCAACTAGCAAGATGCGGAAGGCTGATACACAATCGTCGGGAGCTGAGATAGAGTGCGATCTATTCGAGTTATGAACCTGACAGAATGTTAAGTGAATGAGGCTAGAAGTTATACAAGGGAACAAGGTTACGTGTAAACAGGTGTGTATGTCATATGCTGTGGGTCTTATATAGGCGCGTCCCCTCTGACGGGCTATGGGAGACCAATAACCCGGGAATGTGCAGATAAAAGGATCCTCTGATAGTTATGTCTAACGTGTCCCGGCAAGTGGGCAGATTAACGTCAATTTATGTAGAGAGAGGAAAGCCCTCTCGCAAGATGTTATTTAGTGAGAACCCCTGAAGATAACTTCAACCACTACCCTGAGACAACTCTATACCCATAAACCGTAATAAGGTACTTAAGGGGAGCGTCCGGTTCATACTCGTAATAGTGCTCAAAACGGCAATATTGCGCAACCCGATATATGGCATCATCACCCATCCCTCTGTCTTCAGTTAAAATCCTGAGGCAATATTCCGTCTGGAAGCATGTTATTTCTGGGCTAGTTTAAAGTTTTCGCGGGTCGCGGGTCGCGCAGACGCGTAGAAAATGCATTATGGGTTTCGGATCTGCAAAAAAAATAAAATAAAACCATGAATTTTTGGTGAAAATATGACGTTCTTAGATATTTTGCCTAACAGTATCTGGTACTCAACCCGGGTAACAACGAAGGGTGTGGTGGTGGTGGAGGAGAAAGAGCAGTGTGGTCCAAGCCGCGAGAGAGGTAGGGTGCGGCTGGCCGGCTGGCTTGCAACAGCTCTCGTGCCTTAGTACCTCACGTAAGAAAGTTCACTTGTCGGCGCAGTTCTGACGTAACCAAACATGCTACAACAATGTTTCTGGTGTCATTGGAAAGGGCATGAAATTTTCTACACCTCCACGTCGCCATTTGTTTTTATTTCTTTCCCATTTCGACACAGCACCCCGAGACATTTGTCACCTAATTTGTACCTAATTTGTACCTAATTGTAAATGCCCTAATTCTACAATTAGATACAAAATAGAAAAAAGTATCAACGTACAATTGAAACTACACCTATTGTTAGAACCCCCAATGCATTAAAACAATCAAGCAACAACATTTAAATGAGATTTTGATTTTACAAAAAGTCATAAATTTACACACCTAACTCAAAAAATAATTGTGCTAGAGAATTACAATTTTGGAAATTTCTTAGTTGTTAGGTCCCCTATACGTGTACAACATCTTATGAAATACAGACAAAATCCACTGACACGTTCTAGAGTAAAGCCGGACGCTCCCCTTAAAGGAGAGCTGGAGTGAAAAGGTGCCGTAGATCGAGGGAGAATCCAGTGGTCCAGGAGGGCGGCTGGGGCGTGGCACTTCTGGATGTTGGTCCGGAATTAGGCTGTACTCCTATGTCCTTACAGCTCCTTGCTTCTCTGCGCCTACCACGGGAGGCACCCGGGTTCCTCTTGCACTCCGCGTGAGCAGGGACTTACTAAGAGTATGCCGGAGTTCTGCTACAGGGTTTGGTGGGGGGTTACGGCGACTAGCATAATGGTCTGTATAGAGTTGCAAGCAGTCTATCCAGTGACACTATGGTTAGTCTAAGGTTTGGGACAATTAAATTACTCCCTTGCAATCTCCTCTGGAACCACAAGACTAATACAGTAAATTATAGGTTTGACTCCTGCAAGGAGATAAAGAAAACCTAATATTTATTAGTGGCCCCGTAATCATTGACGAACATGCCTATTACATAAGGCATCCTCTTCAAACACTAATCCGCCGTAGTTTGAATCTACCGTGCAGAGCATTTAAAAAACTGAGGAGCCTTCATCATGAGCGCACGCGACCTCACTCATGGCTTCAGTCATTATGAATTGGGTTCTCACTACGAAATAACTTCGTAAAAAATAAAAATAAAAAGAAAATAAGAGTAACTATCTAATAAGCTTTCCATCATATCGTGGATGTACTTGTGTGGATCTTTGACCAGACGCTGATTCAGGCGTCATTCTTCCTTCACTGACATATCAAGTAAACCAAAATCCGTAATACATCAACGAATGGGAAGGGGATGGTCGGGAGGGCCCCAGTCGTCAATGATTACGGGGCCACTACTAAATATTAGGTTTTCTTTATCTCCTTACAGGAGTCAAACCTATAATTTATTAGTGGCCCCTCCATCATTGACGAACATGCCTGATTTCTAAGACTGGAGGGGGACATTCGTAATCATATCATAACTCTAGAAAAGCAGATAATAAAAACAACCACATAGTAAAGGTCCTGATGTGGCGGCGTCTACGCCGTGGGACCACCTCCCGGAGCTGCCAACCGCGGATGGCTGCCGACCCTCCGCGGCCGGAGACAAGATCAATCGACCAGTGGAGGACAACCGGATGCCGGCCGCGGGGAGCAGTTTCGGGAGCCAAACCGTCACAACTATCCCCTGCCCCCCCCCTGGGGGCACGGGTCCTTGGAGTGGCTTCAGTCGCGCCGGGAATTTCCACACCTCTCACACCACACACACATCACACAGTTTTTCCTACACCGAGAAATGACTCTCCGGCTGTCATTTCTCGAAGACTTCTTCTAGCCGGAGACATTGAGAGCAACCCAGGACCCACGTACACATACATATGTCCAACTTGCTCAAAACCCATCACTTTGAGTCGCCACACTAAGGGTTCAGTTCTCTGCAATTCATGCAGGAACTGGACCCACTTCACCTGTACAACACTTGCCTCCAAGAAACACTACACGAACACCTGGACCTGTTCCTCATGCCCCTCCCTCTCCCAGTCAAATCCCTCGCCTAAAACCCGTCCACCTCTCCTCCCCAACCCACCTAGCCTTCCCATATCATCCACTCCCCCCCCCTAAAACCCGTCCACCTCTCCTCCCTAACCCACCTAACTTTCCCATACCATCCACATCCTCAACTCAACACACCACACCCCATCCTAATCCATTCCAACCCCCATCTCCTGCTCCCCAATCCCCACCCCCACCTCACCCATCCCAACCTCCAGCCCCTCCCTCACCCCCCCCCTCACCCCCACCCCATCCTCGTGCAGCAGCACCCAACATACATCGTGCACATAACATTAACATTCTCCAATTGAACATAGATGGCATTAACACAAAGAAACACGAACTCTCACACTTCATCAAACAACACAACATACACATTGCCATCTTACAAGAAACAAAACTCCGCACATCACAAAAAACACCCACATTTCATAATTTCACCACCATCAGACAAGACCGGGCTGTCGGCGGGGGCGGTGGACTCATCACCCTGGTACACAATGAAATATCATACATAGTAACCAGTGTACAAACCAAATCCCTCCTCCCCCCAAATGATAACACAACAGAAATACAATCAATTAAAATACGCACTGGCAACAAATCCAACATAACCATCATAAACACATACATCCCTCCCCAAACATCCCCTACAGTACCAAATGAATACAGACCACACTTACAACACATCACAAACACCCCACACATCATCCTGGGTGGTGACTTCAACGCCAAGACGTCGGCCTGGTTTGTCGACAACCCCGACACAGACAGAGGGCTGGTACTACAAAACCAAACAGATAACCTCATCATCCTTAACGACATCCATCAACATACCCATATTCCTCACCAAGCCCTCTATAACCCATCATCTCCAGACATCACCTTTTGCTCCCCAGAACTCGCCCCCACAACATCCTGGAGGGTGGTCAGAACCTTAGGCTCTGACCACCTCCCGATCATTATCACCACCAAAACCAGACTCACCCCAGCTAGCCACAAACACACATACACCAATTATAAAAGAGCTAACTGGGAAGCATTTACAAATGAGACAGAACAACACTTCACAACTCTAAACAGTACACCCATCACTAACATCAACAATGCTGTACACATACTCAATAAAACTATCCAAAACGCTGACAAGAAACACATTCCAAGAGGTAACAGAAAAAGACACAACCCCAACTTCACACCAGAAATTCAAAACCTCATCAGACAACGCGACACACTGAAACACTCCCCAGCACCCCACACACAAGACATCACACAACAAATTCAAGCACTCAACACCCAAACTAACAACAAAATACAAGAACAACAAAAACTAAATTGGAATAACTTCCTACAAACACTTGATCACAAAACAAACCCCAAAAACTCTACAAAACACTAAACAGCATCACACTTTCCAACAGCAACACAACACAATCACATGCTGCAATCACAACAACAGACTCTACTCCTTCATGTAAACAACAAGCAAACACTCTCATCAATCACTTCTCACATGTCAGCCACCTAAAACCTCACAAAGACGACCGACGTGTCATCCGACGTAAGAGACAATTCCCCACGGACCCTGACTATACACCCTTCACCAATCACCAGACAAAGCATATCATCAACAATCTCAAGCACTCACCCGCCTGTGGCCTAGACAACATAAGCAACATACACC
Organism: Paralithodes platypus; assembly: GCA_032716605.1. Taxonomy (NCBI): domain Eukaryota; kingdom Metazoa; phylum Arthropoda; class Malacostraca; order Decapoda; family Lithodidae; genus Paralithodes; species Paralithodes platypus. The sequence goes on from CM064509.1 coordinate 5,534,348, forward strand.
TCAGACACCTGGGACCACAAGGCATACAACACTCACTAACATATCAAACTACAGCTATTCACACAACACAATACCAGACATTTGGAAGCATGGTATCATCATCACATTCCCCAAACCCAACAAAGACCCCACGCTACCCTCCTCGCACCGCCCCATCACACTCCTTTGCTCCCCCTCCAAAGTCATGGAACGCCTAGTATTACAACTAATTACACCCAACCTACCCCTAGCTCCAACACAACATGGCTTTAGGCCACTGCACTCCACAAACACTCTTCTCACAGACCTTACACAAAGAGCTTTTGACGGCATCAACTCAGCTAGACCACCACACAGATCACTATTAGCCACACTCGACATTAGTAAAGCCTTCGATGCCATCCCCCGCCACAACCTAACAAACAAAATCTACAACACAAACATGCACAACAACACAAAAAGGTGGCTGGCCAACTTCCTAGTAGGCAGATGTGCACACGTATCTTTTGCCGGTCAGTCATCTAAAATCAGAAACTTTCCAAACGGAGTCCCACAGGGATCCGTCCTATCGCCCGCACTCTTCAATCTGTACATGCACGATATAACTACACCCAATACTCCCCAAATAAACTTAGCCTCCTATGCAGATGACATAACACTCACATGCACACACCATGACCCAAGAAGAGCAACAGATCTCCTTCAACCCTATCTCAACACACTACATGGCTGGTGCACTACAAACAGACTGAATCTAGCCCCAGCCAAATCCACCGCAACCCTGCTCACAAGCTGGACAGTGAACACGAATACATCCCTCAACTCACCATAAACAACACACCCCTAACACATACACACACACCCAAAATCCTAGGAGTAACATATGATACTCATATGACATTCAAACAGCACACCACAAACATTAAAAAGAAACTGACACCCAGACTTAACGCCCTCAGGTCACTTGCTCACACAAAATTTGGACACAACAAAGAAACTACCACCACAGTATATAAACAATACATAAGATCAGTAATGGAATACGCAAGCCCAGCCTGGGCTTCTAACCTAGCTGAAACACATCATAAGACCTTACAGACTATCCAAAACAAAGCCCTGAAGATCATTACAGGCTGCACAGCTACTGCACCCACAGATCATCTACATCAAGAAACCAAAATCCTCAAAGTCAAAGACCATCTGGACATGAGAGGCACTCAATTCCTGGCAGCAGCCTCCACGAACCAAGACCACCCACTAAACTACATGGCAACACACCCACAGACACCAAGAAATATCAAAACAACACCCAGCACACGGTATCACACACAGTTATTGTCCTCTCTCCCTCCCTGCCCACCCCGAACCAACTTCCAGAAGCACATCCATACTCATATCTCTCGCCAATCCATCCACTCACTCACAGACAACACGCAGCTGCATGCACGACCTCCCGAAATCCATCCTTCCGAATCCTCCCTCCCTCGCGAGGACAGAGTCCACCTGGCCAGGCTGAGATGCGGACACCATCCAGCTCTCCTGAGCTATCAGAAGAGACTGGATGACTCCGTTGTCGACGCCTGCCCGGGATGTAACACAGCACCCCATACCATTAAACACATCATAGAAGACTGCATTTCACACAACCACTTACGCCAACAACACAACCTACACTCAATGAGAGCTCTGTGGGAAAGCCCGATCGTGGCCATGGCCTTCCTCAGGGACTCGGGGCTGTTCGGCCAGGCAGCTTAGGGAACAACAACAACAACCACATAGTATTCTTACTTTGAAAATATATTTAATAAGGCGTAGCCCGTATATATACAAGAAAGGGGTTCAGGCAGGTGCGTGCTTCAAAGAAGCCTGCTTGACAAATAAGGGTAACTCTGAAGATTCTGTGAACAGATCTGTAGTTACAAAGGCACCCCACTCAACGAGTGGTGACAAAAATAACAAGTTATCAGTTTACATGTGCACATAATAAACCCCAACATAATCGTGGAGATAAATTGCAAAAGATCTTCACTGTTTTAATATTAAATTGCTTTCGCAGCTAAAACTACTATAACAACCCCGTTGTTTTGTACTAACATTGTACTAGCACAATTTCTCGCCGAGAAATTTTCATATCATATTAACCATAAATTGTATCACAGCTCTCACACTCCGGCGGGGTCTAGGGTGTCCTATGTCAACTGACTACACCCCCCCCCCCCCTTTTTCTTGAAAGTAAACAAAAGTGACTGCAGGGCCACCTAGACCCTCTGCCTTAAAGCTATACATGGTAAGGAAGGTTTATCTAGAGCAACTGACAAGTATCTAGTCAAAAACGTATGATTAGACGCCCACAACTGAGTGGACGCAATATCTTCTACTGAAAAATTCTTCAGGAAACGTAAAGAGGCTGCCCATTTGCGTAAATCGTGGGCCCTACCCACAACGCCGGGATTACTCTCTTTAATGACTTCGACCAGAGGAGAAGCTAATCGCCGTTTCAGTAAGCGTTTACCCGTACTTGCTACCCATAAAGCACCTTGGGGGTTTAGAGGAGCTACTTTCAAATATTTGGTTAGAGCTTGCACTGGACATAGATTATGATGCACCTTTCCCCTTTTTAACGCCGGCACCGTGAACTCAGAAAACACGTGTGCACTGTGCTCATTCTTGGCTACAAATCCCGGGGAAGGTGCAATGTAAATACATTCATTAAGTCTACCAAACCTAAGGCAATTAGGTGTGTTGCTCATCGCCGCCAGCTCAGACACTCTGTTCCCGGTGGCCAAAGCCAAAAGGAATACAGCCTTTTTTAAGAGTAATGCAAATCTGCAGTATTTTGGTACAGACGAGAGTGAAGTAAAGACAAAGCTTTGTCCAGAGACCAAGTAGGTATGAGCTGACGGGGAGGTGGGCAGAGTTTAAAACAAGCTCTCATAAACCTGTTTCCTCCGCCACCGGTATGGAGAGACCTGTAAGGTCTAAAAAGGGCACTCTAATTGCAGTTAAGTGATTTTTTAACGTTACCACAGATAAATGTTTCTGCTCAAACAGATAATTTAAATAATTAAAAACTAAAGCTACTGATGGCACAGTCTGTTCTGTTCTAATGATCCAAGAAGTAAAGGCTTGCCAATGTGAGTGATACTGTCGTTTCGTAGACTGAGTATTTATTAGTGGCCCCTCCATCATTGACGAACATGCCTATTACATAAGGCATCCTCTTCAAACACTAATCCGCCGTAGTTTGAATCTACCGCGCAGAGCATTTAAAAAACTGAGGAGCCTTCATCATGAGCGCACGCGACCTCACTCATGGCTTCAGTCATTATGAATTGGGTTCTCACTACGAAAAAACTTCGTAAAAAATAAAAACAAAAAGAAAATAAGAATAACTATCCAAAAAGCTTTCCATCATATCGTGGATGTACTTGTGTGGATTTCTGACCAGACGCTGAATCAGGCGTCATTCCTCCTTCTTTGCTCTGCGCTCAGCCTGCCCGGACGTTCCTTTCAGGCTCCGCTGGTTCCGCATTCGTGGCGTCCCTAGTGAGTTTTTTCTCATTTGTTTACTCTGGGATGTATCGAGTAAGGTTAGGATAGGCGTAGCAGGAGTGTCCTGGGCTGGTTGCCCGCAGTGCAATGTATTTTGGGTCGTTTGTATGGGGCATCTATTTCGGATGTACCCTCGTGGTCCTGTTGTGGACACGTGAACTTTTCACAGTTTGGTTTAGTTGGTGATGCAGGCGGCTTTCATTACGCGTTAATTATTGCTGCCTTTTATCCTTCTGATGAGGTAAGCTGTGTGTTTGCTGACGTTCCCAGCGTATTTTTCTTCACTTAGTGAAGTTTTTTCTGGGTCCGTGTCAGGCTTCCCGGGGTTGGGAAGTTATCGCTTCGGTGGTGTGTTGGCGGTGGTTCCTGTTGTGATATTCCAGTGTGTGTTTATATTTCAACTATTTTCATGCCGTCTACCTAGGCCTAGCCAGCCGCTCGTAGCTTTGCCACATGTCTAGTGTTATTATTTATTTTATAAATATGCCCTACTGTGTCATGTGTATCCGGGTTTTAGTTGTGTATTGGCTAATTCCTCGGACTATATTTGTTTCCTGGTTTAGTTGTGTATTGGCTAATTCCACGGATTATGTTGTGACCTTGGTTAGTCGTGCGTGTCTCTCCTCGTGTCGTATTGTTCAGATGGTGTCTGTTCAGGGTGGGGTTTGCCTTCCGGCGGGTTTTTCTCGGTTTCACCGTGAAAAAACCTGACCGATGAGCAGTGTTAGGCCACACGTGGTTGTTAACACTGGCTGGTTCCCCGGCGAGGGGAGGTGTCTGTGGCTCTCCAGGACTGCGTATCTGTGGGTGCCTGGTTTCAGGCCTCCTTTATAATTCCCGGCGGGATGGCTGTACCCATCCTTACATATATATTTAGTTATATATAAAGAAACGACGTTCGTGAGAACACTCGTTTTTTATAGGTTTTTCTACCTGGTTTACGACAAACCACGGGGAAAACCTAGCTGTTGTTTAGGCGTTCCTCCCCGGCGATCTTTTACAAAGTAGTGGGGTCAGGAACTTGTGGGGTTAACTTTTAGACTTCTCACCCGGCGGGTGCACCTTAGCAGGGTGGGATAAAACGACTTAGGTCTCTTATAGTTAACCAATCCATGTGAGTGATACTCTGTGTATCGCTGCCTTTACTCTTACGGCATTTGAAGGATCAGTGAGGTTTAACCAAATCGATTTCCACACCCGGCGGGTGTCCCTAAGTAAAGGAACTAAGGAATTTATAAACAAATTCAATTTCGATTAACCTTAATTGGGTGATACTTTCAGTATCGCCGCCTTCTAATTTTACGACGATCGTTTGGGACAATTCGTTAAAAAATCAGATCTCGTATTTTCCTGCCCTGGGCTATTCTACTAAAATATTTCAAGGGCCGGCGTCTTTATGAGGGGGGGCTTTGTTACAAAATTGAATCTTGAGACAGTCACCACCTCCTACAGACTATTTAGTGCCATACTGGACCATTATATCAGAGGGTATTCTTCATGTTCTTAGCTAAGAAGACTTGTTTAGCCTCTTTATACCCAGCCGCGTGGCGAGATGTGTTAGCTGTGTCTTTGCATCCCGTTACCCGGCGGGTTATTAACACTTGTATGCGAACACTTGGGTTAACCTTATGAGCATTAATTCCTGGAAATTTTTCTTTATTTTTCCAGAGCTGAGCTCCGGCGGACCAATACAGACCCGGCGGTAGTTCCTCTCACCAGTCTCTGTCATGGCTAATGTCACCCCAGTTTTTGCCCTGTGCATTACCCCTACTTGCGCAGGTATCCCAATTTTTGCACATACCCTTTGCATAAGGTGTGTTAGATGTCTAGACCGTTCAAGGGGTCTCTGGGTTACACGTAATTGTTCTTTTTGCTCCCAATTAACCAATAAAGTCCTGTGTGACAATGACAAGACCGCGGCGGTAGCGTTGAGAGAGGTCAGACAACAAATGTCGGCCTACACTACCATTGTCGCACATAAGTCACTTCAATGTGACAACGTCCCACTTTGGGATAAGTTGCTGTCAGAGCACCCTCCCCCTAAACGTACCTCTAGAGTAAGGGGTTTTAAGCCGACAGAGACTAGCCAGGATTCTGTATCGTCTGTGGAGACGTTTAAACGCCCGAGAGAGCCTACTCCCCCGGCAGCCACCTCCTCGTCGCAGGCGAGATCGAGGTCAAGGTCTCCCCTCAGACAACGGTCTTCAAGTCGGGCCTCTTCCCCGGCTAGCAAGAAGTGCAAGACTGAAGCTTCCCCCAGGGACCATGGTGGTGATTCTTCCAAACCTAGGTCCAGTTCGCGGTCACACCGTAGCCACAAATCCTCCAAAAAGGATTCCCATAAGAAGTCCTCTCGACATTCTTCTAAGTCTAGTGCATCTCATCGTACCTCTACACCTGACAATGTTTCTGTTACAGCCTCAGAGTATAGTGAAGCGCCTGTCCCTAAACAAGATTTACCTATTGATATTTTAACCCTAGAAATGGAGAGTTCAGGATATTCAATAATTGAGAATGTTTCAGACTCTCAAGAGAGCGTAGGCCAGAGCCTCGGTGTTTGGCGTTTTGCTCAGCCAGGGTCTGTCCATCCACGTCCGACTCATACGAGTCACACAGTAGCCGATGTCCACAGGGACGCGGCGACCCCATCCTCTATCCCTGATTTATCTTGGAAACAAGGTGCCCCTGCCTCGGCGGGGTCTTCTCAGGAGGATCGGGAGGAACAAGAAGAAGTGTCATTAATTTCAGATAGGGAAGGACAAGGGTCAGGCTCAGGCCTGGACGCCGCCCATGATAATACTAATTCACCTGAAAGTTCTGCACCTAACCAGTTTGTTACAGCACAAGAAATTGATGGGTTACTTACTCATGCTCTATCAAAATTCTTTAATCAACAACGAGAAAACCCCACAATGGACTTGGGGGCTCCCTTGACAGGTTCTGCGGTACGGCCTCTGATAACGTCAATCGATTTATCTAAGATTCCTAACCCTCCTACTCTGTCACCGGCAGGGAGCTCTAAGCCAGCTACGGCGGCATTCACTACGTCAAATGTCAGGGTCATTACGGATGTTAATCCACCCCCTCTAGACAAAGCGCCTCTTAGAAAGGTAGCTATGCCCCTGCTTTATGGGCCAGACGAGTCATGGGTCCCTTTGAACCCCTCTAAGCCAGAGCTTGCCCAGCCTACCTTGTCAGGGGAACTCCCGGTACCACGTGAGTGGTTTATCCAGGGAAATAAGTCTAAGAAATTAAGGGCATTGGATGCCTTGGGTAATGTTTTGGATGTAAATATCAAGGCTATACCTAGTTATTATTATCAGGATTATTTTGTTTATGCATCTAAGCCTGCTTTACCCCCTGCCTCAGCTTCAAAACTTTTTTCAGACTGGTCTAAGCTGGATGGGTTTAATGATATTAAGGCTCTGTTGGCTATTACTCCTGAACTAGATTTACAGACCGTCACAGACGAGACAGCTAATCCAGTGTTGAAGGTGGGACAGTTAGGACCAGGACCTTGGGTGGATTGGGAGGTAGAGGCTCAGAACTTTGCAACCACTTTCACTTCTAAATCTTCCCACCAGATCCCTCAGGATACACATTCATGGTTCTCAATGCCGGTAGGTTCTGCCGGCGGAGTTCCGTCAGCTTTATTTTCCTTTTTAGCTGCCCCTAAGATTAATCTTTGTGAACTAAAGGAACCATTCATTACCCCTACCCCTTCTCACCTAGACAGAGAATTTAGGCTAAGGGGAAAAGCTTTCCGCCTGTTTTCACAGTACATAGTTTCTCAACAGGTGGCTAAGTCTTTACTCAGGTCTACTCAGGCAATCGCAGACGCGGATGCTCGAAGATCAGTTGAATTATCCCGGCGTCTGATTCTTCAGTCGTCAATTCAATCCTTAGGTGACATACGCACAGCCTTACTTGAGGCGGTGCGAGCACGACAGGATCTTAGAATGTCATTAGTTCGCAAGCTGCCTGATCGCATTGCTAACCAGGTGGTAATGTCCCCAGTACTTACACCTTCTTTAATGTCCCCTGATGTATGGCGAACAGTGTTTAACATGGCACAGGCCGTGAAGCACAGTCCCGCACAGGCTAAGAACATGTCAATATCATTTTAAATCATGTCAAAACTCTAGGCTTCAAGGTAAATCTGGTAAAGTCAAACCTTGTTCCCTCAAGAGTAATTCAGTGGATAGGGCTGGTCTGGGACACCGCCGCTCTCACTCTGAGTCAGAGTGTGGACAATCGCAACAGGTTTCGCAGGAAACTGTTCAGGTTTCTTCACAGTCTGACTACGACACGAAGAGTCTGGGAGTCTCTGGTCGGCTCTCTCAACTGGATTCAGCTAACTGTCAAGTTGGGCCGGTTGAAAGTAAAACGATTAATATTGGAGGGCAACAAATATTTCCCACTCTTACCGGCGGGAAAATTATGGCCCATACCAAAATTAATCCACACCTTACTAGCGGTCTGGGCGAAGAGGGAAACATTGCACTCAATCATGTCATGGACCTCTCCTCCTCCAACGGTATGGGTAGACACGGATGCGTCAGGCACCATAGGGTGGGGATTTCAGTCAAATCAGGGGCACCAGGGTCAGGGACTTTGGTCCCACTTAGAAATCGCTCACATAAATGTCAAAGAGTTACTAGTCCCATTGTATTTCCTTCAGGCTCACGGCCCGGCGTTACGGGGCAAGTCAGTGGCCTTCAGAATGGACAATCTGAATGCAGTTCACTGTATTCAGAAACAAGGGTCAACGAGGTCAAGGAAGTTGCTACTCGTGTCGGAAGAGATTTTTGTTCTAGCCACCAGTCTAGATATTTATCTTCACGCATCTTATCTCCCAGGCGTAGCGAACGTCTGGGCAGACGCTCTGTCCCGGAGACAGAGCACGACAGTAGAATGGGAGCTCAAGCAACCCATTTTCGACCTAATGATTGCGGAGCTCTCCCATCCACAGGTGGATCTTTTTGCGTCCGAGGAGACTCACAAGCTCCCTCTATACCTCACCCGCCGGACGATAACGCCGGCAGGGGGGCCAGACGCCCTAGTGACAGACTGGAACAGATGGAGCTCCATCTATCTGTTTCCACCGCCAGATGCGTCACTAATGTGCCACGTAGTGAACAAACTACGAGTTTATCGAGGCTTAGTCTCGCTAATCGCGCCCCTGTGGCCGGCGCAGGTGTGGTGCCAGCAGTTAATAATGTGGTGCCCGGACCCGGTATCGCTCCCGGTCGGGTACTTCCACTTAGACACGATTGGCAACCTAGAGACCTCGCTGACTTTTGCATTATGGACATTCAGGAGGCCAAGTGGCTAGCACCATACGGTAGGGATGTGACCAATAAATTGCTCAATCAATATACTCAGTCTACTAAGCGACAATATCAATCTCATTGGAAAGCTTTTACTTCTTGGATTGTTAGAACGGAACAAACTGTACCCTCAGTGGCATGGGTTTTTAATTACTTGAACTATCTGTTTGAGCAGAAACGTTTATCTGTGGTTACTTTGAAGAATCACTTAACTGCGATTAGAGTGCCCTTTTTCGACCTTACAGGTCTATCCATACCGGTGGCGGAGGAAACAGGATTTATGAGAGCGTGTTTTAAACTCCGCCCACCTCCCCGTCAGCTCATGCCTACTTGGTCTCTGGACAAAGCTTTGTCTTTACTTCATTCTCGTCTGTATCAAAATACTGCAGACTTTGCTTTAATCTTAAAGAAGGCAGTTTTCCTTTTGGCTTTGGCCACCGGAAACAGAGTGTCTGAGCTGGCGGCGATGAGCAACACACCTAATTGTCTTAGGTTTGGTAGACTTAATGATTCAATTTCCATTGCACCCTCCCCGGCGTTTGTAGCCAAGAATGAGCATAGTGCACACGTGTTTTCTGAATTCACGGTGCCGGCGTTAAAAAGGGGAAAGGTGCATCATAATTTATGTCCAGTGCAAGCTCTAACCAAATATTTAAGAATAGCTCCTCATAACCCCCAAGGTGCTTTATGGGTAGCGAGTACGGGTAAACGCTTACTTAAACGGCGATTAGCCTCTCTTCTAGTAGAAGTCATTAAAGAGAGTAATCCCGGCGTTGTGGGTAGGGCCCACGATTTACGCAAGTGGGCGGCCTCTTTACGTTTCCTGAAAAACTTTTCAGTTGAAGATATTGCGTCCACACAGTTGTGGGCGTCTAATCATACGTTTCTCTCTAGATACTTGTCAGTTGCTCTAGACAAACCTTCCTTACCATGTATAGCTTTAAGGCAGAGGGTCTAGGTGGCCCTGCAGTCACTTATGTTTATTTTCAAGGAAAGGGGGGGGGGGGGGGGGTGCAGTCAGTTGACATAGGACACCCTAGACCCCGCCGGAGTATGAGAACTGTGATACAATTTAAGGTTGAAATGTGATATGAAAATTTCTCTGAGAGAATTTGTGCTAGTACAAAGTTTAGTACAAAACAACGGTGTTGTTATAGTAGTTTTAGCTGCGAAAGCAATGTAACATTAGTTCAATGGAGTTCATTAGCAATTGATCTCCACATGTATTTTGGGGTTTATGATGTGCACATATAAACTTATAACTTATTATTTGTCACCACTCGTTGAGTGGGGTGCCTTTTGTAACTACAGATCTGTGTTCAGAATCTTCAGGGTTACCTATTTTTGTCAGGCAGGCTTCTTTGAAGCACGCACCTGCCTGAACCCCCTTTTTCTTGTATATTTCCGGCCTACGCCGTATTAAATACATTTTTCAAAAGTAAGAATACTATGTGGTTGTTTTTATTATCTGCTTTTCTAGAGTTATGATATGATTACGAATGTCCCCCTCCAGTCTTAGATATCAGGCATGTTCGTCAATGATGGAGGGGCCACTAATAAATTATAGGTTTGACTCCTGTAAGGAGATTAGGAAAACCTAATATTTAGTAGTGGCCCCGTAATCATTGACGACTGGGGCCCTCCCGACCGTCCCCTTCCCATTCGTTGATGTATTAAGGATTTTGGTTTACTTGATATGTCAGTGAAGGAGGGGAATGACGCCTGATTCAGCGTCTGGTCAGAAATCCACACAAGTACATCCACGATATGATGGAAAGCTTTTTGGATAGTTATTCTTATTTTCTTTTTGTTTTTATTTTTTACGAAGTTTTTTCGTAGTGAGAACCCAATTCATAATGACTGAAGCCATGAGTGAGGTCGCGTGCGCTCATGATGAAGGCTCCTCAGTTTTTTAAATGCTCTGCGCGGTAGATTCAAACTACGGCGGATTAGTGTTTGAAGAGGATGCCTTATGTAATAGGCATGTTCGTCAATGATTACGGGGCCACTACTAAATATTAGGTTTTCCTAATCTCCTTACAGGAGTCAAACCTATAATATTGATTTAATAATTTATTGGTCACATCTCTACCGTATGGTGCTAGCCACTTGGCCTCCTGAATGTCCATAATGCAAAAGTCAGCGAGGTCGCTAGGTTGCCAATCGTGTCTAAGTGGAAATACCCGACCGGGAGCGACACCGGGTGCGGGCACCACGTCTTCAATTGCTGGTACCACAACTGCGCCGGCCACAGGGGCGCGATTAGTGAGACTAAGCCACGATAATCTCGTAGTTTGTTCACTACTTGGCACATTAGTGACGCATCTGGCGGCGGAAACAGATAGATGGAGCTCCATCTGTTCCAGTCTGGCCCCCCTGCCGGCGTTTTCGTCCGGCGGGTGAGGTATAGAGGGAGTTTGTGAGTCTCCTCGGACGCAAACAGATCCACTTGTGGATGGGAGAGCTCTGCAATCATTAGGTTGAAAATGGGTTGCTTGAGCTCCCATTCTACTGTCGTGCTCTGTCTCCGGGACAGAGCGTCTGCCCAGACGTTCGCTACGCCTGGGAGATAAGATGCGTGAAGATAAATGTCTAGTCTGTTGGCTAGAGTAAAAATCTCTTCCGACACGTTTAGCAACCTCCTTGACCTCGTTGACCCCTGTTTCTGAATACAGTGAACTGCGTTTAGATTGTCCATTCTGAAGGCCACCGACTTGCCCCGTAACGCAGGACCGTGAGCCTGAAGGAAATACAAGGGGACTAGTAATTCTTTGACATTGATGTGAGAGATTTCTAAGTGGGACCAAAGCCCCTGACCCTGGTGCCCCTGATTTGACTGAAATCCCCACCCTATTGTGCCTGACGCATCCGTGTCTACCCATACCGTTGGTGGAGGAGAGGTCCATGACATTATTGAGTGCAACGTTTCCCTCTTCGCCCAGACCGCTAGTAAGGTGTGGATTAATTTCGGGATGGGCCATAATTTTCCCGCCGGTAAGAGTGGGAAATATTTGTTGCCTTCCAATATTAAACGTTTTACTTTCAACCGGCCCAACATAACAGTTAGTTGAATCCAGTTGAGAGAGCCGACCAGAGACTCCCAGACCCTCCGCGTCGTAGTCAGACTGTGAAGAAACATGAACAGTTTCCTGCGAAACCTGTTGCGATTGTCCACACTCTGACTCAGAGTGAGAGCGGCCGTGTCCCAGACCAGCCCTATCCACTGAATTACTCGTGAGGGAACAAGGTTTGACTTTACCAGATTTACCTTGAACCCTAGAGTTTTGACATGATTTAAAATGATGTTGACATGTTTGATGCATAATTGTTGTGTCTCTGCCACCACCAGCCAGTCGTCTAGGTACCACAACACTCTGATTCCTTGTTTTAAGAACGGCATCAGGGCTTGCCGGACTAATTTCGTGAATAATCGAGGTGCCAGGTTCAAACCGAATGGCATCCGTTGAAAAACAAAATTTTGGTGCCTGATCCGTAAGGCCAAAAACCTTTGAAATCTTTTGTTGACCGATACGTGCCAATAGGTGTCTGTCAGGTCTAGGGAACACATCCAACCTCCCGGCGGAAGTGTTAGCCTGATTTGGTGTACTGTTAACATTCGGAAAGACTCGTTGTGAATGTGAAGGTTTCAGATAAGACAGGTCTACGACCGGTCTCATCTGAACACTGTCCCTTTTGGGAACCAAAAATAGCTTGGACGTGAATACAGGGTAATTTGGGGGGACCGGGATGATGACATTCTTGGCAATCATTTCCTGGACCAGTGACTCCACCTCTAAAGAAACAAAATTCGCCGTTGTCGGCTGACGTAAGCGAGGTCGCCGGAGCCACTGCCAAGTGATGCCTTTGCGTGCCACCATCCATGCCCAAGTGTTTAACGGCCATGCTTGGTGACACATTCGGAACGACCCAGTTAGCAGACAAGGGTTCGCCGGCTGTACTACCCTCGGGTCCGCCGGCTTTAAGGTTGGCACCGGGAGTGAGAGAGACTTTAGTTTTTTTATGGTGGGGTTGGTGGTGCTGGACGCTTCGCCGGCTTGCTGGTGTTGGCCGAAGACGGGCCCTGACCTGGCTTATTATGGCCGCGTCCTCTCTGACCTGAAAACCTACTCTGTCTATGCCTGTACTGACCTTGAGGGGAGGGGGAGGACTTAGGTGGAAGAAAGGGCTTAGATCCCCCCGGCTGAGCTTTAGCGGTTGGCCTGGGTTTGGGGAAGTTAAAGGCAGGTTTCTTAGAAGGGGTGGGAATGTGCTTAAAGGCCTGCGCCATATTAAACACCGTTCGCCACACTTCAGGGAAAATTAAAGAGGGAGTAAGCACTGGTGACATGACCACCTGATTCGCAATGCGATCAGGCAGTTTGCGAACTAAAGACATTCTGAGGTCTTGTCTCGCTCGTACCGCCTCAAGCAAGGCGGTGCGTATGTCACCCAGAGATTGGATTGACGACTGAAGAAGCAGTCGCCGGGACAATTCAACCGATCGTCTGGCATCCGCGTCTGCGATTGCCTGAGTGGACCGAAGCAAAGACTTTGCTACCTGTTGAGACACTATGTATTGAGAGAACAGGCGAAAAGCTTTCCCCCTTAGCCTAAATTCTCGGTCTAGGTGAGTTGGGGTAGGGGTAGTGAAAGGGTCCTTTAGCTCACAAAGATTAATTTTAGGGGCAGCTAAGAAAGAAAACAAAGCTGAAGGGACTCCGCCGGCAGAACACACTGGCATGGAGAACCACGAATGAGTATCTTGAGGGATCTGGTGGGAAGTTTTGGAAGTAAATGTGGTCGCAAAGTTTTGAGCCTCTATCTCCCAATCCACCCAAGGTCCTGGACCCAACTGCCCCACCTTCAAGATTGGATTAGCTGCTTCGTCTGTGACGGTTTGTAAATCAAGTTCTGGAGTGAGAGCTGACAGAGTCTTAATGTCATTGAACCCATCCAGCTTAGACCAGTCTGAAAACAATTTTGAAGCTGAGGCAGGGGGTAAAGCTGGCTTAGTAGCATACACAAAATAGTCTTGGTGATAATAACTAGGTATAGCCTTTATATTAACGTCTAGTACATTTCCCAAAGTATCCAAGGCCCTTAATTTCTTTGATTTATTGCCCTGGATGACCCACTCACGCGGTACTGGGAGTTCCCCTGACAAGGTAGGTTGGGCGAGCTCTGGTTTAGTGGGGGTCAAAAGGACCCATGACTCGTCTGGTCCGTAAAGCAAGGGCATAGCTACTTTTCTGAGAGGCGCCTTGTCTAGAGGGGGTGGATTGACATCCGTTATAACCCTTACATTCGAAGTGGTCAATGCCGCCGTAGCAGGCCTAGTAACCACTGATGGTGACAGAGTGGGAGGGTGAGGGATCTTAGATAAAGCAATAGAAGTCATCAGAGGCCGTACCGTAGAACTTGTCGTGGGAGCCCCCAAGTCCACTGTGGGAGTTTCCTGTTGTTGGCCAATTTTTTTAGATAAAGCATGACTAAGTAGCCCATCAATTTCCTGCGCAGTGACAAATTGACTTGATGATGTACTTACTGGTGAATCATTAATATCCTGCGCGGCGTCTAAGCCTGAACCTGACTTGCCCTTCCATATCCGAAATTATTGAAACCTCGTCTTTCTCCTCCTGTTCCTCCTGAGAAGATCCCGCCGAAGCTGGGGTACCTTGCTGCCAAGATAAGTCAGGAATAGAGGATGGGATCGCCGCGTCCCTGTGGACGTCAGCTACTGTGTGACTAGTTTGAGTCGGAAGTGGGTGGTCAGACCCCGGCCGAGAAAATCGCCAAACACCGAGGCCCTGGCCTACACTCTCTTGGGAGTCTGAAACACTCTCAATCACTGATCCCCCTGAACTCTCCAATTCCAGGGTTAAAATGTTAATGGGTAAATCCTCTTTAGGTACAGGCACCGTACTGGACCCTTGAGACCTAACACCAACTCTGTCTGGGGTAGAGGTACGATGAGAAGCACTAGAAGCTGGCGAATGTAGGGAGGTCTTTCTTTTATGGGAATCCTTTTTGGAAGATTTATGGCTACGGTGTGACCGTGAACTACTCTTTGATTTGGAGGATTCATCGCCGTGACCACTGGTGGAACTTTCCGTCCTACTCTTCTTACTCGATGGTGAAGAGGCAAGACTAGATGGCTGGTGTCTGAGAGGTGACCTAGACCGAGATCTCTCCCGAGATGAGGAGGAGGTCGCCGGGGGTGTAGGCTCTCTTGGACGTTTCGGAGTAGCAGCAGAAGACACAGAACCCTGACCAGTCTCCGCCGGCTTATGACTAGTTACTCGAGAGGAACGTTTAGGGGGAGGGTGTTCGAAAAGCAGTCTATCCCAAAGAGGGACGTTGTCACATTGAAGTGACTTATGAGCTACAATCGTAGTGTATGCTGACATCTGTTGCCTAACCTCTCTTAATGCGACCGCTGCGGTCTTATCATTGTCGCGGAGGACCTTGACACTTAATTGGGAGCAAAAGGAACAGTTGCGCATCACCCACAGACCCCTTGAACGGTCTAGACATTTAACACACTTGATGCAAAGAGTGTGCGCAAAAATAGGGATACCGGCACAGGTAGGGGTAGTGCATAAAGCAAAGACTGGGGCCAAGGTAGCCATGACAGAGACTGGTGGAGAAAACTACTGCCGGGTCTGTATTGGTCCGCCGGAGCCCAGCTCTGGAAAAAAAAAGAAAATTTCCAGGAATTAATGCTCATAAGGTTAACCCAACATGTTCGCACACAAGTGTTAATAACCCACCGGGTAACGAGATGTAATGACACAACGATCACAGCTCGCTACGCGGCGGGGTTCAGAATATCTAAACATATCTTTTTAAGAAAGTGAAGAATACCCTCTGACATAATATAACGGACCAGCATGGCGTTTATAGTCTTTCTGGTGGTGACTGTTTCAAGATTCTATTTCGTAAAAAACAACCCCCCACAAAGATGCCGGCCCTTGAATTATTTTAGTAGAACAACACAGGGCAGGCTGATACGAGATCTGATTTCTAACGAATTGTCACAAAAAGATCGCCGTAAGTTTGAAGGCGGCGATACATAAACGTATCACTAAATTAAGTGGTTAATCGAAATTGAATTGTAAATTCCTTATTTTCTCCACCCAGGAGCACCCGGAGCACTGTAAAAAACGATGTTAACCCTAATTGAACCTTCAATCGCCGTAAGTGTAAAGGCGGCGATACATATAGTATCACTAAAATGGATCGGTTAACTAACTGAATGACTTAGTCGTTCATCCCACCCTACCAAGGTACACCCGCCGGGTGAGATGTCAAAACGTTAACCCCATAAGTTCCTGTCCCCACATCTTTGTAAAAGATCGCCGGGGAGGAAAGCCCTTAACAACAGCTAGGTTTTCTGTGGTTTGTAAAACCGGGTAGAAAAACTTCATAACATATGTTCGCATGAACAATGTTAGATGGGTACAGCCACTCCGCCGGGAATCAAAGGGAGCCTGAAAACAGGCACCAACACAGAGACGCAGTCCTGGAGAGCCACAGACACCTCATCGCCGGGGACACAAGCCTGTGTTGAAACCACGTGTGGCCCAACACGGCTCTCGGCCGGGTTTTTTTCATGGTGAAACCGAGAAAAAACCCGCCGGAAGGTAACCCACCCCGTTCAGAAACCATCTGAACGTACAACGGACTCGAAGGAAAGCCAAGCACGACTAACCTAAGTCCACACAATAATCCGTGGAATTAGCCAATACACAACTAAACCAGGAAACAAACATAGTCCGTGGAATTAGCCAATACACAACTAAACCCGGATACACATGACACAGTAGGGCATATTTATAAAATAAACAATAACACTTGTACATGTGGCAAAGCTACGAGCGGCTGGCTAGGCCTAAGTAGACGGCATAAGAAAAGTTGAAATATAAACAAAAACACTGGAAATATAACAACAGGAACCACCGCCAACACACCACTGTAGCAAATACTTCCGGCAAAGGGAAGACTAACTCGGGACCCAGAAAAAACTTCACTAAGTGAAGAAAAATACGCTGGGAACGTCAGTAAGCAACGCTTACCTCATCAGAAAGATAAAAGGCAGCATAATTAACGCGTAATGAAAGCCGCCTGCATCACAAGCTAACTCAACTGTGAAAAGATCACAAGTCCACAACAGGACCACGAGGGTACATCCGAAATAGATGCCCCAAACACACGACCCAAAATACACTGCACTGCGGGCAACCAGCCCAGGACACTCCTGCTACGCATATCCTAACCTTACTCGATACATCCCGGAGTAAACAAATGAGAAAAAACTCACTAGGGACGCAGCAAATGCGGAACCAGCGGAGCGTGGGGAGACACGTCCGGGCAGGCTGAGCACAGAGCAGAGAAGGAAGAATGACGCCTGAATCAGCGTCTGGTCAAAGATCCACACAAGTACATCCACAATATGATGGAAAGCTTATTAGATAGTTATTCTTATTTTCTTTTTGTTTTTATTTTTTACGAAGTTTTTTCGTAGTGAGAACCCAATTCATAATGACTGAAGCCATGAGTGAGGTCGCGTGCGCTCATGATGAAGGCTCCTCAGTTTTTTAAATGCTCTGTGCGGTAGATTCAAACTACGGCGGATTAGTGTTTGAAGAGGATGCCTTATGTAATAGGCATGTTCGTCAATGATGGAGGGGCCACTAATAAATAGAGGCCAGTGAAGGTGGGGCCCAAAGTGGGTTGCACAATCTAGTCCTCTTCCTGAAGGGGGGAACCAGACCTGGTCATCTCTAAGTACTGCACTATCCTTATAATCCCTTGAAAGGAACAAGACACGAATCCTTATTCACTTGGTCTGGGCACAGCATCGAAGGCCAGGAAGGTGGGGCCCAAAGTGGGTTGCACAAGCTAGTCCTTTTCCTGAAGGGGAGAACCCGACCTGGTCGTCTCCGATCACTGCACACAGCTTCAAGTGTGAACACCAGCTATTCTGGCTGCTTTTGTCTCTGGAACCACAAGACTAATACAGTAAATAGAGGCCAGTGAAGGTGGGGCCCAAAGTGGGTTGCACAATCTAGTCCTCTTCCTGAAGGGGGGAACCCGACCTGGTCGTCTCTAAGTACTGCACTATCCTTGTAATCCCTTGAAAGGAACAAGACAGGAATCCTTATTCACTTGGTCTGGGCACAGCATCGAAGGCCAGGAAGGTGGGGCCCAAAGTGGGTTGCACAAGCTAGTCCTCTTCCTGAAGGGGGGAACCCGACCTGGTCGTCTCCGATCACTGCACACAGCTTCAAGTGTGAACACCAGCTATTCTGGCTGCTTTTACCCAGATAAAGAGATACCAAAAGCAAGCTTAGTTACTGATGTCCAGACTGGCTGAGTACTTGTGAATATTCTTGCCCAGACTTAAGGCGCCCGGCTTGAGAGGATCAAAGGCGCTGGGGTGGTGTCTGCGCGTGGTGGTTAGGTCCTTGTAGTCCTGGGAGTGGTGCGCCTGGACTTTTGGCTGGCCCTTGTAGATGTAGCTGGAGGAAGATTCCTCAGGGCAGATCTGTACACATTATGGGGTGATGGCTTCCTGGTGGGAGAGGAAGCGGATGAGTTTCTTACAATGGATGATGACTTATTCTGGGGGTTAAGACTTATTGTTGGCTGGAAGGATAGGCAAGTTTTGGTTTATGAGCGACTTTAACCCAGGACAATGGTTTAGATTGAATGGATGCAAGAGCTTTAGGTTCCTTGATAGGGGATATGAAAGGCAATCTGGGGAAGAGAGGTTTTGGTTCTGAAAGAGCTTTAGGTTCTTTGATAGGGGATATGAAAGGTAATTTAGGAAACCACCTGGTACCACCTGTGGTTGTGTAGCTAGGTTGAGGAGTTACTGGGTTGGCTGATGGGGGTTTGTAATGGTTACCCCTGCGATGGTCATTTTCTTTGGCTCTGGTGGTTTCAGAAAATGACTTGCCGTGGGTGACTGGTGTGGTCCACTCGGGACGGAAGTGTCCCACTCGTTCCACCGTTATCTTGGCGATACGGGCAGGGCCAGGGTTGTCGTGGGTCTGGATGGCAGGGGGAAGGCTGTCCGAAGGCTTAGTTGGTTCTGTCGCATGGCTGTGACAAGCTGGAGATGCGGTAACACCGTTCCTAGACCGCATCTCAGTTGCAACTATGATAGATGTCTTAACCCGGCAAGTGCGGAAAGACTCTTAAGAGTTTTCCCGGGCGACTGCGGGAAGACTCTTAGGCCCGCAGTACCAAACGTTCCCTTCCCTCGAAGGTATCCTTCCTTTCAAAATTCGTAGTATAGAAACATTCTTTGGGATTTGTTTGGCTGAGCGAATGCTTTCGTAAACGGTCGTCGCGACCGTTTACGTCCAATATTATTGGAATCTGAAGAGGACCTTCGACCCTTCTCTTCGATGGTCGTCGGATCCCTTCGTTTGCTAATTGAATTTTATTATTTGTATTATTGTTTCAATTCGTAAATTAAAGGTTACAAAAAACACCCCCTCCAAAACCCCACTCATATATAGGGATGTCTCCCAAAGGCCCCCCCAATAGAAAATGTAGCGCACACATGTAGCACAAAAACAGGGGCACACATAGGCATAATTGTTATGCCCTGTTTTTCTACAGGTTTAACTTGGGTAATGTGAGTTCTGAATGACTGGGTATATAAGGCTGCATGCACAATACAAGGTATGAAGAATAGAGAACACAAAATAAACACACGGTAACACGACACAAGTTCACGTTTATTGAAGTAAATAAATAAAGAGCATAGAAAGATAGTTATTTTCGCACAAAACAAATAATAGAAGGGAACTGCTAGCATTAGCGGATCTGGATGGAGCCTAGTCTCCCACTTCCAACGTTCAGGTATATTCTTCTGATCACGGGTTTAATTAGCAAGTTTTTTATTTTACTGGAAGACCTCAATATATTCGTATAATTCAATGTCACTGATTTGACCTCTTGCTGGCTGGTCGCGTGCCCAAGTAGCAGCTCACAGTTAGGATTAGACACGCGTATATTGTAGAACACGGAATCTCTAGTAACCTCATGGGGGTACTGAACTAAGTTTTATATTCTTATGGCAGAAATACGTAGAACACAAATCAGTGGGCGAACGTTAGATATCACTAGAGTTTTAATATCTGAATAAGGTAATTACGAGAGTCAAGGTCGCCTGTTAATTAAAGAGCACTGATCGCTTAGTACGTCCCAAATGGAATGGTTAAATATGAATTACACTGGGCAAGGTCTTAGCCACTTTATAGAAAGTTAATAAGTGAGTATCAAGCTAGTACTATAACACTTAGTACTAGCAACATGAATCTTGAATAGTAGGGGTAGATCTGGTCCTGGTTATCTTGCTTCCGGTGATGTTGGGGGCTAACGACTGGTTCCTCGGCCGTCCAGATGGTCCAAAATGTAGGAAGTTCTCAAGTCGGATCTCTTGACGATCGTTGCTGGCTACACACTTATATACCCACGAATTTGTGTGAAGGTTATAAGGTGCACGTTAGGACTTGTACATGGACAGATGCTTCTATCAGTCTTCTCTGCCACGGAGTCTGCCGGATCTCGAATCTCTCAACTCCGGAACAACACAAGGGCAGAGCTAGAGGTAAACTGCAGGGTAGTGACCACTGGTTGGTGTCTAGCTTTCAACTGATTTGACTGGGGGCGGGAGTTAGATTTATAGGCTCGGTTCTGGACCCTGTAGACAGTAGGGATCTCGAGTCTTATGGACTTAATTGAGCTCTCAATAGATATGGGGACTAGGTAAGATGGTATTTACTGTTGTGGCACAGGGCTATAGGAAGCCTTTATATTTTCATATAACTGAGCCTTAGTAAGAGGTACTATTTTGGCTATACTGGAAGTATTTAGGGGAGGGAGACTGGATCTACTTTGCGAGGAGGATGGGGACAGCTGTGATAGGAGCGTCTCTCTTAGATTGTGCAATCTTCATTCTATGGTATAGCTGAGGTGCTAATTTAGTGACCAGAGCATTCAAGAAAGGTAAATGGTTTATTGTGAGTAAATAGAGGTTAGTAAAGGTGTTAGTCATGCATGGTTAGTTCATTGATAGGAAGAATTCCTGTGCTACCTGGCAATGACTCGAAAGTCAAAACAGGGGCCAGGTATACCTCCGCGGGGGTGGGGGTCTCCCTCCTCGGGTGGGCAAAAATGGGGAGCTGGGCGCCCTCTCTCTGTGATAGTCGTCCGGCGGCTGTGGCTAGGGGCTTGCCATATCACCAGTGTTTGTAATAACCCTCTGTGTATGAGACAGATGTGGGTGTCCTTAATACCAAAACCGAAGGTGCCTTAGCTAGCTGGTTTTACTCGGCTGGTTGTTAATTGTAGGGTTTGCTGGATGTGGTGGAGACTGGGTTGCTAACTCTGCCACATTTATCTGGAAGTATGGCAATAGAAGTTAGTTACTGGCGGGGCGGCTAGCCTCGCACCGACGACCATTGGGTGCAGGGTTGTGAATGTGTTGTAAGAGAATAGATGGCATGCAAGGGGCTAGTAAAGTTCTAATGGTGTTCTGGCCTACTAAGTGAAGGTAGGCTGGATAGGAGTATATATATAAAGGTTGGAGAGCGTTAGCAACGGACAATTCAAGGATCTTCAAGAGGTATGAGAGAGAGGCTAGGTCGGACAAGAGTCGAGAAGTGCGGGTGTCTTAATGAGAGGGGGGGGGGAGAGTTCAAGGGCTACAGGGAAATTTTGCCCCTAAGGTCCCTGGGCGTGGGGGTGGCATTAGGCTACAATTGATATGGAAGTTTGAAAAGGCAGTAGAATACGTTAGCCAAATGCTACCGGGGAATGCAACTATGGGGTGGTATATGAGTCTGGAAAAGATAGAGTTATGTGATCAGTCCGAGGGTTATGGATACTATTAGTTGGCCCTGGGAACTGCGTTTTCTATTAAATATAAATATACCAACAACAGCGGCAGTTCGTAGGGGTACTTAGTTATTGTTTCGGGGTACTTATGACAGATACTGGTAACCAGGTTATCTTATACAATCTCTGGTTGGGGTAAGAGGTGTAAGACACGAAGTAAATTGGCGTAGTGTGGACTGTGGATACGAAGGAGGCAAGGGGAAGACGTATGACAATTGTGGAAAGTAAATGGAAAAAGGTGAACACAATGGCGGATAAAAATACTTAACCTAAGGATTGCATACATCGATGAACGATGACATTATAGTCGTCGTCCTAATAAGGTGATGAAACCTGGTTGATCTGTACTTGGCACAATACGACACAAGGACAGTGCCGCTATGTCGCATCAATGCTGGTGGCAGTTAATATTATAGACTTAGTTACTAGAGGAACAATGCAAGGGGCGACTGAGCACGGGTTACATATATCAATACTCGTCATGGAAATTGATATACGAGGTCTAGGGACAAGCGTGGGTGTTTTAACTTCTAAGATATATAACATCTACTTCTCGGATGTAAGAACATACATAGATATAATTATGGCTGTCTGATGTGTTGGCATTGGCTCAACGTCGGGACAGGGCATGGGTGTTTTTAATATGAATGTATATTCCTGTTCATCATCTTTGTAGCAAGGACAGTGCCGCTATGTCGTATCAATGCTGGTGGCAGTTAATATTATAGACTTAGTTACTAGAGGAACAATGCAAGGGGCGACTGAGCACGGGTTACATATATCTATACTCGTCATGGAAAATGATATACGAGGTCTAGGGACAAGCGTGGGTGTTTTAACTTCTAAGATATATAACATCTACTTCTCGGATGTAAGAACATACATAGATATAATTATGGCAGTCTGATGTGTTGGCATTGGCTCAACGTCGGGACAGGGCATGGGTGTTTTTAATATGAATGTATATTCCTGTTCATCATCTTTGTAGTTAGGAGTGTAGGACACGAGGGGGTTAGTGTACGTGAGGTGTGGAAAATGGTCAGTTTAGAAAAGGTAAATGGGTGCAGCCTGGAGCTGCTTAGCCCTGCGGGCTTGGGCCTGTCTGAAATGGCTGGCTTGGTCAGCTGGTCCTTTCGTTCTGTGGACCTTTCCTTTGGGTGTTTCTGTGTGGTGTTCGCTCGTGGCTTCTGTGGTGGGCTTCTTGTTCTGGGGCATTTTACTTCCCTCTCCTTCATTATAGGCTCATCCTCGAGCCTCAAGGGTGAAGTAAAAAGAAGCATAGTGATGATGGGTCATTTTCAGGGTATTTAGAAAGTTCCACCAAACACGAGAGCGACGGTCAGGTTTCTTTTGCAGGTCAATGTATACCTGTAAGAATGTGTCTTCTGTGTTGTGGCGGGCGGCTGCCCGGGCTTGGTGTGGGTGTGGTACACGGGCCAAGTGTCCAGTGGGGGTTTTTACTTTAACCTTTCGTATGAATGGTTTGTAGCTTTCCCCCGTGGGGGTCGGAGTGAGGTGTGTGGGATTGACAGGAAGTCTGTTTAGTGTGGTGAATGGGTTACTAACCGAAAGGGGATTCACGCGTGACAACAGAGCTGGGGATGAAGGGGGAATGTGAGTCTGGGTTTTATTTGGTTTTCTTGGGCGGTGTTGTAGGTTGGGAATATATAGTGAGGCAATGCGCAAGATTGGTTTAGGTAAGGTGGGTGAAGGAGGTGTGTGGGAAGGAGGGGGTGTGTGTGTTGTGTGGCTTGGGTCCTTAGTGTCAGAACGGGGTGTTATTTTTGTATCGCTGTCTTTAAATCTGATGGGTCTGTTGATTATTCTACCTCTGGCGGTCCTGGTGGGAAGGTAGATGTTTGTCGTGGGACTTGAGTCGCTCGACGATGTTTTATAGTGAGGGGAAGCACGTTTTATAGGTAAATGACATGTGGGGGTTTTCTCGGGGGTGACTTTGTGGGGGGGGTTTCATAGGGGGAGAGGGTTGGTGGGGGATTCGGTGAGATGAGGAGGTTGGTCGGTGTGTGGGTGGGGTGGTGGGGATCGTGGAGGGGAAAGGGGCGGATGCGGGGGGGGGGCTAGACGGGGGGGTAAGGAGTGTAGATTTAAGTTGGAGGGTTGGGAGTAGGGGCGTGTGTTGTTTGATGAGGTTGGTGATTTGCTGGTGATTATTCGTCTTCTTTCCCTTTGTGGGGGAGAATTCGACGAAGAAGAAGAGGAGCAGGAGGAGGAGGGTAGTGGTCTGGCAGCCCTACGGAACTTGGTTAGTAGGGTGTGTTTTCTGGAGGTTTTAAACGATGTTTGTCGTGGGCGTAAGTTGTAGCGTGAGGTTACTGAGGTAGATTGGGTGGTGCGGTTGGGTGTGTACTTGGTTTGGGGTGGGGGTGGTGGTTTTCTCACTGTGGTGTCTGGTGGAGGTATGTCAGGGCTAGACGGGAGGGTTTCTGTTGTGGTCGGGGTTGTGGGTGGAGGTTTTTGTACTTGGATAAGTTGGGGAGGAACTTGACTATCAGAAGTGAAGGAAGGTGTCATGGTGGAAGAGGGTGTGATATTGGGGGCTTGGGGTTTGTGGAGGTTAGTTTGGGGGGTATGTTGAGAAAAGATTTGTCGGTTCGGTGCTGGATGGCTTAGGTCCTTAGGGGTTTGTATGGGAATATTCGTAGCCTGAGTGAAAGGGTGAGTAGGGGTGTTTAATTTAGGGTCGGACGTGTGGGGTGGGGTAATGTCTTGTGGCTTTAGAGGTTTAAACGCTCGGACGAATCTAGTTCGGAGCGTGCGAGTCACGCCGTGATAGTCGATGGTGACTTGAAAGGCATTTGGGACTTGTATTACGGTGTAGGGCCCGACATAGCGAGGGCCTAACTTGTTGGTGATAGGGAGGTTGGCTACCATTACGGTGTCATGGATGGCGAAAGGGTTTTTGTCATCGATGTTATCAGTTTTGGTGTCTTGACAGATCTGGGCGGTATGGAGGGTGTTTTGCAGATGTTGCAATGGGTCAATTGTGGAGGTGGTGGAGGGAAGGTGAGCGTGGTGGTGGAATGGCAGTAACAGGGGGGTACACCGTAAACACGTTCATGAGGGGAAATACCGTCTTTCCGAGGACAGGTGTTCATACCCCACTGTATCATCTTTAGTTGTGATGGCCAGTCCGAGGTATTAAGAGCAATCATTCTTGTACGTAACTGGTTGTTGATGGTGCGATGGCTGCGTTCGCAGATAGCATTTCCTTGAGGCCAGTACGGGGATGAGTGTTTAATCTTAATACCGCATTGTTGGGTGAATTGTTGCCAAACGTGTCCACTAAACTCGGGGGCATTGTCCGATAGAAGAGCAAGGGGAAGGCCGAATATAGGGAACACTTCGGTGGCAAGCAGTGTGGCGACTGTGGTGGTTGTGTGGTCTTTAACTGGGCAGGCTATTAGAAATGTTGAATATACGTCTACAAATGTGACGATATAGCGGTTGCCAGCGTAAGAAGGGAACGGGCCCATGATGTCGAGGGATAGGACTTGGAACGGTTTGTTGGCAGAAATGGTACCAGCTGGGCCTGGGGTGCGTGATCTATCTTTTTTCTGTAGGGTACCCAATCATAAGACGATTACATAAGAGAATTAAGCGTGCACTAATGAAGGAGTACTCCCTGATCCTTCCGCACGATAGATTCAAAACTGCTGTCGCGGGTGTTGAAGGGAGACTATTATATTAATAGGCAACATCGTCAATGATGAAGGGGCCACTATTAAATATATATCCGTCAAAGGGCGATAATAGAGCTTTCCAATGACACCTGAATCATCCTTGTACGACCACGGGTTATCGTGTAGCGATCGCGTAACCGAAGGTGAAAATACCCTAAAATGAGGTAATTTCCGTAGTATTTCCTTATCTCGCAAGGATAGGCGATGGTGGGGAGACCTAATACACGCCAGTGACGGCCCAACCTTGGTGCCGACCGGTCGAAGCTAAGCTGTCGTCCTCCCAACGCGCGGACTCTCTCTCAGAGCTCATAATATGCTCAAAATGGCAACCGTCATATGATGGGCACCACAGGGGTAGCCACTATTCTCTCGCCCGTCATATGACGGGCACCGTTGGTTAGGTGTTAAACTTGTATGTATGTATGTATGTATACCTAGTAGTCTTCAAAATGTATTAGCCACTCTTGGAGGCCAGGAGGTGCTCGAGGTGTTCTATGTGCTCTTCCATCTCCCTCGATCAATTACATTTCAAAACCCATTAATGCCATCAGACAGTGCACTAGGACCATACAGCTGCAGGAGTGTAGATAGCAGAGAAGGGGTGTTGTAGATAGAGGAAGCTGTTGGAATGGCTTTGGTATGTGTGATAGTCTGTATACATCTCTTCATCTTCATCTGCCATTTCCCTCCTTGCCTTCTCGCTGGTGTAGTGACTAACGTCTTGGACTTCCACCCAGAAGGCCCAGGGGCCAGGATCGCGCCCACGCTCGGCGCAGCAAAGGTTTTTCACAAGCACTGAGTCGGGACCGTCCCTCATGAGCAAGGGGATGGGGTAGTAGTACAGGAGCCCAATGGAAATACGCCTAATCGACCTTATTGGGCTATCCTTAGTTGGCTTAGCATGCGCTAGCTTTAAGAACTATTATTATTATTATTATTATTATTATTCCTCTGTCTCGTTGGTTACGGTACCATTCATGTTGGGTCTAGCATACTTCCAAGTGCCTCTAATATAAAAATAGGTTAATTTCATATTGTAGCAGGTTTTGTTCTCAAGTGATGTCTTGCAGAGGAATGGGTGGTGGTATTTGCAGTTTTCACCAAATCTACATTTTCCATAACTGGTTAGTGTTTTGCAAATTTTGGGGTGAGCAAATCTACATGTCTTCCTATTATATTCACCCTTTTGACCAAAGTAGCACTTTCTTTTCAGATAATATGGTGCATGTGATAATGAACTTGTATGAGGATTCGCGAACTGCAGTGAGGGTGAAAGGTGTACTGAGTGAGTTCACAGTCCGTGTTGGTTCATCAGGGTTCAGTGTTAAGCTCCCTCCTCGTTATTATGGTCCTGGAGGCACTGTCTAGAGATTTTAGATCTGGACTCCCATGGGAACTGCTTTATGCAGACGATTTAGTCCTAATAGCTGACAATGTGCAAGATGCTGAAGCCAATTCAGAAGATGGGAGGCATGGCGAGCAAGGTTAAGAGTCAATATTAACAAAACCAAGGTTATGCATTGTAGAAGAGAGGTACTTAGAGAAAAACATGGAGTTATACCTAGTTTTTGTAGATCTGGAGAAGGCCTTTGACTGGGTGCCCAGGGAGGTAGTGCAGTGGGCTATCAGAAAACTCGGAGTAGAAGAGTGGCTGGTGCGTGTGATAATGAGAATGTATGAGGGGTCACGGGCAGCAGTTAGAGTAAACGGGGGCCTGAGTGAAGAGTTCCCAGTGAAGGTTGGAATTCACCAAGGTTCAGTGCTGAGCCCATTACTGTTTGTTTTAGTCTTGGAGGCTCTGTCAAGGAAATTCAGGACAGGACTCCCATGGGAGCTGTTATATGCAGATGACTAGTTCTTATCGCAGATAGTGCGCAGGAAGCAGAGGCGAAGTTCAAAAGATGGAGGGAAGGTATGGCAAATAAGGGTCTAAGAGTTAACATAGATAAAACAAAGGTCATGATTAGAGGAGTAGGGCGTGGAAATATGGAAAGAAGCGGCGACTATCAATGCGCAGAAGGGGGTGGGAAGTAACTCAATTCAATGTTTCATCTGTAGTGACTGGGTACACAAGAGATGTAGTGGAGCTAGAGGACCTTTGACAAGAATCATAGACTTTGAATGTGCAGTGTGCAAGGAGGATCTTGTATTAAATGACCTGCCTGTCAGTATTGATTTCGACAGTGTAACGCTGGAGTGTGTGAATAAGTTTTGCTACCTGGGCGATACGGTTTCCGCCGGAGGTGGCGCTGAAGCTAGCTCCATTGCTAGAGTCAGAAGTGGCTGGGGAAATATTAGAGAACTGTTGCCACTCCTGACCATGAGAGGGCTCCCACCCCACCTTAAAGGGAAGGTGTATACCTCGTGTGTTAGGAGCGCGATGACCTATGCCTCGGAGACGTGGCTGGTTTAAAGCGGAAGATATCATAGAGTGAAACAGAATGAGAGAAAATGGTGAGATGGATGTGTGAGGTTAATCTTAGAGAAAGGGTATCGAGCGAGGAATTGAGAAGGCGTCTGGGCATTAGGAGTGTCAGTGAAGTGATGCCCACCAGCCTACTTGGTTGGTTTTGACATGTGGAGAGAATGGATGATCAGAACTGGGTGAAGAAATGCCGGACTGTGAACGTGGGGGGAGCTGCGCGTAGGGGTGGACATAGAATGACGTGGGCTCGGGTACTCCAGTCCGATCTCAAAATAAAGAACTTGACAACAGAGGCGGCCCTTGACAGGGCCGCCTGGAAAGCTGCCATTTAGGATGTGAGACTGTAACCACATTCTCTGTGGACAAAACGGTCTTTAAACTTGTATGTATGAACGAGGCAATGTGGAAAAGACCGGTGCATACCCATTCGCAGTGTGTGGATAGAATGTGGGCGCTAACTCGATTCGGTGTAGCGTCTGTCGATGTTGGGTGCACCATGGGAGTAAGCGCTGTAGTAGAATAAAAAGACCCCTGCTGAAGGATGAGTCAGAAATCGAGAAATTTGAGTGCGTAGTGTGCAAGGGCGAGCTTGTGTTAAATGATGATCCTGTGGCTGTGAATTTTGGAAATGAGTCATTGGAGCTAGTAGACAAGTTTTGTTGCCATCTCTGCCAGTGGTGGGGCCGAGGCTGCCTCTGTCGCTAGAATTAGATGTGGCTGGGGGAAGTTCAGAGAACTGCTGCCAATTCTGACCATGACCATTCTCCCCCTGAAGGGAAAGGTGTATACCTCATGTGTTAGAAGTGCAGTGACGTATGCCTCAGAAACATGGGCTGTTAAAGTAGAGGATGTAAACAGAATGGAACGTAATGAGATGAGAATGGTGAGATGGATGTGTGGGACCAAACTGCAGGATAGAATAATTAATGATGAGCTGAGGAGACGCTTAAGTATAAAGAGTATTAGCAAGGAGATGCGTACAAGTAGACTGGGATGGTATGGGCATGTGAAGAGAAAGGATGAAAAAAATTGGGTGAAAAGATGCAGGTCTGATTGTGGAGGAAGCTGCACCAAGGGGTGGACCGAGGAAAACCTAGGAAAACATCTGCGTGATCTATCCTTTCCCAATAAACACGGTTTGCAGGATTCTGTCACTCGTTGTGCAATTTTGGAGGGGTTGGGGGTCCAGTATTGGTCTGTGAAGATCTTTAACATTTTCTTTTGTCCAAGGTGTATGCCGTTTCCCTCATGGATGGCAATCATGTAATGGTGGGGTCCAAGATTATGTGACCAGTGTCTGTGGCAAGTTGATCTCCCCAGCGAGTCAGTCTCCTGAAGACGTTTAACGGTATCCAGGGGGGTCTGATTCGTGCTTCCCAAGATTGAATTAGGGAGGGGGCTGGGGGGGCATTCTGTCGGGAGGTGGGGGTAGATACCAATTGAGTGTTTTGTAAGGCGGCTAGGTTGGTGGGGGGGTCTTTTGGTACTGGCAAACGTGACAGGGCGTCTGCATTAGTATGGAGTTTGCCGGGACGATATTGTATGGTAAAGTCGTAGTCCTCTAGTGTCTCTCTCCAACGTACCAAAATGGCTGAGTTGGTTTCGCACCTACGCAGCCATTGTAAAGATTGATGGTCGGTAATTATTTCGAGTTTTGCGCCCAACACAAATGACCGGAAGTGGCTGAGTGCCCAAATGATCCCTAAGCACTCTCTCTTGGTGGCTGCATAATTCTGTTGGGGTGGGGTGAGTGTGGAGCTGGCATACGCTATCACATGTTCCTTTCCATCTCTGAATTGAGCTAATACTGCACCTATGGCGTACAGAGATACGTCGGTATAAAGACGGAAAGGTTTCTGGTAGTCAGGGAAAATGACAATAGGGGCTTGGATTAGCTTTTGCTTCAAAGTGTTAAACACGAGGTCTCTTTCAGGTGTCCAGGCGAACGGGGTGTCTTTGTGGGTAAGTTGGTGGAGGGGTCTGGCTATGGTGGCAAAGTGGGGGACGAAACGTCTGTAGTACGTGGCTAAACCTAGAAACGAACGTATTCCTTTAACCGTGGTGGGTGGGGTTTGGTTTTGTATGGCTTGAAGTTTCTTTGGGTCTGGCGCAATACCATGTTCAGAGATCACGTGTCCGAGAAAAATCTACCTTATTCCGGGCAATCACGCACTTTGAGGGTTTTAATTTCAACCCGGCGGCTCGGATTCTTTGCAGGACTTGTCTCAACCTGAGGAGGTGTTCTTCCCAGGTTGGAGAGTACACAATAATATCGTCCAGATAGGCTAGGCAGGTTTCCCAGGTTAGGCCATGTAATACCGTTTCCATCAAACGGGAGAAGGTGGCGGGTCCGTTACAGAGGCCAAAAGGTAGGACGTTAAATTCATAGTGATGGCCACCACTAGTGGAAAATGCTGTTTTCTTTTGGTCCTCGGCCTTGATAGGCACTTGCCAATACCCTGCTTGCAAGTCGAGGGTAGTGAACCATTTGGATCCGTATAGGGAGTCAAGGGAATCGTCTATTCGGGGTAAGGGCGTAGCGTCTTTAATGGTTATGTCATTTAACCTCCTGTAATCGACGCAAAAACGGGTTGTCCCATCTTTCTTTTTGACTAAGACAACAGGGGAAGACCAGGGGCTAATGGACGGGGTGGCAATCCCGGCCTCTAACATTTCCTGGACTTGGCGTTCCTCTTCCTGACGTTGTATGGGGTTCTTTCTACGGGATGGTTATCGTATGGGGGGACCTGTGGTGTTAATGATGTGTTGTTCTACATCCGTCTGTCCGATTTCGGTGGGTTGTTGGGCAAAGACGTCACTGAATTCCAGCAGTAGGTCGTACATGCCGTTCTTTTGGTGGTCAGATAGTGTCTCAGGAAGAGCGGGCAATTGGAGGCTGGTAGGGGTGTCGTTACAATGTATGGGGAGGTCATCGAAAGTTTCGAGGTCTCCTATAATGAGACCTTTTGGTAATGTCAGGGGTTCCTCTGAGATATTAGCCACGAGAATGTGGTTGATACGAGCGGGAATGATGGCGGGTTGTAAGAGGTAACGATGGGGGTTGGGGGATGTGTTAGTGGGGGAAAATACCATGTGAGTTTGGGGTATGGGCCGCAGGTTCACCCATTTTTGATGGTGGGGGGGAATTTGGCATTTATCCTGAACTACCGCTGGGCTAATGATGGTGGGGGATTGACTGGCGAGCAGGTGCTTGGTACTTATAAGGGGGGCAAGGTCACTTTGGTGGGGGTCATGCTTGAGGGGGGGATTAATGGCGCGTGTGAGAGGATCAGTGGGGCGCGGTGTGAGGGGGTTAGAAAACGGGATTTGTTGGAGGGACTGCGGAGGGTTGGTGGGGGGAGCGTTGTCGGTGGCAGTAACGGTTTGTTTGGCGTTTATGTGGTTTTGGTGGTTATGTTTGTCATGAGAGGGCGAGTCAAGTGTGGGGTTGTGAAGTTTTCTAGGGGTGTGAATTGTGTGGGGGTGGAAGGGAGCTACTGACGAAAAACTGTCACAAGGGGGATTGGGGGGGGTGGTGGAATAGCTGGGCATTTCTGGGGGCATGGTGGGAACATGGTTGTGTCCCTCGGTCGGCACGCGTGAGGGGGGGATTAACGGCGCGTGCGGGCGGTTCAGAAGGGTGCGAGGTGAGCGAGTTAGAAAACGGGATTTGCTGGGGGGACTGCGGAGGGTTGGTGGGGAAAAAGTTAGGTGTAGAACATGGGTTATTGGTGTAGGACTGGTGTATTGATTTGGGGTTGTTAACATTTCTGGGGGCATGGGGGAAACATTGTTGGGTACATCGGTCGGCATTTTCTCTGGAAACATGTGTACATAAACATTGGATAGAATTATGGTTACATATATCAGAGTCTGTCCTGAAAACATGGGAGGATTTATTCTGGACAGAGTTACGAGAATTGAGGGGATTACCGAGAGGGAGTTGCTTGGACTTGTCTTCTTTCGTTTGTTGAGGCATTTTTTACTGAATTGAGTGAGGTTTTGAGAGATCTCGGGGCAAGGGGAGGTTTTAGGAGTCACCTTAGTGCTAGCTGCAACTTGGTAACCCTGAATCAGGGTTTGTTGAGGGGGAGGTTGTTTTTTCTTTTTGGGAATGGGTTTCTGCGTGATTGGTTTGTCAGAGGCTTTGGGCTGGAATTTGTTTTTGAATGAGATTAGCCTTTGGCCGCAGTCAATCTGGGCCTGGAGTTTTTGAAGGAGGTCAAGTCCAAGGAAACCATCATAATGTTTACAGTTGGAGGAAAATACTGTAAATGTGTGATAACAACGAGCATGGGGGCCAGGAGTGGTTACTGATAGGGGTAAAGTGTCTCCTAGGAGATTTAAGTAAGTATCAGCAGCTGAGATGAGTTCTGTTTTGGTGTTTAACAAAGGGCCAAATCGTTGGGGATGTTTTTCATAGTAAGATTTGAACAAACATGACTTGGCAGCTCCCGTGTCGATTAGCAAGCGGACAGGAATGTCCTTGATTTTGGCCATGTAATAAATGGGGGCAGTGCGACTAGTTATGGCGTCCCCCGCCGAGCCCATCGTGGGCGGGGGATACTTTAAAAATCCTGGGGGTCGGTATCTACCTCTTCCAGGGTTTCCTCGGTATCGTCTGAGGTCATGGTATGGGGGGCAATTTCTTCCTCTTGTCCCCACTCCTCTTCATTTACAGAAATGCGAGGAGTAGAGGGGCGAGGTTTGGCAGAGTCACGAATTTGGTGGAGGGCACACTGAGCATTACAGGCAGGGAAATCATAGGGGTTGATAATGACTAAGGTAGGGTTTTTACTTTGGTAGGTGTTGTAGTTGCTGTTCCGGTTGAAGATTCTGCGTGGCTGGGACGGTTGGAACCGGGTTCTACTGGGTTGGGGCTTGCCAGAAGGGTAGGTGGGTCTGTTGTTGAAAGATGAGGCTGGGTAGGCATTCTTGGGGTTTTGGTGGTTGGTTTGCTGCGGGTGCGTGGGAAACCTCTTGATTGCAGCGATTTGGGGGGGTGCTTCTGTGCGCACGGCCAAAATACGTCGGATCGTGATGAGGTCTTTTTTGTATCCGACGAAATCGTGCACCCGGAAATGGTCTTTTACTGCTGAGGGCAATATCGACACAAGGTTGACCAGAATTTGCTGTTCTTGTTGGATTTTGGTCAACGTGGGGAAAGAATTTTTTATGTGTTGGGCAAGCTTACTCACTGTGGCATCTAGATCGCCTTCGAATTTCGTGTATAGGATACTGGTGTGGGCCACGAAAACGCCCAACGAAGGTTTAATGGCTTCTATCACTATTGTGCGAAATTCGTTCCAGGTGAGATCAGGGTGCACTTGATAGGCCACCAGGGAAACGGCTTTTCCCAGGTGTGGTAATGTTACGGCTATTTTGTGTGCGTCCGTGGTATAAGTAATGTCAAGTAAGGGTTTCACTACGTCCATGAATACTTCGATCCCATACTTTGTTTCATCATAATGTGGGATGGGAGTGTTAGTAGGTTGCGCCATGATGTTCTCGTGTTCTAGCTGTTCCCAACTTGCAATGTAATGCAACCTTTTATCCGAATCAAGAACCACCGCTGCCGCCAATGTTATGCCCTGTTTTTCTACAGGTTTAACTTGGGTAATGTGAGTTCTGAATGACTGGGTATATAAGGCTGCATGCACAATACAAGGTATGAGGAATAGAGAACACAAAATAAACACACGGTAACACGACACAAGTTCACGTTTATTGAAGTAAATAAATAAAGAGCATAGAAAGATAGTTATTTTCGCACAAAACAAATAATAGAAGGGAACTGCTAGCATTAGCGGATCTGGATGGAGCCTAGTCTCCCACTTCCAACGTTCAGGTATATTCTTCTGATCACGGGTTTAATTAGCAAGTTTTTATTTTACTGGAAGACCTCAATATATTCGTATAATTCAATGTCACTGATTTGACCTCTTGCTGGCTGGTCGCGTGCCCAAGTAGCAGCTCACAGTTAGGATTAGACACGCGTATATTGTAGAACACGGAATCTCTAGTAACCTCATGGGGGTACTGAACTAAGTTTTATATTCTTATGGCAGAAATACGTAGAACACAAATCAGTGGGCGAACGTTAGATATCACTAGAGTTTTAATATCTGAATAAGGTAATTACGAGAGTCAAGGTCGCCTGTTAATTAAAGAGCACTGATCGCTTAGTACGTCCCAAATGGAATGGTTAAATATGAATTACACTGGGCAAGGTCTTAGCCACTTTATAGAAAGTTAAAAAGTCAGTATCAAGCTAGTACTATAACACTTAGTACTAGCAACATGAATCTTGAATAGTATGGGTAGATCTGGTCCTGGTTATCTTGCTTCCGGTGATGTTGGGGGCTAACGACTGGTTCCTCGGCCGTCCAGATGGTCCAAAATGTAGGAAGTTCTCAAGTCGGATCTCTTGACGATCGTTGCTGGCTACACACTTATATACCCACGAATTTGTGTGAAGGTTATAAGGTGCACGTTAGGACTTGTACATGGACAGATGCTTCTATCAGTCTTCTCTGCCACGGACTCTGCCGGATCTGGAATCTCTCAACTCCGGAACAACACAAGGGCAGAGCTAGAGGTAAACTGCAGGGTAGTGACCACTGGTTGGTGTCTAGCTTTCAACTGATTTGACTGGGGGCGGGAGTTAGATTTATAGGCTCGGTTCTGGACCCTGTAGACAGTAGGGATCTCGAGTCTTATGGACTTAATTGAGCTCTCAATAGATATGGGGACTAGGTAAGATGGTATTTACTGTTGTGGCACAGGGCTATAGGAAGCCTTTATATTTTCATATAACTGAGCCTTAGTAAGAGGTACTATTTTGGCTATACTGGAAGTATTTAGGGGAGGGAGACTGGATCTACTTTGCGAGGAGGATGGGGACAGCTGTGATAGGAGCGTCTCTCTTAGATTGTGCAATCTTCATTCTATGGTATAGCTGAGGTGCTAATTTAGTGACCAGAGCATGCAAGAAAGGTAAATGGTTTATTGTGAGTAAATAGAGGTTAGTAAAGGTGTTAGTCATGCATGGTTAGTTCATTGATAGGAAGAATTCCTGTGCTACCTGGCAATGACTTGAAAGTCAAAACAGGGGCCAGGTATACCTTCGCGGGGGTGGGGGTCTCCCTCCTCGGGTGGGCAAAAATGGGGAGCTGGGCGCCCTCTCTCTGTGATAGTCATCCGGCGGCTGTGGCTATGGGCTTGCCATATCACCAGTGTTTGTAATAACCCTCTGTGTATGAGACAGATGTGGGTGTCCTTAATACCAAAACCGAAGGTGCCTTAGCTAGCTGGTTTTACTCGGCTGCTTATTAATTGTAGGGTTTGCTGGATGTGGTGGAGACTGGGTTGCTAACTCTTGCCACATTTATCTGGAAGTATGGCAATAGAAGTTAGTTACTGGCGGGGCGGCTAGCCTCGCACCGACGACCATTGGGTGCAGGGTTGTAAATGTGTTGTAAGAGAATAGATGGCATGCAAGGGGCTAGTAAAGTTCTAATGTTGTTCTGGCCTACTAAGTGAAGGTAGGCTGGATAGGAGTATATATAAAAGGTTGGAGAGCGTTAGCAACGGACAATTCAAGGATCTTCAAGAGGTATGAGAGAGGCTAGGTCGGACAAGAGTCGAGAAGCGCGGGTGTCTTAATGAGAGGGGGGGGAGAGTTCAAGGGCTACAGGGAAATTTTGCCCCTAAGGTCCCTGGGCGTGGGGGTGGCATTAGGCTACAATTGATATGGAAGTTTGAAAAGGCAGTAGAATACGTTAGCCAAATGCTACTGGGGAATGCAACTATGGGGTGGTATATGAGTCTGGAAAAGATAGAGTTATGTGATCAGTCCGAGGGTTATGGATACTATTAGTTGGCCCTGGGAACTGCGTTTTCTATTAAATATAAATATACCAACAACAGCGGCAGTTCGTAGGGGTACTTAGTTATTGTTTCGGGGTACTTATGACAGATACTGGTAACCAGGTTATCTTATACAATCTCTGGTTGGGGTAAGAGGTGTAAGACACGAAGTAAATTGGCGTAGTGTGGACTGTGGATACGAAGGAGGCAAGGGGAAGACGTATGACAATTGTGGAAAGTAAATGGAAAAAGGTGAACACAATGGCGGATAAAAATACTTAACCTAAGGATTGCATACATCGATGAACGATGACATTATAGTCGTCGTCCTAATAAGGTGATGAAACCTGGTTGATCTGTACTTGGCACAATACGACACAAGGACAGTGCCGCTATGTCGCATCAATGCTGGTGGCAGTTAATATTATAGACTTAGTTACTAGAGGAACAATGCAAGGGGCGACTGAGCACGGGTTACATATATCTATACTCGTCATGGAAATTGATATACGAGGTCTAGGGACAAGCGTGGGTGTTTTAACTTCTAAGATATATAACATCTACTTCTCGGATGTAAGAACATACATAGATATAATTATGGCTGTCTGATGTGTTGGCATTGGCTCAACGTCGGGACAGGGCATGGGTGTTTTTAATATGAATGTATATTCCTGTTCATCATCTTTGTAGTTAGGAGTGTAGGACACGAGGGGGTTAGTGTACGTGAGGTGTGGAAAATGGTCAGTTTAGAAAAGGTAAATGGGTGCAGCCTGGAGCTGCTTAGCCCTGCGGGCTTGGGCCTGTCTGAAATGGCTGGCTCGGTCAGCTGGTCCTTTCGTTCTGTGGACCTTTCCTTTGGATGTTTCTGTGTGGTGTTCGCTCGTGGCTTCTGTGGTGGGCTTCTTGTTCTGGGGCATTTTAATAATAATAATAATTACATAAATTTATAATAATAAATTACCTGTAGCCTATCCTGGAGACCCCTAATGAGGCTGGCCACGAGGCCCGACGAAACATCACAGGACGAACAAATGCTCCGACGACCCAACAGCGGCAGCAAGAAGATGGGGAGGACCCGCGAGAGGGGCCCAGAAGCAAATTAAGAACCCTAGAAGGCTCCGCACCACTTGCAGCCACCCTTGAACTAGAGCATTTGCTAAAAAATCAAAATATTTATATGCAACTGCCTCAAAGTGATGGCCTGAAGCATAATCTTGCAGAATGGTAGCCTCCTAGCTATGATATCAAACAGCTAAGGCGCAAACCAACACAATAATAACACACGTGGCGCGCAGATCCTGGGATGCGTAGGCGCCTTGTTACAATAGTACCCTAATTTACACACTTCCTGCGGACGTACCAATGGGGCAGCCTGTGCTAGCTAATCTAAACTTTGTTCACTACAACGCAGATGTATACAAATGAGTAAGGACTCACGAGAAGCGAAGGAACGACGAATGAAGTTGGAGCACAGGGGACACCCGCCCGCTTGGTGCGAACGCGGAAGGGAGAAGGAAGTTATGGCCGCTAGGGGGTCTGCGTATAGAGCCACGCACAGGAAATCCACACATGGAGAGCCATAATATAACAGATATTAAGTTAAAAAAAAAAAAAAAAAATCTACAAAGTTTTTTTCTGTAGGGTACCCAATCATAAGACGATTACATAAGAGAATTAAGCGTGCACTAATGAAGGAGTACTCCCTGATCCTTCCGCACGATAGATTCAAAACTGCTGTCGCGGGTGTTGAAGGGAGACTATTATATTAATAGGCAACATCGTCAATGATGAAGGGGCCACTATTAAATATATATCCGTCAAAGGGCGATAATAGAGCTTTCCAATGACACCTGAATCATCCTTGTACGACCACGGGTTATCGTGTAGCGATCGCGTAACCGAAGGTGAAAATACCCTAAAATGAGGTAATTTCCGTAGTATTTCCTTATCTCGCAAGGATAGGCGATGGTGGGGAGACCTAATACACGCCAGTGACGGCCCAACCATGGTGCCGACCGGTCGAAGCTCAGCTGTCGTCCTCCCAACGCGCGGACTCTCTCTCAGAGCTCATAATATGCTCAAAATGGCACCCGTCATATGATGGGCACCACAGGGGTAGCCACTATTCTCTCGCCCGTCATATGACGGGCACCGTTGGTTAGGTGTTAAACTTGTATGTATGTATGTATGTATACCTAGTAGTCTTCAAAATGTATTAGCCACTCTTGGGAGGCCAGGAGGTGCTCGAGGTGTTCTATGTGCTCTTCCATCTCCCTCGATCAATTACATTTCAAAACCCATTAATGCCATCAGACAGTGCACTAGGACCATACAGCTGCAGGAGTGTAGATAGCAGAGAAGGGGTGTTGTAGATAGAGGAAGCTGTTGGAATGGCTTTGGTATGTGTGTTGATAGTCTGTATACATCTCTTCATCTTCATCTGCCATTTCCCTCCTTGCCTTCTCGCTGGTGTAGTGACTAGCGTCTTGGACTTCCACCCAGAAGGCCCAGGATCGTGCCCACGCTCGGCGCAGTAAAGGTTTTTCACAAGCACTGAGTCGGGACCATCCCTCATGAGCAAGGGGATGGGGTAGTAGTACAGGACCCCAATGGAAATACGCCTAATCGGCCTTATTGGGCTATCCTTAGTTGGCTTAGCATGCGCTAGCTTTAAGAACTATTATTATTATTATTATTATTATTATTCCTCTGTCTCGTTGGTTACAGTACCATTCATGTTGGGTCTAGCATACTTCCAAGTGCCTCTAATATAAAAATAGGTTAATTTCATATTGTAGCAGGTTTTGT
Source organism: Paralithodes platypus (assembly GCA_032716605.1). Classification (NCBI taxonomy): domain Eukaryota; kingdom Metazoa; phylum Arthropoda; class Malacostraca; order Decapoda; family Lithodidae; genus Paralithodes; species Paralithodes platypus. Next base: position 5,572,927 of record CM064509.1, read on the forward strand.
TCTCAAGTGATGTCTTGCAGAGGAATGGGTGGTGGTATTTGCGGTTTTCACCAAATCTACATTTTCCATAACTGGTTAGTGTTTTGCAAATTTTGGGGTGAGCAAATCTACATGTCTTCCTATTATATTCACCCTTTTGACCAAAGTAGCACTTTCTTTTCAGATAATATGGTGCATGTGATAATGAACTTGTATGAGGATTCGCGAACTGCAGTGAGGGTGAAAGGTGTACTGAGTGAGGAGTTCACAGTCCGTGTTGGAGTTCATCAGGGTTCAGTGTTAAGCTCCCTCCTCGTTATTATGGTCCTGGAGGCACTGTCTAGAGATTTTAGATCCGGACTCCCATGGGAACTGCTTTATGCAGACGATTTAGTCCTAATAGCTGACAATGTGCAAGATGCTGAAGCCAAATTCAGAAGATGGGGAGAGGGCATGGCGAGCAAGGGTTTAAGAGTCAATATTAACAAAACCAAGGTTATGCATTGTAGAAGAGAGGTACTTAGAGAAAAACATGGAGTTATACCTAGTTTTTGTAGATCTGGAGAAGGCCTTTGACTGGGTGCCCAGGGAGGTAGTGCAGTGGGCTATCAGAAAACTCGGAGTAGAAGAGTGGCTGGTGCGTGTGATAATGAGAATGTATGAGGGGTCACGGGCAGCAGTTAGAGTAAACGGGGGCCTGAGTGAAGAGTTCCCAGTGAAGGTTGGAATTCACCAAGGTTCAGTGCTGAGCCCATTACTGTTTGTTTTAGTCTTGGAGGCTCTGTCAAGGAAATTCAGGACAGGACTCCCATGGGAGCTGTTATATGCAGATGACTAGTTCTTATCGCAGATAGTGCGCAGGAAGCAGAGGCGAAGTTCAAAAGATGGAGGGAAGGTATGGCAAATAAGGGTCTAAGAGTTAACATAGATAAAACAAAGGTCATGATTAGAGGAGTAGGGCGTGGAAATATGGAAAGAAGCGGCGACTATCAATGCGCAGTATGTGGGAAGGGGGTGGGAAGTAACTCAATTCAATGTTTCATCTGTAGTGACTGGGTACACAAGAGATGTAGTGGAGCTAGAGGACCTTTGACAAGAATCATAGACTTTGAATGTGCAGTGTGCAAGGAGGATCTTGTATTAAATGACCTGCCTGTCAGTATTGATTTCGACAGTGTAACGCTGGAGTGTGTGAATAAGTTTTGCTACCTGGGCGATACGGTTTCCGCCGGAGGTGGCGCTGAAGCTAGCTCCATTGCTAGAGTCAGAAGTGGCTGGGGAAATATTAGAGAACTGTTGCCACTCCTGACCATGAGAGGGCTCCCACCCCACCTTAAAGGGAAGGTGTATACCTCGTGTGTTAGGAGCGCGATGACCTATGCCTCGGAGACGTGGCCGGTTAAAGCGGAAGATATCAATAGAGTGGAACAGAATGAGAAGAAAATGGTGAGATGGATGTGTGAGGTTAATCTTAGAGAAAGGGTATCGAGCGAGGAATTGAGAAGGCGTCTGGGCATTAGGAGTGTCAGTGAAGTGATGCCCACCAGCCTACTTGGTTGGTTTTGACATGTGGAGAGAATGGATGATCAGAACTGGGTGAAGAAATGCCGGACTGTGAACGTGGGGGGAGCTGCGCGTAGGGGTGGACATAGAATGACGTGGGCTCGGGTACTCCAGTCCGATCTCAAAATAAAGAACTTGACAACAGAGGCGGCCCTTGACAGGGCCGCCTGGAAAGCTGCCATTTAGGATGTGAGACTGTAACCACATTCTCTGTGGACAAAACGGTCTTTAAACTTGTATGTATGAACGAGGCAATGTGGAAAAGACCGGTGCATACCCATTCGCAGTGTGTGGATAGAATGTGGGCGCTAACTCGATTCGGTGTAGCGTCTGTCGATGTTGGGTGCACCATGGGAGTAAGCGCTGTAGTAGAATAAAAAGACCCCTGCTGAAGGATGAGTCAGAAATCGAGAAATTTGAGTGCGTAGTGTGCAAGGGCGAGCTTGTGTTAAATGATGATCCTGTGGCTGTGAATTTTGGAAATGAGTCATTGGAGCTAGTAGACAAGTTTTGTTGCCATCTCTGCCAGTGGTGGGGCCGAGGCTGCCTCTGTCGCTAGAATTAGATGTGGCTGGGGGAAGTTCAGAGAACTGCTGCCAATTCTGACCATGACCATTCTCCCCCTGAAGGGAAAGGTGTATACCTCATGTGTTAGAAGTGCAGTGACGTATGCCTCAGAAACATGGGCTGTTAAAGTAGAGGATGTAAACAGAATGGAACGTAATGAGATGAGAATGGTGAGATGGATGTGTGGGACCAAACTGCAGGATAGAATAATTAATGATGAGCTGAGGAGACGCTTAAGTATAAAGAGTATTAGCAAGGAGATGCGTACAAGTAGACTGGGATGGTATGGGCATGTGAAGAGAAAGGATGAAAAAAATTGGGTGAAAAGATGCAGGTCTGATTGTGGAGGAAGCTGCACCAAGGGGTGGACCGAGGAAAACCTGGGATCGGACTATACATGCCGATCTCGAATCTAAAAACTTGACAAGTGAAGCAGCCCTTAACAGGGTTGCCTGGAATGCTGCCATTAGGACAAGAAACTGAAACTGCATGTAGGCGTGGAGCACTCAGTCTTAAAATGTTATGTATGTATGTAATATCTGCACACTGGTGTAGGCAACCCCAGTAGGTGCAGCTGTGGCTGAGAGTGGTTATGTGAGGGTGTGGGTTATAGTGCGATTCGGGTATGGGAGGGGGAGGCCTGAAGGGGGGTGGCGTTATGGGAACGTGTGGAAGGAGATAGTGTGGTATGATTCGTCGGGTGTACAAGGGCAGGTGGCAGTGGTGAGGGGAGAGATGGTATGTAAGGGTTATATGTGGGGTTGGAGTTAGGGGAGCCTGACACGGAGGCGTGTTGCATCGTACTTTCATCCTGAGAATGTATTTGATCAACTGTATTAGGGTGGTCGATGGCCATAGATGGCATTAATGTGGAGGGCTTCTGGGTGGAAGGATTTCGTGGAGAGATAACCTCCGTGTGACCTATTGCTGTGGGAGGTTGACGGAGCTTGAGGGCAGGATTTGGGCTGGGAGGTTTGAATGAGGGGGATTTGTGCTGGGCAGGATGTGTGGGTTGGTATGAGGGAGGGTTTTGGATTGATAGGGTGAGGATGGTTGGTGTTCGGCAGGTGGTGTTGATCAATATGCAGGAGGCGATGCGTGTTGATGTGCAGGAGGCGATGTGGGTTATTGTGTGGGAAGGGATGTGGGTGTGGGATGTGATACAGGTATGGGCCCTGATGGGGGCCCCGTTTTTTACGAAAAGTAGCTACCGGTACGTCTTGCCTATATTATAGGTTTGAGTCCCAAAGGGAAAAAAGGAAAACCTAATATTTAGAAGTGGCCCCGGAATCATTGACGATATGCCTTATACAGTAATGGCTCTCTTTGAACCCCAGAGTCAGCTGTTCAAATCACCCACCACGGAGTGTAGAGACCAATTCATAGTAAGCGTACGTTCATAATTACTTACGGACTCGTCCTTACGATGCGGATGCCACTACGAAAAAACTAATTAAAATATAATAAAAAAAAGAAGATAAGAACTCTTATCTGGTTTACGCTTCCCGTAGCGCAGATGTTTGTTTAGCGTGTGTTTCGCATCGAGACGCTGACGCGTTCTCTTCCTTAACTGATATATCAAGATACTCTAGAAAACATCAGAACGAATGGGAAGGGGATGGTTGGGAGGGCTGGAATCATCAATGATTCCGGGGCCACTACTAAATATTAGGTTTTCCTTTCTTCCCTTCAGGACTCAAACTTATAATTTGTTAGTGGCCCCTCCATAATTGACGATTTGCCTGTTATCACAATTCTGGAGGGGGACATTCGTGATAAATATCAACACCACTAACAATAAATATAAGATGAGAATAAACCCATTGCTTAGAGCTCTAACTGTTTTATTTTTGTGAAAAAAATAGTAAAAATATAAAAAGGAGGTAATGGTACTTAAAAATATACCTGTGTACAAGCTTCCTGAAACCTTGGATAGAGGTTGTAGAAAAATTGCACTTCATATAAACTTTTTGATTATATGTACAAACATTTCAGAAACATGTACAGTATATACAACATATGTAACTGTATACAACATATGTAACTGTATACAACATATGTAACTATATACAACATATGTAACTGTATACAACATATGTAACTATATACAACATATGTAACTGTATACAACATATGTAACTGTATACAACATATGTAACTGTATACAACATATGTAACTGTATACAACATATGTAACTGTATACAACATATGTAACTGTATACAACATATGTAACTATATACAACATATGTAACTGTATACAACATATGTAACTATATACAACATATGTAACTGTATACAACATATGTAACTGTATACAACATATGTAACTATATACAACATATGTAACTGTATACAACATATGTAACTATATACAACATATGTAACTGTATACAACATATGTAACTATATACAACATATGTAACTGTATACAACATATGTAACTGTATACAACATATGTAACTGTATACAACATATGTAACTATATACAACATATGTAACTGTATACAACATATGTAACTGTATACAACATATGTAACTGTATACAACATATGTAACTGTATACAACATATGTAACTGTATACAACATATGTAACTGTATACAACATATGTAACTGTATACAACATATGTAACTGTATACAACATATGTAACTGTATACAACATATGTAACTGTATACAACATATGTAACTGTATACAACATATGTAACTGTATACAACATATGTAACTGTATACAACATATGTAACTATATACAACATATGTAACTGTATACAACATATGTAACTATATACAACATATGTAACTGTATACAACATATGTAACTGTATACAACATATGTAACTGTATACAACATATGTAACTATATACAACATATGTAACTGTATACAACATATGTAACTGTATACAACATATGTAACTGTATACAACATATGTAACTGTATACAACATATGTAACTATATACAACATATGTAACTGTATACAACATATGTAACTGTATACAACATATGTAACTGTATACAACATATGTAACTGTATACAAATAAAATACTTGTCTATGCATATCACAATGTAAAGTTCAAAATATTTTTGACTCTCTTGACTAGCTTTCGAATCTTTGAGGAACATAGGATAATGATTATCACAGTGCAATCTCACTACCACGTTTGGCGGGCTGAGGGTCTTGGCTATCGACCCCCCCCCCCCCCCCTTCTCTTCTTAAAACTAAAATAAAAAGCACCGAACAACTCAGACCCGCTGCCTCAAAGCAACGCAGGTCATTCGTGGTTTATCTAAAGTAACAGACAGGTAACGTGTCAAAAAGGTGTGATTCAAAGCCCACAAATTTGTTTGTTGAATATCATGTATTGAGACATTCTTTAGAAACCGAAGTGAAACTGCCCATTTCCTTATGTCATGAGCCCGCCCAATGGCTCCGGGATTGCTTTCTTTGATCATATCAACTAACATAGCTGCTAAGTGCCGCTTTGTGAGACGTTTACCTGTCTGATTAACCCAAAGAGCTCCCGGTTGGTTAGGCCGGGACACTCCAACATAGGATAGTAATAACTTCACTGGACATAGCTTGTGGTGAGTGTCAACTTGTTTGAGCGCCGGCACCTCAAACTCGGTGAACACATGTTCATTGTGTTCGTTTTTGGCGACAAAAGTGGGCGACGGTGCAATCTGAACACTCGCATTATGCCGTGCGAACATAAGACAATTGGGTTCGTTGCTCATTGCCGCCAGCTCAGATACCCAGTTTCCTGTAGCCAAGGCCATAAGGAACACAATCTTCTTTAAAATTGAATCAAAAGTAGGGTCGTCCTCGGAGCTACTCTCGTAGGTGTACAGGTAGGATGGCTTTCTGGCAGCCACTCTCTGTCTTCCACGGCTGCTGGCACCACCAGAAGGAGGGCTGGTTGTGTCATCAGGGCGCGCGGGTGAGGGACGTATGGGCTCCATGATTAAGTGCTTATTTACTGCTTGAGCGCGCGCGACCCGAGCGTGTGGGGTAGTGGTATCGAGAGTTGCCAAGTAGTACTACACTCACACCAATTTGTAGCCGCCTGGCTGAAAGCCCGCGGTTTTGGTATGCGTTTAAAAACCCAGATCTTATGAGTCTTCCCGCAGCCGCCCAGTAAAACATCAATTGAATCTTCCCGCTGCTGCCGGGTTAACAATAAATAGGGAAAATAGGACCGTAGTCTGCCAACCCGACCGCCCGTACCTATTTTTCCCTAATAGGCCTAGCCTAATGCCTAAAATACATACAAAAAGTACAGATTATGGTTAAATACAGTTACTTATATGATATATTAACAGTAATTGGAATATGGGTACTCACTTATAATGGTGTACGGTGTCGTTGTTGTGTGAAGTGACGGGCAACATTTGCTAGTTTGTCTCCCCTCTCGAGCATATCCAACACCTGCTTCTTCTTCTCATAAGTTATCACCTTCAATTTCTTCTTCGGCGGGACCAGTGTCACACGGGCTGATGTGTTATGGTCGGCTGGGGGGCCCAGTGGTGGTGGGGATGGTAGGGTAGGGGGGTCCATAATCTAAGAATACGCTCAAGGCCACAAAGGACGATAACTGAGAGTCGGCGGTCTGACGGAAGCGGTCTGACGTCATGTCAAGATGGCCGACAATAGCTGCGCATCGCTTTCCGGACGGGCTATAGACCGCGCCCTTTTTGAAAACCGCTTCCTATACGTATTTCGTGCCACTCTAGTGCCTCCCGCACCGTTTTGATAACGTGCCCTAAGAGTGCGTGCCCTTGGGGGCCTGACTGTACATAATATAATAGTCAGGAGCTAACACCCTCAACAACTGAGACTATATCATCGTCCAGAAGAAGAGGGCCACATACATTATGGCACAACATTAATGTAATAAACTTAAAATTACATCCTTGCCATAAACAGACCCTATGCAGAGGCTGGCCACGAGGCCTAGGGTAAGTAGAATATCGACGAAATCGACGAATTACTCTTACCTCCAGAAAGAAACCAGCACTCTCCACCATCTCGACGACAGGAATGCAGGGATAACGATGCAGGGGGTCTAGTATAGAAGCTAAAGAAGTGGATCTGGAACGCAGACAAATAAACAATAAAATAAGGTGGGAGACAAGGAGGGGGGTGAAGGAGAGGGAGAGAGAGATTGCTAGAAATGTGAAGGATAATCCAAAAATATTCTGGAAGTACATTCAGGAAAAGTTAACAAGAAGAGTAGGGATCCCAGAGCTGGTAGGGGGGTTGGATAATGGGAGTAGAGCGGAAACTGATAAGGAGAAAGCAGAGGTGCTGGGGAAATACTTTGGGGGGGTACTAACAGTGGAGTCGGATGTTGCAGTGCCTACTATTCCCATCAAACAGGCACCGGCACTAGAACTAATAGAGTTTTCCCATGCTAGAATAAGAAGGACTATAGAAAAAATGAACAGAAGTAAGTCACCGGGACCGGATGGGATACACCCAAGAATCATAAAGGAAGGAGGTGAGATGTTGGTAGAGCCATTGAAAATGTTATTTGAGGTATCGTTTAATACAGGACAAATCCCAATGGACTGAAGAGAGGCGAACATAACTGCTATATTTAAGAAGGGAAAGAGAAATGACCCAGGAAATTATAGACCAGTCAGTTTGACAAGTGTTGTGTGTAAACTAATGGAAACGGTAATTAGAGAAGGAATAATGGAGCATATGAAATCAAACCAACTTTTCAGTGGGAGACAGTTCGGATTCTTGCCGGGGAGGTCGACGGTACTACAGCTAATTAAGGTGGTAGATGATTGGATGAAAATTCTAGAGGATGGTGATGTAATAGACGTGGTATATTGCGATTTTATGAAGGCCTTCGATAAGGTCCCACATAAAAGGTTAATAGAGAAAGTTAGAAGCTATAATATAGGGGAGAAATGTGTGAAATGGATAGAAGCCTTCCTGAAAGATCGGAGACAGAGGGTACTGGTGAATGGAATAGGCTCGGGGTGGAGGGAAATTACAAGTGGGGTACCTCAGGAATCTGTGTTGGGACCACTACTGTTCGTTATATTTATCAACGACTTACCTGAAGTTATAACTAATGGAAGTGAGGTATACCTGTATGCGAATGACACTAAGCTGTATAGAAGAGTGAGGAGTAAGGAAGATGTGGGTTTGCTTCAAGGAGATGTGGAGGGCATGAAGGGATGGTCTGAGCATTGGTTAATGCCTTTTCATCCAAAAAAATGCAAGTACATGCGGATTGGGACAAGCAAGATAGACAAGGTAGGATACAGTATGTATGAAGCGACGGAGGAAGTGAATGCAGAAAAGGATATAGGAGTAGTGATAGACAATAAGTTAAATTTCTCAGAACATTTAGCGGAAAAGATAAACAAAGCCAATAGAATTGTAGGGCTGATAAGGAGGACATTTGTGTCACTTGACGAAGAAATCTTCAGGAATCTCTATACAGCGCTGGTTAGGCCGCACCTGGAATATGCGAACCAGGTGTGGGCTCCATATATGGTAAAGGATATAGAAGCAGTGGAGAAAGTGCAGAGGAGAGCTAGCAAGCTAGTACCAACGTTGAAGAACGCGGGCTATGAGCAGAGGTTGAGGACACTGGGGCTTCCGACACTGGCATATAGGAGAAAGAGAGGGGATATGATAGAGACTTTTAAGATAGTGTCAGGAAAGTATGATGAGGATGTGTGTGAAGGTATCTTCTTGATGCGGGAGGGAACAAGAACGAGAGGACACTCTAAGAAAATTTACAAAGAAAGAAATAGGCTTGAGAAGGCAAAGAACTAATTTTGTGATAGAGTGGTAAATGAGTGGAACGCACTGCCCCAGTATGTAGTCGATTCCGAATCAATAAGGGAGTTTGAAAGTAATCTTGATAAAGCATGGGGAAGACAAGATTTGAAGTTTGATTATAAAGCAAAAATACAGAATAGTAAAAATGTTGCGTCTGCTACCGCCGCCGCCAACACCGTGAACGACCGCAGAAGTGCAAGTACTGGTACTGAGCTGGATACACAGGCCTAGTTTGCCTTTTTCCAGAGGATCTACTGTAAGAAACTGTAAGATACCAGAATAAAGTTCTTTACTAAGTAAAGCAACCCTAAACTAAAGGTTCTGCCGACGAAAAAAAAAAACGCCTAACCCACCAGAAAGGTGGCTGAAAAGCATTGCTCTTATAGTAATAAAAAGCCTCTAATCCTAACACGTAAGGCTAAAACTAGAGGGAAAAGAAAAACAAAACAATGGCGTCTCCGTCTTATACCAACCCGAGGTAACGCCATCACAAAAGCACCGTTAAACACAACGCCTGGGGGTCACGCCAATCAGCACGCCTGACTTAACTAATCTAAACCTACTCTATAACATCTCAGATTAGTACAAATGAGCAAAAGACTCACTATCCGGACTGAAGAGTGACGAATGAAGAGAGGTCGGGACACACGTCCGCTCGGCGCTGACCCCCGGAGCGTGAAGGAAGACAACGCGTCAGCGTCTCGATGCGAAACCCACGCTAAGCAAACATCTGCACTACGGGAAGCGTAAAACAGATAAGAGTTCTAATCTTTTTCTTTTTATCATTTTTTAATTCGTTTTTTGAAGTGGCATCCGCATCATAAGGACGAGTCCGTAAGTAATTATGAGCGTACGCTTACGATGAATTGGTCTCTACGCTCCGGGGCGGGTGATTTGAACAGCCGACTCTGGGATTCAAAGAGAGCCATTACTGTATAAGGCATATCGTCAATGATTCCGGGGCCACTAATAAATATCGGTCTATCTTGTACTTCAGTATTTTCTACAGTCTGAATGATTTACCATGTGTCAACGAAACAATTGTCGCAGAAATGGGGGTTCTTCCCTATTTTATTGTTAGCCTCATTTATTGGTGTTAGTCCTATGCAAACCCAATGGTATATTAGGTTGCATATCTGGCATTGTGCCTTTATTCAAGAATATATTGAGCTAACACCTCTTACAGGTGTCCCTAGACATTCTTGAAGTTTTCTTTTTCTTTTTTCTTTTCTTTTTTAAAAAGAAACATGGGCCGTTAAAGTAGAGGATGTCAACAGAATGGAGCGTAATGAGATGAGAATGGTGAGATGGATGTGTGGGGCCAGGCTACAGGATAGAATAACAAATGTTGAGCTGAGGACACGTTTAGGTATAAAGAGTAGTAGCGAGGTGATGCGTACAAGCAGGGCCGGATTTACATGTTATGGGGCCCTGGGCACTGGGGATATGCGGGGCCCCTGAGCAGGGGTGGGGGGGCGAGCAAAGTGACCCTTTGCAGCTGGGGGGTCGGGGGGATTATAAGCCCCCCCCCCCCCAAGATTTTTTTTGAAAAATAAGCACTTTTAGGGGCATTTTGGAGCATGGAGAGTAAAATCCTGTAATTTATAATATACAGTTATACACATGTAACTGTACCTAATTATAGGCATCATAGGCATGGCAAGAGCAAAACATTGTGTAATTTGCGATAAAACATATATTTCAGAAATCAAAATGCACATCAATTAAATTCCCTCAATCAGCAATGCACAAAAACGTATGCAACCGTTACTTCACTTAGCCTAGCAAAATCCACACCCACTCTAACCTAACCAAACTAACTAAACAAGTTACATAACTAGCAATATTTTAATATATAACTAACGCAAATTACTGTTACGCGTTACCTAACTTAGGCTAACTACTGTGTAACTGTACCAGTTGATATGCTATTATTGATAGCCTATAGCCTCCTTTCACTGCAATATAAAATGTTATAGTCACAAAGAACTTTGTGACTATATTTTATATTACAGCAATTTGCGGTTTAGGTTAATCGATTATTCGAGTTATTGGTTTTGAAGTTACAGTACTAGGCTATAATTAATTAATTATAGGTAGAACGTAGGCCAAACACTTTGACCACTATAACCTTTATAAACCATAAAGAACTAGAGTAGGCCTAATTGATTTAATATTTTTACCATTTAGGAAGGGTCAGCCAGGAAATAAGGAATAGTGCTTTTTTTGTTACATAGGTTAGGGCCCTATGGGGTCATGATTTCTGCCCTACCTATAGTTAATGGACTGCCTCTGTAGTTACAGTTAGGCCAGCAGCTGCAAAACCTGCTGTGGGCCACAGCAGGTTTTACAGCCTGTGGAGTGTGGCATACTCTGTCTGAGTACTCACTAGGGGTACAAATGTGGGGAGGGCACAGTAGCCTACTATAGTACTTCTAGCTGACGGTAAATTGAATCCCTTACCAACTGATTTCTCGATACTTAACCCCTTCATTACCGTGTCGTCCTTTTAACTTTATTTCGGCTACTATTAGACGCCATTGTTTAGTTGAAAAACGGCCTCCAGCAATTAACAGGCTTCGAACTATCCCACTTGACCATTTTTACTACCACATATCCTTCTTAAACTGCATAAAATTGTCTAATTATAGCTAGAATAAACTTAAAAAGACGTCGCCGGTACAGAAGGGGTTAATGGTAACATATGCAACTACCATGTCTTAATTGCGTCAAATACTGTATTTATACTCAGCAGTTGCTTTACCAGCTTTCTAATCCATGGTTTCCTACCAGAATCTATGATGTCCGTTACCTTGATACCAGTAATTAAAGACAAGGCTGGCAAAATTACATCAAAAGACAACTATAGACCTATTGCCCTTGCCAGTATTGTAAGTAAGATACTAGAGTTAATCATTTTAGACAGAATCTCAGTGTATATCTCAACTAATAGTAATCAATTTGGTTTTAAAAAGAATCATGGTACGGACCAGTGCATCTACACTCTGAAGGAGCTAGTGGATGGGTACATCAAAATGAACAGCTCTATTTTTGCATGCTTTCTTGATGCTAGTAAGGCATTTGACAGAGTCTGCCACAATATCCTGTTTGATAAATTAGCAACAAGGGGAGTGCCATCCTATATACTGAGAATCTTGAAGTACTGGTACGCCAATCAAACATTTAATGTAAGATGGGGTAACATTATTTCGGATTCCTTTACAGTAACCAATGGAGTGAGACAGGGTAGTATTCTCTCACCTTACTTATTCAATGTATATATGGATGAATTAAGTGATAAATTGAATAAAGAGCAGATTGGATGTTATGGTGGGAATAAAATCATCAACCATCTCATGTATGCTGATGATCTGGTCATTATTGCACCGTCTTCTGCGGGTCTGAGCAAACTTCTTGATATATGTGAATCTTTTGGTAGTAAACATTGTGTTAAATTCAACCCACTGAAAAGTGCTGTTCTTATATTTAGATCAAAATTACTGTATAAAAGTAAACTGCCAAATTTCTCACTCAATAATCAAATTATTCAAGAAGTAAACAAAATAAAATACCTGGGACACATTATCTCAAGCGATTGCTCAGATGATGCAGATATCGGCCGTCAGCGCAGACAGCTATATTTACGTGGTAACACCATCTTGAGAAAATTCCACATGTGTAATTGGGAAACTAAAGTCACTTTGTTCCGGACATATTGTTCCTCTATGTACACGGCCCATTTGTGGTGGAAGTATAAGAGAGCCACCATAAATGGTCTGTGTACATCCTATCATAATATACTCAAGATGTTCATTGGTCTCTCTAAATATGAAAGCACTAGTATGGTGTGCACACTGTTGGATGTGCAGTGCTGTCGGGCTGTCATCAGGAGACTGGTGTACAGCTTTTCGCAGCGACTGCAATCCTCCAGTAACACGCTGATTGTAGCTCTTTGGTCTAGTGATCATATCTATGAATCCCGTATTATATCTCACTGGCAGAAGCTGCTGCACACATAGTATGTACTGTAATGTAATATATAGGTCTAATTGAACTATGAGCAATGATCTGTGCAATAGGTGTTAACCAACATTGAGCAATAGCCTTAGTTAGCCTATCTGTGTTATATTGTGACAAAATGTGATATGTGCTCTATTCTGTAAATAGGCCTACTGTATTTTTTATTTTATTGTGTCTTTATTAATATATCTTTGTGTATAATTATTATCTGTGCTCTGACGAGAAGTGTATGTGATATGGACCATTAGGTCGTACTGTATTTATACTGTATCTATCTTATGTGTCTGGAATAAAGAATTATTATTATTATTATTATTATTATACCAAGTTTTTCATAATTAACAGCATAAGTAGCTACACAAATTTCGTAATAACTGATTAACCCGGGAACTGCGGGGAGACTCTTAAGAGTTCCCCCGGCGGACTGCGGGGAGACTCTTAAGAGTGAGTGAGAAAAAAAAATCAACTTTTGACATCGAAAAAAAAAAATATATATATTTTTATTTTTTTATTTTTTTATTTGTTTTTGGCCCCTGGGCCATGCAAAATCTCAGTCCTCTACCTCCCCTCCTTCCCCACTTTGCTCCTCTCCTTCAGTTATCACCTATTTTCCCTGTTATTCCCTTATTCTGAGGTATATTTTCGTGCTAACATTAGCGAGTTGCAAGCAGGGTGTTGTCATCACTGATGCTATTAATGGTACAATGAATATTTTAGTGACGGAAACACCTCAAATACATGCGCACAGGGAGAGGTGTCTAATTACCCCCATGCGCACTTCAGAGGTTAAACAAGGTCAAGATGGGAGCATGTCAATTTAGGCCTACCATCAGCTGAAAAAAATAGACTATATCCTACTATTTGTCAACCTGACCTGTGACCTCAATAATAATTACGAAGCCATAAATGATAAATGGTGTACACAATCTCGCTCAAAATGACACTGGTATGATGATTAGACAATAGGTTATACATTAAAAAACAACGTAGGCTATACACTTACTTAGGCTAGGTTTCGAAAATTATTTACAATGTGCAATCCTCACGCCATTCTGTAAGTATTCATATTTCTGAATGTCTAATGTTATAATGTATTCATTTGGTATGGTGTGATATGCACAACACTTACCGATAACAATGCAGTGGTAAAAACGGGAGAGGAGAGGACCAGAAGTACTCACTACTTGACATATTTGACAAGACTGAGACAGGTTCGGAACTTCGGACCGTTCGGTAATGTCGGTACATTAGTTGCCAGATCTGAACATGGATTCAAATTTCAATACCAAAATCGTCCCTCAAAAAAAAAAAAAAAAAAAAAAAAAAAAAAAAAAAAAAAAAAACGTGCAGGCCCACGGGGCCCCTAAATGCGCGGGGCCCTGGGCACTGGCCCTTTGTGCCCTGCCCTAAATCCGGCCCTGCGTACAAGTAGACTGGGATGGTATGGACATGTGGAGAGAATGGATGAACAAAATTGGGTGAAAAAATGCAGGTCTGTGATTGTGGAGGGAGCTGCACCAAGGGGTGGACCGAGGAAGACCTGTGATCGGACTATACGCACTGATCTCAAATCCAAAAACTTGACAAGTGAAGCAGCCCTTAACAGGGTTGCCTGGAACACCGCCATTAGGACAAGAGACTGAAACTGCGCGTATGTGTGGAACACTCAGTCTTAAAATTTTATGTATGTATGTATGTATATCAATTTCTGTTTTCCGATTTTCCACCTTGGTGACGTGGCTCCCGAGTATGGATGATCGAGATCCCAAATGACACCTAGGCATTCACGTTTGGTGGCTGCATAATTCTTTTGAGAGTTTGTCAAAGTGGTGCCTTGCATACTATACATACAAATTTCTCAACTTCGGACTTCTAACTCAGCACTGGTCCTCTTATTCTAATACAACTCTTCCTCCCATGGTGTACATGGTGTACTAAATGTTAGGAATTCTATGGCTGTGCAAATTCAACCTAGGAACTTTATGCATCAGGGGATTAAGGGTAAAAATAAAAGTACGGGGATAAGTACAGTTAAAAAAGTGAAAAGATCACGCATAGCCAAACTATTCGGGACAGGTTTTAAGCCAGGAGTGACGGCATCCGACTTGAAAGAATATCTCTCCAATAAACTCAGTCTTAGTATGGATGTTGAACCAATTATTCCCTGGTCTGATAGGCACACATATATTTCATTCAGAATAAACTGCGAGTGTCCAAATCCCGAGGTGTTTATGGATGAAGAACTTTGGCCAGAGGAAGCATCGGTGTACTGGTGGAGAGAACGTAGGGCACAGGTACCGGTATCAACAAATGAGGACTCTATAACTACGGTAACCCACCCTCCCAACAACTCTTAATCATGGATATAAAGTCTACTTCATCTCCCAACAATTTGCGTATTGCTACTTATAACTGTAGGGGGCTCCCTAAAACCAACAGAGGGCTTCTCCTACGCCCTGATGTAGTAGACGTATTTAATACCAGTGATATTGTGTGCCTGCAGGAGACTTGGTATTTTAAACAGGATTTGGGTAACCTCAGTACTATCTGTGATAATTTTCATGGGTTTGGGGTCTCGACAACCGATGCTATGGATGGTCTAGTAGCAGGTCACCCACCGGGAGGAGTAGCTATTTTGTGGAGGGACTCTTTAGACAGCCGGGTTAAACCACTTGTAACAAATTTACCATGGTGTACAGGTATAGAAATAGAAGATATCCAACGGAAAGTAGTTATTCTTAGTGTGTACTTGCCCTACCAATGTAATGAAAATGAAGAACAATACCTGGAATGCCTTGGAGAGCTAAGTGCTCTTTTACAAGAACTAAATACCACCTGCTACTCTGTAATAGGGGACTGGAATGCTAATCTGAAGGACATGAGTAACTCTCTGTTTGCTAGTCATATGACTAACTTCTGTGGTGAGCATGATCTAATTATCTCTTCTCAGCTCATGCTCCCTCATAGTAGTTACACATGTGTCAGTGCAGCATGGGGCTCAACGTCTTGGCTAGATCATACCGTAGCTAGTGCTGATTTCCATGATATGATAACAAATATGGAAATTCAGTATACATATACAGATGAAGATCATATCCCATTGACCTTAACAGCTAGTTTGGAAAGAGCGCCAGAATTAACCCAGTCAAACAATAGTGTAAATCCAAAACTGCCATGGGGCGGGCTTGACGAGGAGGAGTGTGAGCAATTTTGCACTTTAACACACACTCTCCTTTCTGAGCTTGATCCTGGCAGTGAGGATGCCATTACCTGTGAAGACCCCAATTGTGTTAATGCTAGTCATCGAGAAGAAGTCAGCAAGCTGTACAATAATATTATATCTTGTCTTACTAAGGCTAGTGACATAGTATTTCACAAGCATAACAAAAATTACTCTTTTAACAAACCTGGGTGGAATGACCATGTTTCAGAACTATACCAGGCATCCCGAGATGCTCGTAGTGTATGGCTGGATCATAACAAACCGAGACAGGGACCCATTTTTGACATGTTCACCAGACTAAAGGCTAGATGCAAGTATGCAATCAGATATATAAAAAACAATGAAAATGTATTAAGAAGAGAAGCATTGGCCAAAAACTTTGCTAGCAAAGACACATTGGCCTTCTGGAAGGATATTAAAAAAATGCATAATAGCTGCACACCTCTACCCGTTAGTGTAGATGGGATCTCTGGTACTAATAACATAGCCAATCTTTGGAAAACACATTACCAAACTTTGTTTAACTCTGTTGGGCACCAAGGAAATACCATTGCTGCTACAACAGAGTGTAACAAAGAAGAAAAATATGACACAATTAAAGTTACAAGTGAAAAAATCAAGGCTGCAATAAGTAGGCTAGATGCTAACAAATCCTGTGGTTTTGATGGTATATATGCTGAACATTTGAAGTACTCCTCCACTCTCCTCTTGGAGAAACTCAGCAGTTGCTTTACCAGCTTTCTAATCCATGGTTTCCTACCAGAATCTATGATGTCCGTTACCTTGATACCAGTAATTAAAGACAAGGCTGGCAAAATTACATCAAAAGACAACTATAGACCTATTGCCCTTGCCAGTATTGTAAGTAAGATACTAGAGTTAATCATTTTAGACAGAATCTCAGTGTATATCTCAACTAATAGTAATCAATTTGGTTTTAAAAAGAATCATGGTACGGACCAGTGCATCTACACTCTGAAGGAGCTAGTGGATGGGTACATCAAAATGAACAGCTCTATTTTTGCATGCTTTCTTGATGCTAGTAAGGCATTTGACAGAGTCTGCCACAATATCCTGTTTGATAAATTAGCAACAAGGGGAGTGCCATCCTATATACTGAGAATCTTGAAGTACTGGTACGCCAATCAAACATTTAATGTAAGATGGGGTAACATTATTTCGGATTCCTTTACAGTAACCAATGGAGTGAGACAGGGTAGTATTCTCTCACCTTACTTATTCAATGTATATATGGATGAATTAAGTGATAAATTGAATAAAGAGCAGATTGGATGTTATGGTGGGAATAAAATCATCAACCATCTCATGTATGCTGATGATCTGGTCATTATTGCACCGTCTTCTGCGGGTCTGAGCAAACTTCTTGATATATGTGAATCTTTTGGTAGTAAACATTGTGTTAAATTCAACCCACTGAAAAGTGCTGTTCTTATATTTAGATCAAAATTACTGTATAAAAGTAAACTGCCAAATTTCTCACTCAATAATCAAATTATTCAAGAAGTAAACAAAATAAAATACCTGGGACACATTATCTCAAACGATTGCTCAGATGATGCAGATATCGGCCGTCAGCGCAGACAGCTATATTTACGTGGTAACACCATCTTGAGAAAATTCCACATGTGTAATTGGGAAACTAAAGTCACTTTGTTCCGGACATATTGTTCCTCTATGTACACGGCCCATTTGTGGTGGAAGTATAAGAGAGCCACCATAAATGGTCTGTGTACATCCTATCATAATATACTCAAGATGTTCATTGGTCTCTCTAAATATGAAAGCACTAGTATGGTGTGCACACTGTTGGATGTGCAGTGCTGTCGGGCTGTCATCAGGAGACTGGTGTACAGCTTTTCGCAGCGACTGCAATCCTCCAGTAACACGCTGATTGTAGCTCTTTGGTCTAGTGATCATATCTATGAATCCCGTATTATATCTCACTGGCAGAAGCTGCTGCACACATAGTATGTACTGTAATGTAATATATAGGTCTAATTGAACTATGAGCAATGATCTGTGCAATAGGTGTTAACCAACATTGAGCAATAGCCTTAGTTAGCCTATCTGTGTTATATTGTGACAAAATGTGATATGTGCTCTATTCTGTAAATAGGCCTACTGTATTTTTTATTTTATTGTGTCTTTATTAATATATCTTTGTGTATAATTATTATCTGTGCTCTGACGAGAAGTGTATGTGATATGGACCATTAGGTCGTACTGTATTTATACTGTATCTATCTTATGTGTCTGGAATAAAGAATTATTATTATTATTATTATTATTATTACTCAGCAATGACAGACGCTACACTGAAATGTGTTCACGCTCACCCTTTTTCTGCATATTACACATGCGTATGCAACACTTTTTTTCTACATTTTATGAACTTTTATGAACTTTTACATTTCCACAATCAAATCTACTGTGCAGAACCTTGATTTTATTTATATTATCATGGACGTTGGGGGAAACTCAAACCAAGAGTGAGAGGGGTGGAAATTAGTTACTTGAGAAGTGCGTGGGGAGTTAGGCTACATGGAGGGATAGACAGACGAATGAGGAAGCACGAGAGAGGTGTGGTGTGAATGTGCTGGAAAGTGTGAAAAGGAACACCTTGAGATGGTTCAGCCATGTGGAACGTATGGTAGGCGAGAAAATGACTAAGAGAGTGTACGAGAGTGAGGTGGAGGGACAGAGAGGGAGAGGTAGACCGAGTGAGAGGTGGAAGGATGGCGTTAAGAAGTATATGCATGAAAGTGGTGCTGGATGGGAGGAGGGGCATCAACTGACTGGGGACAGAGGTACATGAGGGGCGCTTAATTCATGGCCACCCCTTCGGGGATCACAGCGTCCGGCAATAGATAGATAAAGAACTCTTATTCCTTTTCTTGCCATGCCCTCTCTCCATCTCCTAAACTTGGCCTCGGCATCCTGCACTTTATAGCAGTTCCCAAAGGAACACAGTTCTATAATCTCCAGATAGTGCCCTCCAGAAACATACCAAAGAGGAGAGGGCTCAACACAGAACCTTGGTGGACTCCAACACAAACTGTAAACTCCTCACTCGGTACACCATTCACCCTCACTGCTATTCCAGAGTCCTCGTACATATTCATTAGCACACACACCAGCCACTCCTCTTTGCCAAGTTAGTATTCTATAGCCCACTGCACACTATCGAAGGCCTCCTCCATGTCTACAAACACAAGATACAGATCCCTATCTTTAGGTAAATATCTTTCCTGAAGCTGCCTGACTATGAAGATACTTGAATCAATTGAGAAAAACAACAAGCCTTAGGGTGGATGAGACTCGTTAGCCTTGGTCGGCAACCCATCTAGGGGAGACAACCTTCTAAAAATCTGGGTGGATGGGACTCGTCAGCCTTGGTCGGCAACCTGTCTAGGGGAGTAAACCTGAGGCAAATCTGTACGGTACTGCTTACCTAAAGGTAAGGCAGGTTAGTGGATGGACTAGCCGAACACCACTGTAGAAAAATAGTGCTAACAAGATACACAGAGGGCCTCGGAGTCGGACGGACCCTAAATTTAGTGGTCAATCCTGTAAGTCCTTCAGTAAACTGTCTCGGGTTGTCCCTCTTACAGGGAATAGGTCCGCTTGGGGGCATTCTGTGTATGGCCACCCTCAGGGGAGTAAGGCATCTGGCAATAGATAGATAGATAGAACAACAACCCTCCAAATATTAAGTATTTCTAGGTATATAATAAAATTGTCAATATTATCCATACTTTTAAAGCTTTATTACAATAATATTTGAATTATGGTTCAGATATGGCAATCTGCATTTATTTTACAACACTAGAGTTATCATAAATGGTAGTGTAGTAAGTAACATTGTATTACGGATGTTAATTTAGTGGAAAGAACCAGTTGATCAGGCCTAAGTAGAAATTCTTGGAAAAAAGGATAAATAAATACGGCTACATAATATATAAGAAGTGCAAAATGGATCCATATAATATACATGGTGGCAGGGGTGATGCTAGCGTTGGTTGCTAGATTGGTACAAGGGTGTAACTTATATAATTATATAAATGGATCCATATAATATACATGGTGGCAGGGGTGATGCTAGCGTTGGTTGCTAGATTGGTACAAGGGTGTAACTTATATAATTATATAAAGTGCATAAGCTTCGTGTATACATTGATCTGTATCAATTATAAAGTGCATAAGCTTCGTGTATACATTGATCTGTATCAATTATGCTTATTATGTTTAAACAGAATAGAAAAGATTTTTTTTTATTAGATTATCTAATAAACAACACCGTTATCTATATTTTTACTCTAAATTATTTGTTCTTGTTTATACTGGCCTGTTTTATGTATATGTGGGTTGCATTTTATGCAGAAAGTACTTAACCTTACTTAGAGTAGAGGAAAAACAATAAATAATGGAAGAAGTATATCAAGAAGAATTTGCATCCTACCAGGGGAAATAATAAATATTCTCTACAAAGCCAACCGTGTTGATCTATATACTGTATATATATATAAGATAGGTATATTCAAGGGTATTATATGGAATTGTTTCTCACAACACTGCATCCCACCTGCCACCCTAAGCCATAACTAAACTCTACCTGTGCCATCATTGCTACCAACCTTATTATCCTGGCAACTGTTGTGGAGATGATGGTGGGGCAGGGTAGGGGAGGGTGGGTGGGTGGTGGTGGTAGGGAGGGAGGGTGGTGGTGGTGGTGGGGTAGGGAGGGAGGGTGGTGGTGGCTATAATGTATTTACTAGGGTTTGTGTTGTGTTAACATTACCATGGTATACTTTCAGTGGCTACTCTTATTGGTCAATATTTTACACCATCAGAAGGAGCAGTATTGTATTCACTGAAGTGGATGAATATACTATATATATATATATATATATATATATACTGTATATATATTAATTAATAAATAGATAACTAGACTTCCATATTAAGCATTATGAATACTAGTTTCTCTTTACACCTTTCATTTAATGTGTAAATACCTAAACATTAAATAAGTATAATGATTTGAAAACACGATTCATCTAAAAATAATACATCCTGTGATCCATCTCTTTCAAATGCATCGTTGATTATCAGTGTTGGTGAAGTTTTAGGCACTCATTCAGCACTGTTTCCTTGTTCATCATTTTCCTCCTGTCTGCGAGCCTGACGACGATTCCTCCACCTCTCTGCAAATGAGGCTGAAAGAAAACATCCGATCAGAACGGGAAAAGAATCAGTTGTACAATCATCCACGTAAATCAAATAATATTAAAATGCGATCTACGAGAAAACAGGGCTACAAAAAGTGTTGGTAGTGGTAGAGCGATTGATATAATTGGTAACACTGCATTGATCCAGTCTGCCTCACACACAAGTAAAACCTCAGTCCTTAGTCTTGCTCAGATAGTAAGGCGGTAAGCTACACTGCATTGATCCAGTCTGCCTCACACACAAGTAAAACCTCAGTCCTTAGTCTTGCTCAGATAGTCAGGTGGTAAGCTATACTGCATTGATCCAGTCTGCCTCACACACAAGTAAAACCTCAGTCCTTAGTCTTGCTCAGATAGTAAGGTGGTAAGCTACACTGCATTGATCCAGCCTGCCTCACACACAAGTAAAACCTCAGTCCTTAGTCTTGCTCAGATAGTCAGGCGGTAAGCTACACTGCATTGATCCAGTCTGCCTCGCACACAAGTAAAACCTCAGTCCTTAGTCTTGCTCAGATAGTCAGGCGGTAAGCTACACTGCATTGATCCAGTCTGCCTCACACACAAGTTAAACCTCAGTCCTTAGTCTTGCTCAGATAGTAAGGCGGTAAGCTACACTGCATTGATCCAGTCTGCCTCACACACAAGTAAAACCTCAGTCCTTAGTCTTGCTCAGATAGTCAGGCGGTAAGCTACACTGCATTGATCCAGTCTGCCTCGCACACAAGTAAAACCTCAGTCCTTAGTCTTGCTCAGATAGTCAGGCGGTAAGCTACACTGCATTGATCCAGCCTGCCTCACACACAAGTAAAACCTCAGTCCTTAGTCTTGCTCAGATAGTAAGGCGGTAAGCGACACTGCATTGATCCAGTCTGCCTCGCACACAAGTAAAACCTCAGTCCTTAGTCTTGCTCAGATAGTAAGGCGGTAAGCGACACTGCATTGATCCAGTCTGCCTCGCACACAAGTAAAACCTCAGTCCTTAGTCTTGCTCAGATAGTAAGGCGGTAAGCGACACTGCATTGATCCAGTCTGCCTCGCACACAAGTAAAACCTCAGTCCTTAGTCTTGCTCAGATAGTAAGGCGGTAAGCTACACTGCATTGATCCAGTCTGCCTCGCACACAAGTAAAACCTCAGTCCTTAGTCTTGCTCAGATAGTAAGGCGGTAAGCTACACTGCATTGATCCAGTCTGCCTCGCACACAAGTAAAACCTCAGTCCTTAGTCTTGCTCAGATAGTCAGGCGGTAAGCTACACTGCATTGATCCAGTCTGCCTCACACACAAGTAAAACCTCAGTCCTTAGTCTTGCTCAGATAGTAAGGCGGTAAGCTACACTGCATTGATCCAGTCTGCCTCACACACAAGTAAAACCTCAGTCCTTAGTCTTGCTCAGATAGTAAGGCGGTAAGCTACACTGCATTGATCCAGTCTGCCTCACACACAAGTAAAACCTCAGTCCTTAGTCTTGCTCAGATAGTCAGGTGGTAAGCTACACTGCATTGATCCAGTCTGCCTCACACACAAGTAAAACCTCAGTCCTTAGTCTTGCTCAGATAGTCAGGTGGTAAGCTACACTGCATTGATCCAGTCTGCCTCGCACACAAGTAAAACCTCAGTCCTTAGTCTTGCTCAGATAGTAAGGCGGTAAGCTACACTGCATTGATCCAGTCTGCCTCGCACACAAGTAAAACCTCAGTCCTTAGTCTTGCTCAGATAGTAAGGCGGTAAGCTACACTGCATTGATCCAGTCTGCCTCGCACACAAGTAAAACCTCAGTCCTTAGTCTTGCTCAGATAGTAAGGCGGTAAGCTACACTGCATTGATCCAGTCTGCCTCGCACACAAGTAAAACCTCAGTCCTTAGTCTTGCTCAGATAGTAAGGCGGTAAGCTACACTGCATTGATCCAGTCTGCCTCGCACACAAGTAAAACCTCAGTCCTTAGTCTTGCTCAGATAGTAAGGCGGTAAGCTACACTGCATTGATCCAGTCTGCCTCGCACACAAGTAAAACCTCAGTCCTTAGTCTTGCTCAGATAGTCAGGTGGTAAGCTACACTGCATTGATCCAGTCTGCCTCGCACACAAGTAAAACCTCAGTCCTTAGTCTTGCTCAGATAGTAAGGCGGTAAGCTACACTGCATTGATCCAGTCTGCCTCACACACAAGTAAAACCTCAGTCCTTAGTCTTGCTCAGATAGTAAGGCGGTAAGCTACACTGCATTGATCCTGTCTGCCTCGCACACAAGTAAAACCTCAGTCCTTAGTCTTGCTCAGATAGTCAGGTGGTAAGCTACACTGCATTGATCCAGTCTGCCTCGCACACAAGTAAAACCTCAGTCCTTAGTCTTGCTCAGATAGTCAGGTGGTAAGCTACACTGCACCAGGCCTACAAATCGCAGCTCTGTGTGTGTCCGGGAGTGTTATATATTATTATAAAATTATTGTTTATATTATTATAAGTTCAATACAAGTGAATATCTTTGGTAATTATACGTTGGTGACACTATGATAACCAACTTTTATGTATAAGGTAAGTGTAAATGTTTTATATTATTATAAGTTCAATACAAGTGAATATCTTTGGTAATTATACATTGGTGACACTATGATAACCAACTTTTATGTATAAGGTAAGTGTAAATGTTTATGTATAAGGTAAGTGTAAATGTTTTATGTATAAGGTAAGTGTAAATGTTTTATGTATAAGGTAAGTGTAAATGTTTTATGTATAAGGTAAGTGTAAATGTTTTATGTATAAGGTAAGTGTAAATGTTTTATGTATAAGGTAAGTGTAAATGTTTTATGTATAAGGTAAGTGTAAATGTTTTATGTATAAGGTAAGTGTAAATGTTTTATGTATAAGGTAAGTGTAAATGTTTTTTTAACGGTTACAAATGGATGGATGTGTATAGATTATAATTTGCATAAAAAATTTAGTTGTAGGGAGTTGGTTATTATTTTTTCCTCTATCATGCATTGCTCTATACTGTATGCTGAGCTATAATACTATAGGTTTGACTCCTGTAAGGAGATAAAGAAAACCTAATATTTAGTAGTGGCCCCGTAATCATTGACGAACATGCCTATTACATAAGGCATCCTCTTCAAACACTAATCCGCCGTAGTTTGAATCTACCGCGCAGAGCATTTAAAAAACTGAGGAGCCTTCATCATGAGCGCACGCGACCTCACTCATGGCTTCAGTCATTATGAATTGGGTTCTCACTACGAAAAAACTTCGTAAAAAATAAAAACAAAAAGAAAATAAGAATAACTATCCAATAAGCTTTCCATCATATCGTGGATGTACTTGTGTGGATTTCTGACCAGACGCTGAATCAGGCGTCATTCCTCCTTCACTGACATATCAAGTAAACCAAAATCCTTAATACATCAACGAATGGGAAGGGGACGGTCGGGAGGGCCCCAGTCGTCAATGATTACGGGGCCACTACTAAATATTAGGTTTTCTTTATCTCCTTACAGGAGTCAAACCTATAATTTATTAGTGGCCCCTCCATCATTGACGAACATGCCTGATATCTAAGACTGGAGGGGGACATTCGTAATCATATCATAACTCTAGAAAAGCAGATAATAAAAACAACCACATAGTATTCTTACTTTTGAAAAATGTATTTAATACGGCGTAGGCCGGAAATATACAAGAAAAAGGGGGTTCAGGCAGGTGCGTGCTTCAAAGAAGCCTGCCTGACAAAAATAGGTAACCCTGAAGATTCTGAACACAGATCTGTAGTTACAAAAGGCACCCCACTCAACGAGTGGTGACAAATAATAAGTTATAAGTTTATATGTGCACATCATAAACCCCAAAATACATGTGGAGATCAATTGCTAATGAACTCCATTGAACTAATGTTACATTGCTTTCGCAGCTAAAACTACTATAACAACACCGTTGTTTTGTACTAAACTTTGTACTAGCACAAATTCTCTCAGAGAAATTTTCATATCACATTTCAACCTTAAATTGTATCACAGTTCTCATACTCCGGCGGGGTCTAGGGTGTCCTATGTCAACTGACTGCACCCCCCCCCCCCTTTCCTTGAAAATAAACATAAGTGACTGCAGGGCCACCTAGACCCTCTGCCTTAAAGCTATACATGGTAAGGAAGGTTTGTCTAGAGCAACTGACAAGTATCTAGAGAGAAACGTATGATTAGACGCCCACAACTGTGTGGACGCAATATCTTCAACTGAAAAGTTTTTCAGGAAACGTAAAGAGGCCGCCCACTTGCGTAAATCGTGGGCCCTACCCACAACGCCGGGATTACTCTCTTTAATGACTTCTACTAGAAGAGAGGCTAATCGCCGTTTAAGTAAGCGTTTACCCGTACTCGCTACCCATAAAGCACCTTGGGGGTTATGAGGAGCTATTCTTAAATATTTGGTTAGAGCTTGCACTGGACATAAATTATGATGCACCTTTCCCCTTTTTAACGCCGGCACCGTGAATTCAGAAAACACGTGTGCACTATGCTCATTCTTGGCTACAAACGCCGGGGAGGGTGCAATGGAAATTGAATCATTAAGTCTACCAAACCTAAGACAATTAGGTGTGTTGCTCATCGCCGCCAGCTCAGACACTCTGTTTCCGGTGGCCAAAGCCAAAAGGAAAACTGCCTTCTTTAAGATTAAAGCAAAGTCTGCAGTATTTTGATACAGACGAGAATGAAGTAAAGACAAAGCTTTGTCCAGAGACCAAGTAGGCATGAGCTGACGGGGAGGTGGGCGGAGTTTAAAACACGCTCTCATAAATCCTGTTTCCTCCGCCACCGGTATGGATAGACCTGTAAGGTCGAAAAAGGGCACTCTAATCGCAGTTAAGTGATTCTTCAAAGTAACCACAGATAAACGTTTCTGCTCAAACAGATAGTTCAAGTAAAAACCAAAACCAACTGAGGGTACCGTTTGTTCGTTTAAACAATCCTCCAATGATTGATATTGTCGCTTAGTAGTATGAGTATATTGATTGAGCAATTTATTGGTCACATATGGTGCTAGCCACTTGGCCTCCTGAATGTCCATAATGCAAAAGTCAGCGAGGTCTCTAGGTTGCCAATCGTGTCTAAGTGGAAGTACCCGACGCGGAGCGATACCGGGTCCGGGCACCACATTATTAACTGCTGGCACCACACCTGCGCTGGCCACAGGGGCGCGATTAGCGAGACTAAGCCTCGATAAACTCGTAGTTTGTTCACTACGTGGCACATTAGTGACGCATCTGGCGGCGGAAACAGATAGATGGAGCTCCATCTGTTCCAGTCTGTCACTAGGGCGTCTGGCCCCCCTGCCGGCGTTATCGTCCGGCGGGTGAGGTATAGAGGGAGCTTGTGAGTCTCCTCGGACGCAAAAAGATCCACTTGTGGATGGGAGAGCTCCGCAATCATTAGGTCGAAAATGGGTTGCTTGAGCTCCCATTCTACTGTCGTGCTCTGTCTCCGGGACAGAGCGTCTGCCCAGACGTTCGCTACGCCTGGGAGATAAGATGCGTGAAGATAAATATCTAGACTGGTGGCTAGAACAAAAATCTCTTCCGACACGAGTAGCAACTTCCTTGACCTCGTTGACCCTTGTTTCTGAATACAGTGAACTGCATTCAGATTGTCCATTCTGAAGGCCACTGACTTGCCCCGTAACGCCGGGCCGTGAGCCTGAAGGAAATACAATGGGACTAGTAACTCTTTGACATTTATGTGAGAGATTTCTAAGTGGGACCAAAGTCCCTGACCCTGGTGCCCCTGATTTGACTGAAATCCCCACCCTATGGTGCCTGACGCATCCGTGTCTACCCATACCGTTGGAGGAGGAGAGGTCCATGACATGATTGAGTGCAATGTTTCCCTCTTCGCCCAGACCGCTAGTAAGGTGTGGATTAATTTTGGTATGGGCCATAATTTTCCCGCCGGTAAGAGTGGGAAATATTTGTTGCCCTCCAATATTAATCGTTTTACTTTCAACCGGCCCAACTTGACAGTTAGCTGAATCCAGTTGAGAGAGCCGACCAGAGACTCCCAGACTCTTCGTGTCGTAGTCAGACTGTGAAGAAACCTGAACAGTTTCCTGCGAAACCTGTTGCGATTGTCCACACTCTGACTCAGAGTGAGAGCGGCGGTGTCCCAGACCAGCCCTATCCACTGAATTACTCTTGAGGGAACAAGGTTTGACTTTACCAGATTTACCTTGAAGCCTAGAGTTTTGACATGATTTAAAATGATATTGACATGTTTTATGCATAATTGTTGTGTCTCTGCCACCACCAGCCAGTCGTCTAGATACCACAACACTCTGATTCCCTGTTTTAACAATGGCATCAGGGCTTGCCGGACTAGTTTCGTGAATAATCGAGGTGCTAGGTTCAAACCGAACGGCATCCTCTGAAAAACAAAATTTTGGTGCCTGATCCTCAAGGCCAGAAACCTTTGAAATCTTTTGTTGACCGACACGTGCCAATAGGCGTCTGTCAGGTCTAGGGAACACATCCAGCCACCCGGCGGAAGTGTTAGCCTGATTTGATGAACTGTTAACATTCTGAAAGACTCGTTGTAAATGTGAAGATTCAGATACGACAGGTCTACGACCGGCCTCATCTGAACACTGTCCCGTTTGGGAACCAAAAACAGTTTTGACGTGAATACAGGGTAATCTGGGGGTACCGGGATGATGACATTCTTGGCAATCATCTCCTGGACCAGCAACTCCACCTCTAATGAAACACAATTTGCCGTTGTCGGCTGACGTAAGCGAGGTCGCCGGAGCCACTGCCAAGTGATGCCTTTGCGTGCCACCATCCGTGCCCAGGTTTTTAACGGCCATGCTTGGTGACACGTTCGGAACGACCCAGTTAGCAGACAAGGGTTCGCCGGCTGTACTTCCCTCGGTTCCTCCGGCTCTAAGGTAGGCACTGGGAGTGAGAAAGACTTTAGTTTTTTGATGGTGGGTTTGGTGGTGTTGGACGCTTCGCCGGCTGGCTGGTGTGGGCCGAAGACTGGCCCTGCCCCGGCTTATACTGGCCGCGTCCCCTCTGTCCTGAAAACCCTCTCTGTCTATGCCTGAACTGACCCAGGGGGGATTGGGAGGACTTAGGCGGAAGAAACGGCTTAGAACCCCCTGGCTGAGCTTTAGTAGGAGGCTTAGGTTTGGGGAAGTTAAATGCGGGTTTCTTAGCCTGTGCGGGACTGTGCTTCACGGCCTGTGCCATGTTAAACACTGTTCGCCATACATCAGGGGACATTAAAGAAGGTGTAAGTACTGGGGACATTACCACCTGGTTAGCAATGCGATCAGGCAGCTTGCGAACTAATGACATTCTAAGATCCTGTCGTGCTCGCACCGCCTCAAGTAAGGCTGTGCGTATGTCACCTAAGGATTGAATTGACGACTGAAGAATCAGACGCCGGGATAATTCAACTGATCTTCGAGCATCCGCGTCTGCGATTGCCTGAGTAGACCTGAGTAAAGACTTAGCCACCTGTTGAGAAACTATGTACTGTGAAAACAGGCGGAAAGCTTTTCCCCTTAGCCTAAATTCTCTGTCTAGGTGAGAAGGGGTAGGGGTAATGAATGGTTCCTTTAGTTCACAAAGATTAATCTTAGGGGCAGCTAAAAAGGAAAATAAAGCTGACGGAACTCCGCCGGCAGAACCTACCGGCATTGAGAACCATGAATGTGTATCCTGAGGGATCTGGTGGGAAGATTTAGAAGTGAAAGTGGTTGCAAAGTTTTGAGCCTCTACCTCCCAATCCACCCAAGGTCCTGGTCCTAACTGTCCCACCTTCAACACTGGATTAGCTGTCTCGTCTGTGACGGTCTGTAAATCTAGTTCAGGAGTAATAGCCAACAGAGCCTTAATATCATTAAACCCATCCAGCTTAGACCAGTCTGAAAAAAGTTTTGAAGCTGAGGCAGGGGGTAAAGCAGGCTTAGATGCATAAACAAAATAATCCTGATGATAATAACTAGGTATAGCCTTGATATTTACGTCCAAAACATTACCCAAGGCATCCAATGCCCTTAATTTCTTAGACTTATTTCCCTGGATAAACCACTCACGTGGTACCGGGAGTTCCCCTGACAAGGTAGGCTGGGCAAGCTCTGGCTTAGAGGGGTTCAAAGGGACCCATGACTCGTCTGGCCCATAAAGCAGGGGCATAGCTACCTTTCTAAGAGGCGCTTTGTCTAGAGGGGGTGGATTAACATCCGTAATGACCCTGACATTTGACGTAGTGAATGCCGCCGTAGCTGGCTTAGAGCTCCCTGCCGGTGACAGAGTAGGAGGGTTAGGAATCTTAGATAAATCGATTGACGTTATCAGAGGCCGTACCGCAGAACCTGTCAAGGGAGCCCCCAAGTCCATTGTGGGGTTTTCTCGTTGTTGATTAAAGAATTTTGATAGAGCATGAGTAAGTAACCCATCAATTTCTTGTGCTGTAACAAACTGGTTAGGTGCAGAACTTTCAGGTGAATTAGTATTATCATGGGCGGCGTCCAGGCCTGAGCCTGACCCTTGTCCTTCCCTATCTGAAATTAATGACACTTCATCTTGTTCCTCCCGATCCTCCTGAGAAGACCCCGCCGAGGCAGGGGCACCTTGTTTCCAAGATAAATCAGGGATAGAGGATGGGGTCGCCGCGTCCCTGTGGACATCGGCTACTGTGTGACTCGTATGAGTCGGACGTGGATGGTCAGACCCTGGCTGAGCAAATCGCCAAACACCGAGGCTCTGGCCTACGCTCTCTTGAGAGTCTGAAACATTCTCAATTATTGAATATCCTGAACTCTCCATTTCTAGGGTTAAAATATCAATAGGTAAATCTTGTTTAGGGACAGGCGCTTCACTATACTCTGAGGCTGTAACAGAAACATTGTCAGGTGTAGAGGTACGA
The DNA here is from genome assembly GCA_032716605.1 of Paralithodes platypus. Taxonomy (NCBI): domain Eukaryota; kingdom Metazoa; phylum Arthropoda; class Malacostraca; order Decapoda; family Lithodidae; genus Paralithodes; species Paralithodes platypus. The sequence goes on from CM064509.1 coordinate 5,603,244, forward strand.
TGAGATGCACTAGACTTAGTAGAATGTCGAGAGGACTTCTTATGGGAATCCTTTTTGGAGGATTTGTGGCTACGGTGTGACCGCGAACTGGACCTAGGTTTGGAAGAATCACCACCATGGCCCCTGGGGGAAGCTTCAGTCTTGCACTTCTTACTAGCCGGGGAAGAGGCCCGACTTGAAGACCGTTGTCTGAGGGGTGACCTTGACCTCGATCTCGCCTGCGACGAGGAGGTGGCTGCCGGGGGAGTAGGCTCTCTCGGGCGTTTAAACGTCTCCACAGACGATACAGAATCCTGGCTAGTCTCTGTCGGCTTAAAACCCCTTACTCTAGAGGTACGTTTAGGGGGAGGGTGCTCTGACAGCAACTTATCCCAAAGTGGGACGTTGTCACATTGAAGTGACTTATGTGCGACAATGGTAGTGTAGGCCGACATTTGTTGTCTGACCTCTCTCAACGCTACCGCCGCGGTCTTGTCATTGTCACACAGGACTTTATTGGTTAATTGGGAGCAAAAAGAACAATTACGTGTAACCCAGAGACCCCTTGAACGGTCTAGACATCTAACACACCTTATGCAAAGGGTATGTGCAAAAATTGGGATACCCGCGCAAGTAGGGGTAATGCACAGGGCAAAAACTGGGGTCACATTAGCCATGACAGAGACTGGTGTGAGGAAACTACCGCCGGGTCTGTATTGGTCCGCCGGAGCTCAGCTCTGGAAAAATAAAGAAAAATTTCCAGGAATTAATGCTCATAAGGTTAACCCAAGTGTTCGCATACAAGTGTTAATAACCCGCCGGGTAACGGGATGCAAAGACACAGCTAACACATCTCGCCACGCGGCTGGGTATAAAGAGGCTAAACAAGTCTTCTTAGCTAAGAACATGAAGAATACCCTCTGATATAATGGTCCAGTATGGCACTAATAGTCTGTAGGAGGTGGTGACTGTCTCAAGATTCAATTTTGTAACAAAGCCCCCCCTCATAAAGACGCCGGCCCTTGAAATATTTTAGTAGAATAGCCCAGGGCAGGAATATACGAGATCTGATTTTTTAACGAATTGTCCCAAACGATCGTCGTAAAAATAGAAGGCGGCGATACTGAAAGTATCACCCAATTAAGGTTAATCGAAATTGAATTTGTTTATAAATTCCTTAGTTCCTTTACTTAGGGGCACCCGCCGGGTGTGGAAATCGATTTGGTTAAACCTCACTGATCCTTCAAATGCCGTAAGAGTAAAGGCAGCGATACACAGAGTATCACCCACATGGATTGGTTAACTATAAGAGACCTAAGTCGTTTTATCCCACCCTGCTAAGGTGCACCCGCCGGGTGAGAAGTCTAAAAGTTAACCCCACAAGTTCCTGACCCCACTACTTTGTAAAAGATCGCCGGGGAGGAACGCCTAAACAACAGCTAGGTTTTCCCCGTGGTTTGTCGTAAACCAGGTAGAAAAACCTATAAAAAACGAGTGTTCTCACGAACGTCGTTTCTTTATATATAACTAAATATATATGTAAGGATGGGTACAGCCATCCCGCCGGGAATTATAAAGGAGGCCTGAAACCAGGCACCCACAGATACGCAGTCCTGGAGAGCCACAGACACCTCCCCTCGCCGGGGAACCAGCCAGTGTTAAAAACCACGTGTGGCCTAACACTGCTCATCGGTCAGGATTTTTCACGGTGAAACCGAGAAAAACCCGCCGGAAGGCAAACCCCACCCTGAACAGACACCATCTGAACAATACGACACGAGGAGAGACACGCACGACTAACCAAGGTCACAACATAATCCGTGGAATTAGCCAATACACAACTAAACCAGGAAACAAATATAGTCCGAGGAATTAGCCAATACACAACTAAAACCCGGATACACATGACACAGTAGGGCATATTTATAAAATAAATAATAACACTAGACATGTGGCAAAGCTACGAGCGGCTGGCTAGGCCTAGGTAGACGGCATGAAAATAGTTGAAATATAAACACACACTGGAATATCACAACAGGAACCACCGCCAACACACCACCGAAGCGATAACTTCCCAACCCCGGGAAGCCTGACACGGACCCAGAAAAAACTTCACTAAGTGAAGAAAAATACGCTGGGAACGTCAGCAAACACACAGCTTACCTCATCAGAAGGATAAAAGGCAGCAATTATTAACGCGTAATGAAAGCCGCCTGCATCACCAACTAAACCAAACTGTGAAAAGTTCACGTGTCCACAACAGGACCACGAGGGTACATCCGAAATAGATGCCCCATACATACGACCCAAAATACATTGCACTGCGGGCAACCAGCCCAGGACACTCCTGCTACGCCTATCCTAACCTTACTCGATACATCCCAGAGTAAACAAATGAGAAAAAACTCACTAGGGACGCCACGAATGCGGAACCAGCGGAGCCTGAAAGGTACGTCCGGGCAGGCTGAGCGCAGAGCAAAGAAGGAGGAATGACGCCTGATTCAGCGTCTGGTCAGAAATCCACACAAGTACATCCACGATATGATGGAAAGCTTATTGGATAGTTATTCTTATTTTCTTTTTGTTTTTATTTTTTACGAAGTTTTTTCGTAGTGAGAACCCAATTCATAATGACTGAAGCCATGAGTGAGGTCGCGTGCGCTCATGATGAAGGCTCCTCAGTTTTTTAAATGCTCTGCGCGGTAGATTCAAACTACGGCGGATTAGTGTTTGAAGAGGATGCCTTATGTAATAGGCATGTTCGTCAATGATGGAGGGGCCACTAATAAATATAGCTGTATAACTCACAGTGTGAGAACATATTTTTACTGATAAATACTTTTATTTAAATATTCATATTAAAAACTATTGACGATAGACAAATTCTGATTTAACCGTTGGAAAGTGTGTGATTTTTTTTTTTTTATTATATATATAAAAATCTATTGTCATCACTCAAAATTTTGAAGTCAGATCATATATAAAAAACAGAAATCTTTAGTCGGCATCAATTTGATCTATGATTATTCAATGCTTTGTGGGTTTTTCTATGGTAACATTATGGGTTTGACAACCCTAAGGGAAGGAAGGAAAACCTAATATTTAGCAGTGGTTCTCTCCGTCAATGACGTGAGAGCCTATATGTAGTATATGGCCTCTTCCGGGTCTCTAAAGACCCAGTTTAACATTCCAACTTTCGGTCGAGAACCATAACACTCCTAGAGGATACCCTCTAATAATTCCTAAGGAACGTTGTAGTATTTATTTTAGTTTCTAATACGATACTACTATTGTGGGGGATAAATCAACAGTCATTTAGAAGTATGTATACTTTATTTAACAAACTTCCTAACTACTCTAATAACGGGTCCTTTGTTCGGGCCGAGATGAGTTCAAGACACAGATTGAATATTACGTCGATTCATGATAGGTTGTACTTTGGACCCCTAGAGCTCCCGTTACTCCCTAGCTGAATTCCCGCTATTCAGGTATTGACTCAAGTCGACTTCGATCCAACAAACACGTTATTAGTTAATAATCCTAAATAATTTGATCTGAGCCCTGCTGTGTCTACTGTTGAGACCAGGGCCTAATGAATCAATCCCTATTTACCTAATCTAAACAAAAGTGATTTTCTTCCTCTATTCTTAAGAATTAACCACGTCCACTGGGCCTTCTGTGTCTATTCCCGAGACCAAGGCTTCAATACATATAATCTATTAACTCATCCGACACAAACGTCATTACTACACAAGTACCTTAAAACTTATATAAAGTCTCACAAATTTACCGGCCGGAATCACAAGTTCCCTCTCAAATATAATATTGGGTTCTGTCACCCAGTTACTCCCAGTTACATTGGTTTACAATATTTACCTCAATAACACCCTCGAATTATACTCTCACGTAATCCTATTACAAACACGCTATGTTTACAATATACCTTAATCAATAAACGTTCAAACAAAAGATAAGCTGTGACTCCAAAACGCCTACACGGAACAGATTCACAATTATATTCCTTTACATAACTTCTGAGGAATTCTTTGTTATACGTGATATCCCTTTACACTTTTCCAAGCCTGTCCCAATGACCCTTCCTATTTATATGGATATAACTTCCTTTCTAAATCACAAGAAACCTGTGAGTCGTATGGACTAGTGTCCTTCTATATAGTTTCCTTATTAACAAATTAGTTCATGATTTTAGGGGGACTAGTGTCCTTTCCTAGCTATAGCTGATCTATCGGGCAACTAAACAAAACTGTTTCCCCTTGAGCTTATTGGTTGCCCCTCAGTCTAGAAGAATGTATCTTTTCCTCCCCTCTTTACTTTATACCGGTACTTAAATCTTTCCTATCAGATAACTAATTAATACACATCATCATTTTATAAATACATATTAGTCTAAATTCTTTTTCCTTTAGTTTCGTCCTAGAAAGACACATCAATTTTTAGTGGAACCACCAGGTTAGTCAAACATTTTCTCTCTTTCTTTTTTAATCTTATGCGGGCTCAATATGGGTCCTTAAACAAATATATTTATGGGTGCTGGAATCAGGTGTGAGTCTGGAACTGTGTTTTACCACCTCAGAGCTGGCCAATAGCTCCTCTGGAAATCCTCACTCCCGTCCACTTTCTGTCATCCCTCTTGAATTGCTTGACTGTGTGTGTGTGTAGACTAGCAATGTGACGACAGGTGGCAGGTTACTGAAGGTGTAACCTACGAGTGGGCGAAAGTGAGGAGAGATCAGGGGTGGTCTGTACTGTTGCTGTAGATAAGGGCAGGGTAGCTGGAATGGTTGGCTCCTGGTTTCCCTTTGTGCCCGAGCGAGAGAGCTCAAGCGGGTTGCAAGAAGCTAACCCGGTGAGTTCCGAGGGGTGAGTGACCCCTGTAACCCCTCCGCGCCAGACTTTATAGTCCCGCCTTCAGCTCTCCCGCGCTGTGATTGGCTGAGCGGCACGCGCGGCAGCCCGCTCACTCTGAATTCTTGCCTCCTCCACCTCCACTCTTCTCCTAAAAAATAAGTTCCTGGAAGCTGGTTATAAACATCTTTCAGTGGCTTACGGGAGTACAGGGCTGGCACCGAAGTATTGGATCGAGTATAACCAGAGGAAACTGCTCGGGAAGAGAAAGAGAGCGACTTTTGAGGTGAGGTAGAGAGTTCAGCTCCGTGCTCCAATAATGGAGGCCGCTAATTGGTTGGCTGGGAAGGTGTGGCGTGTTGTGGCCGAGAACTGTCAAAGTCAGCTGACGGTGCAAGCAAATAGAAGGGAACGCGGTGATTGGCGGAGGGCTTTTCTACTTTAAATGTCATTGTTGTGGAATCCACTACAAATAAAAATAAAAATAGAAAGAAGTAACACTCAGTTTGAACAGCGCGCCAGTTTTGTTTTACTTCCGCCATTTTGTCCTCGTAGCTTCTCATACACAGATGCCAAGACGAGCCATCTTGTGTTCTTCTTCCTCTAATGTTATATGTAGTTGGGCATGTGTATGGGAATGGGAAGACTAGCTGTCATTGACTACGGAATCACTGCTAAATTATAGGCTTGAGCCCTGAAGGGGAGAAGGGAAAACCTAATATTTAGTAATGGCCCCGGAATCATTGACGATATGCCTATTATATAATAGCTACCTTTCAAGCCCTTGAGTTAGCTGTTTGAAACACCCGCCGCAGGAAGAGAAGAGGAGCCACGCTCGTAAGGGTACGCTTATGCTCTTACAGAATCGTCCTTATGATTGGGCACTCACTAAAAAAAAACTTTGTAAATAATAAAAAAAGAAAAAACACATCAAGAACTGCTATAATCAATTTGTGGATATTTTCCTATGCGCAGCAGACGCTGATCCTCATGCGTCATCTCAGCCTTCAATGACATATCAAGATTACTTAAATATCAACAAATGGGAAGGGGATGGAGGGAGGGCCCACGTCGTCAATGATTCCGGGGCTAATACGAAATATTAGGTTTTCCCTTCTCCCATTCGGGGCTCAAACTTATAATTTATTAGTGGCCCCTTCATCATTAACGATCTGCCTGATCTCACAAGACTGGAGGGGGACATTCGTGACAATATCCAAAACCACTAACAAATCCAATAATAGGTTGAAAACCAAACACCACAATAGCACTCTTAATTTTTGTATTGTATACATACAATATAGTGTATACAAAATGGAAAGAAAGCAGAGAGCGTACTTCGCAGAATTCTGCTTATAAATACTTTACTTTGTACATGAATCCCTGATTCTGTTGACATAATAAAGATAAATCTCTGACACACCCTTGTCAGAATTCAGGAAAGGTATAAAATATGTAATAAACTTCCGACATAAATAATTTGTCCTTATCCTAATTGTACTATTTAGTAGTAGTCTCTACGTTATCCAACGTAGGGCTTATAAGTTCAGCCGCTGGGACAGCGGGCCGATTTATCGGTGCTACATGTGCAGTCCAATATCTTCTAGAGTAGCACCTAAAATCTCTACTAGGTACGTTGTACACACTTCGAGACTACTTGTTGAGAATAGAAAACGAAAAAGGTAGGGTAGAAAAAATTAAAATAATTGCCCACTCAATCTAGCTTCCCTCTGGACGCATGCGCGAACTCAACATACCTGCCCTCAGCCAGGTACAACCATCAGTTTTCTGCACACCCTCGGTCCGACTAGCACAAATTTTTGTTGCTCTTGTGTTGATGTCTTTTTCCACCCCTTCGCTTCTTTAGGTGAGTTGTAAGCCTTCTCAGGGCTGTTCCCGGGGGCGGGGTAGTTTTCCCCCAGTCTCTGTCGTGTCGGCACTTGAACCTCTCATTGCTGTATGTTCAACGCCGTTAAGCTCAGGTAGCCCTATCTTATTTTTATTCGTTAATGAAATAATTTAATAGCTGAATCATAATAAACATATATATTTTCTATGATTATATTATGATAATATTGTGTTTATTTATAGTAATTTATTTTAATACAATTAAATATAAATTAAATTAATTAGTATACTTTATGATTTTGCTCACCAGCTCTGCTTTCAATGTGTTAATGAGCTATGGGAGCTTTTAATTTTCATAAACCTTTACGGGACTCGGACGAGGGCTCCCGTTCAGGGAGTATACCGAGCTCGCAAGCGAGGGACAGCCACAGCCAAGGTGTATGGCGATACTCACAGTCGTACCTCACCCGCCGGACGATAACGCCGGCGGGCGGACCTGACGCTCTGATGACGGACGAGAACAGGTTGAGTTCCATTTATCTCTTTTCCGCCGCCAGACGCGTCTCTAATGTGCCACGTAGTCAACAAACTACAGGATTAGCGAGGCGTAGTCCCGCTAATCGCGCCCCTGTGGTACCAGCATTGGAACACGTGGTGCCCGCACCCAGTGTCCCTCCTGGTCGGGTTGTTCCCCTTAGAACACAATTGGCAACCTAGAAACCTCGCGGACTTGTTCATTTTGGACATTCAGGAGGCCAAGTGGCTAGCACCTTATGGTAGCGACGTGACCAAGATATTCACGAATCAATATACCCAGTCTACAAAGCGACAGTTTCAATCGCATTAGAAAGCTTTTACGTCTCGGATTCTTAGAACAAAACAAACTGTGCCCTCGGTGGCGTTGGTTGTTTATTATTTATTTAACTGTTCATGCTGAAACATTTATCTGAAAGTGATTTATGTGGGCAGGTTTTAAACTCCGCCCACCTCCCCGTCAGCTCAGGCCTACATGGTCTCTGGACAAAGCATCGTCGTTATTCTCGTTCCCGTATGTACCAAACACTGCAGATTTTACAAAAGGGCAGCATTCCTTATGGCTTTGGCTACCGGGAACAGAGTATCTGAGCTGGCGGCGATGAGCAACGCACCTAATTGCCTCAGGTTTGATAGGCTTCATGAGTGTATTCACATTGCACCTTCCCCAGGATTCATAGCCGAGATTGAGCACAGTGAACACGTGTTTTCAGAGTTCACGGTGCCGGCGTTAAACAGGGGAAAGGCGCACCATCTTTTTTGCCCAGTGCAAGCTCTAACCAAATATTTAAGAGTGGCACCTCTAAATCACCAGGGGGCTTTATGGGTCGCGAGTCCGGGTGAACGATTGATGGAGCGTACACTGGCTTCTCTCTTGGTCGAGGACTTTAAAGAGAAGTATCCCGGCATTGTGGGTAAGACCCACGATTTACGCAAGGGGACAGCCTCTTTACGTTTCCTTAATAATCTTTCGGTGGAAGTTATTACGTCCACACAGTTGTGGGCCTCTAATCAGGAGTTTTTGCCTCGATACCTTTCAGTAGCTCTGGACAAAACTTCCTTGCCATGTATAGCTTTACGGCAGAGGGTCTAGGTGGCCCTTTTAGTCACGTTTTGTTTAATTTCAAGAAAAGGGGGGGGAGGGTGCAGTCAGTGTGACATAGGACACCCTAGACCCCTCCGGAGTATGTGTTCGGAACATACGAGCTGTGATACTGGTTGTAGGCATTGTATTATAAAATTTCTCTGTAGTATTCATTGCAGGAAATTGTGCTAAAGGCCAATAGTAGTGTTACGACAATTCTTGTTGTAAGTAGCTTTGGCTGTGAAGCAATAGATTTTTGAGAAATCTCGGTAGTGGCAACTACGACTTTTACTTTTGCAGTAATTACTTCTACATAAGTACACGAGTTCAGTACTTCTACGAATGTACAAGAATTAATTTATGTTTGGTTATATTTTTAGGAATATATCCACTAGTTAATGGGGTTTATATGTGCACATGTAAACTTATAAGTTTTTAGTTTTCACCACTTACTTTAAGTGGGGTGCCTTCTTAACTAGCAGATCTGTGCACAGTCTCAGAGTTAACCCTTTTTCAAGCAGGCTTCTTTGAAACACGCTCCTGCTTGTACCCCTTTTTGAAGATTTAGGCTGTATAAAGTTTATGCACCCGAATATCTCTTTTTTACAAAAGTAAGAATACTATGTGGTTGTTTGATTATCTGCTTTTCTAGAGTTATGATATGATTACGAATGTCCCCCTCCAGTCTTAGAAATCAGGCATGTTCGTCAATGATGGAGGGGCCACTGATAAATTATAGGTTTGACTCCTGTAAGGAGATAAAGAAAACCTAATATTTAGTAGTGGCCCCGTAATCATTGACGACTGGGGCCCTCCCGACCATCCCCTTCCCATTCGTTGATGTATTAAGGATTTTGGTTTACTTGATATGTCAGTGAAGGAAGAATGACGCCTGAATCAGCGTCTGGTCAAAGATCCACACAAGTACATCTACGATATGATGGAAAGCTTATTGGATAGTTATTCTTATTTTCTTTTTGTTTTTTATTTTTTACAAAGTTTTTTCGTAGTGAAAACCCAATTTATAATGACTGAAGCCATGAGTGAGGTCGCGTGCGCTCATGATGAAGGCTCCTCAGATTTTAAATGCTCTGCGCGGTAGATTCAAACTACGGCGGATTAGTGTTTGAAGAGGATGCCTTATGTAATAGGCATGTTCGTCAATGATTATGGGGCCAGTACTAAATATTAGGTTTTCTTTATCTCCTTACAGGAGTCAAACCTATAATATATATATATATATATATATATATATATATTATACCTGTATAATATAATTGCTTATTGCTTTAACCCGTTGAGCCCCGGCTAGTTATGATATTTTGTTCACCCCAGTCCCAAGCCATTTTCACTTCTTTTTTTTTTTTTGCTAAAATGGTAGACAAGGATGAGAAATGAAAAAAATAAAAATAAAAAATCACCTCGGATATTTGGGTGGGGGGGGGGGGGCCTCAAAAAAAATTGTTGAGCCAAAATGGAAGAGAATGGTGAGAAATGAAGAAAAAAAACTCACCTCGGTCATTTGGGGGGCGGGGTCGAAAGTTCGTCTCCCCCGCATGACCACCCGCCCGGGAGCACTAGGGTGAAAACTGAGTATGGCATTGTACGGCATCCATCCTAAGGAGTTTCTCACATAAATCTCAAGCCTCTAGCTCCCATACGACCGGAGTAATGAAGGTTCAAAGTGGCGGTGAACTAAGGGTGTAAAGTATCCCCACTAAGCCCACCACCACCAGCCGCGCGGCTGTCTCGGCCCGCTCACACCTACTGGCCCGGCTCCCACACACACTACGGTACCTCCCCCTCCTATTCTCCCGCCATTTCCTACCTTACGAGCCACGTAAGTGTTTTTTATATGTCGGACGCACGTGATGCGTCGCTGGGAGTTGGTGATCAAACACTGCCGACGCATCACGTGCGACGCTGGGTCTCACTGGGTTAATGACCTCAATATAGCTTTTTATATGGCTTCAGAATGCTCCTAGAATTGCTCATATTTAAAAAAAAATCTCGGGGGGGCTTCCAGCGCCCCCCCGAACCCCCCAGCTGATTAGGCTCGCTGCGCTCGCCACCCACCCCTGCGGGAAGGTGGGAACAGGAGGGGCCTCAGAAACAGCCTTTGCCCCTCCCAAGGATAAATGAAATGACGCCCCTGCTCTTGCGTACTGCGGTCCCCTTCATAGTGTGGGGCTTTGAGGTCCTCTTGCGTACTGCAGTCCCCTTCATAGTGTGGGGCTTTGAGGTACTCTTGCGTACTGCGGTCCCCTTCATAGTGTGGGGCTTTGAGGTCCTCTTGCGTACTGCGGTCCCCTTCATAGTGTGGGGCTTTGAGGCCCTCTTGCGTACTGCGGTCCCCTTCATAGTGTGGGGCTTTGAGGTCCTCTTCCCGCACTGACTAGTCCCCAGCCCAGAATGGCACAGCCTACACCCTCTTATCCACGGTATAGTAACATAAGGAGGTAGGCGCATGGCGGTAGTATTGGAACCACGACAGTCACTTGTTTGGGCCTCCGTGACGTCACTGAATGACTCCTGTACCGTCTCCCAAGCTAAATATGGTGTTCTAACAGGATCAGTATATTGCGTTTTCCACCGAAAATGTAATGTGACATGGATAAACATATACATATATAGTGTGACAGGACCCTAGTCTATTTGCTAAAGTTGTTATTTTTTGCATTTGAAGAATATATTATAGGTTTGACTCCTGTAAGGAGATAAAGAAAACCTAATATTTAGTAGTGGCCCCGTAATCATTGACGAACATGCCTATTACATAAGGCATCCTCTTCAAACACTAATCCGCCGTAGTTTGAATCTACCGCGCAGAGCATTTAAAAACTGAGGAGCCTTCATCATGAGCGCACGCGACCTCACTCATTGCTTCAGTCATTATGAATTGGGTTCTCACTACGAAAAAACTTCGTAAAAAATAAAAACAAAAAGAAAATAAGAATAACTATCCAATAAGCTTTCCATCATATCGTGGATGTACTTGTGTGGATCTTTGACCAGACGCTGATTCAGGCGTCATTCTTCCTTCACTGACATATCAAGCAAACCAAAATCCTTAATACATCAACGAATGGGAAGGGGATGGTCGGGAGGGCCCCAGTCGTCAATGATTACGGGGCCACTACTAAATATTATTTTTATTAATCTCACCACCACACCCCCAGTGAAATTAATTAAAGTATATATGATCCACCGGGATTCGAACCTGGGTTATCACACACATATTTTTGCCACCTTAACCATTACACCACCAGGACGGTTAAAGGTTTATGCACACGCCTACGACTTATTATCCATTCTCGAATACTGGATATTAATCTAATCATGTTCATATTCCCAACCGCACTATGGTAGCCTACTGTTTAAGTGAGAGGAAAGAATATTAGGTTTTCTTTATCTCCTTACAGGAGTCAAACCTATAATTTATTAGTGGCCCCTCCATCATTGACGAACATGCCTGATTTCTAAGACTGGAGGGGGACATTCGTAATCATATCATAACTCTAGCAAAGCAGATAATCAAACAACCACATAGTATTCTTACTTTGAAAATATATTTAAATACGGCACAGACCATATAAATACAAAAAAGGGGTTCAAGCAGGTGCGTGCTTCAAAGAAGCCTGCTTGACAAAAAAGGGTAACTCTGGAGATTCTGTGAACAGATCTGTAGTTACAAAGGCACCCCCACTCAACGAGTGGTGACAAAAATAACAAGTTATAAGTTTACATGTGCACATAATAAACCCCATAATATTCGTGAAAATAATATGCAAAAGATCTCCACTGTTTAATACTAAATTGCTTTCACAGCTAAAACTACTATAACAACCCCGTTGTTTTGCACTAACATTGTACTAGCACAATTTCTCGCAGAGAAATTTTCATATCACATTAACCATAAATTGTATCACAGCTCTTACACTCCGGCGGGGTCTAGGGTGTCCTATGTTACACTGACTGCACCCCCCCCCCCCCTTTCCTTGAAAATAAACAAAAGTGACTGAAGGGCCACCTAGACCCTCTGCCTTAAAGCTATACATGGTAAGGAAGGTTTGTCTAGAGCAACTGACAAGTATCTAGTCAAAAACATATGATTAGACGCCCACAACTGTGTGGACGAAATATTTTCTACTGAAAAATTCTTCAGGAAACGTAAAGAGGCTGCCCATTTGCGTAAATCGTGGGCCCTACCCACAACACCGGGATTACTCTCTTTAATGACTTCGACCAGAAGAGAAGCTAATCTCCGTTTCAGTAAGCGTTTACCCGTACTCGCTACCCATAAAGCACCTTGGGGGTTTAGAGGAGCCACTCTCAAATATTTGGTTAGAGCTTGCACTGGACATAGATTATGGTGCACCTTTCCCCTTTTTAACGCCAGCACCGTGAACTCAGAAAACATGTGTGCACTGTGCTCATTCTTGGCTACAAATCCCGGGGAAGGTGCAATATGAATACATTCATTAAGTCTACCAAACCTAAGGCAATTAGGTGTGTTGCTCATCGCCGCCAGCTCAGACACTCTGTTCCCGGTGGCCAAAGCCAAAAGGAATACAGCCTTTTTTAAGAGTAATGCAAAATCTGCAGTATTTTGGTACAGACGAGAGTGAAGTAAAGACAATGCCTTGTCCAGAGACCAAGTAGGCATGAGCTGATGGGGAGGTGGGCGGAGTTTAAAACATGCCCTCATAAAACCTGTTTCCTCCGCTACCGGTATGGAGAGACCTGTAAGGTCTAAAAAGGGCACTCTAATCGCAGTTAAGTGACTTTTTAACGTTACCACAGATAAACGTTTCTGCTCAAACAGATAATTTAAATAATTGAAAACTAATGCTACTGAGGGCACAGTCTGTTCTGTTCTAATGATCCAAGAAGTAAAGGTTTGCCAATGTGATTGATACTGTCGTTTCGTAGACTGAGTATATTGATTTAATAATTTATTGGTCACATCTCTACCGTATGGTGCTAGCCACTTGGCCTCCTGAATGTCCATAATGCAAAAGTCAGCGAGGTCGCTAGGTTGCCAATCGTGTCTAAGTGGAAATACCCGACCGGGAGCGACACCGGGTGCGGGCACCACGTCTTTAATTGCTGGTACCACAACTGTGCCGGCCACAGGGGCGCGACTAGCGAGACTAAGCCTCGATAATCTCGTAGTTTGTTCACTACGTGGCACATTAGTGACGTGTCTGGTGGCGGAAACAGATAGATGGAGCTCCATCTGTTCCAGTCTGTCACTAGGGTGTCTGGCCCCCCTGCCGGCGTTTTCGTCCGGCGGGCGAGGTATAGAGGGAGTTTGTGAGTCTCCTCGAACGCAAACAGATCCACTTGTGGATGGTAGAGCTCTGCAATCATTTGGTTGAAAATGGGTTGCTTGAGCTCCCATTCTACTGTCGTGCTCTGTCTCCGGGACAGAGCGTCTGCCCAGACGTTTGCTACGCCTGGGAGATAAGGTGCGTGAAGATAAATGTCTAGTCTGTTGGCTAGAGTAAAAATCTCTTCAGACACGTTTAGCAACTTCCTTGACCTCGTTGACCCCTGTTTCTGAATACAGTGAACTGCGTTCAGATTGTCCATTCTGAAGGCCACCGACTTGCCCCTTAAAGCAGGGCCGTGAGCCTGAAGGAAATACAAGGGGACTAGTAATTCTTTGACATTGATGTGGGAGATTTCTAAGTGGGACCAAAGCCCCTGACCCTGGTGCCCCTGATTTGACTGAAATCCCCAACCTATTGTGCCTGACGCATCCGTGTCTACCCATACTGTTGGCGGAGGAGAGGTCCATGACATTATTGAGTGCAACGTTTCCCTCTTCGCCCAGACCGCTAGTAAGGTGTGGATTAATTTTGGGATGGGCCATAACTTTCCCGCCGGTAAGAGTGGGAAATATTTGTTGCCTTCCAATATTAAACGTTTTACTTTCAACCGGCCCAACATTACAGTTAGTTGAATCCAGTTGAGAGAGCCGACCAGAGACTCCCAGACCCTCCGTGTCGTAGTCAGACTATGAAGAAACATGAACAGTTTCCTGCGAAACCTGTTGCGATTGTCCACACTCTGACTCAGAGTGAGAGCAGCTGTGTCCCAGACCAGCCCTATCCACTGAATTACTCGTGAGGGAACAAGGTTTGACTTTACCAGATTTACCTTGAACCCTAGAGTTTTGACATGATTTAAAATTATGTTGACATGTTTGATGCATAATTGCTCTGTCTCTGCCACCACCAGCCACTCGTCTAGGTACCACAAAACTCTGATTCCTTGCTTTAACAACGGCATCAGGGCTTGCCGGACTAATTTCGTGAATAATCGAGGTGCCAGGTTCAAACCGAATGGCATCCTTTGAAAAACAAAATTTTGGTGCCTGATCCGTAAGGCCAGAAACCTTTGAAACCTTTTGTTTACCGGTATGTGCCAATAAGCGTCTGTCAGGTCTAGGGAACACATCCAACCTCCCGGCGGAAGTGTTAGCCTGATTTGGTGTACTGTTAACATTCGGAATGACTCGTTGTGAATGTGAAGGTTCAGATAAGACAGGTCTACGACCGGTCTCATCTGAACACTGTCCCTTTTGGGAACCAAAAATAGCTTGGACGTGAATACAGGGTAATTTGGGGGGACCGGGATGATGACATTCTTGGCAATCATTTCCTGGACCAGTGACTCCACCTCTAAAGAAACAAAATTCGCCGTTGTCGGCTGACGTAAGCGAGGTCGCCGGAGCCACTGCCAAGTGATGACTTTGCGTGCCACCATCCGTACCCAAGTGTTTAACGGCCATGCTTGGTGACACGTTCGGAACGACCCAGTTAGCAGACAAGGGTTCGCCGGCTGTACTACCCTCGGATCCGCCGGCCTTAAGACTGGCACCGGGAGTGAGAGAGACTTTAGTTTTTTGATGGTGGTGGAGTTGGTGGTGGTGGACGCTTCGCCGGCTGGCTGGCGTTGGCCGAAGACGGGCCCTGACCTGGCTTATTATGGCCGCGTCCTCTCTGACCTGAAAACCTACTCTGTCTATGCCTGTACTGACCTTGAGGGGAGGAGGAGGACTTAGGTGGAAGAAAGGGCTTAGATCCCCCCGGCTGAGCCTTAGCGACTGGCCTGGGTTTGGGGAAGTTAAAGGCAGGTTTCTTAGAAGGGGTGGGACTGTGTTTAAAGGCCTGAGCCATATTAAACACCGTTCGCCACACGTCAGGGGACATTAAAGAGGGAGTGAGCACTGGTGACATGACCACCTGATTCGCAATGCGATCAGGCAGTTTTCGGACTAAGGACATTCTGAGGTCTTGTCTCGCTCGTACCGCCTCAAGCAAGGCGGTGCGGATGTCACCCAAAGATTGGATTGACGACTGAAGAAGCAGTCGCCGGGACAATTCAACCGATCGTCTGGCATCCGCGTCTGCGATTGCCTGAGTGGACCGGAGCAAAGACTTTGCTACCTGTTGAGACACTATGTATTGAGAGAACAGGCGAAAAGCTTTCCCCCTTAGCCTAAATTCTCGGTCTAGGTGAGTTGGGGTAGGGGTAGTGAAAGGGTCTTTTAGCTCACAAAGATTAATTTTAGGGGCAGCTAAGAAAGCAAACAAAGCTGAAGGGACTCCGCCGGCAGAACACACTGGCATGGAGAACCAAGAATGAGTATCTTGAGGGATCTGGTGGGAAGTTTTGGAAGTAAATGTGGTCGCAAAGTTTTGAGCTTCTGTGTCCCATTCCACCCAAGGTCCTGGACCCAACTGCCCCACCTTCAAGACTGGATTAGCTGCTGTGTCTGTGACGGTTTGCAAATCGAGTTCTGGAGTGAGAGCTGACAGAGTCTTAATGTCATTAAACCCATCATGCTTAGACCAGTCTGAAAACAATTTTGAAGCTGAGGCAGAGGGTAAAGCCGGCTTAGCAGCATAAACAAAATAGTCCTGGTGATAATAACTAGGTATAGCCTTTATGTTGACATCTAGCACATTCCCCAAAGTATCCAAGGCCCTTAATTTCTTAGATTTATTGCCCTGGATGACCCACTCACGCGGTACTGGGAGTTCCCCTGACAAGGTAGGTTGGGCGAGCTCTGGTTTAGTGGGGGTCAAAAGGACCCATGACTCGTCTGGTCTGTAAAGCAAGGGCATAGCTACCTTTCTGAGAGGCGCTCTGTCTAGAGGGGCAGATTGACATCCGTTATAACCCTTACATTTGAAGTGGTCAATGCCGCCGTAGCAGGCCTAGTAACCACTGATGGTGACAGAGGGGGAGGGTGAGGGATCTGAGTCAAAGCAATAGAAGTCATCAGAGGCCGTACCGTAGAGCTTGTCGTGGGAGCTCCCAAGTCCACTGTGGGAGTTTCCTGCTGTTGGCCAAAAAATTTAGATAAAGCATTACTAAGTAGCCCATCAATTTCCTGTGCAGTGACAAATTGACTTGATGATGTACTCACTGGTGAATCATTAACCCTAGTCTAGCGGGTGGTCTGTGGCCGTTTTGGGCCTTTTCAGGCCATTCTGACTGCTATATCAACCATCAGCATGAAAGGAACTGTATTGTGCCGAAAACTAGGTGGAAATCGCTACACAATAACACCACATACAGCTACGTAGCACTCGTGGAGCACTGACAGTGTTACCTCAAAGATGGAAGTTTAGCAGATTTTGCTACATTGTTCACTTTTAGCGAACTATTGGTCACACTGTCATCCTCCCGTGCAGTGGGGGAACTGGAGTTAGTGTGGGCCGGGAGGCCACAGATGTCGGACGTATGGTTCATTACTGTTCCACCCATTTTAACTCGATTTTCACCCATTTTTCACCCGTTTTTTGCCAGTTTCTTTAACTCGACTTATGTTGCGAGCCTCTTTTTAAGGGTTAAGATCTTGCGCGGCGTCTAAGCCTGAACCTGACTCTTGCCCTTCCATATCCGATATAATTGAAACCTCGTCTTTATCATCCTGTTCCTCCTGAGAAGATCCCGCCGAAGCTGGGGTACCACCTTGTTGCCAATGTGACGCCTCCCGGCGCTGGCTGAATGGTTAATAATAATAATAATAATAATAGTTCTTAAAGCTAGCGCATGCTAAGCTAGCTAAGGATAGCTCAATAAGGCCGATTAGGCGTATTTCCATTGGGGTCCTGTACTACTACCCCATCCCTTTGCTCATGAGGGATGGTAACGACTCAGTGCTTGTGAAAAATCTTTAATGCGCCGAGCGTGGGCGCGAACCCGGGCCTTCTGGGTGGAAGTCCGAGACGCTAGTCACTACACCAAGCGAGCCGCTTGTACTTCGTAGCGTGGGGCATTGCGTGGGGCATTGCAGCTCGCTAGCGCTCGCCAGGATGGGGGGATGGGCTACAGTTGTCCTAGAATGATCTGCTTTAGTTTATTAGTGTCATGTTGCCACAGACAGTCTAGAAATGGTCTTTGTTTTGGTCTGTGACCGCGCCTTATATTTTATATTCGCTATAATATAAATGTTGCTTGTGTGGGAGGCGAGCGAGAGAGGGTGAGGGGGTACACCTGGCAGCGGGGTGAGCCATGACGCGGCTCGCTTGGGCGCTGACGGCGTTGGCGGCCGGCTGGTCAACTAGTCCCTGCCCATCGCGGCCTCGTGTTTTTTACCAGCTCAGAGCTTGCCTGACACGCGTATCGTCTACATCCTTTGCAATTCTGTCCCCCATACTCGCCACTTTGCATACTATTTCTCTCTCTCGACTTCTCCTTTCTCATTCTCTAATCTTTATTAAACTCAACATCCCTTCTGGTTTCAGCATAGACGTTCACCGTCGGCCAGTCGTATTGTACGCGAAGCTCTCAGATATTTCTATGTATTAGATTAAGGAGGTATTATGCTTTATTGAGGGGTTGGAGAGACGGACTTTTCCGTATGTGTCCTCTCTCGGGAAGGTTGTAGACCGGTATATGTCTCCCTGGCAAGGTGTTGAGTGATTCTGCTTGGTTATCTAAAGCTAGACTAGGGGTAAGGTTACTGTGTCGTTGTCTCCGATGTGTGCAGTGTTAGCTAAGCCCTGCACGACATCGACAGGTACTGTGGGAGCCTAAGTTGTCTTCGGGTGGGTTTACTTTGCGAGCACAGCGCTGTGGTGTGAGAGGGCCATAGCCTATCCCTCACAACATAGTGCTGCCTCTTTGTGTTGACTTCTGAGGGATCGCCAGGATAGAACTAGGTACTAGAGACCTAGATTTATCAAGAGAGCATCCCCGTCATATTACGTAATCTTCATTATACCACCTTCGGACAACGTTAGGCTACGAGCCGCATGCTCACCCATTGTTGCCCTGCCTTGATACCCCAGCTAGACTTTATTAACTGAGCAGACACTGGTTAGAGATAAGCCCCATTATTATATGTATGCAACATTATTATTCACTGCACTTTTGAGCCGAGGTTGTTGTTGAGTTGCACAACCCTAGGAGGCTGTTGCGTTGTGTCACGAAGCATTTCTTTAGTTGTCGAGCATTACTACATTTGCGCAGCCTTTATTATTCGCCTGCCTATTATTACTATATGTCCTAGTATTTATTGTGACCCGTATTCTGCATTATAATTGTTCAAGATTCTTTACGAACATCTTCCCAGCATCAGACTTATTTCAGAAGTTTCCAGTTGATGTTGCAGGACTAGCATTGCACTTTCTTTAATACAGGAGTGCCAGTTATTTGAGTATCTACCGTAATGTTAATTAATCACGTTAACTATCTTTTCTTTGTGTAACCTAATCGAGTAATCTTTTACTGTTTGAGAATAGGCTGTTTCATCAAGCATCAGCCTAGTGTGTGTGCACCAGTTACCGAGTCATAGGATACCTCGTTGTCCAGGTACGACTCAGGGCGGTAATGGTGTTTTGTTTTCCAGTGTTTAAGGCAGGGGTTGGATCTAGTGTTACCGTTGTTGCATTTTGCCATTATCTAGTCCAATGTTGAAGAGCCCTGTGTCTTTGAGAACCTGGATCGTAACACCAAGATAAGTCAGGAATAGAGGATGGGATCGCCGCGTCCCGGTGGACGTCAGCCACTGTGTGAATAGTTTGAGCCGGAAGTGGGTGGTCAGGTCCTGGCCGAGAATATCGCCAAACACCTAGGCCTTGGCCTACACTCCCTTGGGAGTCCGAAACACTCTCAACCACTGAGCTCCCTGAACTCTCCAATTCCAGGGTTAAAATGTTAATGGGTAAATCATCTTTAGGTACAGGCACTATACTGGACCCTTGAGACCGAACACAAACTCTGTCTGGGGTAGAGGTACGATGAGAAGCACTAGAAACTGGCGAATGTCGGGAGGCCTTTCTATCATGGGAATCCTTTTTGAAGATTTATGGCTGCGGTGTGACCGTGAACTACTCTTCGATTTGGAGGATTTATCGCCGTGACCACTGGTGGAACTTTCTGTCTTACTCTTCTTACTCGATGGTGAAGAGGCAAGACTAGGTGGCTGGTGTCTGAGAGGTGACCTAGACCGAGATCTCTCCCGAGACGAGGAGGCTGCCGCCGGGGGTGTAGGCTCTCGTTGACGTTTCGCCATAGCAGTAGGAGAAGACACAGAACCCTGACCAGTCTCCGCCGGCTTACGACTAGTTACTCGAGAGGGACGTTTAGGGGGAGGGTGCTCAAAAAGAAGCCTATCCCAAAGAGGGACGTTGTCACATTGAAGTGACTTATGAGCCACAATCGTAGTATATGCTGACATCTGTTGCCTAACCTCTCGTAAGGCGACCGCTGCGGTCTTATCATTATCGCGGAGGACTTTGACACTTAATTGGGAGCAAAAGGAACAGTTGCGCATCACCCACAGACCCCTTGAGCGGTCTAGACATTTAACACACTTGATGCAAAGAGTGTGCGCAAAAATAGGGATACCGCACAGGTAGGGGTAATGCATAAAGCAAAAACTGGGGCCAAGGTAGCCATGACAGAGACTGGTGGGAAAACTACTGCAGGGTCTGTATTGGTCCGCCGGGGCCCAGCTCTGGAAAAAAGAAAATTTCCAGGAATTAATGCTCATAAGGTTAACCCAACATGTTCGCACACACGTGTTAATAACCCGCCGGGTAACGAGACGTAATGTCACAACGATCACAGCTCGCTACGCGGCGGGATTCTATAAAGATTTCCGAATATCTAAACATGTCCTAAGAAAGTTAAGAATACCCTCTGACATAATATAAAGGACCAGTATGGCGTTTATAACATAGTCTTTCTGGTGGTGACTGTCTCAAGATTCAATTTTGGAAAAACAACCCCCCACAAAGACGCCGGCACCAGAATTATTTAGCAGAATAACACAGGGCAGGCTGATACGAGATCTGATTTCTAACGAATTGTCACAAAGGATCGCCGTAAGTTTGAAGGCGGCGATACATTAACGTATCTCTCAATTAACTGGTTAACTATATGGAATTGTAAATTCCTTATTTCCTCCTCCCAGGAGCACCCGCCGGGTGTGAAAAATTTGTGAAAAAGATGTTAACCCCAATTGAGCCTTCGATCGCCGTAAGTCTGAAGGCGGCGATACATAAAGTATCACTAAAATGGATCGGTTAACTAAACTGAATGACCAAGACGTTCATCCCACCCTACCAAGGTGCACCCGCCGGGTGAGATGTAAACTACGTTAACCCCATAAGTTCCTGTCCCCACTTCTTTGTAAAAGATCGCCGGGGAGGAAAGCCCTCAACAACAGCTAGGTTTTTCCTTTGGTTTGTAAAACCGGGTAGAAAAACTTCATAACATATGTCCGCATGAACAATGTTAGATGGGTACAGCCAGTCCGCCGGGGATCATAGGGAGCCTGAAACAGGCACCAACACAGAGACGCAGTCCTGGAGAGCCGCAGACACCTCAACGCCGGGGACACAAGCCTGTCTTGAAACCATGCGTGGCCCAACACGGCTCTCGGCCGGGTTTTTCATGGTGTAACCGAGAAAAACCCGCCGGAAAGAAACCCACCCCGTTCAGAAACCATCTGAACGCACAAAGGACCCGAGAGCAAGCCAAGCACGACTAGCCTAGGGCCCACACAATAATCCGTGGAATTAGCCAATACACAACTAATCCAGGAAACATACATAGTCCGTGGAATTAGCCAATACACAACTAAACCAGGATACACATGACACAGTAGGACAGATTTATAAAATAAACAATAACACTTGTACATATGGCAAAGCTACGAGCGGCTGGCTAGGCCTAAGCAGACGGCATAAGAAATGTTGAAATATAAACAAAAAACACTGGAAATATAACAACAGGAACCACCGCCAACACACCACTGTAGTAAATACTTCCGACAAAGGGAAGACTGACTCGGGACCCAGAAAAAACTTCACTAAGTGAAGAAAAATACGCTGAGAACGTCAGAAGCAATGCTTACCTCATCAGAAAGATAAAAGGCAGCATAAAATAACGCGTAATGAAAGCCGCCTGCATCACAAGCTAACTCAACTGTGAAAAGATCACATGTCCACAACAGGACCACGAGGGTACATCCGAAATAGATGCCCCAAACACACAACCCAAAATACACTGCACTGCGGGCAACCAGCCCAGGACACTCCTGCTACACCTATCCTAACCTTACTCGATACATCCCGGAGTAAACAAATGAGAAAAAACTCACTAGGGATGCAGCAAATGCGGAACCAGCGGAGCGTGGGGAGACACGTCCGGGCAGGCTGAGCGCAGAGCAGAGAAGGAAGAATGACGCCTGAATCAGCGTCTGGTCAAAGATCCACACAAGTACATCCACGATATGATGGAAAGCTTATTGGATAGTTATTCTTATTTTCTTTTTGTTTTAATTTTTTACGAAGTTTTTTCGTAGTGAGAACCCAATTCATAATGACTGAAGCCATGAGTGAGGTCGCGTGCGCTCATGATGAAGGCTCCTCAGTTTTTAAATGCTCTGCGCGGTAGATTCAAACTACGGCGGATTAGTGTTTGAAGAGGATGCCTTATGTAATAGGCATGTTCGTCAATGATGGAGGGGCCACTAATAAATATACGGCTATGAGGTAGTACAGTAAAAGTCTGATAATCCGACGACCGATAATTGGAATCTCCCAATAGTCCGAATTTTTGAAAATGAGGCCAAATACGAATTCACCCAATAGTCCGAATTTTAAAAAGTCCCAAAGTCCCCTTTTTGAGGCATTAGGCCACCCAAAACCCACCCAAATAACACATAATGGTACACACATATCATATGTTCATGAAATAACTTTAAAAGTTTACCATTATGTGTCATATTGGATGTATAGTGTTATATTGTGCATATGCATAGCATATATTGTGTTCAGGTTTTCGTCAGGCCATTAATACACAGGTTCATAGGGGTAAATTCCAATAATCCGAAAAATCCGGTAATCGGAACGAGGCCCGGTCCCCTGCTATTCAGATTACAGGACTTTTACTGTATATAGCCGACGTCGCTTCAAATTTTACCGCGGAAATGCGATGATATTTTTGTTGACCTAACTACCTAATATGTAGAGTAATGTCGATTGATATCGATAATATTATTGTAGTAGGACCCAAGCTACATGTTAGCATTGTTATTTGATATATGTGTAGTTTATATAAAGAGATATTTCGAAGGTGTTGGTGATATTCGATTCGTCGGTCGGGAGAAAAGGTAGGCCTAAACGGATTCTCGTTTATCCCTTGCTTAACTTCCTTTAAATTCACGTAGTTTGCCTCTGACACTCATCAACTTTCACCCAGTGATGGCGTGTGAGGGTGTATGAAGGCCTAGGGGATGTGGAGAGATGATTTGTATAAATTATTATGTTCTATCCAACAACCAACTCTACTCCTAAAATCGATTAATGAAATATTACAAACACATGTGGCAGTCCGTGGATTCGAACCCAGGATGCTCACACCGAATATCAACACCTTATACATTGCACCACAAAGGCAGTTAAAGAATGGTGGACACTGCCTATGATTTATTATGCAACTTCGAATCCTGCATATCAATCTAAGCATGTACACACATCCCAACTGCAACTCACGTAGGCTATGCATATGTGAATGGAAAGAGCAATTAATGGGGGCCTTAACCACTAGGGAAGGCCTCTCGATAAATTACTCCTGAACCAATATCAATTATTATGTTCTATCCAACAACCAACTCTACTCCTAAAATCGATTAATGAAATATTACAAACACATGTGGCAGTCCGTGGATTCGAACCCAGGATGCTCACACCGAATATCAACACCTTATACATTGCACCACGAAGGCAGTTAAAGAATGGTGGACACTGCCTACGATTTATTATGCAACTTCGAATCCTGCATATCAATCTAAGCATGTACACACATCCCAACTGCAACTCACGTAGGCTATGCATATGTGAATGGAAAGAGCAGCTAGAGGGAACATAGATTTCTACGAAGCGAAATGGTGGGACTTGGGGGAGAAGAACGGACGGTGGTGCCCTCTGACGGCCAGAGAGAACACTATAGCGGAGCCTATGTAAACAAACGATGGTATACGAATATTTCACTAAATATTCGCTTATAGAATAATCAACGTTATTCCGACAACTATATCTTATATTATGACGGTACCATGGTTGAGCGTGAAGTCAAAAAATAAAAATAATTAATAGAAGTCTGTTTAGTGCTTTTTAGAAGCCTTTATGTATATGAGTTCAAAAATTTGGTGCGTCTACCTTCTATGTTACTATACCGTGCTCTTATCCCTGATGTATGAGTCAGGGTCCCTGGGCTCCCCAGAAGAGTTCGGGTACATCTCCTCCTCCACTCTTCCCCTATAGATTAGGGTTGTCTATGGTGTTAGGCGGTCCCCCTGTAATAGGGGTGTCTCTGGTGATAGCTGTCCCTCTGGTATCTAAAAGGGGTGTGGTTCTCCTATAATAGGGGTGTCTCTGGTGATAGCTGTCCCCCTGGTATCTGAAAGGGGCGTGGTCTCCCTGTAATAGGGGTGTCTCTGGTGATAGCTGTCCCCCTGGTATCTGCAAGGGGTGTTTCCGGGTGGATGGGACTCGATAGCCTTGGCATGCAACCTATGTAGGGGAAAAAACCCTACACAAATTACCGATGGTTGACACGCTAATCGGTGCCACTTACAGGTGGCGATTTTTATAACATACAGTGAACCCTCAAACTACACGTGGGATGCGTACTGTGCTGTCGGCGCGTACGTTCGTTTGCGCGTACATGGGAGTTAAATATAAATGGGGAAAATAGTTATTGGTCTGGGTCCGACCGAAGTTGTACTATTTCTACCTTTCATCACCTAAAATCCACAAATATATAACATATTACTGTACAAATATGTTTTCATAACCTAATCTACCACACAAAATACATTTAATGTATACAAATAAGACACAAACGTAAATTAACTCACATTGGTAGTGGTTGAGCAATGCCGGATCTGCGCCATCGATCGATAGCACTGCGCCCGAAACGGATCGACCGAAATAATAGGCCTAGCCGCCTAGGCTTACTGGTAAAGTTTTGAGTCGAAAAGTAATACACCCTGTATAGCCTATAGTTTCATATAGCCTACATAGTGTCAAGTGAGATAGTTCAATAGCTCATATACATATTAAAGAATTGGCTTCACGTCATTTAGCCAGGGGAGAGCAGTGGGCTTTGAAGCGACTTTCGAAAGTAGTGTAAACAATCTCGCCTCCAACTACCGAACAGAAACAGATTTTCCATTTCCGATTTTGTTAGCTCAATAAATGATACATGCAATGTAAAACGAAGAACAGTCTTTTAATAGATTCATAATATCCTGTTGTGCTTTATAGATACATAATAGTTTGGTACGGGAGATGTGTCTCTCTCCACAGTCAACAGTGACGACGTTGGAGGGCTTGGCATCACGTCAATATGGATGCCCGAAACTCTCCAACAGATACGAATCGACTCCCGCTCGTACGCTCGGCGCGTACATTCGAATAATTGAGCGTACTTTTCGATTTGTTGCCTCAATTGTGGTTCAAGCGTAGTTTTGATTACGCGTAGATAAATTGCGCGTAATTTGAGGGTTCACTGTACAACATATATACAATACAACAATGGCGTCGTTGACATCTGCCACTCCCTCTACGAGGCTACTTGTTACAGGCAAGCCCTCTGGGTTGCCTTCTGCACGAAAGCACCCTCCGACTTCAAGCCCCATCTCCTCCTGACGGTGCTGTTGTCACCGGGCTTGTTTACAGAGGAGGCTTGGAGGGTGGCTTACTTGCAGGAGGCGGGGGACTCTTATGTCTCCCAAAGGAAGGACACGGTACAGCCCACGTTGTCCTCTACCACCCACAGTTGCGGGGGCTGGGCTGTTCAGGACCAGGGTCACCAGTTTTTCGACTCTGGGAGAAAATTAGGCCGCGGGGAACAAGGATCCATGTCCTACTGTGCCTACAGGTCCCCGGACCGCCGTCCCCGTCAAGAGGGTGCACGGCAGTGTCCGGGGACCTTCTCTTTGTGAGCTCCGCCCTGGCAGGTGGAGGACAAGCCGGCACGTGAGTCCCGTCCACCGTTTCGGGGGGGGGGCGGACGTGGTGGCCAGTTCCACCACGACCAGTCCAAGTGGGACTACACGCCAATGATTGTGTAGTTCCTCCTGGGCAATCCCCTCTCCCTCCTTGAATCGGTGATGGGCATCACTCTCGGCGCCCGCACCGGCTTCTTCCGCCCACTCTACTGATGCTGGCCCCATCGGTCGTGGGCTCGTCGGGTGGTGAAGCGGGGTCTGTCCTGGAGGTTGAGGTCTCAGCCTCCTCTCAGGCGCCCTCCCCGACATTGACCAGTGTCTCCTGCAGTGGCCGTAGTGCTACGGTCCATGCAGGTGGGGGGTTGTAATCACCGAAGTACAGTACCTTCACTCCTCAGGGTCTTTCTGTCCTTTGTTTTTCTGGTACCCATGATGGTCTACGATGCGATGAGGCCAGTGGTTGATCTGTCGGTACTCAACCAGCATACCGTGAACACCCGTTTCAGATTGTTGACAGTCAATCTGGTGCGACTGGCACTCCGACCCATACATACATACATACCCGGTACATAAAATTTTAAGACCGAGTGCTCCACACATACGTGCAGTTTCAGTCTCTTGTCCTAATGGCGGCATTCCAGGCAACCCTGTTAAGGGCTGATTCACTTGGATTTGAGATCGGCACGTATAGTCCGATCCCAGGTCTTCCTCGGTCCACCCCTTGGTGCAGCTCCCTCCACAATCACAGACCTGCATTTTTTCACCCAATTTTGTTCATCCATTCTCTCCACATGTTCATACCATCCCAGTCTACCTGTATGCATCACCTCGCTAATACTCTTTATACCTAAACGTCTCCTCAGCTCAACATTTGTTATTCTATACTGTAGCCTGGCCCCACACATCCATCTCACCATTCTCATCTCATTACGTTCCATTCTGTTGACATCCTCTACTTTAACGGCTCATGTTTCAGAAACATACGTCATTGCACTTCTAACACATGAGGCATACACCTTTCCCTTTAGGGGGAGAGGCATTCTTTTCATGGTCACGATTGGCAGTAGTTCTCTGAACTTCCCCAAGCCACATCTAATTCTAGCAAAAGTGGCAGCCTCGGCCCCACCACCGGCAGAGATGGTATCTCCTAGGTAACAAAACTTGTTCACCAGCTCCAATGACTCATTTCCAAAATTCACAGCACAGGATCATCACTTAACACAAGCTCGCCTTTGCACACTACGCACTCAAATTTCTCTATTTCTGACTTATCCTTCGGCAGGGGTCCCTTTATTCTACTACAGCGCTTATATGCTACATTGAATCGCATTAACGCCCACACCCTTTCCACACACTGCACATGGGTATGCACCGCTCTTTTCCACATTGCCTCATCTCAATCTACAATGCATAATCTTGGTTTTGTTAATATTGACTCTTAAACCATTGCTCGCCATGCCCTCTCTCCATTCTCTGAATTTGGCCTCAGCATCTTGCATACTGTCAGCTATTAGGACTAAATGGTCTGCATAAAACAGTTCCAACGGGAGTCCGCCTCTAAAAACTCTAGACAGTGCCTCCAGGACCATAATAAAGAGGAGGGGGCTTAACACTGAACCCTGATGGACTCCAACACGGACTGCGAACTCATCACTCAGTACACCCTTCACCCTCACCGCACTTCGCGAATCCTCATTATTATCACACGCACCAGCCACTCTTCCACACCAAGTTTCCTCATAGCCCACTGCACAACATCTCTAGGCACCCTGTCCAAGGCCTTCTCCAGGTCTACAACACAAAGTAAAGATCCCTGCCTTTTAGTAAGTATCTTTCCTGTATCTGCCTGACTATGAAGATAGCATCGGTTGTAGGCTATATACTATGTTGTATACTATGATTTTCTTTTTCTAAAAAGACCTCCGTCTACGTATTGTGAAAAACCTGTTATCCTCCAGCAAATTGTGGGGTTGAGTGAGTGAAGGGGGGGGACAGTGAATGAAGGAGGATGCATGTTTTTCATAATACGTGTTGCTAGCCCCAAACGCGCGAGCAACTGTGGCTTTCAACCATCCGACACATCCCCTTTTATTAATGTGCATCACACATGTTACATACAAATAAGGTTTATGTTTTGTTTTACCCTACTGTGGAAAGACTACGGATACACCACTCCTGCCGGGGCCTCACGCAGTGGCATGACCCAGTCCTGTCGAACTGAGCTCATGACGCTGGTGGCATTGCCCCGGAGGATAGCCATCCCTAGTCTTTGCTTGAGCCAGAGGGTTTCCCGGGGTTCTCCTGAAACTTCTCTGATTTTACGGCCTATTTCATTCACCATCTTAAGGGTGGTAGGGCCGAAGACTCCTGAAGTTTCGAATGCCAGGGGCTCGAACTGATGAATTCTGGCGATGGCTTGATATTTTTCTCGCTTTTTATTTTCTGCTATCTGGGCGGCTTCACCTGCTTCGTCGGCGTTTCTGGCGGCGTTGGTTGTGGAGAAAGTGTCAACACATGTGGCATCCCACACGAGGCACCGGCCATTCTTGTAAGAGAAAGTGGTCATCCCATCTGGCCGTTTGCCGTCTTCTCTGTGAAGTCCATGTGGTTCGAGGATTGATGCACAGTTAGCACTCTGCAGGGCCCGTTTTATGACATCATTTAGTGCAGAGTGTCTTGGCAGGCGGCCTGCGTTGTAATTACATGACAAGGCATGGTGACCTTGAGCATCCATCCACACACTTGCAAGTGTGTGGGTGACAAACTGCCGCACCCACTCTGAGCGCGATGGCGACCCGGAGCGCTTCAGCATCCAAGTGAGTTCCAAGAGGTGGGATGGGGATGGCGTGTAACCACAAGCCACTCTCCGAACGGGCGGCTGCCTGGAGGCGTGCTTTTGCAACCTGGTCTGCATTGGTTAGGAGATTTTCTTGAGTTTTCTTTGCCGAGATGGTATCCCACGCTTTCTGCTTGCTCCTGGAGGTACCCTGAGGCTCCTCCTCTACTCCTGTACTTCCCTTCCAGGTGTTAATCGCTGCTGTTACGTCCCCATTAAGTGTCATTCCGGGTTTAGAATAAAGGATGGACAATACGAGGTTGTTGGTCGCGATGAGGGAAGAGATAAAGGCTGGGGAGGCAATATCCGAGGCTCTCCGTATGGCCAAGCCCCCGAGGCGGACAGGAAGGGTGGCTTGTGTCCAGGCCCGTTCTTTAAATTCCACGTTGGTGATGCTGGTCACTGCTTCTCGGATTATGCTGTCTAATTCTTGGAGGCCGCCATTGTTCGTGTAAGTCATCGATGTGCGCAGGAGGTATTGGAGTTTTGGGATGGAGAAACAGTTCTTGAGCAGGGCCAGAGCTGAGTGGGCATCGATGTGTATCAGGCGACTCACGAGACGTTGAAGCTCCTCCTTTTTAACTTGAAGTGCTGGTGGGATTGCTGCCAGAGTTAGTGGGGAACCTAATACTATGATTGTATTCAGACTTGTACAATATAAAAGGGAGAGGAGGATAAGAGCAAAATGTTTCCTTCTAATACTTACACCTTTGACAACTAAGGAGCATGTTTATGTCTTAAAGCTACACATAGTAGTTGTGGCCTCTCTAGATGGTGTTGCTGGTGTTGTGTATGGTGGAAGGAGGAAGATGTCTGAGATCTGTGCTGACGTGTTGTTCCCCTACCCCGGGGTTGGTCACGGCCCCTATTAGAGTATCCTCTTTGAGCATGAAAGGAAGTATGAGATGTGAACTGGTGTGGAGTGAAAGAGTGTGAGCCTCTGGACTTGTCTCGCTGGGCAGGTGTCTTGATACGAAACTGTTTGACTTGTTTCTGTTTGTTGAATGCCAGCCTAATGGGAACCATTTCGGGTCTCATTAGGAGTGCATGTACTTCTCGCCAAGGATCAGGAGACATAAGCCGGCCGGTAAATAAAGGAGAGTGGAGGACTCTAGTCACCAATTCTTTGGGGAAATTTTTAGTGAGATGGACTCTGAGGTCTCTGAGGTCCCTGGCTGCCTCAAATATGGCAAGCCTAACATCACCTGTGACCATGAGGGAATTAGTTAATGCTACACACCTTATGAAATGTAAAGCAGCTCAGGAGTATCAATCTTGAATAGAATCCGCCACATAACATCCCGCATTTCATGCGTCAGTTGTCTTTGTACAATAAAGTGAGAAAGGAGTCTGTGAGCCTTCTGTCAGAGACGGAAATCTTTATCTATCATTGTCTGTGTGGGAGCAATCAAAAGAACTGCTGAATATGTTTTACAGACTATTTTTGGACCTCGGAAAAATTCAAAAAATTCAGAAGAGAGCGAGTCAGCCTTAAATACATAAAATTATGCAAAGGCATGTTCCTTAGGAGGAAGCTTATGGGGAGCAGTATCCAGACAAGTGAAAGCAAACTTTTGGCCCACTCTACCCACGGACCATACCCCAGCCCTGAGACCTCCAACATTCTGTTATTCGACTAAAGTGAGTCGTACAGCCAATGGAATTACAAAGGACAGCTAATGATTTTAAAGCATTATGCCCGTTAGCTTTGTTCAAGTCTGACCATGGCTTAAACTGTTTGCCTGAAGGAATAGCTGGTATCTGGGTATAAGTGAAGAACTTTGCATCATTGTCTGATCATCATCATCATCAATCTGATGCTCCGTTTCCAGAGGAAGCACTCCAAAAGGGATGGGCATGGCAGAAACTGCCTCCAGACTCCCA
This sequence comes from Paralithodes platypus, assembly GCA_032716605.1. Classification (NCBI taxonomy): domain Eukaryota; kingdom Metazoa; phylum Arthropoda; class Malacostraca; order Decapoda; family Lithodidae; genus Paralithodes; species Paralithodes platypus. The sequence continues at coordinate 5,633,766 of CM064509.1, forward strand.
GACATGCCCCCACTGACCCACTCCACAGTGCCATTTCCACTAAGTGGATTATGACCCTTATCACTGAAGGAGCAGACCCAGAGCAGTCCCTCACCCAGATGGCAGTTCCACCACTGTTTTGCTTTATATTTATATTTACCCCAGTGGGGCCCTGGCTGGAAGCATATCAAGCACAGGAATTGTATCAATATAGGAACCAGTGGTCCACTACTCCAGAAGCTGATTGCGCAACCAAAGTGGCGTGCGGTGAGGTCGCCGCATCCCTACGCTGATGGAAAGGGTTTAATAGTGACATCAAGGACTCGGCCTTACGCGTCCTTAGTCCTGAGGTGTCTGTGCTCATTAATTTCAATTATCCACTCGGGTGGAACCAGAACTAAGTCTGGATTTCCCGTATCTGCTTGTGGAGGCCCGCACAACAAAGGGAGCGGATGTTTAAGAACATCTGGCTCTTGTTCAATGGAAGGAGGCAGTATATTCAAAATAAACGCAGGCCTAGTAAACTGAGACACCTGAGGCAAAACTGGGGTAGGAGTCTCTAAGGCCGGTGTGGGAGGTCGTGGCTTGGCAGGCACGTGTGAGAGGGGTACTGTGTCTACTATAGGAGGTTGCAGGGTGGTATAAGTGGGAGATTTAATTTGTAACTCTTCTTTCGCCTGATTGACTGAGGCAAATTTACTATCAAATGAGCTTAAAAGATCAGATTTAAATTGATTCAACCTACTGTAGATAAGAACTCAGTGGAGGGACCAGCCAATGCAGGAAGTGGAGGAGCCGTATACTGGTGACTACAAGAGGGACCCTCACTCGGGGCTAATGAATATGATAGCTCAGCACCCTCCTCCCTGCACACTTCTGTTGCTGATTCCTCCATCTCTAAATAGTAATAATTATCATCCCCTGAGACACCCTCATTAACTTTATCACCTTCAGTCACTGTGCCACCTATGCTATGTTCCCCCAGCTCAGAACCCTGGGAATTGAAGCCAAAGAGGTCAGGCGCCTGCATTTTAAGTTGTAATCTAACTGGCAAAACAGGTTTCACATTATGTTTTACTGGGGAATACTCTTGGGGCCTATGGACCTCGGCTTGGACCACCGTAGTAATGAGTTCAGAATGTAGATGAGGACTATTGTGGGGAAATAAAGTCTTAGTATTAAAATGAGCTTCCATGGAACCTTGTAGCTGCTTCAGAGAAATATGAGGAGGACTAGACTGGACTGTCAATGCATCAGGGGGAGGAGAGTTGATAGGGCTAGGGTCAATGACAATAGTACCAGCACAACTATGAGATGACTCCCTAGTGGAAGACTTACTCTTCTCTCTGGAGCTAGCCTTCCTAGATCGTTTCCCATGTTTAGGACTGGCAGAACGAGTCCTTTTCTTACTGGACCCAGGAGGTTTGGGATCAGAAGGTGTGGTAGAACACGATGGTTTTGACAAAGTAATACCCAAGAACTCCACAAACTTTGGTTTGTAAACAACTGGAGTTTTCTTTAAGTTTTAGTAATGTATGACTTAACAGAGGCCCAAACTGACAACAAAACTTGTTTACAAGTGGCCACTGACAAAAAGGTCTTAGGGTCATGGTAACAATGCATGTAATAAGAGCAGCGCTCACACACCTTCGGATTCCTGAAGGACTCAGTGCGGTTAATGCACTTGATATGATAGGTACATTGGGTATGAGCAATAATAGGGAGATTCTCAACCGGGGCTGATATTTCCTGGGGAACCAGATGAGCCAGCTTGGACGAGGAGGGCCCCGGGGTTGAGAAGCCGATGAATAGGTCCGAGGCGGCCGGCTGCTCCAGACTGGTCCACTGACTCCTTCCACCGGTTAAGACTCCCAAGACCACAGACAACCTGTAGAATCAGTCAAGGGATCAACCAAGGCGGAAGAAGACGTAAGAGAATCGTAACTTATACTAAATAAGCGAACAACAGGAACTTACGCTAATTGTCTGCATCTGACTGGCTGACAATATAAGAAACATAAAGGCACACTCACCCAAAATATAAAAGAGCCGGGTGAAGAAGCCAACAGGAAGAGGGTGGCCAGGTCCTTACACCCGGGTAGCCGGATAGACACGGCGCTCTCTGGGCGGACACCAGGGATGACTGGAGTGGCTAGACACTGTCGGGCAGCCCCACTCCGCCTGAAAAATCCATATCAGGCAGGAATCAATGTTGCATAACAAAAATATACATCATAATAGTGTGTGTGTGTGTGGGGGGGGGGGGGGGGGGGGGGGTTACCAATTGTGATCCCGCCTGCTTTTCATGTACAGTAATGTCTTTTGTCGTGAGATTACTAAACTAACAAGGAGACATTAGAACTCTGTTCCAATCTGGCTAGTTTTCTCATATTTGTGATATAGACATTGTGTCAATAACAACATAAATTACGGTTTTGACAACCCGTAAGGGAAGGAAGGAAAAACTACTATTTATTGGTGGCTCCTGGAGTCAATGACGTAGTGCCTATGTTAATATGGCCTCGTTCCGGGCTCCTCTGAGCCCGGGTTGACCTGGATCACGGTGGTCGAGAACCAAGATCATCATAGGGGGTACCCCTTAATCATTCCTATGGCACGTCATTGGGTCGGAGCCACTGAAAAGTAGGAAATAAAAAGAAAAGAACTAGCACAGTTTGAACACCGCACCCACGCGCGCTCACGGTCTACCTCTGCTTCCCACACACCTGCTAGTTGGCTGTTCCTCCCAGGAACCTTCTCTAATGTAATATCAAGTTGAGCATGTGTATGGGAAGGGGATGGTGGGAGGGCACTCTTCGTCATTGACTCCAGGAGCCACCAATAAATAGTAGTTTTTCCTTCCTTCCCTTACGGGTTGTCAAAACCGTAATTTATTGGTGGCTCCTTACGTCAATGATGTAAGTGCCTAGAATATCACGACCGGTGGAGGGACCTACATAACCTCATCACGCTAAACCGCGAGAAACTATTAGGAAGACCAAAACGAAAACTGTGACATGTGTCTAAATATAAGAGTATAGTCGTAAGAAAAAGATGTATAAGGCGGGTACCATTAAAGAAGCCTTATCTCGGAAAGACAGAACTACTGAGGTGTGAATACTGATAATTGTATATCACAAAATTAAAATTTAAAATAAAGCTATGCATTTATAGTTGCAATAACGTATCGATATTGTTATGTAACAGATCTAGTGTAGTAATAGCACTCTTGTTATCCATTCCGGGTTGTGTGTCCTGCCAACTTGTCCTGGACTTAACGTGCCCCCCCCCCCCTTTATTTTCATTTAAGGTGACAGGTAGGATGCATTTTCTATTACCTTACACCCTGGTAATAAGGCATTGAATAAACATAACCATCTACTTAATGGCTTTGGGGGGCATCATCCTGCCCTACAGCTATGTTTGGTAATTTGGGACTTCTCCGGAAGTACCGACAAGTATATGGCTAGGGACGCATTGCTAGAGGGCCAACAGGCCCGTCTGCATTATATCTTCCCCTGAAAACACCCATTTAGGAAAACTAATGGTAGCGGACCATATGTGCCTATCATGGGATTTTGCGATCACCTGAGGTTCAGCTTCCTTCATTATCTTCGCAAAAGGGATGCTAACACTTTCTTTCCCCACCTTATTTGACCTTCCCGGGGGAAGCACAATTGTGTCTTATCCCTAGGAATAATAGACTTAGAGTAGGTATATAGTGCATTAACAGGGAATAGAGCATGGAGTATTTTTGCTCTTGTCAAGGCAGGAATAGATAAAGGTGTGGGGAGATGTTCCTGGTGTTCCTTTTTGTGATTACTCTGGTGTAGTAACAATATGTACAGAGTCTTCCTTAGTAGCAAAACTAGGTAGACCTTGTCATGGATGTCAGTTCTGAGACCCATTGGCCAATGGTCTGGGTCCTTTGACAATACGCACTTACTAAGTTTCTTGTCATATGTGGTCTCACAGGAGAAGGCCTAGACTGTGACAAAGTTAGGTCCTTCGAGATTGACCATTGAGGAAGCGAATGGCGATTAGGGGCTCTGAGCTAAACACCAGCCTGCCTAACAAACCCCGCTGGTCTTTCTGGGTCAGAGATAAACTAGTATGCGTCAAGAAGGGTTTCTTTATGACGATACGTGGTTTATAAGTGTGTTAATTGTTAGCTCTTTTAAAGTCAATTAAGAAATTTAGGTGGTTCAGCGACCAGCAACCGATGGAGACTGCTGGTTTTGAACTTGCACTCCAAGGTGTAAATTGTATCAAGCGTGAACTATCCTGTCTTAGAGTTGAAGCTGTGTATTGGCTAGTGAGTGTATCTGTGACTTCCTTGTCGCAGGATAGTAGCCATTTAGAGGATGTCCATATCGCAAGTGTTATATCTTTCTACGGGTTGGGGAACCCTGGTAGAGTTGTTGCCTGGATTAATGGGGAATGTTTTGGGCTAGAAAGCATATCTTTTACCCGAGTAATTCTAGAGAGAACTGGTCCGGGTAGGGACCTGTTTCTCCAAGCAAATTACAGTCGTCATGGTGTTCATCTGGTATGACATTGACCTGGAGGTCAATGATATTGCATGAACTTTGGGAAAAACGCGGGGCTGTTAGTTCTTGGGTATGGTGTGACACTGACTAAAGGTTGTCCATTTTCTTTGACTGATGAACTTCAGAACGACTGATAGTGCCACCCTATCAGATTCGAAGCATCTGTGTCCAATCCTAAAAGTGGGAGGTGGATTTGGCCAATGTGTCACTGATTACCTTTACTTGAGAATTTTCCCCCGCAACGCCAGGGCATGTCGAATTCTCTTTGGGATGAATAGGAGGGAATTGGGAGGTGTTAGTGGAACAGTTTTGTTGCCTGGTTAGATTAGCTCTTTTAACCTGAGGAAGCTTAGGAGCCTTATAATTTTGAACTCAAAACACAGTTCTTGTTTACAGTCTTGGTATGTAATACTGTGAATGGTTATATTTGAAGACTTGGCATTGGATGGATTTTGTTTTATAGTCTGGAGTTGTGTATCCCCGATTACTCCTACTCCTTCTGCTGATTGTGTAGGAGTGAGAATTTTGATTTCTCTAAATTTATTCTGAAACCTCCTTTTGTCACATGTTACGTGACTATCAGGGTTTGATTTTTTGGCTATGGAGTGGAGAGGACCACCGTATTCTACAATCTTGAAGGCTAAACAGTATTTTTACACTGACTTTTGAGTAGAGTAGAGTTTGTTTCACTCCCTTGGTGAAAACTGGGAGCTATGTCCGCGCTGGAAGGAATTCTGGTGAACATTCTCGCTCTTATACTGAATGGGATAGCTAGGACCTTTTTTGGTACCTCTTGTATTGGGATGTGCCAGAGGACTCTTCTATATCTGGAGCAATTATCCAGACCTTTGACTGTAGAATTAGATCTACTTGGTAACTAGTTAATATCCTGAACTTTCTACTGTGAATTATTTGTTGAGGAGTAACCATGTCTATCGTAGGGTTTTAGTTGTAGACTGTCTCTTTTGGGGAGAGAAATATGTGTGATAGAAAGCTGGAATGCCTTCTGGCACCTAATACACAACATTGTTTGTCAACATTTGAATCATTAATATATTGATTCTAGAGGCAGTTGTCCATTGTTGGCCTGAACTCTGAGGAGGGGTTAGTTTGTTTATTAAACTGATCCAACCTATCTATCTGAGGGCTTAGTACCCGAGCCTGAACTTTGTTCAGGTTGTTTGGGGAATTAAACTACATGTGAATCGAGGTGAAGAGAGTGGACAATTGGGTGAGTAGAAACTGTCTAGTTCTAGTTGCTTTAAAATTTGTAATAACGGTGGATCCCCAGATCGACCTTGGTGATTTCACCTACATCACTACAAGCGCAAAGAAGAGCCAATCTTGACATTCCCGGTGGTCGTCCGAGAATTACCCCGTGGAGCTCCTCTGAAAAATGAAGTGCGGAATTGGGGTGTTGTTGAGGGGTAGACTCTGCTACTTGCCTCATGGCTTGTGCGGGGTGTTGTTGTGTGATAAAATTTTGACAGTAACCATGGGTTCTTTGACGTAGTCTAACGTCTTTGTCAATCCGTGCAGGGTAGGTATATTTATCATGGGGTCAATTAGGTGGTTACAACTTATTAATTGGGGATCTGAGATATTTCCAGAACTTCTGGGGAATAGAGTGGGAGTTTTTTATGTATGCCTAGTGGTAAATTGGAGATCCTCCAATGGGAGTTTTGTGTGTGGGGGGGGGGGGGGGGAATCCCCCCAATGGGGTAAATCACTTTGACTCAGTCAACCACTTGACCCCTGGGTCATCTCTTAGAGTGTATACCCCCATCGTAGGGTTTTTGTTCCTTGACATTTTTTGTGGAGCAACCTACGGATTTATAGAGATTAGAGAGATTTAATGGTGATATGTCCATCCGTCTTATTCACGCCAGACTATGGTTTGCAGCGTTTCCTGAAGGAACCGTGGGTGTCTGTGTGTAAGAAAAGTACTTCGCACCCAATCGAATTGGGATTTTTTTTTTTTTTTTTTTTTTTTAATATGCCCGGCAAATGGCCTTGTGCTTCTTTGCACGTATATTCTTCAGCTCGTCCATTTTAATAAACCACTACTTTGGTATTGATACCAAATTTGGAAGACCTGTGTCAGCATTAGTAGGTGTTACTCTGGTGGTTGTTTCCCGTATCGGGAGCTGTTATTTTACGAGCAGGTTGTTTAGGATGGACAGGTACCTGAGCCAGTGGAACTGTGTTTGGTATGTCCTGTTGTGATCTGGAAGGAGCAAGAGAACTACTTTGAGATCTCGGATAGTCTTATCTAAAGGCGTAAAAAATGTCCGTTGGGTTTGCTTGCCACATTCCTGCACGGGTTTAATAAAAAAATCTTGAAATTAGCCCCACTAGCCTCCTGGGTTTATGTATTTCAGCTTCAGAATTCATCTGAATCAGCTTTTTAGGGAGAATCAATGTGGGTGGAGAAAAAACAACGGGGTTGAATCAACCTGTTGTTCAATAGTATCACCTAGCCATACTAGGGAAGGAGGGGGAGGGGATGACATGTTCAGCACTTGGCTCAGCCAAGGCGGTAGAGGAGGCAGGTAATTCTTTGTTTATTCGAAGAAAACAGGATTAGCAGGGTGACCGGCCACGTCAGATAATTGTCCCCGGCCTGGGGATATGTGTGTAGGGTGCACGATTTGAAATCCTGATTGAGAGTCAGGGAAGTTGGGACTTCGAAGGTGGGTAGCTTTTATGTTTGTGGTTTGTTAATTTCCCAGGGACCCAATGGGAATATGTCTAACGGCTTTAATGGACTATCCTTCGTTGGGATTAAGCCCGGTTGGTACCCGTCACATTTGTAACATATTATGTGGTACTCAATCTGTAAAAGCTAATTGAGTAAATGTTATCGCTATTATTATTATTATTATTCTTCCGTTTTTTCTGGAAGGCTCTGATCCGACCGACCTATGTAATTTTCTTGCTAGATCCGGACATTTTCTTGTCGGGAGATGGGGACTAGCTAGGAGTTCTAGAAGAGATAATTCTAAAAAGCTTACCTATTTTAGTATTGCTGGTACTTGGAGATTTTTTTTTTTTTTTTTTTTTTTTTTTTTTTGTAAAAAGTACCTGAATTGTTAAATTTTACTGAACTCCATGTAGATAATATGCCCGAGAGTATACATGTTTTTTGGGTCATTGTTATAAGCAAAGCTTATATGGATAGTGAAGGTACACTTAGCCGGTGAACCGGATACGTCTAGTAATTTGTCAAATGAACTCTCCTTAACATATAAGGTGTTAGGATACTCCAGTGGTTGTCACTTGGAGGGGGAGAGGATGTTTTACTCGTTGAAAAAGATTCTTCCCCGGTAGTGTTGTCGCTCCTTGAGTCTGGAGATTATAACAAGGAGTCAGAGTTGTATGGTGGAATTAATACCGGAATTATTAGGTCTACTGTACTTAGGCTTTGGTAAAATAGGGTCTACTTATGTCCCGTTTATTTTAATCCAACTCCCGTTGTCTTTTATGTAAGAAGTAGCCTAGTGAATTAATATTCGGTATAACTAGATAACATGGCGATGGGCTGGTCTATCAGAGTGAGACCTGAGCGATCTCTGCCATACCCATTGCTTACTCTGACTGTTCCTTTTACTTATATATTTTCTAGATCTCAAGTGACGGCGTCTCCTCCGTGGATTGACCTCCCAATCTACCAAGATTGGAAGCTAAAGCGTCACATTATTCCTTTGCCCCTCAACTTTCTCTTCATAATTGCTGAGGGGCACAGGGCCCTGGGTGGGGCTTTGGTTTCCCGGGCGTTTACGCACCCTCTCAGCTCCCCGCCATGGAGTGGCTTCGGTCACCCGGGCTTTGTTGTGGTCGGCGGGGAGGGTTCTGTGGGGGCGCTCGTTTGTGGCCTTGGCCTTACTCGGGGCCTTGGGGCTGTTCGGCCAGGCAGCTTGGGGAACAACAACAACAACAACAACTAGATATAATTACCCGGAAATTTGTTAGGCAAGTATAGCCTTTTTAGGAAGGGGACGGAAACTTGTACTTGTTTCCTGGAAATTAGTTAAAATATGTAATTCGTGAGAATACACTTCGTAGGTGACTTGGAAATGTCTAGAGTTTTGCCCAGTGAACTCACTTTAGAGATATGGGTTATTTAGCCGAATGAAGGGAGCAACAGGTGAGCTGGTCATGTCTACCATGGGGGCAAAAGGTGGGTACTAGCCTTGTATTGTTTATTTTAATTAAAATGGTAGTAAGTATGACCCAGCCTAGAGTAACCGGCCAGAATTTCCATTTGATTCCTTTCTTGGAACCCTGGTTTGTTTTTCTTAGAGTATGACAAAGTTTAGGGTACTGGGTAAATTAAAATGTAAAACTTGCAAACTAAACAAACCAAAATTGGGACAAGGACAATATAAAGTCAAATTAAATTATCAAAATCGCTATGTGGAAACAACGCTTACTAAAATGAAAATTATTAAATAAAAGAACACAATCCACCACATAGGGTGTACATTACTACATGAGCAAGTTAATCTGTTTCCCAAGCAAACTAATCGCACATATAACAACGCACTATCGTCACGTTAAAGGAAGTAGTCAAGTTTGGGAAGTCCGGGACGTTCTGGCAAATTTTACTAAACTCTGCATGAATAAAGAAACTACATGTTAAATGTCAAAATATTATTTAAAATCAAATTTGCAACATGACAAGATATTAACAATATAATAACAAAATAATATTTGTTTCTCTTACTGGGACCTGGCATTGTCCTTGTCCCAGTATGGCACAGCCTTGAATCACCTGGCACCCTTATGGTGGTGGCGGTATGGTGTTACCCGGGAATATTGGTATTCTGGATTGACCCCCACATTTTTTTTTTTTTTTTTAAACTGATTAGAAAAACTTGCTTGTTTAATTAAGCTCTCGCACTTATCTTAATTCTGTTAGTTTAGTTAACAGGGTCTGACTTCTTTATTAAAGTCTGACCTAACCTAGAGTACCCGGTAATAATTTCTAGTTAAATTTTTATATTGGGATTTGGTTTGGTTTTTAAATTAAAGTTTGGGTCCGCTTAGGGTACCTGGTGGAAAAATGTTGTTTAGGCTAGGCCTAGGGTAACCGAGACTTTCAAAAGAATTTTGTTGTGATATATGCTGTCGTCTTGACAGTCGTCAGAGTACTCAGTCCCGGCCGATTTTATGGTATTATTTTACGACCCGGTTGCATTGTGTTATAATACCACTCGGTATTATAATGCTTGGGTAGATAGCCGTTGTTTGTATGTATTCGGGTTTTACTTTATATTTGTATGGCATTATTGTATCCAATGAACATGTACTAATCAGGTCAGTTTAATATCACATAAAACATAAAAGAAGGTTACAGGCGGCGTTCCTTAAAGGAAGCCTGTGGTGTTAACGCCTTTAAGTTTCATAGAACAGTTGGTGTAACACAGGAATAAACTATCCATTCAGTTTATATATTCCAGGGGAAATGAAACATTCATTATCACCCAAATTTATTAATATGTAGGCCTACATATTCATGGCCTTAGGTAATGTTACCAACAAATATTTATACTCTAGATCTAATCCCTGAGATTATGGAGTATATTGGAAACCTTATTGCATTCATAGTGTTTCCTCTTAAAAATTAATCCATGTTCCTGGGTAGGCTTACTAGGGAATGATTATCACATGACCTTAATACTTGAGGTTGTATGGTGGTATGTTATTATTGTATTTCCGGCCCATCTGGGTACTCGGGACTTTCGCCATACTCGGTAGTCCTGGTAACCGGGCCTTATTGAGATAAGGACTCGGGAACTCGGGAACTTGAGGTTGTATGGTGGTATGTTATTATTGTATTTCCGGCCCATCTGGGTACCCGGGACTTTTCGCCATACTCGGCAGTCCTGGTAACCGGGCCTTGGTAACCGGGCCTTATTGAGATAAGGACTCGGGAACTACGGGAACTTGAGGATGTATGGTATTCTAGTATCGCCCGCATATCTGGGCACTCGGGACTGTCACCATATCTGGCAGTCCCGGTGTCCGGGCCTTGGAACCGGACCTTTTGAGACAGGGCCTAGGGTACCTGGGTATTTGGAAAATTAACAGCAGGTCGTATTTGATTCTTACATCATAGTGGGATATATTCAAATATGATATTATTATGGGTACTCTTGATACCCTTGGAAAACAAAAAAGATATACGAGTGCTTGATTAATGTTAAAGTGATATGTATTCACTTTTAAAGGAAAACTTGGAAGTAAATACTGAAAGTATCGTAGTGAATTGTGGAGTGAAGCATTGAATGGAAATAGGTTAAAATTTTCTGGAAATTAGGCTTAGGAAATTTGATCCTAAGTAAAAATATTACGGTGGCCTGAAAAATAACCTCTGGCTAGGGCACGACCAGGGGCTACCTGTCAGGAATTATAGATATATGAATCTTATACTTACCTATAATTCCACTCTTAAGGGAATATCTGTCATGGTATCATGTTAAAACACAACCAGCACAAAACAAATTAGGCTTAGGAAATTTGTTCCTAAGTACAAATCTTACGGTGGCTTGAAAAACAACCTCTGGTTTGGGCACAACCGGGGTTTGTCTGTCAGGACTCGCAGATATAAGCTGATGACATTCGCATATAATTCAACACTTAAGTCAGTATCTATCGAGCTACAATGTTAAAACACACTATCACAGAACAAAACACACTGCCGCTAAGGAGCCGAGGTTCGTATGATACGACATACAGAAATAAACACAATAATTTGAGGCTTTAGAAAGTGAGAGTGGCTCTGATGACACGCCCGCCGACCAGCCCAGACTACGAAGTCCTTACTTACAGGATTACAAGTTAAATTGGTCCAAACAAACACATTCCTAAACGCGTATATGATTTCAACTGCACTAATATTCACTATGGACCAAAAATGACGCATTCAAGAGGGGCTATGTAACCCTGAGCATGAGGTAAGGACACGCACGTCTACTTTGGCTGGCTCGGTGGGTGAGAGAGAAGGTTCCTGGGAGGAACAGCCAACTAGCAGGTGTATGGGAAGCAGAGGTAGACCGTGAGCGCGCGGTGTTCAAACTGTGCTAGTTCTTTTCTTTTTATTCCCTACTTTTCAGTGGCTCCGACCCAATCATTAAGGGGTACCCCCTATGATGATCTTGGTTCTCGACCACCGTGATCCAGGTTAACCTGGGCTCAGAGGAGCCCGGAACGAGGCCATATTAACATGGCACTTACGTCATTGACGTAAGGAGCCACCAATAAATTGACTGTTGGAGCCTGAAGGCACTGGAAAACGACCCAGAATACTGTGTACCCGGGACTCGGAGGCCTTCCAACCCGGAGAAAAAACTATTCCGCACCGGAACTCTATCCCCAAGGCACAGCGTACCCGGGGACCCGGAGTTCTCTACCAAGAGAACTGAGTCTCTCAAATCCCGAGTGATATGCCGGAACCTGGAGCCGGTAATTTCAATACAGTATGAAGAATTAGCCAGAGCCTTGAGCCGGAAATTCACTTACTAAATCACTCGGATACACTATCGGAACCGGAAAGGGTAATTTCTTTACCCTGACTCAGAACCGTACACCACGCGGGTCAATACGGAACCGGGAAACACCCACACGGTCTAGTGCCTCGACCCGGGAACTTAGACCAGGGTGGGCAAAGATGCCACCACTTAACTAGCTCACACATACTGTGTATAAAAGAGCTAAAATCATTATTAGATATATGAAATTGATCACAATGCACGAGAAGGGAGCTAGGTGAGTAAACAAAGATATGATATATTGAAAAACAGGGATGTGAAAGATTTAGAACTTACACAAAGGAGGAGGTATCACAAATTGAATGGTGAATACACAATATGGCGTCATAGTCATAAGCAAGGCAAGGATGCAAAAAATTACGGGGAAGCCCATTACATTACACTTGTTGATAGCAAGATACACACACTCAATAGGCTAAACAAATTTGTTTTTAAATATAATGGATATTTTATGGTACTTATATATAATAATAATAATAATAATAATAATAGTTCTTAAAGCCAGCGCATGCTAAGCCAGCTAAGGATAGCCCAATAAGGCCGATTAGGCGTATTTCCATTGGGGTCCTGTACTACTACCCCATCCCCTTGCTCATGAGGGATGGTAACGACTCAGTGCTTGTGAAAAATCTTTAATGCGCCGAGCGTGGGCGCGATCCCGGGCCTTCTGGGTGGAAGTCCGAGACGCTAGTCACTACACCAGCGCGGTCGCTGATAATAGTACAGAGATTGGTATAAGTAGTAATCACTTATCAAACTTACCGTGAGGGTACAGGATAAGCGACAGAGGCCAGCCTAGGGGGCAACACATGGCATACGAAATCTACGAAATTGTAGCCTAAACCTAACCAAAAGCACTTGCCTAAGATCTAAACAAGTTACAAGTTACAAGTTACAAGGGATCTGTGTTGGGACCACTACTGTTTGTTATGTTCATTAACAACTTACCTGAAGTTATAACAAATAGAAGTGATATGTATTTGCATGCAGATGACACCAAGTTATATAGAAGAGTGAAGAGTAAGGAAGACGTGGGTTTGCTTCAAGGAAATGTGGAGTGCATGAAGGGATGGTCTGAACATTGGTTAAAGCCTTTTCATCCAAAAAAATGCAAGTACAGTAAAAGTCTGTTAATCCGACGACCGATGATTCGAATCTCCCAATAGTCCGAATTTTTCAATTTGAGGCCAAATCCGAATTCACCCGATGGTCTGAATTTCAAGAAGTCCCAAAGTCCCCTTTTGGAGGCATTAGTCCACTCAAATGACACATAATGGAGCACACACATATCATATGTTCATGAATTCACTTTAAAAGTTTACCATTGTCATTGTAGCCTATTACCTACTTCAAAACATTCAGATTAATGGTCAAAGGAAGCTACTGATATAAACGTAAACACCTTCTTCTTCTTTTTCTTCTTCTTCCACATCGTCTGCTAGAGAGTTTGTTTTGCTCTTGAACGTATCCTTGGGACGCTCCGATGCGCTACAGGCTTGCACCGCATTTTCTGCAAGCGCATTCAGTCTTGAGCTTGAAAACGCACCTTTAGACGTTCCGATACGCTACTATTTATAGTTCAGTGATCGGAGCGTCCCAAGGGTGCTTTCAAGACAACAAGACAAGGGTGCTTTCAATACAATATAATATAACAGAGCACGTCACAAAAGGAAAATCACAAAAGGAAAATTACAAGAACCTCTCAGGGAAGTGCCGTTGTTAAGGCATTACTTCCCGAACCACATCTGATCTGATCTTCAAGAGCAAGACAAACTCGCTAGTAGACGGAAGAAGAAGAAGACGACGATGCGGACATATGGTGTTTACGTTTATATCAGCAGATTCCTTTGACCATTAATCTGAATGTTTTGAAGTAGGTAATAGGCTACAATGACAATGGTAAACTTTTGAAGTGATTTCATGAACATATGATATGTGTGTGTGCACCATTGTGTCATTTGGGCGGCCTAATGCCTCAATGTTTTCGTCATACACAGGTTCATAGGGGTAAAGTCCGATAATCCGAAAAATCCACTAATCCGAACCGCTGCTCTTCGGATTAACAGAAGTTTACTGTACATGCGGATTGAGACAAGACAGACAAGGTAGCAGGCCCCGGACGAACAGTGTAAGGACGGCAAACAGTGACGAATTCAGGAAGATAATGGATGAACAGAAACAGCAAGATGTTAGGATAAAGGACCAGGTAAAAAGAATGGTTAAGCAAGGCATCCACGAAAACTCTCAGGCCATCCAGGAAGAAAGTCATAGGGCTAACTGCCTCATAATATCAGGGGTGGAAGAAATGGAGGAACTAGACTGGACAAAAAGAAGAGAGAAGGATGAAGGTCTTAAGAATGAGAGATGAATGAGAGATGAAGATGAAACAATTCTCGGGTCGCAGGGGACGCCATCGGTCGTGAGTACTAATGGAAAGGGATACTTTCTTCAGGGAGTGATAGAGCAGTGTGTTGCTGCAAGTGCGGTGGAGTGCCTAGGTGACCACTAGATCTGAAATAGACTAACATTTCTGTCCAGGATGCCTACATTGCCGTCTATGAGAGGTATCAGAACAATGAAATCGGGCGTCATGGTGGAGTGTTCCAAGTGCAAGTCCTGGCTACCTGCGGTCCTACTGGGGGTAGATGGACAGACAGAGGCACAAATAAATGAGAGAACCTTACTATGTAGGGACTGTCTCGAAAGAGAAAATAAGGACCTTAAAGCGGGAATAGACAGTGTAATGAAGGAAAACGCAGACCAAAAAAAGAGACTGGACGAGCTGGCAAGTGAGTTGGCTCTATGTAAACAAACCCAAGGGCAAGTGGCGAAAACAAGTGTAGAAATATCTCGTCAAGAGGGAGAAAATATATAAGCAAGGATAGGCCCAGACCAGTGAAAGACCATAGCAGGAATGGAAACCAAAGTGAGGAGGGTATGACCGTAATGGCCGGGCCCAACAAGGATAGGCCTAGGCCTAGGCCAACTCAGGAAATAAATCCTAGAGAGGGGATCCAGGGTGGGGGTCTTTCGACAGGGAGGCCTGAGGGGCAGGCTAGACAATTTAAGAGGACAGCAAGGGTAGTAGTAGGAGATGATATCATAAGTAAAGTTCATAACCATGTCAAGTTAGAGGCTGTGGGCAGTAAGAGCATGTGCCTAGAAGGGAAGGGAAACAAAGACATAGTGAAAGAGGCAATACAATGCGGGGAAACACTTGAAGAAGGGCTCCTGATCATACAGGCAAGTGGAAAGGGCCTAGCAGAAAACAGTGCTGAGGAGATAGTTAAGTATATCATTGAAGGAGTAAATAGGATAAAAGAAAACAAGACAAAACTGCGGGTGGGGGTTGTGGGAATAGTTAGGAGACCTAAAGAGAGCATGACCTATGAGATGCACAGAAGAGAATTAAACAGGAAGTTAGGAGAAGAGATGGGAAAACTGAAGCTAGAATATTTCAAGAAAAAAGATATTGGGGTGAGTTTCATGGACCTAGACATGAAAGGTCCTGAAATGGAATGGACCTGACAGGAAATTTGTGAAAAATACGGTACACCTGAACACGGAAGGGAACCGCCGGTATGGAAAACGAATGCTAGAGTGGGTACGTGCAACTGAGCTTCTGCAAAGGCAGCGGAATAGACGCATGAGAGAAGGGGGGACGCATAGCAGAAGCTGGGGAGGGAAATGGGGACGATCACAGGGCGGAAGAGGGAGCGATCGGTGAGAGTGAAGCTGTGGCAAAAGCTGGGGAGGGATATGAGGTTGAAAACAGGGTGGAAGAGAGAGCGATTGGGGTTAGAGAGGTTGCAGCTGACACTGGGGAGGGAAGTGGGGTTGTAAACAGGGAGGAAGAGGGAGCGGTTGGTGGGGTGGAGGTAGGACCCAACTCCGAGAACCCAGGAAACAGTACCAGTAACTGACTAAATCCCAGCGTCGGAAAAGGCATAAGATTCGGATGCATAAATGTAAACGGATGAGGAGTGGGAAAACTAGAAGATATGTGCAAGGAGATGAACGAATGGAATATGGATATAGTGGGGGTAACGGAGACGCAACTGCGGGAAAGGAACGAAATGTGTACAGAAACGCACAAAATGATTGGTAAGTGGAAAAAGAAAGGTGGGGGGGGGGGGGGAATAATAGTGAAAAACAGGTTGGATGTTGATATGGAGGAGGTAAATGTTGGTGACTCGGAAATGAGCGAGGATATCATGGCGTGGAACCTGAGCTACAGAGTAAGAGGAAAGAGTGAGAGGATTCTGCTAGTAGTGTGCTACATGACGGTGGAAGGCCCGAGTGCAAGACAAGACAACGATAGAAAATATGGAGTGGTGAAAGCACTAATACACGAAAGGATGGAAGAGCAGGTGATTGTGATGGGAGACATGAATGGCCATATTGGCATCCTAGGCGAGGAGACAAATAACAATGGCCAGCTGCTACTAGACTTCGCTGAGGAGAATAATATGGAAATTCTAAAACAAACAATAGCTGAGGGTAGAGTAACTTGGAGTGGAAGATGGGGTGAGTCAGCAATTGATTATATCCTGGTGAATGAGAGAGCAAGAAAACAGGTACAGTATATGTGGGTGGACGAGGAGCGTAAAGTAGACATAATGAGTGACCACAATGTGATGATGATGGAATATATGTGCATGAGAGAAGGGAGGGTTGAGGTCCCTAGGTACCAAGGAACAGGGTGGAAGCTCAAGAGCGCAGATTGGGTACTATTCAGGGAGGATCTGGAGCAAGAGACATGGAGAAGCGAGGGGAGTGTAGAGGAACTGAATGAAATGCTAGTTAAAACTGTAAGAAGAGTGGCCTTACAACGGGTAGGAAGAAGAAAGACAGGCAGAAGCAAAAGAGTGTGGAAAAGGTGGTGGAGTGATGAGATAGATAATGCAAGAAAAGAGAGGAAGGAATGTAACAGGAAGTGTAGAAGACTGAGGAAGAACAAAGACAACAGTGAGAACGAGAGGCAAGAGTACAATGAAGCCTGGGAGGAGTACAAGAAGAAACAGAAGACAGTGAAACACATTATCAGAAAGGCGAGAGCGAAAACAGAAAAGGAAATGGTAGACGAACTAAGAGCAAAGGGAGAGGAAGGGGGCAGAGAATGGTATGCTTTCCTGAGAGGTGACCAAGTCAGAGAGAGAGTGAATGTAGAAGAGCTAAATGTAAATGGTAGGTTAATAAGGGAAAACACAGAGAAGGCACGAGTGATAAAAGAATTCTGGGAGAATATAGGCGGTGCAAATGAAAGGGAAGACAGAAATGAAGTGTATCTGGAAATAGAAAGAAAGATAAACGAGAATATGGATGAGGAAATAAGCAGAGATGAGATAGCTAAGTATGTAAAAAGGTTAAAAACAGGAAAGGCTGCGGGGCTGGACGATATCACATATGAGTTCTACAGAGAAGGGGGAAAGGGAGTGATAGAAGGTATGTATATACTGTTTAAAAAGATATGGAATGAAGAGAGAGTCCCTAGCAAATGGAATGAAAGTAGAGTGACCCTGCTGCATAAGGGCGGGCGCAAGAGCAAGAGTGAGCTAAAAATCTATCGCCCAATCAGTCTGACTGACACAGTGGGGAAGGTGTTCTGTGGGATCATGAATGAGAGGTTAAAAGAGATATGTGAGAGGAATAAGGTGATGGGAGAAGAGCAAAATGGGTTCAGGAAAGACAGAAGAGGTGAAGACAACATGTTCGTGATAAGGGAGGTGATAGAGAAGTGGAATAAAAGTGGAAAGAAGGGATACGTAGCATTCCTGGACATAGAGAAAGCATACGACAGGGTGAATAGGTATAAGATGAGTAAGGTGTTGGAGAAGGTGGGAATGAGCAAGAAGGTTGTGACCATAATAAAGAGTATGTATGAGAGCACAAGAGGGAAATACAGTCTGGGAGACATCGAGACGGAATGGGTGAAGAGCAAAAGAGGATTGAGACAGGGCTGTGTACTATCACCGTGGCTATTTGGGATGTATACTGAGGAGTTGGCAGTGAGAGTTGGGAAGACGGGAATAGGGATCAATGTGGGAGAGAGGGTACTGAACATATTGATGTACGCCGACGACGTGGTAATTATGAGCGAAAGTAAAGAAGACCTGCAAACTCTGCTAGATGTGGTGACTAAGTACGGTGAGGATTTCAATGTTATTTCAGTAGCGAAAAGAGTCAAGTGCTTGTGGTGAATGGAGGTGCAGAAGACGAGGATGAAACCTGGTCGCTTGGTGGTAGGACAATAAGGAGAGTAAGGGAATATAAATACCTGGGAATGATAATGGACGAGAAAGGGTGTGATAGAACCAAGAATGCGAGGTTGTCAAGAGCGAATCAGTGGGTGGGAAGGCTGGGCAGTGTAGCGAGGACAAGAGCAAATAAGTATGAAGTGGTAAGAGGAGTATGGAAGGGAATGGCTGTACCGAGTTTGTTGTATGGGCTAGAAACCATGAAATGGACGGCGAATGACCTGGCGAAAATGGAGGTGACCCAAAACAAAATTGGTAGAATGGCCCTGGGTGCAAACAAGCTCGCGGCAGTGGAGGCCGTGAGAGGAGAAGCAGGGTGGAGCTCCTTCGCCGAAAGAATAGCGAAGGGAACGCTGAGATACAGGGTGAGACTGGAAAGAATGGACGAGAACAGATGGGCATGGAAGGTGTATGAATGGACAAAGGAGGAGAGCAAGTGGAATAGGATGTGTGATAAGAAAATAGAGGAGCATGGGATGCGTGGAATAATGATGGGTGAGAGTATGAGAACGTGGACCTCAGGGAAGTGGAAAAATGAGATAAACACGCGGGTCCAAGATAAGGGTAGGGACGAGTGGATGGAAAGAATGAGGCAAAAGAGTTCACTAGACTGGTATATGGCAAAAAATAGTCCAAGAAGTGAACTTTTCTATGATGGTAGTATGGGGAGTGAGTTGCTGTTCAAGGCACGAACTAAATCCCTGGAGGTGAACAACCGGACATACAGGTGGAACAATGAGGGTAGTAGGATCTGTAGAATGTGCGACGGGGGACGGGATGAGACCATCGAGCACATACTGCTAGAATGTGACAAGTACGGGAGGGAAAGAGAAATTATGATCAGTGCAGTGAGACAGGAAGTAGGAGAGGTACAGTGGAACGGGTTGATAGAAGTTATGCAATGGGACCCTCTGCATATGGTGCTATTCCTGCTAGGTCTAACCACGAAAGATAAGTGGAATAACACAACCATTGAGAAGGTAAAGGGCATCCTGGAGAGAATGTGGTTGAAGAGAAGCGTATAGTGGTAACCTAGGCAATCTAATTGCCATCCCTGGAGAGAGAGCCGATCCTAAGGCCACACCTTTGATCCATTCAGGGTGACTCTCACACCAAGACCAAGACCAAGACCAAGGTCGCATCAACAAGATTCTGGAATCTATTAAGGATGAGGAGGACACCTGGAAGGAGGAAATATCAGACATGTTTAGGCTGGGAAAATATACAAAGGAATACAATAGACTGGTAAAACTCGAATTTAAGTCAAGAAGGACATGTGATGAAATCATGGCAGTAGCAGCTAGGCTAAAAGGGTTAGAGGGTATGGACAAAATCTACATCAGGCGTGACATACCAGAAGAAGAGAGAAAGAAGGAGGCTGAACTAAGAAAAACTGCCAAAGAGGAAAATAGGAAGAGGACAGAACAAGAAAAGAATAAGTTTTTTTACGGAGTAAGAAAGGGGAAGATTATGAAACTTCCGGTAAAGAGAAACTAAAAGAAAAAGAGGGTAGGGAACAGACCGCCGCAGATAAGGCACTTGGAGCAGGTAATGGGGGACTAGAAAGTATAAGGATTCTATATAGCAATGTCGATGGGATAATCTATAAGAAATTAGAACTAACAGACTTACTCAATACTAAGAAACCAGAAATAGTATGTCTCACTGAGACAAAACTAAGAGAGGAACTTGATATAAATCTGCTAGGATGGTCTGAATACAAGATTTGGAGGAGGGACAGAAAATTTTGACATGGAGGTGGAGTGTGCATCCTTACTAGGAAAGATTTGATTGTGTCTGAGATAAAACTAGAAACTTCAACAGCAGAAGTTTTAGCACTAGAAATTGGTGGAAACGAAAAAATAGTGGTGATAGTAGCATATGTACCTCCCAAGACGAAGACATGGAGTAAGGAGGAGCATAGCCTAATGCGTAAGGAAACAATTAGTGTGCTAGAAAATATCTTAGCTTCAAAGGATGAAATAGTCATGTGTGGGGACTTTAACTGCAAGGAAGTGAATTGGGGAAGAACTTGAACCCGGAACACGAGAGGAAAGTTGGGGCTATGAATTTTTAAGTATGGCCATGGAAAATTCTATATACCAACATGTAAAAGAGTCAACAAGAGTAAGGGGAAGTGATCAACCAGCTAGATTGGACCTTCTCTTCACAAGAAGGGAGGAGGAGGTTCAAAGTATTCAGTACCTATGCCCACTAGGAAAAAGTGACCATGCAGTTCTCGACATAGACCTACTATTGAAGCATAATCTACCCAAGGAAAGGGAAAAGCACAAGGAAAATCACTGGATGTATTCCAGAACCGATTTCGCAGGACTACGGGATTTTTTCAAGTCACAAAATTGGGATCAGGTGTTATCTGAAAGTGAGGTAGACAAAAAACTCAAGGCATTCATGGAGATCTATGATACTGGTATAAAAACTTTTGTCCCAAAGTACATTAATAACAGAAAAAAAGGAAATCGCAAAGAATGGTTTAACCACGAATGTAGGCAAGCACAGGAAGCAAAAAACAAAGCCTGGAAAAAGATGAGAAACTGGGATTCGGAAGATAACAGGCAAAAGTATAAAGAGGAGAGAAACAAATACACAGAAATGAGGAGGAGGTCAGAGGCAAACCATGAGAAAGGGATAGTGGAGAACTATGAAAAGAATCCAAACATGTTTTTCAAGTTTGTAAACGGCAAAAGGAAGATAAAAGCCACAATCGTAAAGATTAAAAGTGGAAACAGAATCATAGAAGATGATACAGAAATTGCGGAAGAACTAAATAGAAATTTTGCATCAGTATTTACAAAAGAAGGAGAATTCATTGCACCAGAAACCAATGAGATAGGTACAGAGGAAATGCCGGAAGTCACATTTAACAGAGCAGAGCTCATAGACATAATGAGTAAGGTGGATCCAAACAAAGCCGCCGGACCGGACGGAGTATCAGGCTGGATTATTAAAGAAAATGCCAAGGAACTGAGTATACCATTATATGATATAATGACCAAATCATTGGACACAGGGATAGTACCTACAGAATGGAAAAGAGCAAACATTATTCCTATATTTAAGGGAGGAAGCAGAGATAAACCACTGAACTATAGACCTGTATCACTATTGAGCATCCTCATGAAGATTCTGGAAGGATTAATAAGGGACAAATGGGTGAACTACCTGGAATCCAAAAGATTAATTACTGACCGACAATTTGGATTCAGAGGAGGCAGATCATGTGTAAGCAACTTGTTGAGTTTTTACTCTAGAGTAATAGACACAGTGGACCAGAGGGAAGGATGGGTAGACTGTGCCTACCTAGTCTTTAAAAAGGCATTTGACAAAGTTCCACACAAGAGATTGCTGTGGAAATTAAAACATGAGGGAAAAGTAGGAGACAAACTGCTAAATGGATGGAGAGCTACCTTAATGGAAGACAGATGAGAACAACAGTAAGGGGAAAATTGTCAAACTGGACTCAAATTACGAGTGGAGTACCACAATCATGTTTCTAATATTTGTAAATGACTTACCTGAGGGACTAACAAGCTACATGAGCATGTTTGCGGATGATGCTAAGCTGCTTAAAACGATCAGAACCCAGGAGGATTGCCTTGAGCTCCAAGCAGATTTGCAAAAGATCCATGAATGGAGCATCAAATGGAATATGGAGTTCAATGAAGGGAAATGTAAGACTCTAGAAATGGGTAAACGCAAGTACAGACCTAGAAAAGATTATAAACTAGGAAACGAAGTGATTCCCAAAGCAGAAAAAGACTTGGGGATAGAATTTAAGGATAACATGTCTCCAGAAAGCCACGTAAATAAGATAGTGAGAGAATCACTAGCACTATTGGCAAATATCAGGATGTCTTTCAATTATCTTAATGAAAACATCATGAAACAAATAATAACGGCAATAATAAGACCCAGGATGGAATATGCATCTGTAGTGTGGTCCCCTCACATGAAGAAACATATCCACAAAATTGAGAGGGTACAGAGAGCAGCTACGAGGATGATCCCAGGTTTGGAAAATTTGGAGTACCAAGAGAGGCTCGAGAGATTGAATCTACCTACACTGGAACAGAGAAGGAAACGAGGACAGCAAATTCAGATATACAAATGTGTTAGAGGTATGGACACAATCGACCAAGAAAACTTCATAGAGAGGGATGGAGGTGAGAGAACAAGAGGTCACAGCTACAAACTGAAAGTGCCTAATAGTAAATCTGATCTGAAAAGTAAAAGATTTCCTACCAACTCGATTAGTGGGTGGAACAAATTGCCAGCCGAAGTTGTGTCTGCACCATCAGTGCATAGTTTCAAAGCACGGTATGACAAACATATCTTAGGAGGCGGGAATTAACGAGCATGCTCACTCCTGCAAATACAACTAGCGTAAGTACAACTAGTGTAAGTACCTAGGACTGCTTGTTTTAAAAAAAAAAATGGGGGGGGGGGGGCTTACAGACCCCCCCCCCCCCCTCCCGGAACCCCCCAGCTGATTTGGATTGCTTCGCTCGCCATCCCCCACCTCCCAGAAAGGTCCAAATTTAGTGGAAAGGGACCCCCCCCCCCCTCAAACAGGTCTGGCTACGGGCCTGGGTAGGATACAGTATGTGTGAAACAATGGTGGAAGTGAGTGCAGAAAAGGATATAGGGGTAGTGATAGACAATAAGTTAAATTTCTCAGAACATTTAGCTGAGAAGATAAATAAAGCAAATCAAATTGTAGGGCTGATAAGGAGGACATTTGTGTCACTGGATGAATAAATCTTTAGGAATCTCTATACAGCGCTGGTTAGGCCACACCTGGAATATGCGAACCAGGTGTGGGCTTCATATAAGGTGAAAGATATAGAAGCGGTGGAGAAAGTGCAGAGGAGAGCTAGCAAGATGGTACCAACTTTGAAGAACCTGGGCTATGAGCAGAGGTTGAGGACACTGGGACTCCCAACACTGGCATATAGGAGAAAGAGAGGGGATATGATCGAGACATTTAAGATAGTGTCAGGAAAGTATGATGAGGATGTGTGTGAAGGTACCTTCTTGATGCGGGAGGGAACAAGAACGAGAGGACACTCTAAGAAAATTTACAAGGAAAGAACTAGGCATGAAAAGACAGAGAACTCTTTTTGTGATAGAGTGGTAAATGAGTGGAACGCACTGCCCCAGTATGTAGTCGATTCCGAATCAGTAAAGAAGTTTGAAAGTAATCTTGATAAAGCATGGGGAAGACAAGATTTGAAGTTTGATTACAAAGCGAAAATACAGAATAGTAAAAATGTTGCGTTTGCTGCTGCCACTGCCAACACCGTGAACATCCGCAGCAGTGCAAGTACTGGTACTGAGCTGGATACACAGGCCTAGTTTGCCTTTTTTCCAGAGGATCTACTGTAAGATACTGTAAACACATAAATATCAACAAAATTCAAACAGAAAACCTGAAAGGTGGGTTAAGAACATCCTAAAATAGAAAATGAGAAATCACAACAAATGGCGTGGCATCCCAAAAGCTCGGCTGACACTAGTGCGGTGTCTCCACATTCTCCAGCTCTAAAGGCATAAAAATATGGTAAAACACATTCCTAGTTCACATGAGCACTATGAATATGCAATATTGACTCGCTAGGAAAACGTGCAGAGGAACCAGAAGGGGCCATACTAACAAGGGAGAGAAGGAGGCACACCCCAGTTGCGCTTATTGTCGACCGAGAGAGGAAAAAGAACGCAAGATGGCTTCTTGGCAATTGTGTATGGGAAGCTGCGAGGCCTTAATGGTGGACGGATAGCAAAACTAGCGCAGCGCTCAAACTGATTGTTACTTCTTTCAATATATATTTTTATTTCTAGTGGCTTCTGCAACAATGACATTCCTTAGGAATTATTAGAGGGTACCCCCTAGGAGTGTTATGGTTCTCAACCGACAGTTGGAAGGCCAAATCGGGTCCTTAGAGACCCAGAAGAGGCCATATATTATATATAGGCTCTCATGTCATTGACGGAGAGAACCACTGCTTAATTGTATATTGACCTTTCCTCTTTCTTTTAAGATACAGTACATTGTGATAGACGTAATTCTTGTGGGTGGAAATCAATGTAGAATGAACATATTAAGTCATGCTGCCATGTTTATGATTTGCGTGATACTGTGTTTTAGTTTATACATAGCGCTAACAATGTCTCAGCAAAACTCAACAAAGTCCCCCTGAAGCACTTGCACCTGACGAAATCGCACCTCACCAACCTTAACCATGCTACAATAAGGCAGTAACAATAAATCACTATAACTAGCCATTAGTGGCAGTAGCCACTAATAAATTATGGCGAGGTAAACCCAGAAGAACAATTAAATATTCTATTATCTATCAGTTTTGACTGTA
This sequence comes from Paralithodes platypus, assembly GCA_032716605.1. Lineage (NCBI taxonomy): Eukaryota > Metazoa > Arthropoda > Malacostraca > Decapoda > Lithodidae > Paralithodes > Paralithodes platypus. The sequence goes on from CM064509.1 coordinate 5,658,494, forward strand.
CTCCTGCAAGGAGATAAAGAAAACCTAATATTTAGTAGTGGCCCCGGAATAATTGACGATATGCCTATTACATAAGGCTACCTCTTCAAACGCCCATAAGCACAGTTTGAAACTACCGCCGCAGAGCTCAGAGGAACCTTCATCATAAGCACACGCTAAATCACTCATGGTTCGTCTTTATGATTGGGTTCTCACTACGAAAAAACTTCGTAAAAAAAATAAAAAATAAAAATCAATTAAGAATAACTATACATAAAGCTTTCCATTTCCGTGGAGGTACTTTTTGTGGATTCTGGACCAGACGCTGAAACGCGCGTCATTCCATCTTCAACTGACATATCAAGTATAATAAAATCCTTAATACATCAACGAATGGGAATGGGATGGTCGGGAGGGCCCCAATCGTCAATGATTCCGGGGCCACTACTAAATATTAGGTTTTCTTTATCTCCTTGCAGGAGTCAAACCTATAATTCATTAGTGGCCCCTTCATCATTGACGATATGCCTGATATCTCAAGACTGGAGGGGGACATTCGTAATCATATCATAACCATTGCAAATAGTATAGGCAGATAAACAAACAACCACATAGTATTCTCACTTGTAAAAAATATATTTTTGTATAAACTGTATACAACATATAAAAATGGGTACAAGCAGGGGCCCCCGTGCTTAACCCTCCTGGCCCGGTTGTCATTTTAAAATGACACCACGAATTAAGGGCAGGAGCCCGGGTGTCATTTTAAAATCTGTAAGCTTGAAAGCCTATTTATCTTGGTCTGAACGCCGTGCGTCCGACGCATGAAAACAAAGCCGATCGTTACGTCACCGCACCTCCGAAAACAAGAAAGAGAAGACTCGTTTGTTATTGTATGTCTGTATGTCGTTGTTTCAGTAGTGAAAAGATCGTCATATTGCTAACATCGCCTGCAAGTGCTCTCCACTGAAATCGTCATCACAACTGAACCAGTTGACATAGAGAGCTCTACTCAACGCCAGTCTACAGATTGGAAACCGCACTACATTTATAGATGCGTGGGAAATTTCTAGCAGTTAAACTAAACAAAAATACGGTAGCCTAGGCCTAGACGTTTTTCGGCCAGATCCCAGGAGGGTTAAAGAAGCCTGCTTGAGGAAAAAATTGGTAACTATGAGAATCTGTTCACATGGACACAGATCTGAAAGTTAAAGGCACCCCACTTAAATTAAGCGGGTAAAAATAAAAATTTATGTTTACATGTGCATAAACCCCATTATTCTAATGTGTATATTTATTAAAATTAGACACAAAAAATAGAATAAATTCTTGTACTATCGCAGATGTACTTTCTAAAATGCTTCTCGTAGTTGCAACTACCGAGAATTCTTATCCAAAATAAATTGCTTCAACAGTGTATCCCACGTAAACTCTGTAAAAAGAACAATTGTTGTACTACATTCTTTGTACCTCAGCAACATTTCCCGTAGTCATTACTACAGAGAAATTTTAATCACTCAAAAAACATAACTCCTATACATTGTATCACAGCTTGTATACTCTGTACATATCCTCCGGCGGGGTCTAGGGTGTCTTATGGTTCACTGACTGCACCCCCCCCCCTCTTTCTTAACCTAAAAACTAGTGACTTAGAGACCCATCTAGACCCTTTGCCTTAAAGCTACACATGGCATTGATGGTTTGTCTAGTGCTACCGACAGGTACCGAGTCAAAAACGTATGATTTGAAGCCCATAGTTGAGCAGTAGCTATGTCTTCAACTGAAAAGTTTGTGAGAAAACGTAAAGATACTGCCCATTTGCGTCAATCGTGGGCCCTACCCACTACGCCGGGATTACTCTCTTTAATGACTTCTACTAGCAGGGAAGCCAGTTTACGTTTCATTAATCTTTTACCTGTACTCGATACCCATAAAGCACCTTGTTGGTTAAGAGGTGCCACCCTCATATATTTGGTTAAAGCTTGTACAGGACACAAATTATGGTGCACTTTACCCCGTTTCAACGCCGGCACCGTGAACTCTGAGAAAACATGTTCACTGTGTTCATTCTTTGCGATGAACCCTGGGGAAGGCGCAATATGAATCCAATCATTGAGTCTACCAAACCTTATGCAATTAGGGGTGTTGCTCATCGCCGCCAGCTCAGACACCCTGTTACCAGTTGCCAAAGCCATTAGGAACACAGCCTTTTTTAATAAAAATTCAAAATCTGCCAACACCGTGAACGACCGCAGCAGTGCAAGTACTGGTACTGAGCTGGATACACAGGCATAGTTTGCCTTTTTCCAGAGGATCTACTGTAAGAAACTGTAAGAATATTCTGATAAAGACGGGAATGAAGCAAAGATAACGCTATGTCAAGAGACCAGGTAGGCATGAGCTGACGGGGAGGTGGGCGGAGTTTGAAGCATGCTCTCATGAAACCTGTTTCTTCCGCCTGTGGTATGGCTAGACCTGTAAGGTCAAAGAATGGCACCCTGATAGCTGTTAAGTGATTTTTTAGAGTCACTACAGATAGACGTTTTGTTCAAACAAATAGTTTAAATAATTAAAAACTAATGCAACCGAAGGTACTGTCTGTTCCGATCCAAGAGGTAAAGGACTGCCAATGAGATTGATATTGCCTCCTGGTAGATTGTGTGTACTGATTCATAAATTTATCTGTTACGTTTCTACCATACGGCGTTAGCCACTTGGCCTCCTGAATGTCCACAATGCAAAAGTCAGCGAGGTCTTTAGGTTGCCAATCGTGTCTAAGTGGAAATACCCGACCGGGAGCGACACCGGGTTCGTGCACCACGTTATCAATTGCTGGTACCACAGGGGCGCGATTAACGAGACATAGCCTCGATAATCCCGTAGTTTGTTGACTACGTGGCACATTAGAGAAGCGTCTGGTGGCGGAAACAGATAAATGGAACTCCACTTGTTCCAATCCGTCACCAATGCGTCGGGCCCCCCTGCCGGTGTTAATGTCCGGCGTGTGAGGTAGAGAGGGAGTTTGTGATTCTCCTCTGACGCAAACAGATCCACTTGTGGACGGTAAGGCTCTGCAATCATTTGGTCAAAAATGTTCTGCTTGAGTGCCCACTCTACTGTTGTGCTCTGTCTCCGAGACAGGGCGTCTGCCCAGACGTTTGCTACGCCTGGGAGATATGATGCATGAAGATGAATGTTCAGCTCGTCTGCTAGAACAAAAATCTTCTCTGACACGTCTAGCAACTTCCGAGACCTCGTTGACCCTTGTTTCTGAATGCAGTGAACTACATTGAGATTGTCCATCCTGAAGGCCACCGACTTTTCCCGTAAAGTAGAGCCGTGAACCTGAAGGAAATACAAGGGGACTAGTAACTCTTTTACATTTATGTGGGAGGTTTCTGAATGGGACCAAAGCCCTTGACCCTGATGCCCGAGGTTTGACTGAAAGCCCCAACCTATCGTCCCTGACGCATCCGTGTCCATCCATACCGTCGGAGGAGGAGACGTCCATGACATGACTGAGTGCAGCGTTTCCCTCTTCGCCCAGACCGCTAGTAAGCTGTGTATTAATGTTGGGATAGGCCATAATTTTCCCGCCGGTAATAGGGGGAAATATTTGTTGCCCTCCAAGATTAAAAGTTTGATTTTCAACCGGCCCAACTTCACAGTTAGTTGAACCCAGTTGAGAAAACCGACTAGAGATTCCCAGAGTCTCCGTGTCGTAGTCAGACTGTGGAGAAACATAAAACAAATTTTGCGAAATCTGTTGCAATTGTCCACACTCTGACTCAGAGTGAGAGATACTGTGTCCCAGACCAGTCCTATCCACTGAATTACTCGTGTTGGAACAAGGTTCGACTTTACCAAGTTGACCTTGAATCCTAGAGATTTGACATGGTTTAAAGTAATGTTGACATGAGTGTTGCATAAATCCTCTGTCTCCGCCACCACCAGCCAGTCGTCCAGATACCACATGATCCTGATCCCCTGCTCTAAAATGGGCATCAGGGCTTGCCGGACTAATTTTGTGAATATGCGTGGCGCTAGGTTTAATCCAAACGGCATCCTTTGAAAGACATAAGTCTGATGCATTATTCTTAAAGCCAGAAATTTCTGAAATCTTTTGTTTACCGGGACGTGCCAATAAGCATCTGTCAGGTCTAATGAACACATCCACCCTCCCGGCGGAAGTGTTAGCCTGATATGATTCACTGTCAGCATCCTGAATGACACGTTGTGAATGTGGAGATTCAAATAAGATAGGTCTACGACCGGTCTCATCTGAATACTGTCCCTTTTTGGTACGAGAAATAGTTTGGATGTAAACACCGGGTAAGTCAGAGGGACTGGGACAATGACACTCTTGGTAATCATCTCCTGAACTAGTGACTCCACCTCTAAAGAAACATGATTGGCCTCTGCCGGCTGACGTAAGCGAGGTCGCCGGAGCCACTGTTGTTGATGATGCTTTTATTTTATACTAGCCCACTGGGCCTAGGCCCTCTCAAGGCTAGTGGTGGAGGAGGTGGTACAGAGTTTAAAGTCATGTATATGTCAGCAGTTATATGTCATTGTATAAATTTATCGCTCTCAGGAAGTGACGAATAGGGGTGAAATTGAAAGAGTCTGAGTCAGAGAGGATGCCATGTAATGAGGTGTTCAGCAAGAATCTCCGTCTTTCAGATGCATAGACGGGACAAATACAAAGAAAGTGAAAAACAGTCAATGATGTATGGCAATGTTGGCATTCAGGTGGTGGACCACGAGGGGTGGACATCAGGTAACCATGTGTGAGGCGCGTGTGGCCTAAACGTAATCTAGTTAATAGGGTTTGGTCTGCACGTGAACCATTAATTGAAGAGGGCCACAAGTGTATGTCATCCTTAATGGAGCGAAGGTGGCCAGTTAATGGTTGCGCTCTCCACTCAACTCGCCAAGCCACTGCCAAGTGATGCCTTTGCGTACCACTGTCCTTGCCCATGTTCTTATTGGCCATGCTTGATGACACGCCCAGAATGACCCAGAATGACCCAGTTAGCAGACTGGGGTTCGCCGGCTGTACTACCCTCTGATCCAACACGCCTTTTACTGGCCCCGGGAGGGAGAGTGACATTAGTTTTTTGCTGGTGGTGGTGTAACCTTGGACGACTGGCCGGGTTTGGCTGGAGGTGGGCCCTGACCTGGTCGTTGGTGAAACCTGTGTCCTTTACCTGAGAATTTACCCTGTTTATACCTGAACTGAGCCTGGCCCTGGGTGGAAGGGGACTTTGGCTGGTGAAAAGGCTTAGACCCACTAGCTTGAGGTTTCGAAACTGGTTTAGGCTTAGGGAAAGCGAAAGGAGGCTTCTTAGTTTGAGAGGGACTCTGTTTGAATGTTTGTACCATATTGAAAACAGTCTTCCAAACTGCTGATGAAATCAAGGAAGGAGTTAGAACTGAAGACAGAACTACTTGGCTTGCAATATGGTCAGGAAGTTTCTTCACCAAGAACACTCGCAGATCCTGCCTTGCTCGAACTGCCTCTAATAAGGCTGTCCGAATATCTCCCAATGATTGAATGGAATTTTGGAGAAGCAAGCGCCGGGAAAGCTCAATGGCTTTCCTGACTTCCGAAGCTTCGATCGCCTGAGAAGAGCGTAACATAGACTTCGTCACTTGTTGGGTAACAATGTATTGAGAAAATAGTCTAAAAGCCTTTCCTCTTAACCTAAACTCGCGGTCTAGATGAGCTGGGGAAGGCGTGCTGAAAGGATCTTTTAATTCGCACAAACTGATTTTGGGAGCAGCCAAGAAATCAAATAAAGCAGAGGGGGCTCCTCCGGCACTAAAATCCGGAAGAGAGAACCAAGTATGGTTTTCTTGAGGGATTTGATGTGAGGATTTTGTTGTGAAAGTAGTGGCAACATTTTGAGCCTCCGTTTCCCATTCCACCCAAGGTCCCGTACCCAACTGCCCCACCTTCAAGACTGGATTAGAGGCTGAGTCTGTAAGAGGAGCCATGTCCAATTCCGGCGTCATAGCAGAAAGTGCCTTGACGTCGTTAAAGCCATCATTCTTAGTCCAATCTGAAAACAGCTTTGAAGCTGAGGCAGGGGGTAGTGCTGGTGTTGATGAATACACAAAAAGTCATGGTTATAATAATTGGGAATGGCCTTAATATGAACATCCAAAACATTACCTTGACTATCCAACGCTCTTAGTTTTCTAGACTTATTGCCTTGGATTACCCACTCATGTGGTACAGGGAGCTCCCCCGAAATTAGAGGTTTGACTCCTGCAAGGAGATAAAGAAAACCTAATATTTAGTAGTGGCCCCGTAATCATTGACGATTATGCCTATTACATAAGGCTAACTCTTCAAATGCTCATAAGCGTAGTTTGAATCTACCGCCGCAGAGCTCAGAGGAACCTTCATCATAAGCACACGCAAAATCACTCATGGTTCGTCTTTATGATTGGGTTCTCACTACGAAAAAACTTTGTAACAAATAAAAAATAAAAATAAAATAAGAATAACTATTCATAAGCTTTCCATATTCCGTGGATGTACTTCTGTGGATTCTTGGACCAGACGCTGACTAGCGCATTTACGGATGACGACCACATACCTATAGAATTAACAATCCAAATTAATAAAGCACCGGAAATAACAGAAACTAGCAATAGCATCAAGGCAAAAGTTCCATGGAATGTAATCTCAAATGAAGAGTGCCAAATGTACTGTGATAAAACCAAGGACTTATTAAATAGGGTGCAATATGATGGTAATGGTGTAGCACAATGCAGGGATCCAAAATGTAGTGATGCACAACACAGAAAGGACATTATTAAATTTTACAATAGTATAATAGATTCTTTATCAAAAGCGGGGGAAAGTATTTTTAATAGCCGTAAATATAAGTCCTCATTCAATAAGCCAGGTTGGCAAGACTATGTGGCTGACCTGTATCATGGCCTCCAGAGATGCTAGGTCTCATTGGCTTGAAGTAGGTCAGCCTAGACAGGGGCCTATATTTGAACTTCACAAAAGAGCAAAGGCTAGGACCAAATATGCCATTAGATTTATTAAGCAAAATGAAAACCAATTAAGGAAGGAAGCCCTTGCAAAGAGTCTGGCAGAAAAGGATACTAACTGTTTTTGGAAGGACATCAGATCCATGCAAAATTGTAACACACCATTACCTGTCAGTGTTGAGGGGGTTACGGGTGAAGAGAACATTGCTGACTTATGGAAAACTCATTTTAAGGAACTACTTAACAGTGTAAACCAAAGGTCTACTAATGGTGCAATTCAATATGTGAAAGATAGTAATTATGAAGACATTAAAGTGACTGAAAGTGATCTTGAGAATGCCATAAGAAAACTTAACCTAAATAAAGCTTGTGGGCTGGATGGTATATATGCAGAACATTTTAAATATGCAGATAAGTTGTTAATAGATAAACTTAGTTCTTGCATCACCAGTCTATTTACGCATGGTGTCCTGCCGGAGTCTATGATATCCGTAATACTTGTTCCTGTCATTAAAGATAAATCAGGTAAAATTACAGCTAAAGACAACTACCGCCCAGTAGCACTTGCTAGTGTGGTGAGTAAGGTAGTTGAAATGATAATGCTAGAAAGAATGTCTGCATATATTGTCACCATCAGCAATCAGTTTGGCTTTAAGAAAAATCACGGCACAGACCAATGCATATATGTGCTGAAAGAAGTGATTGATACATACAACAAACTAAATAGCTCAATTTTCTCTTGTTTTCTTGATGCAAGTAAGGCTTTTGATAGGGTGTGTCACAAAACCTTATTTGAAAAATTAGTTAACAGGGGAGTGCCTAGCTATATTGTTAGGATACTTATTTTCTGGTATGCTAATCAAAAAATGTGTGTAAGATGGGGTAACATCCTGTCAGGCTCTTTCGCCGTAACCAATGGTGTTAGGCAGGGGGGGATATTGTCTCCGTATCTTTTCAACGTCTACATGGATGATCTTAGTCTGGAGCTGAACAAGACTCGCACTGGGTGCTGTATTGGCAGCACCATTGTAAATCACCTCATGTATGCTGATGACCTAGCCTTAATCGTGCCCTCTGGAGCAGGACTGGATAAATTATTAAGAGTATGTGAAAAATTTGGAATCGAACATTCAGTCAAATTTAATCCTATAAAGAGCAATATCATAATATTTAAATCTAACCTTCTATTGAAATCAAAGCTACCTAAATTCCATTTGTATGAAGAAATTATAGAAGAAGTAAGTAAAGTAAAGTATCTAGGACACTATATTTCAAGTGATCGCTCAGATGATGAGGATATGGGTCGTCAGCGAAGGCAACTTTACATGCAGGGAAATTCAATATTAAGAAAATTTCATATGTGCACATGGGATACAAAAATAACATTGTTCAACTCCTACTGCTCACCAATGTATACAGCACAACTATGGTGGAACTATAAGAAAATGACAGTGAATAGACTAAGTATCTCATATCACAATATCATGAAAATGTTTCTGGGGCTCTCAAAATATGAGAGTACAAGTACGCTATGTGCCTGGTGAGTTATCTGCTCAACAGGTGGCGTTGTGTGTGTGTAAGTGTGAGAGTCCGAGTGTAGGGGGTGAGACACTGAAGCACGGGAACGAGATGGCTTCAGAGATGGGGTCGTTTCGGGCCATGAGTGAGCACCGTGCCTCATGTGAAGGCAAGATGGCAGGTACTCGTTGTACTCTACGTGCTTCACATGTCTCACTCCCTAGACTGGAACAAGACCTCATGGGCTTCACTGTTCATTGTAAAACGGTGAATGTTAAGGCTCTCAGCCTATGCCCGAGAGGAAGTAAGTTGGAATATAGAAAAAAAAAAAAAAAAAAAAAAAAAAAAAATATGAACTTACACTGTTACCAATCACTCATTAGAAAGCTAACATATAAATTCATTCAGCACCTTAACACTTCTGAGAACAGGATCATTAAAATGCTACAAACTCCAAGCATAGTGTACACCTCCAGGATCCAGGCACACTGGAGGAAGTTGCTCTATATTTAACCTTAAGTAATGATTTCAGGTCTGCTACTCTACAGAATTAGCATACCGGTACTGAACCTCATAGTGCAGTACAGTACCGATATTCCTATACTGTACTGTAGCAACATACTGTACCGGAAGCTAAATGATGTGAGGCATGGTACTGTACACAATTAGGACAGTGGTTTTGGTAACACAGTAGTTTGATGACCACTGTTTTTGGTTGAGGCAGTACTGTGAACTACATCATAGCAAGCTGGGTATTATTTAATTTCTGTTTATTTTATGTAGCCTATGTACAGTAGCTTATATATGTTTATGTTACTGTAAGGTATATATGGACCCCAGTATGGTCCCCTCTGTACTGTGTGAGTCTGAAATAAAGTAATATTATTATTATTATTATTATTATTATTATTATTATTATCCACCTTCACTGACATATCAAGTATACCAAAATCCTTAATACATCAACGAATGGGAAGGGGATGGTCGGGAGGGCCCCAGTCGTCAATGATTACGGGGCCACTACTAAATATTAGGTTTTCTTTATCTACTTGCAGGAGTCAAACCTATAATTTATTAGTGGCCCCTCCATCATTGACGATTATGCCTGATATCTAAGACTGGAGGGGGACATTCGTAATCATATCATAACCATTGCAAATAGAATAGGCAGATAATCAAACAACCACATAGTATTCTTACTTTGTAATAAATAATATATTTATGTATAAACTTTATACAACATATAAAAAGGGGTACAAGCAGGGGCGTGCTTAAAGAAGCCTGCTTGAGGAAAAAAGGGTAACTATGAGAATCTTTTCACAGATCTGAAAGTTAAAGGCACCCCACTTAAATTAAGTGGTGAAAATAAAACTTTATGTTTACATGTGCACATATAAACCCATTATTCTAATGTGTATATTCCTTAAAATTAGACACAAAAATAGAATAAATTCTCGTACTATCGCAGATGTACTTACTAAAATGCTACTCGTAGTTGCAACTACCGAGAACTCTTAAAATTAAATTGCTTCAACAGTGTATCCCACTGAAAGAAACCATTGTTGTACTACATCCATTGTACCTCAACAACATTTCCCGTAGGCATTACTACAGAGAAATTTTAATCACAACACTTATACATTGTATCACAGCTCGTATACTCTGTACATATCCTCCGGCGGGGTCTAGGGTGTCTTATGTTTCACTGACTGCACCCCCCCCCCCCCCGCTCTTTCTTAACCTAAACAATTAGTGACTTAGAGACCCATCTAGACCCTTTGCCGTAACGCTACACATGGCATTGATGGTTTGTCTAGTGCTACCGACAGGTATCGAGTCAAAAACGTATGATTTGAAGCCCATAGTTGAGTAGTAGCTATGTCTTCAACCGAATTTGTTTTTAGAAAACGTAAAGATACTGCCCATTTGCGTAAATCGTGGGCCCTACCCACTACGCCGGGATTACTCTCTTTAATGACTTCGACTAGCAGAGAAGCCATTTTTCGTTTCATTAATCTTTTACCTGTACTCGATACCCATAAAGCACCTTGTTGGTTAAGAGGTGCCACTCTCATATATTTGGTTAAAGCTTGTACAGGACACAAATTATGGTGCACTTTACCCCGTTTCAACGCCGGCACCGTGAACTCTGAGAAAACATGTTCACTATGTTCATTCTTGGCGATGAACCCTGGGGAAGGTGCAATATGAATGCAATCATTTAGTCTACCAAACCTTATGCAATTAGGAGTGTTGCTCATCGCCGCCAGCTCAGACACCCTGTTACCCGTTGCCAAAGCCATAAGGAACACAGCCTTTTTTAATAGTAATTCAAAATCTGCCGTATTCTGATACAAACGGGAATGAAGCAAAGATAACGCCTTGTAAAGAGACCAGGTAGGCATGAGCTGACAGGGAGGTGGGCGGAGTTTGAAGCATGCTCTCATGAAACCCGTTTCTTCCGCTTGTGGTATGGTTAGACCTGTAAGGTCAAAGAATGGCACCCTGATAGCTGTTAAGTGATTTTTTAGAGTCACTACAGATAGACGTTTCTGTTCAAACAAATAGTTTAAATAATTAAAAACTAATGCCACCGAAGGTACTGTCTGTTCTGTTCTAACTATCCAAGAAGTAAAGGACTGCCAATGAGATTGCCTCTTGGTAGATTGTGTGTACTGATTCATAAATTTATCTGTCACGGTTCTACTATACGGCGTTAACCACTTGGCCTCCTGAATTTTTTTTTTTTTTTTTTTTTTTTAAGAGACAATGAACGGAGGAAGGAAAAACACAGATAAAACAAAAAGGTCCATGTGCCTAAAGGCATCCTCCATTCATAAAATGTTTGTAACAACTGGATTTAAACATTTGTTGATTGTAAGTTTGTGGAAAGCAATTCGAGGGAAGTGAATTCCAAAGAGTAGTAGCTCTGGGGATAAATGAATTCTGATAAGCAGAAGTTCTGCATTGTGGAGGAGAAAGTGTAAATTCATGGGCGCTCTCAGCTGCCCTAGTTCTACGGGGAAAGATGTGGAGAGGCGGCACAATTGAAGCAAGTTCCTCGGAACAATTGCTGTGAAAATATCTGTAGAATAATGCAAGGGATGCAACGTTTCTTCGTATGGCTAATGTAGGAAGGTCCTGTGTGATTGCAGGGTTATTGATTAATCTAATAGCTTTATTTTGAATTTTGTCCAACTGCCTCAATGCAACCACTCCACTTCCACCCCACAGAGGTGAACAGTAATCCATCTGAGAGCGCACATGACTTTTATATATTACGGCCAACTGCTCGTCAGTGAAGAATTCTCGAACTCTGTACAGGAGTCCCAGTTTTTTAGAGGCATTCTTAGCAATGCTTCTAACATAATGTGTCCAGCTCAAGTTAGTAGTTAATGTTACACCGAGAATGTCAATACTAGGGGAAGTAGGAATATTTACATCATTAAAAAATATATGGAGTCAGTGAGATTCTGTCGGTTAGAAAATTGAATGTACTTGGTTTTCTGTGCATTAAAGGAAACTAGATTCTCTTGTCCCCATTCATTAATTCTAGAAAGGTCCCGGTTCAGAGAAATTGCAGTGTTTATTTTTGAATTTATAAGATCGGGTTGGGTGAAAGAATTGGTAAATGTGAAGGAACTGTGGAGTGTTGAGTCATCTGCGTAGGAATGTATTGGATTATGAGTGGTAGATATGAGATCATTGATATGAATGAGGAACAGAGTTGGGGCCAAAACTGATCCCTGGGGAACACCAGCATTTATTGAGTGAAATTGAGAATAAAGGCCATCTACCATTACACATATTTTTCTGTTATGAAGATAAGAAGAAATTAGTGGAACTAATGATGCAAGGCCGTAGTGTGACATCTTCGACAATAAGGATTGATGCCAGACTCTATCAAATGCCTTTGATATATCCAGTGCTATTGTATGTGTTTCACCATGTTGGTCTGTAGCTTGGTTGATTTGATGCGTAAGAAGGCAAAGAATGTCTGCAGTTGATCGACATCGTCTAAAATGTCCACAATGCAAAAGTCAGCGAGGTCTTTAGGTTGCCAATCGTGTCTAAGTGGAAATACCCGACCGGGAGCAACACCGGGTTCGGGCACCACGTTATCAATTGCTGGTACCACAACTGCGCTGGCCACAGGGGCGCGATTAACGAGACTACGCCTCGATAATCTTGTAGTTTGTTGACTACGTGGCACATTAGAGAAGCGTCTGGTGGGGGAAACAGATAAATGGAACTCCACATGTTCCAATCCGTCACCAATGCGTCGGGCCCCCCCGCCGGCGTTAATGTCCGGCGTGTGAGGTACCGAGGGAGTTTGTGATTCTCCTCTGATGCAAACAGATCCACTTGTGGATGGTAAGGCTCTGCAATCATTTGATCGAAAATGTTCTGCTTGAGTGCCCACTCTACCGTTGTGCTCTGTCTCCGAGACAGAGCGTCTGCCCAGACGTTTGCTACGCCTGGGAGGTTTTCAGAGTTCACGGTGCCGGCGTTGAAAAGGGGAAAGGTGCACCATCATTTTTGTCCAGTGCAAGCTCTAACCAAATATTTGAGAGTGGCACCTCTAAATCACCAGGGTGCTTTATGGGTAGCAAGTACGGGTAAACGCTTGATGAAACGTACACTGGCTTTTCTCTTGGTCGAGGTCTATAATGAGAGTAATCCCGGCGTTGTGGGCAAAACCCACGATTTACGCAAGGGGGCAGCCTCTTTACGTTTCCTTAATAATCTTTCGGTTGAAGATATTAAGTTCACACAGTTGTGGGCCTCTAATCATACGTTTTTGACTAGATACCTTTCAGTAGCTCTAGACAACCTTCCTTGCCATGTATAGCTTTAAGGCAGAGGGTCTAGGCGGCCCTTTTAGTCACTTTTTGTTTAATTTCAAGAAAAGGGGGGGGGGGGTGCAGTCAGTGTAACATAGGACACCCTAGACCCCGCCGGAGTATGTGTACGGAACATACGAGCTGTGATACTGTTTGTAGGTATTGTGATATAAAATTTCTCTGTAGTATTCATTACAGGAAATTGTGCTAAAGTCCAATAGTAGTAATACAACAATTCTTGTTGTAAGTAGTTTTGGCTGTGAAGCAATAGATTTTTAAGAAATCTCAGTAGTTGCAACTACGACTTTTATTTTTGATGTAAGTACTTCTGCATAAGTACACGAGTTCAGTACTTCTGCGAAAGTACAAGAATTCATTTATGTTTGGTTATATTTTTAGGAATATATCCACTAGTTAAATGGGGTTTATATGTGCACATGTAAACTTATAAGTTTTTATTTTTCATCACTTACTTTAAGTGGGGTGCCTTCTTAACTAGCAGATCTGTGTACAGAGTCTCAGAGTTAACCCTTTTTCAAGCAGGCTTCTTTGAAGCACGCTCCTGCTTGTACCCCTTTTTGAAGATTTAGGCTGTATAAAGTTTATACACCCAAATATATCTTTTTTACAAAGTAAGAATACTATGTGGTTGTTTGATTATCTGCTTTTCTAGAGTTATGATATGATTACGAATGTCCCCCTTCAGTCTTAGAAATCAGGCATGTTCGTCAATGATGGAGGGGCCACTAATAAATTATAGGTTTGACTCCTGCAAGGAGATAAAGAAAACCTAATATTTAGTAGTGGCCCCGTAATCATTGACGACTGGGGCCCTCCCGACCATCCCCTTCCCATTCGTTGATGTATTGAGGATTTTGGTTTACTTGATATGTCAGTGAAGGAAGAATGACGCCTGAATTAGCGTCTGGTCAAAGATCCACACAAGTACATCCACGATATGATGGAAAGCTTATTGAATAGTTATTCTTATTTTCTTTTTGTTTTTATTTTTTACGAAGTTTTTTCGTAGTGAGAACCCAATTCATAATGACTGAAGCCATGAGTGAGGTCGCGTGCGCTCATGATGAAGGCTCCTCAAATTTGTTATGCTCTGCGCGGTAGATTCAAACTACGGCGGATGAGTGTTTGAAGAGGGTGCCTTATGTAATAGGCATGTTCGTCAATGATTACGGGGCCACTACTAAATATTAGGTTTTCTTTATCTCCTTGCAGGAGTCAAACCTATAATGATATTGTCGTTCACGTATAACTACTAGTAGTAAATCAATAATTTTGATTCACAAAGATTCCCAGGTTACCAGTCCTCCAATAAGGATACTATGGTATAATCAGTATCATTCAAGGCTAACGCTTGACTACTCAACTCAACAATAAACATTTCATATTTTAGGCTCCGGACCAACTCTCGAGTTGGTCAAGGACCCCAATGGAAATACGCCTAACGGCCTTATTGGGCTATCCTTAGTTGGAATTATGCAAAGCTGGTACATGTCATATTTGTAACATACTATGTGGTACCAACTCGGTAAATTGCTAACTGAATAAATAATATTACAGTAAACTTCCGTTAATCCGAAGGGCAGCGGACCGGCTCTCGTTCGGATTAGTGGATTTTTCGGATTATCGGACTTTACCCCTATGAACCTGTGTATGACGAAAACATTGAGACATTAGGCCACCCAAATGACACAATGGTGCACACACACATATCATATGTTCATGAAATCACTTCAAAAGTTTACCATTGTCATTGTAGCCTATTAACTACTTCAAAACATTCAGATTAATGGTCAAAGGAATCTGCTGATATAAACGTCTTCTTCTTCTTCCGTCTACTAGCGAGTTTGTCTTGCTCTTGAAGATCAGATGTGGTTCGGGAAGTAATGCCTTAACAACGGCACTTCCCTGAGAGGTTCTTGTAATTTTCCTTTTGTGACGTGCTCTGTTATATTATATTGTATTGAAAGCACCCTTGTCTTGTTGTCTTGAAAGCACCCTTGGGATGCTCCGATCACTGAACTATAAATAGTAGCGTATCGGAACATCCAAAGGTGCGTTTTCAAGCTCAAGACTAATACGTCCAAAGGTGCGTTTTCAAGCTCAAGACTGAATGCGCTTGCAGAAAATGCGGTGCAAGCCAGTAGCGCATCGGAGCGTCCCAAGGATGCGTTCAAGAGCAAAACAAACTCTCTAGCAGACGATGTGGAAGAAGAAGAAGACGAAGGTGTTTACGATTATATCAGTAGCTTCCTTTGACCATTAATCTGAATGTTTTGAAGTAGATAATAGGCTACAATGACAATGGTAAACTTTTAAAGTGAATTCATGAACATATGATATGTGTGTGCTCCATTATGTGTCATTTGAGTGGCCTAATGCCTCAAAAAGGGGACTTTGGGACTTCTTGAAAGGTGCGTTTTCAAGCTCAAGACTGAATGCGCTTGCAGAAAATGCGGTGCAAGCCAGTAGCGCATCGGAGCGTCCCAAGGATGCGTTCAAGAGCAAAACAAACTCTCTAGCAGACGATGTGGAAGAAGAAGAAGACGAAGGTGTTTACGATTATATCAGTAGCTTCCTTTGACCATTAATCTGAATGTTTTGAAGTAGATAATAGGCTACAATGACAATGGTAAACTTTTAAAGTGAATTCATGAACATATGATATGTGTGTGCTCCATTATGTGTCATTTGAGTGGCCTAATGCCTCAAAAAGGGGACTTTGGGACTTCTTGAAATTCGGACCATCGGGTGAATTCGGATTTGGCCTCAAATTGAAAAATTCGGACTATTGGGAGATTCGAATCATCGGTCGTCGGATTAACGGACTTTTACTGTATTATTATTATTATTATTAATGATTCATTGAACCTCCCTCCGGTCCCAATTTGGGTCGGCGAGTGTCTGGGTCTGGGGCTCTTTTACATATCTCCGATCACTAGAAGACCACCACATTCTCTCTGAGTCAGGGTTTTAGCAGAGTAGGCTGAGAGAGGGACCCTCTTAGATATTTATAACATTGCCTTCTCTGCCGGAGTTCCACAAGTCTCATACTAGAGTTCTCCAATTGTAATATTTCATTAATCGATTTTAGGAGTAGAGTTGGTTGTTGGATAGAACATAATAATTAGATATTTTTCTCTATCATTTATTACGGAATAGGTTTGGTTCACTCTATTTCCGTCCGAATCTTGAGTCCTCCATACCAGTCCGAGAAGACTATTAGGTACTTAGTAAATTTTACCCCCGCACCTATTAAACAACACAGAGTTATTCCGTCAGTCATTACCGAGTAATTTCTTTACCCCGAGTCCTCATACTACAAAGGACAACACTGGGAATTAATTTTCCGTCTGGTAATTCCCAAGTAATATTTTCCCCAAGTCCCCACTATAACAGAGGTACTTCTTTAGGGTCTACTTAACCAGTATAGTAATGATTCATTAGCTTGTTTTCCTTACGCCTCAGCACAACATGCTAGAGTTCTGGGTATCCCTAGCACCAACCATTCCTTTTAATAAATTGTTCAACTAGGGTCTGTTTTAAAAAACCTGACAGAACCGATACAGTCAATTGCTATCTTACCTTTACACAACTGGTTGTTCCGGTCCCACTTTGGGTCGGCCAACTCTTAGTCCGGAGCTCTAATAATGACACCTCCAGTCAGTAGGAGTTCCCCGCGTTCTCTATGAGTCCGGGTTGCAGAGGAAGGGGGTCTCTTAGATAACTATTCATTGCCTACTTCGCCGGAGTTCCACATTCACATACCAGAATTCTCCAGGTAGATAATTTTATCTATCCTTTATTACAGAATAACTTTCACGGGGCTCAATCAACCATTTCCCCATACACCTCTTAATCACACAGGGTTATTCTGGCAATTTGGCTGACTTGACTCCGTGTCCCCATAATTGACGAGGATATTTCTTAGGAACAAATGGTTGGGGAAGGACTTTACACTCTCAGATAAACAACCCATAGGCAATTATCCAACCTTTTGGTTTTATTATGTTCTCTCCACCAACATACTTTACTCCTAAACTCGGTTAATGAAATTAACAAACACATGTGGCAGTTCGGGGATTCGAACCTAGGCTGCTCACACTGAAAATCACCACACTTATGCATTGCACCACAAAGACAGTTTTACAAGACAACTCACTCACACTAATGAGGAGTAGCAGATCCTATTCATGACACATACTCTAGGGCAACATTATCACACATAAGAGAAGTTTATCTTTGCAAAACCCTTCGGACAGTAGGAGAGGTCAAAACAGCCCTTTTCATGACGTCCAAAGCACGTCAAGACCTCCGTATCTTTCTATCTAAAAAACTCTGCCCAAAGACATCAAGACTAGAATCTTGATCTCTCCATCTATTCTAACAGATTAACAACCACAAATACTTGGTCTGAAGTATCAGCACTACTTTTTATAACCGTCTCTAAGGTTCTCTCGTGTTAACTTTATTAGATTCAGATCTCAACGACACTCAACAGGCCACAGTAGTCGGGACAGACTGGTTAATTCATCCCCAGACAACAAATTAGACAGACTCAGACACACCAACAGCAACAGTCTGACCTTTCAAGAGCACATACCGGTTGAAGGACCTAACTTGGTTCATCTTAGCCTTGCATCACATTATATCGCAAGGCACAACCGGTTCTTTCCAAGCCAGTTACACAGCATGACCGAAAGGACCTTGGTCCAGACATTTAATAAAGCATAGTCTGTTTTGGGACTGGGAGAGACGACCGTTCTTTTGTAAGTACGTATACAACGTCTCATACCAGTAAAGGCGCCAACACTCGTAAAAGCGATGCTTCAGTGAGGAATTCGAGTGAACATTCCTCCCACATCAAAAGTTTTCTGTCTCACTTAGTTCTAGTACCAAAACGAGATAGCCTACAGTTCAGACCAGTCAGAATTATCAATCCTCAACAAGTTTATTGTAAACCACTTTTTCGAGATGATAACAATACAACAAATATCACAGCCCTACTTCTGAATAGTAAAGTGGAAATCCTGGGTTTACCTCCGTTGGGAAACCCTATCACACAACATACATCAAATACTTGACTACTACAAGTATGCAAGACAGTACATACAAAAAACAATTCCAAACGGCTGTGGGAGTCGTTAACCCTCTCACGACCATATGATGCAGAGGTTGCCAGATTAGCAATAAGAAATAGAGTTCTCTCACTCTTATAATTACCTCTCCAAAATGAGTTTTCTGCCCACAGCTAACTCAAAGACAACTGCAGAGGTTAAAGTAACTAAACTATAGGTTTGACTCCTGTAAGGAGATAAAGAAAACCTAATATTTAGTAGTGGCCCCGTAATCATTGACGAACATGCCTATTACATAAGGCATCCTCTTCAAACACTAATCCGCCGTAGTTTGAATCTACCGCGCAGAGCATTTAAAAACTGAGGAGCCTTCATCATGAGCGCACGCGACCTCACTCATGGCTTCAGTCATTATGAATTGGGTTCTCACTACGAAAAAACTTCGTAAAAAATAAAAACAAAAAGAAAATAAGAATAACTATCCAATAAGCTTTCCATCATATCGTGGATGTACTTGTGTGGATTTCTGACCAGACGCTGATTCAGGCGTCATTCCTCCTTCACTGACATATCAAGTAAACTAAAATCCTTAATACATCAACGAATGGGAAGGGGACGGTCGGGAGGGCCCCAGTCGTCAATGATTACGGGGCCACTACTAAATATTAGGTTTTCTTTATCTCCTTACAGGAGTCAAACCTATAATTTATTAGTGGCCCCTCCATCATTGACGAACATGCCTGATATCTAAGACTGGAGGGGGACATTCGTAATCATATCATAACTCTAGAAAAGCAGATAATAAAAACAACCACATAGTATTCTTACTTTTGAAAAATGTATTTAATACGGCGTAGGCCGGAAATATACAAGAAAAAGGGGTTCAGGCAGGTGCGTGCTTCAAAGAAGCCTGCCCGACAAAAATGGGTAACCCTGAAGATTCTGAACACAGATCTGTAGTTACAAAAGGCACCCCACTCAACGAGTGGTGACAAAAATAATAAGTTATAAGTTTATATGTGCACATCATAAACCCCAAAATACATGTGGAGATCAATTGCAAATGAACTCCATTGAACTAATATTACATTGCTTTCGCAGCTAAAACTACTATAACAACACCGTTGTTTTGTACTAAACCTTGTACAAGCACAATTTCTCGCAGAGAAATTTTCATATCACATTTTAACCTTAAATTGTATCACAGCTCTCATACTCCGGCGGGGTCTAGGGTGTCCTATGTCAACTGACTGCACCCCCCCCCCCCCTTCCGTGAAAGTAAACATAAGTGACTGTAGGGCCACCTAGACCCTCTGCCTTAAAGCTATACATGGTAAGGAAGGTTTGTCTAGAGCAACTGACAAGTATCTAGAGAGAAACGTATGATTAGACGCCCACAACTGTGTGGACGCAATATCTTCAACTGAAAAGTTTTTCAGGAAACGTAAAGAGGCCGCCCACTTGCGTAAATCGTGGGCCCTACCCACAACGCCGGGATTACTCTCTTTAATGACTTCTACCAGAAGAGAGGCTAATCGCCGTTTAAGTAAGCGTTTACCCGTACTCGCTACCCATAAAGCACCTTGGGGGTTTTGAGGAGCTATTCTCAAATATTTGGTTAGAGCTTGCACTGGACATAAATTATGATGCACCTTTCCCCTTTTTAACGCCGGCACCGTGAACTCAGAAAACACGTGTGCACTATGCTCATTCTTGGCTACAAACGCCGGGGAGGGTGCAATGGAAATTGAATCATTAAGTCTACCAAACCTAAGACAATTAGGTGTGTTGCTCATCGCCGCCAGCTCAGACACTCTGTTTCCGGTGGCCAAAGCCAAAAGGAAAACTGCCTTCTTTAAGATTAAAGCAAAGTCTGCAGTATTTTGATACAGACGAGAATGAAGTAAAGACAAAGCTTTGTCCAGAGACCAAGTAGGCATGAGCTGACGGGGAGGTGGGCGGAGTTTAAAACACGCTCTCATAAATCCTGTTTCCTCCGCCACCGGTATGGATAGACCTGTAAGGTCGAAAAAGGGCACTCTAATCGCAGTTAAGTGATTCTTCAAAGTTACCACAGATAAACGTTTCTGCTCAAACAGATAGTTCAAGTAATTAAAAACCAATGCCACTGAGGGTATAGTTTGTTCCGTTCTAACAATCCAAGAAGTAAAAGCTTTCCAATGTGATTGATATTGTCGCTTAGTAGACTGAGTATATTGATTGAGCAATTTATTGGCCACATCCCTACCGTATGGTGCTAGCCACTTGGCCTCCTGAATGTCCATAATGCAAAAGTCAGCGAGGTCGCTAGGTTGCCAATCGTGTCTAAGTGGAAGTACCCGACCGGGAGCGATACCGGGTCCGGGCACCACATTATTAATTGCTGGTACCACACCTGCGCCGGCCACAGGGGCGCGATTAGCGAGACTAAGCCTCGATAAACTCGTAGTTTGTTCACTACGTGGCACATTAGTGACGCATCTGGCGGCGGAAACAGATAGATGGAGCTCCATCTGTTCCAGTCTGTCACTAGGGCGTCTGGCCCCCCTGCCGGCGTTATCGCCCGGCGGGTGAGGTATAGAGGGAGCTTGTGAGTCTCCTCGGACGCAAAAAGATCCACTTGTGGATGGGAGAGCTCCGCAATCATTAGGTCGAAAATGGGTTCCTTGAGCTCCCATTCTACTGTCGTGCTCTGTCTCCGGGACAGAGCGTCTGCCCAGACGTTCGCTACGCCTGGGAGATAAGATGCATGAAGATAAATATCTAGACTGCTGGCTAGAACAAAAATCTCTTCCGACACGAGTAGCAACTCCCTTGACCTCGTTGACCCTTGTTTCTGAATACAGTGAACTGCATTCAGTGGAAGTAGTGAGAGCTGTTGTGCCTGGCACATTGGAAATTGGGCCTGACACAAGCGGATGGCTAGGTATTTTCGCTAAAGCAAAGGATGTAGCCAGAGGTCGCACATTCGTCGACATCGCGGGATCTCCCGTATCAGGAGGAGTTTCCGGCGTAGGGCCCAAGAACCTATTAAGTGCATTCAATAGTAGTCCATCAATCTCTTCCGCCGGTACATACCTAGCCGATGACGAACTCCGTGGAGATTCGACAGTACCCTGAGAGTCGCCTAAAAGGTGACTGGACTCTTCAACCTCCATCTCTGAGACCAGAGATCGTTGTTCTTCATCCGTTAAGTCTGGCTTATCATGGGAAGATCCCGCCGAAGCCGGGACCTCCACATGTTGCCATGTTAAAACTGGGGTAGAAGATGGTACATCGGCATCCCGTGGACGTCAGCACTAGTTGAGTCACAAAGGGATGTGTTCTGTCCTGCCAGGACTGTGAGTATCGCCATACACCTTGGCTGTGGCTGTCCCTCGCTTGCGAGCTCGGTATACTCTCTAAAAGAGAGCCCTGTAAAGGTTTATGATAATTAAAAGCTCCCATAGCTCATTAACACATTGAAAGCAGAGCTGGTGAGCAAAATCATAAAGTATACTAATTAATTTAATTTATATTTAATTGTATTAAAATAAATTACTATAAATAAACACAATATTATCCTAATATAATCATAGAAAATATATATGGTTATTATTATTCAGTGATTAAATTATTTCATTAACAAATGAAAATAATATATAGGGATACCTGATCTTAACGGCGTTGAACATACAGCAATGAGAGGTTCAAGTGCCGACATGGCAGAGACTGGGGGAAAACTACCCCGCCCCCGGGAACTACCTGGTCACCTGGTGCAACACCGGTACTCCGCCCTGGAAAGAGAATTTTCCGGGGATTAATGCTCATAGGGTTACACCCAAAAAATGGTACAAAATATGTGTCACAAGACCGCCGGTCAACGAACCGTAGCACTCCACCACTACTTTTCGTTTTCCTTTAGTTTCATATTAAAGATTTCAGGATATATTTACCTGTCCAGAAGATTTTTAAGCATATCTTTTGAATCCTCATAAAGATGAAGTATATCTTTATTAAAGATGAAGTCTTTCAAGTATCCTTTACACTTGAAACATTAGTAAGATTCCGGCATCTTTTTATCCCATAAAAAGTCTAAGCCTATCCTAATCTCTAATCCGGCTTCTCCCAGAAGCCCTCATAGATCGCCGTCTTGAAGGCCGTGATACCCTATTGTATCAATCAATTGTTTGGCAAATGATCGCGAATTGCTAATCAATTAATATAACCACCCGAAGGTATAACCGCCGGGTTTTATATGCAATGTCAAACCAATTGTACCTGCCCCAGACCTTTTTTGTAAAAAGGTCGCCGGGAGAGAAAGACTAAACAAACAAACAACATTGTTCCAATTGTTTATTAAGGATTTCAGCATATCTTTTACCTGTTCGAAAGAATTAAGCATAACTTCTGAATCCTCATAAAGATGAAACATATCTTTATTAAAGATGAAGTCCTTCAAGTATCCCTTTACACTTGAAACACTAGTAAGATTCAGGCATCTTTTTATCCCATAAAAAGTCTAAGCCTATCTTAATCTCTAATCCGGCTTCTGCCAGAAGCCCTCATAGATCGCCGTCTTGACGGCCGTGATACCCTATTGTATCAATCAATTGTTTGGCAAATTATCGCGAATCGCAAATTCGTTAATATAACCACCCGAAGGTACAACCGCCGGGTTTTATATGCAATGTCAAACCACTTATACCTGCCCCAGACCTCTTTGTAAAAAAGGTCGCCGGGAGGGAAAGACCAAACAAAATAACTGTGTGGAGCCCCCCTCACCGGGAATAACACAGGAAGCCTGATCCCAGGCTTGACCACAGAAAACGCAGTTTCTGATGAGCCCTCAAGCGACCAAACTCGTCGGGGTAACTTACCTATTTTAGCCATCCTGACTAAAACTCGGTAACCAAAAACGGTGTTCTCGGAGCAACGAGAAAAAACGCCGGAAAGGTAACCCACACCAAACGAGACATAACAGGAGGGCGTAATGCATAAAGCAATGAATAACACAGGAAGCCTGATCCCAGGCTCGACCACAGAAAAACGCAGTTTCTGATGAGCCCTCAAGCGACCAAACTCGTCGGGGTAACTTACCTATTTTAGCCATCCTGACTAAAACTCGGTAAACCAAAACGGTGTTCTCGGAGCAACGAGAAAAACGCCGGAAAGGTAACCCCCACCAAACGAGACATTTTAACACATTTTATACAAAGTGTGTGCGCAAAAATAGGGATACCTGAACAGGAGGGCGTAATGCATACAGCAAAAACCGGGGCAAAGGTAGCCATGACAGAGACTGGAGGGAAACTACTCCAGGTTCTGCATAGACCCGCCGGGACCCAGCTCTGGAAATTTAAAATTTCCAGGAATTAATGCTCATAAGGTTAACCCACTCATGTTCGCACACAGGTGTTAAATAACCCGCCGGGTAACGAGACGTAATACTCAACGACCACAGCTCGCCACGCGGTGGGGTTTCCTAAGTAAAAGATTTCAGAATATCTTAATTTGTCCAAAAGATTTATGAATACCCTCTGACATAATATATAAAGACCATCATGGCGTTTATAAGTGATTAAGTCTTTCCGGTGGTGTTTGTTTCCATATTAAATATTGGAAAAAAAACCCTAAAAAAGACGCCGGCCCCCGAATTATCTCGTAGATAAAAAACTGGGAAGCCTGACAAATATACGAGATCTAACTTCTGCCGAAGTATCTTTTAGATCGCCGTATGTTGAAGGCGGCGATACAAAACGTATCCCTCAAATGTCTGGTTAACTAACTGAATTGTAAATTCGTTATTCTCATCCGTGCAAGAAACACCCGCCGGGTGTGAATAATAGTTTAAAAAACGTTAACCCCAAATGTGCCCTAAAGCGCCGTATGTTGAAGGAGGCGATACACAAAGCATCCCTCAATTGACTGGTCAACTAAACTGAATTTCGCAAATTCGGTCATCCCAACCTTCCAGGTTGCACCCACCGGGTGAATTAAAGTTTAAAAGTTAACCCCAATTGTTCCTATCCCCACTTCTTTGAAACAGATCGCCGGGGAGGAAATACAACTACAGCATAGTTTTATATTGGCTTTGCAAAACCGAAAAAACTACAAACAACACGTGTCCGTATGAACACTGTTAGATGGGTACAGCCAACCCGCCGGGATGAAACAGGCACCCCAAAGACGCAGACCTGGGGAGCCACAGACACCCACTCGCCGGGGAAACAAGCCTGTTTTAAACCACGCGTGGCCAAAACTAGGCAACCAGCCGGGGTTATCAAGGTGAAACCGAGAAAAACCCGCCGGAAAAAACCCACCCCGTCCAGATACCATCTGAATGCAACACCGGACCGAGGCGTAGCTAAAACACAACTAACGCCGGCCCAACATAGTCCGTGGAATTAGCCAAAACACAACTAACCCAGGACACATAAATAGTCCGTGGAATTAGCCAATACACAACTAAACCAGGATACACATGACACAGTAGTACATATTTAGAAAATAAATCAATAACACTTGTATATGTGATAAAGCTACGAGAGGCTGGCTAGGCCTAGGCAGACGGATAACAGTAACATGTCGGAATATAAACAAAAAGCACTGAATTATATCACAACAGGAACCACCGCCAACACACCACTGTAGCAAACACTTCCGGCAAAGGGAAAAACTGACTCGGGACCCAGAAAAAACTTCACTAAGTGAAGAAAAATACGCTGGGAACGACAGCAAAAATACGCTACCTCATCAGAAAGATAAAAGGAAGCAATAACGCGTAATGAAAGCCGCCTGCATCACAAAGCTAGCTTAACTGTGAAAAAATTCACCTGTCCACAACAGGACCACGAGGGTACATCCGAAATAGATGCCCCAAACATACGACCCAAAATACACTGCACTGCGGGCAACCAGCCCAGGACACTCCTGCTACGCATATCCTAACCTTACTCGATACATCCCGGAGTAAACCAATGAGAAAAAACTCACTAGGGACGCAACAAATGCGGAACCCGCGGAGCGTGGGGAGACAGGTCCGGGCAGGCTGAGCGCAGAGCAGAGAAGGAGGAATGACGCCTGAATCAGCGTCTGGTCAGAAATCCACACAAGTACATCCACGATATGATGGAAAGCTTATTGGATAGTTATTCTTATTTTCTTTTTGTTTTTATTTTTTACGAAGTTTTTTCGTAGTGAGAACCCAATTCATAATGACTGAAGCCATGAGTGAGGTCGCGTGCGCTCATGATGAAGGCTCCTCAGTTTTTAAATGCTCTGCGCGGTAGATTCAAACTACGGCGGATTAGTGTTTGAAGAGGATGCCTTATGTAATAGGCATGTTCGTCAATGATGGAGGGGCCACTAATAAATTAAAGGTTTCTAAATACCACTGATGGTAACAAGGCTTTAAAGTATCCCCAATAGGCTCAAAATTGCGTCAAGGACGTGAGAGGGTTAATAGGGTCAAAATATTGGGTTCAGCTACCTGTTCCGTTGGACAAACTTCGCCTGAATCCTTACATCAGGCTGGACAACAGAGCTTTTCCGAGTCAATCAACCTCATACCCTAATTACATTCCCTCAGCATTTCATAAGACTTCTAAGCTTCTGGATAAGACCTGAGACCCCTTCCCCGACAGCCCTCTAGTCAGAACCGCCACTATCAGTGGGGGTCGTCTTGGACAAAGCGGGAGCCCCGAGCTGGAGTTACCAATCGTCCGACGGTCGTCAGACACAAAGTCGCTAGACCTCTCTCAATCTCTATCACTTAAATACAAAGGAACTAGTTGTCCCTCGATTTTCCTGAAAAATCATGCCCTTGCACTCCAACACAGAGTACAATAATAGCCTTTCACATGGACAACACATTAGCTGTGTCCTGTATCAACAGGCAGGGCAAAACGAAATCTCACACACCCCTGAGCTTGTCGGAGTTAATATTTTTCCTTACTCTTCATTACCATATCACAATTCAAGCAGTTTACCTACCAAGCAAGGCGAATCTGTAGGCGGACACCTTATCTCGGGAGAAGGGTACCCTAGTCGAATAGACAATCACTCAGACAGTATTCCACAACTTGATAAGGCCGTTCCATCCACAGGTAAATCTCGTTAATTCACACCAATCGACAAAATTCCTCCGGCTTCTGACCTTCTGGCACGAGATCCAAGCGAGCGGAACAGATGCGTTCTCAGAGGTTTGGAACAAGTGGTTATCGATATACCTCTTTCCTCCTCCGGACACACACGAATATCCAAAGTTTTGCAACATATCCACTTAATTCAGGGTCAAGGGTGCCTTATAACACCAGTCTGGTCAACACATACTTACTTGGTAGAATTCCGTCCTCTGTGGACGCAGCTAAAGTGGACCTCCGCTGCAGCCAGGCAGCTCCGCAACTCCCTCGTTCCGTCTATTTACTAACGAGTTGGATGCGGTGCTGGGATATCCTGGTGTTGGGGGCTCGTCTGGTACTGTAGCCAGCCATCGGTCCAGCTGACGCTTGAAGGGGTCGGTCGTGACTCCCGTCAGTTCCCGGACGGCCTTTGGTACAGTATTGAAGAGACGGGCCCCATTTTTGCTGAAGTTGTTGTGGGCGACTGTTGCTATTTTCTGAGAGGTAGCCTCAGTCCTCTTGATGTAGCACAGCCGCCCTTTTCTAACGTGGTTGTTGATGACTAGTCCCACGTCAGGTACCAGCCCTTCTAGGGTCTTCCACACGTAAATCACTAGGTAACGTTCTCGTCGTCTCTGAAGGGAGTAGAGTCGCAACTCCTTCAGGCGTTCCCAGTAATTCATGTGTTGGAGACCCCAGATCCTGCTGGTGAAGGTCCTCTGTAGAGACTCCAGTTTGCCGATGTCACCTATCTTGTGGGGAGTCCATAGCTGGCAGCAGTATTCCACCTTTGGGAGGACCAGAGCCTTCCAGAGTGTCAGCAGAGTTTGGAAGGTCCTGAGGATCCATCCTGCGAGTCTCCTAGCTGTCTCGGTGGTTTGGTTGATGTGGCGAGAAAAAGTTCCATCAGTACTCATTGTTACTCCCAGATCCCGCACATGTTCTTTTGGAGTGATGGTTTCTTGATTGGCCTGGTAGGTGGTGCCCTCTTTGATGGTTTGTAGAGGGCCGTACCTTAGCAATTCGAATTTCTCGCCGTTCATCCTCATGTTGTTGGAATCTGCCCAGTCCAGAAGGCGATTCAGATCTTCTTGTAGCAGGGCCACATCGTTAGCTGTCTCTACCCTCCTCATTACTCTTGTGTCATCTGCAAATGAGGTGGCCTTGGAGTGCTGGAGATCATGATCAATATCCCCTATCATGATAAGGAACAGAAGTGGTCCTAGTACAGACCCCTGCGGAACGCCACTTATTACCTCGCTTGGGTCTGAAAGGTGTCCTTGGACCGATACTCTCTGTTCCCTATGGGTTAGGAAGCTGTGCAGCCACTTGCCGAGGTTTCCTCCTATACCTAGCTTTTTCAGCTTGTGAAGAACGAGGCCATGATCTACTTTATCAAATGCCTTGTCCGAACTTGCGGCCATGGCTAGAGCTGCGAACTGCTTACAATTTAAAGATCTGAGTGCTGTTACCCTCACACCAACTCCTGATTTCATAGCCAAGAATGACAGAGAAGATCATATGTTCTCACCTTTTGATATAATGGCCCTCAAACAAAAGAATAAACATCAGGCACTAGGCCCAGTGTTGGCTTTGTATAAGTATGTACAACCAACTACACCCTTACACCCTTCTCATTTATGGATCTCTTCACATGGCAAATCAAGGTTATCTAAACGACAGCTTGCTTCAATTCTAGTGGACGTTATCAAAACAGCCGTACCGTCAACAGTAACAAGGGCCCATGATGTGAGAAAGTGGGCCACGACAGTCAGATTTCTTAACAATTACTCTATCCAAGACATTATGCAAACAAGAGTCTGGTCATCTCACCACACATTTTTATCCAAATATCTTTCAGTTCATTTGAAGAGACCCACTGTGCCATGCATAGCCATGAGAATTAGGCATAAGCATAACTGATCTCTGTTTATTGCAATAATGACATGTTTTATGTTACAAGTACGTGTGAGGTTCACCAAGTACTGACTTACTTTTAGGAGTTTTGGACAAAACAGAGGGGGGGGGGGGGAGTGTGTTCTGAACTGGAGAATCTCTCACAAGTGTTGTTCAATGTTAATATTAGTAAGATTGATAATCTCTAAGGGTTAATTTCTAATACAGGATATTAGATTAATAAATACACAAATTTAATTTTTTTTTTGGTGAGTTTAATAAGTATGAATAAATTTTCCTTTTTACAAATCATTCTAGTACTATAGTATGTACAATTCTTATGTGTTACAATATTTAGTGGTTCTTTTATTAAGTTTTACTGCAACCTTATCTTTATCTACCTTAAACCCTGCCTTTATACTTTACACTTTTTCTTAGTTCTAGTTATTTAATTACAACAGCGCGACCCGTTAGTTTTGGTTCTCTTCAGTCTTTGACGTTGAGCATGAGATGTCCCAACCACCGATCTTGGTATTCTTAGGCTCTCACGTCATTGACGGAGAGAACCATTACTAAATTACGGGTTTGACAACCCGAAGGGAAGGAAGGAAAACTAACTATTTAGTAATGGTTCCGTAGTCAATGACGTAAAGCGGCCCTCCCTCCTCCCTCTTCCCATTAACATGCGCAACTTTGTACTATGAAGGACGTATAAACCCAGCGTGACCAGCGGGGGGATGCGTGCAAGGGAAGGTCTGTATAACGGCGCACAAGTTGATTTAGTAAGACAACATTCATAGTTTCTAATCTTTACTCATAAAAAATTTCTTTCTTTTTCTAATGGTTACCTTTTTTAATGACGTTCCCTAGGAACTAAGTAAAGGGTTTCACTCTAGGATGTACTTTTTATATATTTGGGTCGCGTTATGCTTTCTCCGGGACCCTCACGGGGGTCTCCGGGAGCCCTTATATATATAAGGCTCTCACGTCATTGACTACGGAACCATTATTAAATAGTTAGTTTTCCTTCCTTCCCTTCGGGTTGTCAAACCCGTATTAATGGAAGATAGGACTGGTGAATAGTACCACATGAACCATCTAGAAGGATTGCCCATTCCTGCTGGGCAGGCAAGATGGGCAATGATCTGCATGCAAGGGTGGTCCAGTTCGTCAATGTCTTATCTCCAATTTTTAGATATCTGGCTTTGATTTAGTGCCCTTAATCTACTCATTCCTACTGTGGAAGGGCGGGTGCAGATGCCCTCTAAATCTGAGATGCCCTTAAAATTTAATAAGATACAAGAAACCCTATTTAACTCACTTCCGCGCCTGATCTGGTTGAGTGATGCCAACATGCGAATCATGAAGGTGGCGGGGACGGTGATGGTGTCACGAGTCTCTTCCAGCAAAGCTTCATTACGTTGAGTTATCTGTCAACATAAAATACCTGACTCATTACATTATACAACATTATATAGTGTAGTATTCATTCACCCTCGATCCACGGGCCCTCGCGCCTTTTATATTTTCGCGTGAGTCCTAGATCCAGCTGAATTGGTGAATTCTCGGGATTTTGGTGTGCTTATATTTAGTATTGGTTCCTTCGTCAATGACGAAGAGCCTATACTATATATAGGCTGAGATTCCGGGACCCGTTCGGGATTCCCCGGAGTTCTTATCACAACCGTTGCGTATATAGCATAATAAACAATCCTTGGTTAATACCCATTAAATCTTACCAAGGGCTCGTCATTGAAAATGAATACCACTAGAAATAAGAATTTAAAGAAGAATCTATCATTTCGAACCTCCCGGTGCCTCTGCCCTCCAACTATGCTGTCGTATGCTTCCCTTGCACGTGATGCCAGATTTTCTAGCGTGTTTATCTGCCTCTTTACGGTTGTGATCCAGGCGAGTCGGACGTGTGCCCCCTTGCTCTGGGCGTCTCAGCGTTTGCCTAGCTTCCTCACTCCTAGTGAGTCCTTGTTATATATTATTTGAGTTAGGTTCAAACATGAATTGAGTAATCGCCTGTATGTTTCAGAGGGCCACTGTCCATGCCTGTCCACACCGAAAGTATATGAGTGCCGCTTCGCCATTTCTTAATATGTGTTATTCGTCGTAGTAAGTGATTATTGTTATAATAGGCTATATCCTATACAATGCTTGCATTTAATTATTTACTTATTGTAGGCTATTATTCACCTTATTCGTGTGCCCTCAGGCTACACGTTGAACTCTTAAGATATTATTAATTCAAAGTTTTCTTTATCGTAAAGTAGTCTACATTATTTCCTGAAATTCTACTTGCATAAAATTTTCAAGATCACTTCACTTTTATAGTTTGCTTGCTTCTGACATTTTATAGTTTGCTTGCTTCTAGCATTACTTCGAGCTGATAGATTCTTAGCTAAGAATTATTGATTTCCTTATGTGTCACATGCTTGTACTAGTTACATATTTATAGGGCCATGCTTGTTCGCCACCTCGAGCAAGTGTCCACGAGGCGGCCAATAGGCCTAACCAGCTCGGCTTCCCTCTACTGAATTTTACATAAGAGACCAATTGTTCTCTTCCTATACGAGTGTTATGTTATGAAGTGCTTCAGATTCCTACACAATTATGTGTTAATTTCTTAAAATAGAAGGAGTTTGCATGAACACAAAGTGAGCAACAAAAGTTTCCTCTAGTGCAAGAGCACCACTAACCCTATACAATTGCATGCTTCGAGTCCCGGAGTCGGCGGGGCTCCTGTGTCCCTCCGTTCTCTCCGGGTCTCCGGGTTTTAGACCTCCGGGTACTAAATGGTTTCAAGGAAACCGAGGAACAATAAAAAAAAAAAAAAAAAAACGATGCACAAAGAAGTTCCGGTTAAATGGAGAAACAAAGTTTTCCTCCAGGTGCACAAAACACCAACAAAACCAAGGAACCAAAAGGTTCAGGTTAACGCAAAGGAACGAGTGCTTCCTCCGGGTACTCCGAGTAATACAAAAAACCAAGGAACCAAAAGTTCAGGTTAAATTAAAAGCCTTGCTATCCGGGCTGTCTTACCCAATGACGGTCGCCCTACCAGGGCGAAATGGCTGAAAAACGTCTAGGCCTAGGCTACCGTATTTATGTTTATTTTCACTGCTAGAACTTTCCCACTCATCTATAATCGTAGTGCGGTTTTCAATCTGTATTTTGGCATTGAGTAGAGCTCTGTAAGTCAACTGGTTCAGTTGTGATGACGATTTCAGTGGAGCCAATATTGCAGAGATGTTGCCAATATGGGGGATTTTCAGACACTAATTTCGTCATGACGTCAGAACAATAACATTGAGGAGTCTTCTCCTTCTTGTTTTCGGAGGTGCGGTGACGAACGCTTGGGTTTGTTGACATACGTCGTACGCACGGCGTTCAGACTAAGCTTAATTAGGCTATTAAGCTCATGCCTTAGATAAGGCATACCGGGTAGCGGCCCTTCTTTCGTGCTGTCCTTACCTAAGGCAGACCGGGTAGGAAGGGTTAAGGAACGAGAGCTTCCTCCGAATAAAGTAAACCCTCGCTATCTCGGACTAATTGGGGGGAGACCCAGTCCGAGATGACCGAAAATCCGAGATGTCCGAAGTCCGACTTATGTCCGACTTAAGAGAGGGAAAATTCCGAATTAGAAGAGGAGAGTCCACGTCACCAGAGAAATTGAGATTTTTTTTTTTTTTTTTTTTTTATATATCTATTTAATGCATCTATCTCCCTTATACATATATATAACTATGTCTTATTTGGTCTTTTTTTAATCTATGAATCAATTCTAATACGATGGAATTGAAAAAAATATTACCCTTCTAACACACAAATAATAAAATGAAAAAGAGAGTAAATAAAAATGTCTCCTTTGTCTTTCAGAAACATAAGTCCGTCTGTATATGTTAGTATTTTATCGCTCGCTCGCCCCTAGCCACTCTCTCTCTATCTATTTATCTCTATAATGCATCTAACTAACTCCCTTATACATTAACATAACTACGTCTTATTTGGACTTTTTGTAATCTATAAATAATTTCTAATGCGATGGAATTGAAAACAATATTATCCTTCTAGCACACAAATAATAACATGAAAAAGAGTCAATAAAAATGTCTCCTTTGTCTTTTCAGAACCAATTAAGTCCGTCTCATAATAGTTCGTGTTTATCACTCACTTCCCCTTCTATCTATCTTGTCTTTTCAGAACCAATTAAGTCCGTCTCATAATAGTTCGTGTTTATTGCTCACTCCCCCTCTGTAACTCTCTCTTTCTATCTATCTATCTCTCTAATGCATCTACGTAACTCCCTTATACATTAACATAACTATGTCTTATTTGGACTTTTTGTAATCTTTGAATAATTTCTAATGCAATGGAATTGAAAACAATATTATCCTTCTAGCACACAAATAATAACATGAAAAAGAGTCAATATAAAAGTATCCTTTGTCTTTTCAGAACCAATTAAGTCCGTCTCATAATACACGTAGTTCATGTTTATCGCTCACTCCCCCTCTGTAACTCTTTTTTTCTATCTATCTATCTCTCTAATGCATCTACGTAACTCCCTTATACATTAACATAACTATGTCTTATTTGGACTTCTTGTAATCTTTGAATCATTTCTAATGCAATGGAATTGAAAAATATAATATCGGACATTTTCCGAATACTTATATAAAGTCCGACAATGTCAGAGACTGTCGGAACGATGACGGAAATGTCCAAAATACGGAAGTGCATGTCCGAGAGGCCGTAGCCAGTCCGACTAGTACGGGTTTCTGACTTCTAGAGGTCCGAGATGGCGAGGGTTTACTGTACTCCGGGTACTAACAAAAAACCAGGGAACCAAGAAGTTCAGGTTAAATTAAGGAACAAGGCTTCCTCCAAGTACTCCGGGTACTAGGGGTACTCAGGGTACTCCGAGGTGGCGTTGTGTGTGTGTAAGTGTGAGAGTCCGAGTGTAGTGGGTGAGACAGTGAAGCACGGGAACGAGATGGCTTCAGAGATGGGGTCGTTTCGGGTCATAAGTGAGCACCGTGCCTCATGTGAAGGCAAGATGGCAGGTGCTCGTTGTGCTCTACGTGCTTCACATGTCTCACTCCCTAGACTGGAACAAGACCTCACGGGCTTCACTGTTCATTGTAAAGCGGTGAATGTTAAGGCTCTCAGCCTATGCCCGAGAGGAAGTAAGTTGGAATATAGAAAAAAAAAAAAAAAAAAAAAAAATACTGAAAACCAGGGAACCAAGAGGTTCAGGTTAAATTAAGGAACAAGAGTTTCCTCCAAGTACTCCGGGTACATACTAAAGACCCAAGAGGTTTAGGTTAAAATTAAGGAACAAGAGCTTCTTCCAAGTACTCCGGGTACTCAGGGTAAACACTGACAACCCAGGAACCAAGAGGTTCAGATTAAAATAAGGAACGATAGCTTCCTCCAAGTACTCCGGGTACTCCGGGTACTCCGGGTAAACACTGACAACCCAGGAACCAAGAGGTTCAGATTAAAATAAGGAACGATAGCTTCCTCCAACAACTCCGGGTACTCCGGGTAATACTGGAAACCATGGAACCATGAGGTTCAGGTTAAATTAAGGAACGAGTTTCCTCCAAGTACTCCGGGTACTCCGGGGGTGGGGGTGGGGGGGGAACAATGTTTTCCTTTAGAAACAAATATCCGATGTACCAAAAGGTTCCGGTTAAATTAAAGACCAACGTTTCCCTCCGAATTCTCAATGTAGAACAATGAATGGAAAAAGAAGGGAGGAGAGTACTCCAATGGCATTTATGATAGCCTATAGAATATCCCACTTAAATCCATTCTTATATAAGATGTAGCGAATATGCTACCCGACTCTAAAAAAAAAAAAAAACATTCATAGGGCCAACAGGCTACTAGATATTGCATTGGCCTTATACATAATGAACTGGTACATGTTTTTGTTCTTTGCTCTTATATTATGTAACATTGATTCTTGGCCTTTTCTCTGACAGGTGGGCCATAGCTCTCCACAGTAATCTACGCCCCCTCACCTGAGTCACAACTGTGATCAGCTCCAGGAGTCACCCACGTCCTGGATCGCCGGACAGGCGCGTGGCCCTCTCCAGTGGGATCAGAGAGTGGCTTCTCAGGTTTTTCTACACCTGAGAGGATGTCGGGACCTGAAACGGCAACTTCAACCGTGACCAGGGTGCAGTGGTGCGGGGTCACAAGATGTGACAAATTTCCCCTTCTTGGCCATACGAGATGTGTACGCCATGTGTCTTGTGTGGATCGTACATTGGCTAAGTGGGCTCCTAAAAAGTGTACAAATTGTGCACTCTTCGTGAAACACTACCACAATCCGAGTGGCAACATAACAGCAGCGGGTGCGACTCAGGTATTGCTGAACATTTGGGGTGAGGTAAAAGTTTATATATCATCAACTTTGAAAAGAGTCCCAGATATTGCCAGTAGGGACTATGTTTCCTTCTTAAACATTCCAGAATGCACGTCCCAACGCTCTCGAAGCTCTGTGTCTTCCCCAGAAACCTCTAAAAAGAGGTCTATACCTACAAAATCAAAAGACACTTCCTCCCCTCTCTGTCCTCTCCCCAAATGTGTTAAGCTTGACCTAGATAAAGATGTGTAATTTAGTAGCACTGCTGATACGGTGCACCTCTCAACAAGTCCTACCCCACCACCTTTTACCACTGCCGAGGTCCATCACTCACAATCATCCCCAGTGGAACAAGTATTTTCAGAGTTTATTGAACAGGCCCTCCCCGTACAACTAGAACCACAACAACCCCAGCCCAATCCCTTTCAATCAGAAACGTCAGGTAGTGTGGAGGTGGAGGTGCCTTACGATGATTTTAATGTGAACTATATACTGTAGATGATAGCGAGGGACCGGATGGGACAGAGTACCTCAGAGAGAAGGGGGCTCCGGTTCTTTCCGACCCAGAGGACAGGGGGCCCCATGTCTCTGATCCTTCCCCAGCTTCCTGTAAGGAGCAACCAAACCTGCCCTCTGACACTGAAATTCTATCTTTTGATGAACTTGTAGAAAGGGCGGCAGTAGCCACGACGGATAAGCTTACCTCCAGATTAGAAACTTTGTTCCAAACAGAAGTGCTCAATGCAACTGATTCTAAATTTAGTCAGATACAAGAGTCTCTGACGCCCCAGGTTAAGGCTGGTGCCCCCTACGCTGCCAACTATTCCCTTACAACCTGTCCCTGTACAATTTAAGACCACCACGCCGCCTCGCCCCTCGGAGTCAATTGACTGTAGTGTTCCTAAACCGATGAATCCAATAATTTCCACCCTTGACAGGTCGGGGCTATTCCTAGCCCCGATCACTCCAGTTGCCCTGGAAGTGGACCCAGAGTTGCCCAAAAAACCAATGCCTCTGCTGTATGGCCCTGCCCGAGTTTGGCAACCAGTAACTGGACCTCTGCCACCAGAAGGTGCGGAAACGGGGATCGCTGAGCTTTACCCGGTACCTCCATCATGGGTCGTTGAAATGAATGAGTTAAAACAACTGCGGGCAAAAGACTATGAGGGACGAGTGCTGGATGTGGTCGTGTCTCCTTTCCCTTCCATATCTGATATTCAATTTTTTGTGTAAAAACCTTCTCCAGTATTTTCTGCCATGAAATCCTTGAAGCTTTGGTCTGATTTCTCGAAGCTTGACGCTCATAATGCCATAAAGTCACTTTCCTCGGTGTGTTCTACAAAGATAGAAACTGTTGCTACGGACCCTCAGTCTCCCATGTTTACCTTAGAAGGTGTGGACCAAGGTCCGTGGGTGGAATGGGCAGCAGAGGCTGTAAAATTTGCTTTAACCCTGACTGACAGATCCTCTGGTAAGCTTCCAAATGAGGACCATAAATTTGCTTCATGTCATTTAAGATCTGACGATTCCCTACCAACTAGCTTCTGGGTTTCTACGGGGCCCCAAAATAATTTGTCGTCCGCTAACTGATCCTCTGCTGTCTACCCTCTCCCAGTTTCTTCTTGAGAAGGACCTGAAAGCACGTCAAGAGGCCCATAGGCTTCGTTCTAATTTTCTACTAAATAGGCACCTGTCTGAATGTATGAGAGTAGTGGGGGATTCCATTACTAACAGTGATTCTAGAGCCGCTTTAACTCTCGTCCGAAAAGCTCAATTAGCAAACTCTCTTATGCTGGAGGGAGACATTAGATTATCCCTGTTTGAAGCTGTCAGAGAGAGACAAGACCTTCGGCTACAACTCTCTCATAACCTACCTAAAGATATTAAAGCACGCATTCTTTCTTCCCCCATCTTCTCTAACAGACTCATGTCAATTAACACCTGGCAGGCAGTTAGTACACTCCTCATGTCCCCCTCTTCTGCTGCTTTCAGAGATAACTTCAGTAAATATCAACCTCGGAAACCTAAGCGGGACTGGGCCCCACACAGTAGTGGATGGAACCCCTTGGCTTCCGTTGAGACTCCCCGAGGAGCGAGCCAGATGCCCTTTCGAAGTAGAGGGCGAGCCAGAGGCAGGGGTAACTATGGGCAACAAAGTCGGGTTAGAGGCTTCACGCCTTCAGGCTCCACGTATGTTGACCAACCCCAGGCAGGCCGAAGCCAGCCTAGCCAGGATCCGCCCTACCAAAAACAACAAACACGACAGCCCTACCAACAACAACAAACACGACAGCCATACTACCAACAACAACAAACACGACAG
Source organism: Paralithodes platypus (assembly GCA_032716605.1). Lineage (NCBI taxonomy): Eukaryota > Metazoa > Arthropoda > Malacostraca > Decapoda > Lithodidae > Paralithodes > Paralithodes platypus. Next base: position 5,695,654 of record CM064509.1, read on the forward strand.
CCCTACCAACAACAACAAACATGACAGCCATACTACCAACAACAACAAACACGACAGCCATACTACCAACAACAACAAACACGACAGCCCTACCAACACTAACTCTTGGTCATCCTCCTTTCGGGACTTCGGTGAGACTTTTTCTATTGCACTAGACATATCGAAAGCCTTCGATAGAGTCTGGCATAAATCTTTAATTTCTAAACTACCCTCCTTCGGTTTCTATCCCTCCATCTGTGCCTTTGTCTCTAATTTCCTTTCCGGCCGTTCCATAGCCGCGGTTGTGGACGGCCATTGTTCACTTCCTCACCCTATAAACTCCGGTGTTCCTCAGGGCTCTGTCCTATCTCCTATTCTCTTTCTAATTTTTATAAATGATCTCCTTAACTGTACCTTAATTCCCATCCATTCATACGCAGACGACTCAACCTTACACTACTCCATTAGTTTTTCAGAACGCCCCAGCCAGCAATCCCTCAACGACAAACGTAATGAAGCCATAGAACTCTTAAATTCTGATCTAAATACTATTTCCAATTGGGGCAGAGAAAACCTTGTTAACTTTAATGCTTCCAAAACCCAATTTCTCCATCTATCTACCCGTCAGGATCTCCCAGCGGACTATCCCTTATTCTTCAACAATACAAAAATCAACCCTTCATCTTCTCTCAATATTCTTGGTGTCTCTTTTTCTTCTGCTCTCATTTGGAAGGACCATATTACCAGTCTTGCTAAGGCAGCCTCCCAGAAGCTGGGTGTGCTCAACCGCCTTAGGGGGTTCTTTTCCCCTGCACAGCTTCTTGCTCTGTACAGGGGCATAGTGCGCCCTTGTATTGAGTATTGTTCACATGTGTGGGGAGGTTCCTCTCACACCGCTCTCCTAGACAAAGTTGAAAGGAAGGCCTTTCGTATCATTAACTCCCATCCACTCACCAACTCTCTGCAATCTCTCTCTCTCCGCCGCAATGTTGCATCTCTCTCGCTATTCTATCGCTACTATAATAATCAGTGTTCCTCAGAGCTATCCCAGTGCATACCACCTCCTTTACGTAGGGCACGTGGTACCCGTCTTGCAACTCAATCCCACCCCTACTCTGTGCAACTCTCCAACCCAAGAGTGAAACGTTACTCTCAAACTTTCTTCTACTCAACAGCTGAGCTCTGGAACTCTCTCCCAGAATCAGTCTTTCCCTCTTCCTATGACTTAAATTGCTTCAAACTCCGTGTGTCCAGGCATTTTGTCTCGAACGTCCCTTGATTTTGGCCCTGTCACTCTATCAACTATGGGAGAGGCACTCGCTATAGGCAGTTATGCCTTTTGCCTCCCTCAATCACATAGAAAAAAAAACAAAAAACAAAACAACAACAAACATGACAGCCATACTACCAACAACAACAAACACGACAGCCATACTACCAACAACAACAAACACGACAGCCCTACCAACAACAACAAACATGACAGCCATACTACCAACAACAACAAACACGACAGCCATACTACCAACACCAACAAACACGACAGCCATACTACCAACAACAACAAACACGACAGCCATACTACCAACAACAACAAACACGACAGCCATACTACCAACACCAACAAACACGACAGCCATACTACCAACAACAACAAACACGACAGCCATACTACCAACAACAACAAACACGACAGCCCTACCAACAACAACAAACATGACAGCCATACTACCAACAACAAACACGACAGCCCTACCAACAACAACAAACACGACAGCCATACTACCAACAGCAACAAACACGACAGCCATACTACCAACAACAACAAACACGACAGCCCTACCAACAACAACAAACATGACAGCCATACTACCAACAACAACAAACACGACAGCCATACTACCAACAACAACAAACACGACAGCCCTACCAACAACAACAAACATGACAGCCATACTACCAACAACAACAAACACGACAGCCCTACCAACAACAACAAACATGACAGCCATACTACCAACAACAACAAACACGACAGCCATACTACCAACAACAACAAACACGACAGCCCTACCAACAACAACAAACATGACAGCCATACTACCAACAACAACAAACACGACAGCCATACTACCAACAACAACAAACACGACAGCCATACTACCAACACCAACAAACATGACAGCCATACTACCAACAACAACAAACACGACAGCCATACTACCAACACCAACAAACATGACAGCCATACTACCAACAACAACAAACATGACAGCCATACTACCAACACCAACAAACACGACAGCCATACTACCAACACCAACAAACATGACAACCATACTACCAACAACAACAAACACGACAGCCATACTACCAACAACAACAAACACGACAGCCATACTACCAACACCAACAAACACGACAGCCATACTACCAACAACAACAAACACGACAGCCATACTACCAACACCATCACCGGGGTCAGTCTAATAAGCCTCCCCAGCAGAAACAACAACAACAACGCTCCGAGTATGTCAACATGTAATAAATCTAGGAGTTCAAATAAATGTGGTGCCCATCTCCAGTGGAAATTCCAATCTCTCAATTCCAATTGGACCAAATTGGAAGCCTAAGACTTGTATAAATTTTGCATTATGGACATTTTCCGGGCCAAATGGCTGAGAGAAAAGTACGATCCTATGTTACATCCTAAACTCAAAGCCCAATATACGGAAGCATCCCCCAATTGTTTGCAATTCCAGGCCCAAAACCACAGTGTACCTATAGCCCCAGCTCCGGATTTCATAGCAAACAACGAACACGAGAGACACATTTTTACTCCTTTTACTATTCCTGCCTTGGAACAGGGCAATCGGCACCAACCCCTTTGTCCTGTTCGGGTATTGCACTCTTACATTCAGGCCCATAAGATGAAGGTTCTTACGGTGCATGGTTATGCCTTCCTTCGAGTCTCCAAAAGGGATAGGGGGGGGAGGTAGAACAAAACGAAGTAGGAAGACAATGGTTTTTCCTTATATAATGAATAAATATAAACTGTATGTGGGGAACAAGTATAGACAAATAGTTTATGTTATACTGGCTACAATACAAGCACAGAATTTCCTTGTATCATACTAATTTTGTACAGGCTTAAGGAGCATTATAGCTTGGCAATGTTTATTATAATTTTACGTCTTGTTCTCATCACCATAGAGTGATCAAGTAGACAGACAAAGGGTCCTCTTCTATAATGAAGAAGCATACGTTATAAGTATGACATACATGATTTCCGTTTAATACAAATACGAGAAATTTGTTCTTATGTTATACTATTGTTTGTCCAAGCTCTAGGAGCATCATGATATAAGAATATTTTGTGACCTGACAACATAATGTCATTTGTATAATTGTACATCTCATTCTCATCAACAAGTTTGATTAACTAAGAGGACGAAGAATCCTCTTCTAGAACGACTCAGTAGGAGTTGTATATGTTGTATAATTGTGTACGAATAGTTTATCGTACACCAATGCACACAAAAGATTTTCTTACTATTCTGTACAGCTCAGGGAGCTTATAATTTGAGAGAGTTTTATGGAATTAAAGCATACTTTCATAAAAGATTTTACATCTAATTCTCCTCGTCCACAACATTCTAAGTTATAACTATTCCTACATCTTTCCTTCTTTCTGAGGCTTCCCAATGTACCCGCCTCTTCTTTTATAATTAAATTTAAATTTTTCCCGGTGTCAGCCTATCTGTTACTTGGTTTTCTCGATATACGTTGAGCATCTGATGTCCCACCTCCGGTCGTGATATTCTAGGCTCTTCGTCATTGACGAAGGAACCAATACTAAATTACGGGTTTGACAACCCGTAGGGAAGGAAGGAAAACCTTCTATTTAGGAGTGGTTCCGTAGTCAATGACGCAAAGGTTCCCTCCCACCTTTCCCTTCCCATGCACATGCTCAACTTGATATAACATTTGAGGCAGATAAACACGCTAGAAAATCTGGCATCACATGCAAGGGAAGCATGACGACAGCATAGCTGGAGGGCAGAGGCACCGGGAGGTTCGAAATGATAGATTCTTCTTTAAATTCTTATTTCTAGTGGTATTCATTTTCAATGACGAGCCCTTGGTAAGATTTAATGGGTATTAACCAAGGATTGTTTATTATGCTATATACGCAACGGTTGTGATAAGAACTCCGGGGAATCCCGAACGGGTCCCGGAATCTCAGCCTATATATAGTATAGGCTCTTTGTCATTGACTACGGAACCACTCCTAAATAGAAGGTTTTCCTTCCTTCCCTACGGGTTGTCAAATCCGTAATATACGCCAAAAAATTGCCTAACCTAGGAGGAACGATAAGCAGGAGTGGCAGTATGGAAATGGAGGTAAAACAGAGAGTGTGTGAAGGAAGAAAGGTTTTCGGAGCAATGGGAAGTATGTGGAAGGTGAGAAATCTCAGAATGAAAGTAAAAAGTGCAATGTATCAAGGAATTGTTGTGCCAACAGTGATGTATGGGGCTGAGACATGGGCTCTGAAGGAAAAGGAGAGAAGAAAGCTGGATGTGATGGAGATGAGCTGCTTGAGGAGTATGTGTGGAGTTACTCGTAGAGACAGATTGAGGAATGAAGAGATACGTAGGAGAGTGGGGCAGCAGGAACATTTGTCGGCCAGAGTGGACAGAAGGGTGCTGAGCTGGTATGGTCATGTTGAATGAATGGAAGATGAAAGGCTTACAAAGAGAATATGTGAGTCAGATACAAGGGGAGATACAGGAGCAGGAAGACCCCCATTGAGATGGAGAGACTGTGTAAGACAAGCTTTGGATAATAGAGGAATGACTATAGATCAGGCAAGGGAAGTGGTAATAAACAGGAATGAATGGAGAATGCTTGTGAATAGATGAGTGAACATGTGGTCATTTGGGGGAAATGGTCGGGTACAAGTTGGACTAGATAATAGTCCATCAGGCCCCTCGCCCGAGGAGACGGTTTATATGAAGAGTGCACCTGGAAGTGTGGTGGGCGGGCTTGTGGTTTCGGCTCGACTGCATGTTTGCCTGCTGAGATCGGAACCTCTCCAGGTGGTCGGGGACCGGGAGAGTGCTGGAGGGACCTGGATGACCTAGATGTGTGTGAATTTGTATTTTGTTTTTGTGTGTTCATTGTTTTATGTTATAGCTATTCGGGCTCTGTCTGAGTCTCCCCCCCCCCCCACCTCCAAAAAAAACACCAAAAAAAACCAGGAAAAGTGGGGATTGGGCCTGAGTATATACATACATACAACATACATATATACAGGTTATATATACTGTATATACTATATAGTGTATACTATATAGTGTACAGTCAGGTCTCGATATACACACGTTATTTATACACGGTTTCGTTTGGACACGGTAACCTCAAAAGTTCCAAAGTCGGCCACAACACGGGATAAGTCGGGATCATATACGGGTGGCGGCCCAAGCCTAGGTATACTGTATATCATTATTTTTTTTATTTTTATTTTTTTATTTAATAATGTTATTTATGCATCAAATGTCTGTCTGTCTATCTATTTAATGCATCTATCTCCCTTATACATAAATACAACTACAGTGGACTCTCGTTATCTGCGCTCCAAGTATCCGCGATCCTTGCTATTCGCGGGCACCCCTAAATATCCCATTACTCGTCATCCGCGCAAAAAAACGGCAAAATACCAGCTATTCACGGATTTGAATCGGGCGGGTCGGTGCGCATCCCGATTCTTGCTTTGGTCGGCCATCTTGCATTCTTGAGTGACGTCAACACAGTGTCCCAGCTGAGGCAGTAGCTTACAGCCCAGTGTTGGAAAAGTTGAAAACCACCTGTTTACAAGCTTTTTTCTGCACGAACCTCTTATCTCCCGCATTTATTAGGGCCTTTAGAGCATTCAGTGATAGGGACAGAGGGCCTGATGGTAATCATGATGGAAATAAATGCCCGGGACCATCAAAACAGAGAGCAAGCGTACCGACGCTGTCAGACGAAAGCGGGCAAATTATGCCGATGCGTAAGGTTAGCCTAGGCCTAATGACTGATTACAAATAAAGTTTGTGTGGTAAGTTATCTCCTCATAAAATGTATTTATAAGTATTCTCCTCAAATAATATGTATTTATTGGATATATTTGGGGGAAATGGGTACTTTATGGGTGACTGGACGAATGTGGAATAAAGTGTGGTACCGGTACCGTCACTGACCACACCTTGTTCCACATTCTTCGAGGTCCGTCACCGTATCTGTTTAATAATTTGGTCCATATAATTGTCATAAAGTAGGTCAAAATAATGGTTTGAGGGTCCAAGATGGCCGAGTCAGGTACGACCTAAGCCTATTTCCCATTGAAGCCTATTTCCCATTGAAACCTATGTTAAACACTGCCCACGTATCCGCGAAACCACGCATTCGCGGAAGGGGACTGGTACGACATAGGCGCGAATACTGGGAGGGCACTGTATGTCTTATTTGGTATTTTTTTAATCTATGAATCATTTCTAATATGTTGGAACTGAAAACAATATTATCTTTCCAACACACAAATAATAAAATGAAAAAGAGTCAATAAAAATGTCTCCTTTGTCTTTTCAGAAACATAAGACTGTCCCATATAATTTCGTATTTTATCGATCAGTTCGACTTAGCAACAGTCTCTATATATATCTATCTATCTATCTATCTATCTAATGCAGCTATCTATCTCCCTTATACATTAACATAAATATCAATGTGTCTGAGACGATCGTATCTGACACATTGATGTAGTTGCAGGCAGAGGTGCCGGACCTGCCGAGCTGTGCACACCAGATGTTCAGCGTGGGGCTGCAGATGCTTCTTTGAACGAGTGTGCAGTATAGTCTTGCCTGGGCAGCTGACTGATGTAAAAACAGATGGTGCTTCAATTCCTTTAAGCCGCTTCCATTTATCCCATATTTAGACTGTGTAGTTCAAGAAACAACAACATAATATATACTAAAACAAACGAGGTACATTTTACGCACTGCCAAGTACCCCCCAGGGGGTAAGGGGGCCTTCATCTAATGGTGGAGGAAAAAAAGAATATGCCTCACGCATCCTACTGCGTGTCGTACAAGGCGACTAATAGGGGGGATGGCGATAGACTTGTGGACCAACAGCCATTACTATGCAATAAAGTCTTTATCTTAGCACTGTCTTGGTATGGCACTGCTGAGGCTGGAGGGGTGCGGATAGGTGCCACAGGGGACTGAATCTTACCTGGGTGCTGTTTGGCACCACACCTGTGTCAGCAACAGTGTTTGCATGTTGGAGCAATGTTGGGGCAGGACTTTATTGTTTTATAATCCAATTGCCTAATATACAGTAGAGTCTTGTTATGGTGCTGTCTTTTTGTAATACTGTTAAGGCTGGTGTGGTTGCAGATACTGCTGTAGGGGGACTCTGTTGAGTCTTGCTGAGGCATGGTTAGCATTATACCAACATCAGCCACAGTGATGACTTGGTGGGGCAGTGCTGTGGCGGGACTTTATTGTACTACAGTACACTCCTACTACTGAAAGGCAACCCCGTCTGAGCCGTTACAATGCATGTAATGGAAAAATGACGTTAAATCATTGTATTGTATTATATTTATATATAACTAAGTCTTATTTGGACTTTTTGTAATCTATGAATAAAAAATAAGAAACAATCAACAAAAGATATCCCTCCGTCTTCTCTAGACAACCCGGCGCCGACCCTCCGATCGGAAGATTTGTATTTTATTTATTTATTGTATTTTTTTCCACTTGCCCTTAGCAACTCTCTCTCTCTATCTATCTCTCTAATGCATCTATCTACAGTCAGGTCTTAATATAGCCTACACGGTTAATTCGTACCCTGTACGTACCGTGTATACATACATACATACATAACATTTTAAGACTGAGTGTTCCACACATACGTGCAGTTTCAGTATCTTGTCCTATTGGCGGCATTCCAGGCAACCCTGTTAACCCGGGAACTGCGGGAAGACTCTTATGAGTTCCCCCGGCGGACTGCGGGAAGACTCTTAACCCTTCCTACCCGGTCTGCCTTAGGTAAGGACAGCACGAAAGAAGGGCCGCTACCCGGTATGCCTTATCTAAGGCATGAGCTTAATAGCCTAATTAAGCTTGGTCCGAACGCCGTGCATACGACGTATGTCAACAAACCCAAGCGTTCGTCACCGCACCTCCGAAAACAAGAAGGAGAAGACTCCTCAATGTTATTGTTCTGACGTCATGACGAAATTAGTGTCTAAAAAGCCCCCATATTGGCAACATCTCTGCAATATTGGCTCCACTGAAATCGTCATCACAACTGAACCAGTTGACTTACAGAGCTCTACTCAATGCCAAAATACAGATTGAAAACCGCACTACGATTATAGATAAGTGGGAAAGTTCTAGCAGTGAAAATAAACATAAATACGGTAGCCTAGGCCTAGACGTTTTTCAGCCATATCGCCCGGGTAGGGGCGACCGTCATTGGGTAAGACAGCCCGGGGAGGAAGGGTTAAGAGTCAGGGGGAAAAAAATCAATTTAAAACACCGATTTTTTTTTTTTTTTTTTTTTTTTTATTATTATTATTATTTATTTTTTTTTGCCCCTGGGCCATGCCAAATATCACTCCTCCACCTCCCCTCCTTCCCCAGTTTCCTCCCCTCCTTCAGTTATCACCTATTTTCCCTGTTATTCCCTTTTCCTGTGGTCTATTTTCGTGCTAACATTAGCGAGTTGGTAGCAGGGCGTTGTCATCACTGTTAGCAAGCGAGTGCAAAAGAGAGAGAGAGTATCGATCGACAGTCTCTCTCCAGAGGTGGAGGAAAGTGGTGGGCTGGGAGGTTGCCTCAGCCATACATTGTGTAACTCCCGGCCTGTATCGCCGGTTTTGACCATCCAAACGCTGTTTCCACTTGTTTTATTGTTGTAACAGGTTAATACCTTTATAATGAACCTATAATAGGTGCATATGGATAAGTATTAATGCTATTTATGGTAAAATAAATATTTTAGTGATGGGAACAGCTCAAATACATCAGCACAGGAGTGTGGTGTCTCATACACCCCATGCGCACTTCAGAGGTTAAGGGCTGCTTCACTTGTAAAGTTCTTGGATTTGAGATCGGCACGAATAGTCCGAACCCAGGTCTTCCTCGGTCCACTCCTTGGTGCAGCTCCCTCCACAATCACAGACCTGCATTTTTTCACCCAATTTTGTTCATCCATTCTCTCTACATGTCCATACCATCCCAGTCTACTTGTACGCATCACCTCGCTAATACTCTTTATACCTAAACGTCTCCTCAGCTCAACATTTGTTATTCTATCCTGTAGCTTGGCCCCACACATCCTTCTCACCATTCTCATCTCATTACGTTCCATTCTGCTGACATCCTCTACTTTAACGGCCCATGTTTCTGAGGCATACGTCATTGCACTTCTAACACATGAGGCATACACCTTTCCCTTCAAGGGGAGAGGCATTCTTTTCATGGTCAGGATTGGCAGCAGTTCTCTGAACTTCCCCCAGCCACATCTAATTCTAGCAACAGTGGCAGCCTCTGCCCCACCACCGGCAGAGATGGTATCTCCTAGGTAACAAAACTTGTTCACCAGCTCCAATGACTCATTTCCAAAATTCACAGCCACAGGATCATCACTTAACACAAGCTCGCCTTTGCACACTACGCACTCAAATTTCTCTATTTCTGATTTATCCTTCAGCAGGGGTCCCTTTATTCTACTACAGCGCTTACTTCCATGGTGTACCCAACATCGACAGATATATCAAAACCGTGTTTTAGAAATAACAGGCCTTATGGGAATTAATTAATTCGTTCCAGCCACTTTCCCAAAGTCCCTCTTTTGGCCCTTTTTGCCTACCTTCAGCCGACTTATATTACATTATACCACCAACATCATATATGACATAACATAGAATACATTAAGCATCAATAAGAACTGTTTTGGACCTGTTACTGACCTATTTGTGTGAATAGAAGTGTTGAAGTTCGGTAGATATCCCCTCCGCTGTACTCCCTCGGACCCTCCCCCAGCCCCGTCCCGGCCTTAACCCCGACCCCATTACTGTGATGAAGTTGATAACCTTGTGCTACACCTAGCACATCGGCCCCCTCCAGGTTCCCAGGCATGTTGATCGTCCTCATCAAAACCAGAGAACACAGAAATATTGTCCATCATATCATTATCATCATCAGACTGGTTGTCACTGTCGGGGACGCTCCCTCTCTCCCCCACTCTTTATTATGGTTCAATAGACCAGAAAGTAGAGAAGAAGTTATAACCCTATTAATAATGCAAAACTATTGAACACACTTAACCTCTGAAGTGCGCATGGGGGTAATTGGAAACGTCCCCCTGTGCTGACGTATTTGAGGTGTTTCCGTCACTAAAATATTCATTGTGCCATTAATAGCATTAATATTTATCCATATGCGCCTATTATGGGTTGATTATAAAGGTATTAACCTGAAACAACAATAAAACGAGTGAAAACAGCGTTTGGATGGTCAAAATCGGAGATATAGCCCGCGAGTTGTATAATGTATGGGTGAGGCAATCTGCTTTCCCGCCAATTTCCCCCAAGGCCACTGAGACACAGTCGATCGATACTCTCTCTCTCTCTCTTGCACTCGCTTGCTATCAGTGATGACCACACCCTCCAATCGGATTTCTAATGTTAGCACGAAAATATACCTCAGAATAAGGGAATAACAGGGAAAATAGGTGATAACTGAAGGAGAGGAGGAAAGTGGGGAAGGAGGGGAGGTAGAGGACTGAGATTTTGCATGGCCCAGGGGCCAAAAAAAAAAATAAAAAATAAAAAAAAAAAATATAAAAAAATATTTTTTTTTCGATGTCAAAAGTTGATTTTTATTTTCTCTGACTCTTAAGAGTCTTCCCGCAGTGCGCCGGGGGAACTCTTAAGAGTCTCCCCGCAGCTCCCGGGTTAAAAGTGTATGTTATTTGGTCTCTATATATTCTGTGAATCATTTCCGATATGATGGAATTAAAGAAAACATTTGACCACCAACTCATAATCAGCAAAAATTACACAAATGTCAATTAAAAACATGTTACGATATTTCCCCATCATTTTGTAGAAGGCGAAAATATACCGTGGGTAAAAAAATCTATCAAATCCAAATCTTCCGTCGCTCGGAATCTCGGCGCCTAGCTGTCTAGACAAGACGGAGGGTGGAAATCCTTTGTTGACTTTCTTATTTATTGTTTATCTATGTGCTGGAAGAATGTTATATTTTTCAATTCCATCGCATTAGAAATTATTCATAGATTACAAAAAGTCCAAATAAGACATAGTTATGTTAATGTATAAAAGAGTTAAATAGATGCATTAGAGAGATAGAGAGAGAGAGTTGCAGAGGGGGAAGTGATCAATAACATACAAACTATTATGAGACAGACTTTAGTTTCTGAAAAGACAAAGGAGACATTTTTATTGACCTTTTCATTTTATTATTTGTGTGTTGGAATGATATTGTTTTCAATTCCATCGCATTAGAAATGATTCATAGATTACAAAAAGTCCAAATAAGACATAGTTATGTTAATGTATAAAGGAGATAGATAATGTATAGAGAGATAGATAGATAGAGAGAGATAGTTGCTAGGGGCAAATGATCGATAACATACAAAATTATATGAGACGGATTTAAGTTTCTGAAAAGACAAAGGAGACATTTTTATTGACTCTTTTTCATTTTATTATTTGTGTGTTGGAAGGGTAATATTGTTTTCAATTAGAAATGATTCATAGATTTAAAAAAGACCAAACAAGACATAGTTATATTTATGTATAAGGGAGATAGATGCATTAAATAGATAGACAGAGAGACATTTGACACATAAATAACATTCTTAACCCTTCCTCCCCGGGCTGCCTTACTTAAGGACGGAGGCTGTATCCGGGCGATTTGGCTGAAAACACAACATACGTTAACTAAGGCTAATCTCGCTTAATATACTACCTACATTAATCAAACATATGTCAAAATGGGCGCCTTACCTTTCCGCGTAGAATGGCGTTGAGTAGAGCTTTCTAGCTCAACTGGTTCCGGAGTGATGGTGATGGAAGTGGAGGTAACTTTTGCCGCCTATTTACCTCGCCACGTCCGAACACTCAACCATGGCCCAGGTTACGACGAACGTTTTGACTCGTCGCTCTACCTTGAATTATGGCGGGAAGCGATTTTTTTGTGTTTTATTGTTTATTATGCCATATATTATTGTTATTATGTTATTTTCACTCAATAAAGTTATTTTTCTGAAGTAATTTGTGTCTCTGTCACTTATACTTAGTTTTATTGTTATTATTATAGTAATTATGATTATTTATACTGGACTATGGTAATTGATAGTGTCATTTTCACTTATTTATTGTTAGGAATATATATTGTAGTGTCACTTTCACTTGTTCATATTGTTCTGAAGGCACTTATTATTACTTATGTGTGTCTCTTTCACTTAAACTTAGTTTTATTATTAGTATAGTAGTGATTATTTATACTGGACTATGGTAATTGATAGTGTCATTTTCACTTATTTATTGTTAGGAATATATATTTTAGTGTCACTTTCACTTGTTCATATTGTTCTGAAGGCACTTATTATTACTTATGTGTGTCTCTTTCACTTATACTTAGTTATATTATTATTATTATTATTGAGTGTCACTATCACTGTCACTTACACTTCAATAGTTTGTCATAGTGTGGAAATCATTGAAGCAGGTGCCAGCACACAGTCCCACCTGACACTCGAGGCATTGCCAAGTGCTTTTTGTGGGTTTGCGGGGTCGTCGAGTTGTGCGGCTGCACACATAGCACCCCTTCTGCATTCTTATTCTGCTGTTAGGACCCTGGAAAGAAAGGGCGACGAGCTGGTGCTTTCTGAAGAACTCGGCACACCCTGTTCTGTTCCAGCATGCCTGGTCCTTGTAGTGGCCTCCCTGGTGTACCCGCATGTTTACCCAGGAGCTCAAGTATCACCTGCTTTTGGAAGGTCCGCAGGCTCTTGTACTTCATGACTGGAGTCCTCAAATGGTAGATGTTGTACGCGTTGAGGACAGACATATCTACTGTATGCAGGACAAACTTCTTGTACCACCTGCAAGATGTTCGCAGGCAGTCTATGAAGCCCATCTGCATGTCGGACTTGTCGACGAGGCGCATGTTGACATTATAGTCCAGGACAGCAGCTGGTTTCGTGATAGGGTTCTTCTTCGTCCTTCGGTCCACCTTCCCTGTGGCGACCATCTCTGCTTTGTGGCATGTGGTGAGGAGGTTGACCTTGCACTGGTCATGCCAGTGGATGGAGAGGATGGGGCCACTCTTCTTATGGAAGATGTCCGTCTTCTTAGTCTTGGTTGGGTAGGCTGGCATGCCCTTCCTCTTCCCCTTCACTGTGCCGACAGTTCCGGTCTTGCGGTCATGGAGGTACTTGGCGAGGATAGGCGACGTGTAATAATTGTCGGTATAGAGGATGTGGTTGTCATGGAAGTACCTCTCCATCATCCTCTTTACCACAGCGCCGCCAAAACCAATGAGGGGGTCAATCTGCACTTCACCACCCTTGCCGCTGTAGACTATAAAGTCGAGCACATATCCCGTCTTGAAGTCGCAGAGGACGAAGAGCTTGATGCCGAAGCGGTGTCTCTTGGACGGGATATACTGTCGGAAGTGCAGCCTACCACGGAACAGGACCAGAGACTCGTCGATGCACAGCTTCTGAAAAGGAATCAGGTAGGTGGAAAACCAATGACGTATCATGTCATACAGTTGCCTGATCTTCCAGAGTGTGTCGGGCTCGTGGACATGCATGTTATTTGTCAGGTGGAAATATGAGAGGATGTCGAAGTACCTATCCCTTGACATGTATTTGCCAAATGCTGGAGTCGTTGTGAGGTCGCCAGTTATCAGTAGTCGGCCAGAACGTGCTTCTTTATGTGTGTCATCGGCATTGTGAGTGCCAAGAACACATATAATTCTGCCACAGTGAGAGCTCTCCATGCCACCATCTTGGCACTGGTCTTCCTGCCAAGAAAGTTTGAACAGATAGCCTGGTGGTTATTTGTCTCTTTGACAAGGTATTCCATGACTTCATTGTCATAGAAGCCACAGAAAAGTTCACTGGGGGTGGCATTTGGGCCACAGAGATATGCTGGTGACACCCCGGAACCCTGTTGTACCTCGTCAAAGGCAGGACAATCTGGCTCAAAATCCGCCCCATCTGTCCACACAAACATGTCATCTGCTCGAGGACGAGGACGTGCAGCTGCAGCAGGCACACGCCCTGGACGCCCTGGCACACGCCCTTGGCCACGCGGACGCCCAGGCGGACGCCCTGCACGCCCACGCCCACGCCCAGGGGCAGCGGCGTCGGCAGGCTGACCACGTCCATGACCTCGCCCTTTTACTCTTCTTGTCGGGACTTCCTCTTCCTCTTCGTCTTCCTCTTCCTCTTCCTCAGGCGACGTCAGGTCATCTGGGGCAATGTTGGGGTCGTCAGCATCCTCTTCAGGAGACAACTTTGGTGAAGAATAGACCGGGCGTCGGCGGCGTGGGGCTGCGGGAAGTTGAGCAATGGGAGCCTCGGCCTCGGGAGTTGGGCTCCTTTTGCGGCTAGCCGTGGACTTTTCCGCAGGAAATAATGACCTACGATGCGGGGCCTGTGGTGGCACACTGTGGGAGGCCAATGACGCACTTGTAGAGGCCCTTTGGTCATCCTGAGGGACAGATGAAGCCGAGGGTTGGGGGTGGCCCTCCCGGCGTCCCGGGTCAAGGCGTCGGGACAAAGGAATTCGGGTGGTTGCTAGGCCTGGGTCGGCGTCACTATCACTATCTACGCCTTCCCTCACTTGTTCTGCTTCCCTGCGTGCTTTCTTGGCTGCACTTTTCACTAAAGACTGTTTATAGAAGTATTTACCCACTTTCAAGGGCGTACGGGCAGGGAAAGGGGAAGGTCCTGGCGTAGGGCTAGGGCTAGGCCTACCCTGACCTACGAAACTAGGCGAAGGGGTTGGCTCTAGCACACTTGGTACTTCAATAGCACCTTCCTCCACCACTTCCACATCAGGATCATCACTACTATCACCCCCCTCAAATAAATCCACATTGTCATCATCACCAAATCCCACAAAATCGTCAACTTCGCTTCCACTTCTACTCTGAATATAGAGGTTTTTGTCCACAGAGCTTTCACCACTGCTCAAATCCGGGTTGAAAAGTTCACGGTGTATTGCACTCTCACTTAGCAAACGTTTCACTTTCCTTAGTTTCTTTTTCTTCTCGGTTGGCAGAGGCGTAGATGTTGCAAGCGGGTTAGCACTGGGACGCGCGGGAGATTGCACAGTATCGGACGCGTCGGAATTCATTTTTTTGCTGTAGCTCGCAATGGCGGCAATGTAGGAACTGATAAGAGTGGTAGTTGAGGCTTGGTGGCGCTACGATCGCCCACGCCAATTAAAATTTGCCCGCGCTAAATTTAAAGCGCGCTTTAAAGCACATACCTTAGGTAAGGACGCCCGGGTAGCTGCCCTTCTGCCGAGCTGTCCTTACCTAAGGCAGCCCGGGTAGGAAGGGTTAATCTTTAAACAAATAAATAATATATACTGTACCTAGGCTTGGGCCGCCACCCGTATATGATCCCGACTTTTCCGTGTTGTGGCCGACTTTGGAACTTTTGAGGTTACCGTGTCCAAACGAAACCGTGTATAAAAAACATGTGTATATTGAGACCTGTCTGTATCTCCCTTATACATTACCATAACTATGTCTTATTTGGACTTTTTGTAATCTATGAATCATTTCTAATGCTATGGAATCGAAAAATATAATATCCTTCCAGCACAAAGATAAACAAGAAATAAGAGACAGTCAACACAAAATATTCCCAGTCTTCTCTGCAAATAGGCGCCGAGGTTCCGAGCGTCGGGAGATTTAAATGTATTTATTTATTGTTTTACTTTTTTCCCGCGGTATATTTTTGCCTTGAAAGTGTGTCTACACAAAATTATAGGGTAATATTGTAACATGTATTTAATTGACATTTGTGTAATTTTTGCTGATTATGAGTTGGTGGAAAAATGTTTTCTTTAATTCCATCATATTGGAAATGATTCACAGAATATATAGAGACCAAATAACATACACTTTTAAGTGTGTTCAATAGTTTTGCATTATTAATAGGGTTATAACTTCTTTAACACGGTATCTCTCTGTTGCCCTAGATAGACCTAGTTTAACCTGTGTAGCATTAAGACAGCGGGTCTGATAGGTCTGGTGCTTTTAGAATTAAGGTTAATTTTAAGAGTCAAAAGAGGGGGGGTACTGGTGAGCAAGACCTCCAGCCCCGGCGGACAAGTGGTATGTGATATACAAGTGGTATATGATATACTTAATTAATATGTTCTCTCCACTAACCAACTCTACTCCTAAACTCGATTAATGAAATTAACAAACACATGTGGCAGTCCGGGGATTCGAACCTAGGATGCTCACACCGAAAATCAACACACTTATGCATTGCGCCACGAAGACAGTTAAAGGTGAATTCCAGGGATGAAACCTATTCAAATTACAATCTCCATTGGGATCTGCTTGGTTTTAGGTATATGATACTGAAGAACTTTCATCAATGTGTCCTAACAACAAAGAAATATAGCTTATCTAACTTATTTTATGTGGCGCGAACTGGCGTGTTTACCATGACGTCACTGTAGCCAATGGCGGGAACTCTCCACATGGGAAATGGGTGAATCTGTGGTCTTTCTTATGTGAGAAACTCTTATTAATTGTATGCATGTGTACAGCTCAACATTTGGCTTAATCACTGTCTGGCCAAGGGACCGCGATATATAAATTGAACAGAAAACGATACTATCAATAAGAAATAGGCCTCTCAAGCGACCTCCCTCGATTCTGGACCAGGATAAAACACTTGAAAACACTGCCTGTATGTTTATTGTTGGCGAGATGGGATTATTTCTTGATGTGCACCACATCTTCAGGACGTTGTTTGATCTTTTGCAGAGCTTGAGTAATGAACTGAAAGGTATTAATTACGAAAAACAGACCTGACAGTCCATGACTCTGTGTATTGTTTACAAACTGCCTCTGCACATTCGTTCGTCACTCTCGATCAGCTGAACTCCGCCGAGAATGCCAACGTCGTTATATATTAGTATTTTTTTCTCAAGTTTAATAAAATTATATCGATATTGCCCATATACATATTACAGTATATTCATGCCAAGTTTTTATCCTGCATTAATCTTTGTTTTTTCGTTCATTCCTGTAGTTCACCTTTAAGGAATGGAGACACAGTCAAGATGTTTTTAATTTTTATTGTATTTTATACATAGACATATTGCTCAGGATAGGCAATAAGTTATAAGGATAAATATTTGTTGCATGTGATAGACATGACCAACTATTTTTGTACCTTACATCACTCAAGGACTAGTCAGTCAAGAGTATCATAATTTTGTGAAAGAATTGTTGTTCATGAACAAAGATGTATTTTATTGATTTAAGAATGTTGGACACATTTGTGGTCAATTGTTACATGTACCTAATCGGTAGTGCACCTGATAGGTTATGTACACGCAGGTCTTCTTCGAAGTACGCTGCCTGCATTACTTTTCCATTTTTATAAGATATATTTTGTATGTACAAAATATGGATTAGAACGCTATTTTGGGGGTATTTTTTCTCATCCTATTGTTGATTTGTTTGATATTGTCATTATAACTCAAACAATGTTTACTGTATTACAATGTAAAAAATTCATATATTCCCTTACAGATAACACCCATATCTTACATATCTTTACAGAGTAGGGGATGTCGAGCCCTGCCTTGGACTTCACACACTCCCCCCCCCCCCATTTTCTTAACAGAAAATCCACTCTGTATACATAAATTAATTGTTACGCACTTGTACTCACAAATATAGGGAAGGGATAAATCAATGTTTTTAGTAACCCTGTTAACCCTTCCTACCCGGTCTACCTTAGGTAAGGACAGCTCGAAAGAAGGGCCGCTACCCGGTATGCCTTACCTAAGGCAGCAGCTTAATAGCCTAATTAAGCTTGGTCTGAACGCCGTGCGTACGACGTATGTCAACAAACCCAAGCGTTCGTCACCGCACCTCCGAAAACAAGAAGGAGAAGACTCTTCAATGTTATTGTTCTGACGTCACGACGAAATTAGTGTCTGAAAAGCCCCCATATTGGCAACATCTCTGCAATATTTGCTCCACTGAAATCGTCATCACAACTGAACCAGTTGACTTACAGAGCTCTACTCAACGCCAAAATACAGATTGAAAACCGCACTACGATTATAGATGAGTGGGAAAGTTCTAGCAGTGAAAATAAACATAAATACGGTAGCCTAGGCCTAGACGTTTTTCAGCCATTTCGCCCGGGTAGGGGCGACCGTCATTGGGTAAGACAGCCCGGGTAGGAAGGGTTAAGGAGAATGTTTATTCTTTAAAGCTATTAAATCGTGTCCCGAAATAACCGAGAATTTGGTGGACGAACGCGGTCGTTTAATTGGATTTATCTTAATTCGAACAATGGGGGCAATGGGAAAAACGGAATTTGGGGGATGGCCGACCCAGACTTTACCATGTACAAAACTTCTTATAAGAACATAAGAAATCGGGAGTCTGCAGAGAGCCGACTGGCCCACACACGGCAAATCCCTTTAAAAAAAACAGCAATCCCTTTCAAACACAGCAGATCCCTATCAATATCAAACCCAACCCATCTCATCTATACCTAACAAATGATAATAGAACACTACAAAATTATATAATTATAACAATACAGTAGCTTGACTGTGTACTGACCTTAATCCTACGATGATTGGGTGTGATATTTCAGAGGTGGGGGGTTCCGAGGCAGACCCCCAAGGCAGAGTAAGGTCAGCTAAACTGTGTCACCGCAGATTCGCGCAATTGGAGCGAACCCCGCTTATCTCGGTTTCTCCTTGGATTTCCCATCTGGGCCCAATTCCTGTATGGGCCCAATTCCTGTATGGGCCCAATTCCTGTATGGGCCCAATTCCTGTATGGGCCCAATCCCATATGGGCCCAATTTTGTATTGGCCAATTCCCATATGGGCCCAATCCCGTATGGGCCCAATCTTTATGGAACCATTATAAAACCTAACATATCAGAAGAAGAGTAGATAGAAGCAATGATATATAAGAACTGAACCTAGGGTCGTCTAAATATCAAAGATCATAATTTCGAAAACAAAACTTTAATAGAACCCTAATTTCTGAAGTGAAAGCAAAAAATATAAATTCTAAAGTTAAAAATATAGAAGAACTAGGTCCCGAAAGATATATATATCCCCCCCCCCCCATAATTTCACTAAATACAATATTTTAAAAAGCAAAATAATTCAGGAAGGCGCCAGCACGACCACCATCTTGTCCACGCGACACCCCAAGCACACACGGTCGCCGACCTCCGAGCTGTCAACACCTCGCAGCTGCTCTCCGACAATGAGTTACCTTGTTTGAAGTGAATAGGAGTGTCTAAGTGTTGTCCCGGATAGTTATATGAGCATTTCATAAATAATTAGATGTTTTATGAGCATTTCATAAGTAATTAGATACTCCAAGTAGTTGAAAATATGGATTAATTAAAACAGTTCCTGGAGTGAGAAGGGATCGTGGGGCGATTGTTTTGTTTATAGGCTAGCAAACGACCACCTCGCGATGGCGGGAAGGCGTGAAAGCCTAGCTGGTGATGAGAGAACTACGAGTTCGAAGGCTTTACCACCGAGGACAAGGATGATCAGTTGGCATGTATGAAAAAACAGTTGATGGGTCTTGTGAGATGGAGGGGAGTGATGGAAAATTGGAGGAAGGAGTTAGGGGCAGAAGTAGAAGTTTTGTCCGATATGTGCAGCGCTGGTAGCGGGGTGGATAGGCCTAGGCCAGTAAGTGACAGCCTTGAGGCAGTGATGGCCAGAGTAGACGAGTTAGCGGCGGAAAATGTGGCACTCAAGGCTCAGCTTAAGGAATATGAGGGCCACCTGAGTGAGGAAGTAAAAGTAATTAGTGAGGTAAAAAATTAGTGGACAAGGGTAGAGAGTGGAAAGGTGGTAGCCCTTGAAGAAATTGTGAAGGAGCAGAAGGAAGAGAGAGAAAAGAAAAGAAAGAGTTTGAACAAAATATAGTGCAAGTTTTAAAGAAGAAAGAGAAGGTAGTGAGAGAGACAATAGATAGAGGTAAGTGTGTAATAATCTTTGAAGATGTGGAAGAGCACCTGGCAGATATGAAGGTAAGAAAGGAAAGTGATGATGAGAAAGTCAAGGGGATACATCATACTGGAATACTTAGATGAGGGTTATGGATGGGTAAAAGAACTGGAGGAGGTGAGAAGGTTAGGAAAATATAAGAAGGGAGAGATGAGACCACTAAGAGTGGAACTTAAGTCTAGATCAACGGCAGAAGCAGTAGCCAATGTAAGCTGGAAATTAAATTCGACAGATCTGAATCATATAAGGGTAAAAAAGGACCTAAGTGTAGAAGAACGAGATCAGTTAAGGGAACTACAAGCTAAGGCTGATGAAGAGAATGGAAAGTTGTCTGAAGAGCAAAAGAAGATTTTTTTTGGAGAATAAGGGAAGGGCAATTAAGGAAGTGGTACATCAGGAGCCACCAAGAACCGAAAATAAGAGGAGTGATAGTGAAACAGGCAGAGAGACAAGTACCAAGTCGAAGCAAGGAGACGGAGCGAGAGATAATGCAGGGAGCAGGGGACCAGAGAGAGAGCCAGGACATGGTGGAGAAGGTGGAACAGGGGAGAGAGATGGGGTATGGGAGATTGTGGGGGAGGGGGGGGAGGGAGGAGAATAGAACTAGCAGGGAGGGGGGAGTTAGGTCAGGGAAGGGATGGAGGAGGAGGTGAACCTGGTAGGAGGCAGAGAGGGAAGAGAAACAAGGAGGTGGATTCCAATATACTGTGCTACTACACTAATATAGATGGAATAAACAGTAAAAAGGTAGAGTTAGATGATATATTAAGAAAAGATCAACCACAGATAGTCTGTTTGACGGAGACAAAGCTGAACCAGGACTTTGACAGTAATATAGTGTTTAGTGAAGGATATAATATATGGAGATATGATAGAAAGGGAAAAAGGGGAGTTGGAGTGGCAGTATTAGTTAAGAACCCTATGACAGCAAAGCAAGTGGAGTTAAATAATAACAAGGCAGAAATAATGGCAGTTGAACTCAATGATATAGAAGGAAAAAAGCTAGACATAGCAGTAGCTTACATGCCACCAAAGACCAGAGCATGGAGGGAGTTAGAATTTGAGGAGATGGTCGAGGATATGATTCAGTCGTTGAGAAGATTGCTTTTAAGAAAGAATAGATTGATCTTGGTGGGAGATTTCAACTGTGGTGAGGTTAATTGGGAATCGGGAGATGCAGGGTCAAATCAGAGATCTTGGGGAAGTCGGCTATTAGAGTTGGTTACGGAAAATGTACTTTCTTACAGTTTCTTACAGTAGATCCTCTGGAAAAAGGCAAACTATGCCTGTGTATCCAGCTCAGTACCAGTGCTTGCACTGCTGCGGTCGTTCACGGTGTTGGCGGCGGCGGTAGCAGACGCAACATTTTTACTATTCTGTATTTTTGTTTTATAATCAAACTTCAAATCTTGTCTTCCCCATGCTTTATCAAGATTACTTTCAAACTCCCTTATTGATTCGGAATCGACTACATACTGGGGCAGTGCGTTCCACTCATTTACCACTCTATCACAAAATGAGTTCTTCGCCTTCTCAAGCCTATTTCTTCTTTGTAAATTTTCTTAGAGAGGTCTCTCGTTCTTGTTCCCTCCCGCATCAAGAAGATACCTTCACACACATCCTCATCGTACTTTCCTGACACTATCTTAAAAGTCTCTATCATATCCCTCTCTTTCTCCTATATGCCAGTGTCGGAAGTCCAGTGTCCTCAACCTCTGCTCATAGCCCGCGTTCTTCAACGTTGGTACCAGCTTGCTAGCTCTTCTCTGCACTTTCTCCACTGCTTCTATATCCTTTACCATATATGGAGCCCACACCTGGTTTGCATATTCCAGGTGTGGCCTAACCAGCGCTGTATAGATTCCTGAAGATTTCTTCGTCAAGTGACACAAATGTCCTCCTTATCAGCCCTACAATTCTATTGGCTTTGTTTATCTTTTCCGCTAAATGTTCTGAGAAATTTAACTTATTATCTATCACTACTCCTATATCCTTTTCTGCACTCACTTCCTCCATCGCTTCATACATACTGTATCCTACCTTGTCTATCTTGCTGGTCCCAATCCGCATGTACTTGCATTTTTTTGGATGAAAAGGCATTAACCAATGCTCAGACCATCCCTTCATGCCCTCCACATCTCCTTGAAGCAAACCCATATCTTCCTTACTCCTCACTCTTCTATACAGTTTAGTGTCATGTACTTGCACAACATGTGAAGGAGAATACTAGAAGGAGGGGTAATAACGAACCTTCGATCTGATTTTTACAAAAGATCCTCACGAAATTAGTGATATAAACTATCTATGTCCTGTAAGCAAAAGTGATCACCTATTACTGAAATGGAAGTTGATCTCGAGTAATGCCAATAGATTAGACAATAGCTATATAAATGACAGACTAAATTATAGTAAAGCTGATTATGTATCCTTGAAAAGATATTTAGAGGGAGTAGATTGGGATCTTATTTTGAAGGAACAAGATGTACAAGGTAAATATAGTAGGTTCCTCGAAATTTATAGAGAAGGAACCAATCTGTTTGTCCCAAGATATAAATTGGAAATTTTACTAAGCAGAAAGAATGGTTTAATTTGAAATGCAAAAGAGCTTTGGGTAGGCGTGATGCAGCTTGGGCTAGATTAAGAAGAAGGAACACTGAGAGTAATCGGAATAAATATAAACAGGAGAGGAATAGATCTATCTATCTATCTATTGCCTGATGCCGTGATCTCCGAAGGGGTGGCCACGAACGAACCGCCCCCATGCACCTCTGTCCCCAGTCAGTCGACGCCCCTCCCCCAACCAGCACCGCCTTCGTTCATGTACTTCCTCACTCCATCCTTCCATCTCTCATTCGGTCTACCTCTCCCTCTCTGTCCCTCCACCTCGCTCTCATACACCCTCTTAGTCATTCTCTCGCTTTCCATACGTTCCATATGGCCGAACCATCTCAAGTTGTTCCTTTTCACACTTTCCAGCACATCTACCTCCACACCACACCTCCTTCTTACTTCCTCATTAGTCTGTCTATCCCTCCATGTAACTCCGCACGCACTCCTTAAGTAATTCATTTCCACTGCTCTCACTCTTGGTCTGAGTCTCTCAACCAACGTCCATGCTGCGCTTCCGTAAGTCAGTGTCGGGATTACCACACTGTCATGCAAGGACTTCTTCACTTCCATACTGACCACCCTATTTCTTGTTACTGCTTTCAGCGTTCCTACAACCCTCTTCCCCTGTTGCACCCTCTCCCGCACTTCTTCATCCATAGTCCCATCTTTACTAAACACACTGCCCAGATACTTAAAAGAGTTGACGATCTCCATAGCCTGACCGTTCAGCTTCACCTCACACTCTGTGACTTCACCCCTTTCGAAGACCATAACCTTGCTCTTCCCCGCATTTACCTTCAAATTCCGTTTTTTGCACACTGTTCCAAACTCATTTACCAGACCCTGCAACTCCCATTCATTATCATTCATCAGAACTATATCATCCGCAAACAGCAGTATAGGTAGCTTCCACTCAATTCCCTCCCTTTTCAGCGATACACCAACATCCACTGCTCTTGATAGTATTTCTTTCATGACTCCATCCATATATACAGTAAACAACCACGAGGACATCACACACCCCTGTTTCAAACCAACATTCAGGAATAGATATGTTATCATAATTAGGCAAGTTAAAATGAACTATGAGAAGAACGTTTCAAGGAAGTAAAGGAGTCAACTGCATGGACGGTGGTAGGTAAACAAAAATTCAAGGATTTGGAGGATATTATGAAAGAGCAAAAGGAAGAAATTAATATGACCAAAAAAAGTTTTGAGAGTGCAGTTGTAGGGGTCATGAAGAACAAGGAGAGTGTCGTGAGGGAGGCCATGGACAGGGATAGGGGTGTAATCTTGTATGGAGATATAGAGACTCATATGAATGATAATGGAGTGAGAAAAGTGAGGGATATGGAGACAGTGAAGGAGGTCATGAAAGGTGGGATGAGGACGGATATGGATGGGAAGGGCAGGTGGAGGAGGTCAGTAGGATAGGTAGATATAAAAGGGGAGATATGAGACCTATAAGGGTAGTTTAAAACTAGGGCAGTGGCAGAGACTGTGACAAATTTTAGTTGGAGGCTAAATACAAATGAAAAACTGAAACACATAAGACTAAAGAAGGATTTGAGTATAGAACAAAGGAAAAAAATTAAGGAATTACAAGAAAAGGCTGATGAAAATAATGGAAAGTTGGGTGAGGAGGATAAGAGAAATGTTTACTGCAGAGTGAGGGACAGAAAATTGAGGAAGTGGTTTATAAGAGTAGAAGGGATGGGGAGATCAGGGAGGGAAGAGAATGTGATAGGAGTTGTGACGGAGGAGGAGAACGGGGTGGAGGTGTCACAGGGAGAGACAGGAGACAAAGTGGCAGACCCAGTAGTGCTAACGGGGGAGTAGGGTACGGACAGGAGGAGCGGGATGGTGTAATTGCTGAAGGAATGGTAAATGGATTAAGGATTATGTTTAGTAATGTGGATGTGTTTACCCAGGACAAGAAAAGAGAACTGATATGTAAAGGTTGCAGGATGAAGAGGAAAAACCTGATGTCATAGCCCTACAGGAAGACCAAAAAATGCTAGAATTGAAAGGGAACTGGTGGAATATAGTTTGGAGGGTTTTGAGTTATATGAGAGAAATGCTATTAGAGCAGAGGTCAGAAGAGGACTGTTTATTTATGTAAGAAAAGAGCTCAAGGTTAATGAGGTGGATATGAGACAGCAGTATTGTGAGTATTTGTGTATTGAAGTAAAATGTGCAAGAGGGTCAATTCTAATTGCCTCTATATATAGAAGCCCAAATAATAGTAGGGGAGAGGCTGATAACCTATTGAAATCAATGGAGGAAATAGATAATAGAGAGAACAAATATAAAATTTTGATTGGAGATTTCAATTTGCCAAGGATCATCATCATCTCCGACGCCTTGCTTCCCCCTGGGAAACCCCCACTAGAGGATGGCCATGACAGAAACGTCTCCAAGCTACTTTGTCAAGACATGCCTCCTTTGCCCGTGCCACAATGCCCCTTCCACTACGTGGAAGTTTTTCTTCAATATATTTTTCCACTTTCTTTTCCCATACCATAGGTGGTCTTCCACTACTAGCGGTTCCACTCACCTGACTCCCATATATCTTTCTTGGCATTCTGTCTTCATCCATTCTCTGAACATGACCATACCACCTCAAAGTACTTCTCTTTATCCACTCAACCACACCACAATCAATGCCCAAAGCCTGCTCTTCCATTCCAAAGGACTCGTACACTTCCCTATTACTTGGCCCATCTAGCCTATTCATGCCAGCTGCCATTCTGAAAAAGCTCATCTCCACAGCTCTTAGTTTGAAGAGGTCCTCGTCACTTGCCGTCCATGTCTCGCTTCCATACGAGTGTTGGGAGCAGCACACTGTTTCTCAGTGACTTTTTGACTTCCTGGCTAACCATTCTTCCTTTGAGAATACTATCAAGTTCTCCAATCACTTTTCTCCCTTGCATTTTTCTCTCTTTTATCTCACTCTCCATTTTACCATATTTGCATAGTACAGCTCCCAAATACTTGAAACTTTCAACCTCTTCTAGTACTTCATTTTTCAATTTTATTTTACAACTTTTCTTGTGTTCTTTCTTGATTCTATATTTGTCCTTAAAATCTAGTTTCATGCATTCTTCTCTCAAACACCATTACCTTACATTTCCCTACATTGACCTTTAACTTTCTCTTTTCACATACCCTGTCAAAGTCAGTGACCACTCTTTGAAGTTCTTCAGCATTTTCCGCCAACAGGACTGCATCGTCCGCATATAGGCATGTTAAAATCTTCCATGTTCTTCCCTCTGATTCCAGTCTAGCTCCCACACCCATTGATACAGCCCTACATTCCCTAATCACTCCATCCATGTATATATTGAACAACCAAGCTGACATGACACATCCCTGTCTTACACCTACATTGACCTCAAAACTTTCACTTAACTTATCCCCTACCTTCACATTTGCCATTGCATTCCTATAAAAAGATTTTACTGCCATTAGCAACTTTCCTCCCACACCATATACTGTTAACACATCCCACAGGCCCTCCCAGTCTACTTTGTCGTAGGCTTTTTCCAAATCCATGAATGCTGCATAGAGTTTTCTGTTTTTGGCCAGATACTTCTCTACCAACAATCGCATTGAGGCTATCTGGTCAACGCAGCCCCTGCCCTTTCTGAAACCTCCCTGTTCCTCGCCTAATTTGTCATCCGTTATCTTCTGTAGCCTCTGTGTTACTACTCTTGCGTGTACCTTTCCAGGTATGCTAAGCAAGCTAATTCCCCTATAATTCTTACACTCTTCTTTACAACCCTTCCCTTTGTACAAGGGTACTATCACTGCTTTCTTCCAGTCCTCTGGTACACTTTCCTTTTCCCATGTTAATTTACATAACCTATGCATTATGTCAACAGCTTCTTCTCCTCCATATCTCAGAATTTCACATGGGATGTTATCTACTCCAGCAGCTTTGCCCATTTTAAGTCTATTGATTGCTTCTTTTACTTCTTCTCTGCTTATCTGGCTTTCAACTACCCTGTTTATTCTACCTCTCTCCATTCCTATGGATGAGATCTTTGCCTTCCCCCTACTCTTTACAGCTAAGCTACTAAAATGATCTTTCCATACTTTCACCACACCATCACCCTCTACCACTTCCCCATTCATGTCCCTCATCCTACCACCTGAGACACTCTCAGTCTTCTTCCCTCTGGCTTCTTTCACAGCTCTGTAGTATGCTTTCCTGTCATTCAGAAACTGTTCACTAATCTTTCTCCCATATGCCTCATCTGTCTTCCTTTTAGCGTCTTGTATCGCCCTCTTCACTCTTTGTTTCAAATTTTTATATTCTTCTTTCCTCGCATCTCTAGTTTCTCTAGGTATATTCTTTTGCAGCATACTCTTTCTGAACTCTTTCTTCTTTTTCACTATTTCTTCTATCTCTTTACTAAACCATGCGTTACCTTTCTTCTTCCACATTTTAAAGGTTTTCTTCCCACATACTTTCTCAGCTGCTTTAATCATGGAGTCTCTTGTACCTTTCCATACTTCGTCTACAGTATTTCCCAGATCTATCATAACATCCATGTCCTTTATAGTCTCTTTCAGGATGTCCTTGTATTTTGTTGCATTACATTCTTCATTTAATTTTCTCACATTTATTCTCTCTACTGTCAGTTTTCTCTCTTTCCTCTCATATTTCCACTCTTTCCTTATCCTCACTTTTGTCAGCACTGTATAGTGGTCTGATCCCGTCAGCATACCTCTTACAGCTTTTGAATCTAAAATTCTTCCTTTTAGTCCGGAGTCCATCATGGCGTAGTCAATTAGAGATTTCTGTTCCTGCTCACCTTCACCTCTGTGCCATGTATATCTATGAATGTGACGATGTTCAAAAAATGTGGTAGCCAGAAACATCTCTCTCTCCGCACATACTTCTAAAAGGAAGTCACCATTCATATTCCTACCCTCCACACCCCATTTACCCACTATACCTTCTATCTCCTCGTTTCCAACTCTACCATTCATGTCGCCTACTAATATTACTTGTGTACACTCTTGCCTTTCTCTTATACATCGATTTTCTTCCGCACCTTTCCCAGTTTCTTGGTTGACTGGCGCATAGACACACATAAAAGTATACCTATCTATCCCAATCTTGCACTCACACCATACAATTCTTGAGTCCACGCATCCATAGTTTTTCACACACTTCCTCAACCTTTCTGACAAAATTACTGCTACCCCTTCCTTTTTCTTACGTTTATATCCTGCATCCAATCCAGACCACACAACCCATCCTTCCCCATCCCACAAATCATGCTCATTCTCACCATCCCACACTCCAGAACCCAACAGGTGCGTCTCACCTACCCCACTGGGATCAACTGGGATCAACTGGATCAACTGGGCAAATTGTACTACTCCAATGGGATAGGGTAGAATGGAAAATAAGTTTATAGAGAAAGTGAGAGATTGTTTTTTAACACAACATATTACAGAGATGACAAGATATAGAGATGGGACGCAGGGGAGTGTACTTGATTTGATTTTTAGCAATGAAGAGGATATAGTGGAACATGTTAATGTGGATAGCCCTATAGGTCGTAGTGACCATGCCTGTATAAGCTTTAGTTGCAATATTAAATCAGAGAGGGATAATAGAAGCAATAGAAAAATATACATGTATGATAGAGCAGATTATGAGCTGCTGAGACGGTGTTTGGACATTGACTGGGGGGAATACTTGAACGGTGAAGATGCTGAAGGAATGTGGAGGAAAATTAGAGTCAAACTGGAGAATGCTGTATCCAAAAGTGTACCAGTAAGGGAATATAAGGATAAAACAAAATTGAGGAAAAGAACGAACCCAGAATTGCCAATGAAATATAGGTTTGATCCCCAACGGGAAGAGAGAAAACCTAATATTTATGAGTGGCCCCGGAGTCATTGACGAACTGCCTTAAAGGAAGGCACCCTTTCAAACTCCATGCGTTTCGCACATTTGAAATGCCCGCGCAGGTAGCTTGATGGGGCCCGCATCATAAGTGCACACTTAATCTCTTATGGAATCGCCATAATGATCGGGTACCACTAAAGAAAAACTTTTAGAAAAAATAAAAAATAATAATAATACACTAAAGTTGTCAAAAACAGCTTCCAACAATCGTGGATATTCTTGGTGTGCGCAGCCTGACGTCGGGACCCGCGCGTCATTTCGTCCTTCAATGATATATCAAGACTTCTCAAAATATCAACGAATGGGAAGGGGATGGTGGGAGGGCCGAACTCGTCAATGACTCCGGGGCCACTCATAAATATTAGGTTTTCTCTCTTCCCCTTGGGGATCAAACCTATAATTTAATAGTGGCCCCTTCGTCATTGACGAACTGCCAGAATTCTAAGACTGGAGGGGGACATTCGTACTGATGACCCTTAACCTCTGAAGTGCGCATGGGGGGTATGAGACACCTCTGCCTGTGCGCATGTATTTGAGCTGTTTCCATCACTAAAATATTTATTTTACCATAAATAGCATTAATACTTATCCATATGCGCCTATTATAGGTTGATTATAAAGGTATTAACCTGTTACAACAATAAAACAAGTGAAAACAGCGTTTGGATGGTCAAAATCGGCGATACAGGCCGGGAGTTACATAATGTATGGATGAGGCAAGGTCCCCTCCCGCCACTTTTCCCCAAGGCTGGAGAGACACTGTCGATCGATACTCTCTCTCTCTCTTGTACTCGCTTGCTAACAGTGATGACAATGCCCTGCTTGCAACTCGCTAATGTTAGCACGAAAATATACCACAGAATAAGGGAATAACAGGGAAAATAGGTGATAACTGAAGGAGGGGAGGAAAGTGGGGAAGGAGGGGAGGTAGAGGAGTGATATTTTGCATGGCCCAGGGGCAAAACAAAAAAATAATAATAATAATTTGGTTTTAAATTGATTTTCTTTTTCCCTGACTCTTAAGAATCTTCCCGCAGTCCGCCGGGGGGAACTCTTAAGAGTCTTTTGCAGTTCCCGGGTTGAAAACCCGCTCTCCAAAAGTATTCCCAACTCAAAATCCAAAGGTTTCACAGAAACACCAAGACAACTCAAATATTTATTGTATACTTACAATAACGTGTATTCTTCAATATGTAAATGCTTTTACAGATATAAAAATATGAAAGAGTAAGCAGATGTGTGCTTAACCCAGTGAGACCCAGCGTCGCACGTGATGCGTCGGCAGTGTTTGATCACCAACTCCCAGCGACGCATCACGTGCGTCCGACATATTAAAATCAGTTACGTGGCTCGTAAGGTAGGAAATGGCAGGAAAATAGGAGGGGGAGGTACCGTAGTGTGTGTGGGAGCCGGGCCGGTAGGTGTGAGCGGGCCAAGACAGCCGCGCGGCTGGTGGTGGTGGGCTTAGTGGGGATACTTTACACCCTTAGTTCACCGCCACTTTGAACCTTCATTACTCCGGTCGCATGGGAGCTAGAGGCTTGAGATTTATGTGAGACACTCCTTAGGATGTATGCCGTACAATGTCATACTCAGTTTTCACCCTAGTGCTCCCGGGCGGGTGGTCATGCGGGGGAGACGAACTTTCGACCCTCCCCCCCCCCGCCCCCCAAATGACCAAGGTGAGTTTTTTTTTATTTTTTCTTGATTTCTCACCATTCTCTTCCATTTTGGCTCATCAAATTTTTTTGAGGCCCCCCCCCCCCAAAAAAAAAATATCCGAGGTGATTTTGTTTTTGTTTTTTTTCATTTCTCATCCTTGTCTTCCATTTTAGCAAACAAAAATAAGAAGTGAAAATGGCTTGGGACTGGGGTGAACAAAATATTATAACTAGCCGGGGCTCAACGGGTTAAAGATACTGCTTATGTATAACCCACCTTGTTGGCGAATACCTGATTCTCAACATGACTTAGATTATAATATCACTAAGAGTGTGACGTTATTGACTCAGATTATAAGGCCCGCACAGGGTGACTGCTTAACCGAGTACACAAAATCACGACTAGCGTGAGTTACTGAACATATAATGTATGTCACTAGGCTTGTGACTCCGACTATGTACAAAATAAAGTATGTGACATTTGACACATGTTCTTAATATTGCAACCATAACTTAGGTATGCTGTGAAAATTGCATAGGTAATAGTATTTTAGTATATATCACTCATATTACTCTTAAATAATATCAAAACATTAGCCTATGTTATCCTATCTTTCTTGACTAGAAAAATATATCTTTCTTAATTACTAGAGAAAAAGAAGATTTACAATGTAAATAGAGATCACAACCTTTGGTCTTACCTATTTGCATATATATCACAAGTTTTCGGTGAAGGGGTGTTAGTGTCTTTGTAGTTACACATCCCCCCCCCCCCCTGTTTTGAAAACAACAGCTTAAATCTACTAGCACAAAGATCTTACACCCATTGCCGGAGGGCCACACAGGTGTGCTTTGGTCTTTCTAGGTGTACTGACAGATAGCGAGATAGAAAGGTATGATTGGAGGCCCATAAATTAGTTTCGGCAATATCATCTACCGAATAATTATGTAAAAAGCGTAGGGACACCGCCCATTTACGAATGTCATGGGCTCTTACCACTAAGCCGGGATTGCTTTCCCTGATAACTTCTACGAGGAGGGCCGCCATCCTTCGCTTTGTAACCCGTGTACCTTTCGCAGATACCCATAGAGCTCCCGGTTGCTTAGGCTGGGATGCTCTGATTAACTTAATCAAGGCTTGTACTGGACATAGAATGTGGTGAGTATCGCCGCGTTTAATGGCAGGTACAGTAAAGGAAGTAAAAACATGATCCTGATGTTCATTTTTGGCAACAAAAGAAGGAGATGGAGCAATCTGTACATCAGCATTGCGCCACCCAAATCTAAGGCAATTAGGTGTGTTACACATCGCCGCCAACTCAGATACCCGATTACCTGAGGCAAGAGCCATCAAAAACACGGCTTTCTTAAGAATTAATTCAAAAGGTGGGTTCTTGGTGTATTTGGGGGAATAAAGCAATGCTAAAGTCTTCTCGAGTGACCAGGTAGGTGTGAGCTGGCGGGGTGGTGGACGAAGCCTGAAACATGCTCTCATGAAACCCTTTTCCTCTGCCGGCGGTATAGATAAACCTGTTAGATCAAAAAGGGGGATCTTTATAGCTGACAAGTGGTTTTTTAAAGTGTTAACTGCTAGACGCTTATGTTCAAACAAATAATCCAGGTATTTGAAAACTAATGCAACCGAAGTGTCTGTCTGAGAGGTTTCTACAACCCAAGTAGTGAAAGCACGCCAATGAGAAGAGTATTGTCGCTGGGTAAACTCTGTATATTGACCTATCAATTTAGCAGTTACACTCTGGCCAAATTGGGGCAGCCACTTGGCTCTCTGAATGTCCAAAAAGCAAAAGTCAGCGAGGTCTCTAGGTTTCCAATTGTGTCCAAGTGGAAATACGATATCGGGAGTGATGTCGGGGTCCCGCACCACTTCTTTAACTGGTGGTACCACACCTGAGCCGGCCATAGAGGCGCAATCATCGAGACTGCGCCCCGATAGGTCTGTAGCTTGTGAAGTACCTGACACATGAGTGATGTGTCTGGAGGCGGAAACAGATATATGGAACTCCACTTGTTCCAGTCCACCATCAATGCGTCTGGTCCCTCCGCCAGGGTTGGTTCCTGGCGGGTCAGGTAAAGAGGGAGCTTGTGAGTCTCCCTGGACGCGAACAAATCCACTTGTGGATGGTACATTGGAGCAATCACCTGATTGAAGATGGTTTGCTTTATTGACCATTCGACCTTCGTACTCATTTGCTGGGATAGCGCGTCTGCCCAGACATTGGCTATGCCCGGGAGGTACGAGGCGTGTAAATGAATTTCTAAACTGTCTGCCAGTGTGAAAATCTCCTCTGATAGCGTGAGTAATGCCCGAGACCTCGTTGACCCTTGCTTCTGAATGCACGATACTGCGTTCAGATTGTCCATTCGGAAAGCGATGGACTTGCCCCACAACGCCGGGCCGTGTGCCTGGAGGAAAAACAATGGGACTAGTAATTCTTGGACATTGATGTGACAGTCTAGGGATTGGGACCTAGACAGGAACGTAGACAAATAAACAATAAAATAAGGTGGGAAACAAGGAGGGGGGTGAAGGAGAGGGAGAGAGAGATAGCTAGAAATGTGAAGGATAATCCAAAAATATTCTGGAAGTATATTCAGGAAAAATTAACAAGAAGAGTAGGGATCCCAGAGCTGGTGGGGGGGTTGAATGATGGGAGTAGAGCGGAGACTGATAAGGAGAAAGCAGAGGTGCTGGGGAAATACTTTGGGGGGGTACTAACAGTGGAGTCGGAGGATGCAGTGCCTACTATTCCCATCAAACAGGCACCGGCACTAGAACTAGTAGAATTTTCCCATGCTAGAATAAGAAGGGCTATAGAAAAAATGAACAGAAGTAAGTCACCGGGACCGGATGGGATACACCCAAAAATCATAAAGGAAGGAGGGGAGATGTTAGTAGAGCCATTGAAAATGTTATTTGAGGTATCGTTTAATACAGGACAAATCCCGATGGACTGGAGAGAGGCGAACATAACAGCTATATTTAAGAAGGGAAAGAGAAATGACCCAGGGAATTATAGACCAGTCAGTTTGACAAGTGTTGTGTGTAAACTAATGGAAACGGTAATTAGAGAAGGAATAATGGATCATATGAAGTCAAACCAACTTTTCAGTGGGAGACAGTTCGGATTCTTGCCGGGGAGGTCGACGGTACTACAGCTAATTAAGGTGGTAGATGATTGGATGCAAATTCTAGAAGATGGTGATGTAATAGACGTGGTATATTGCGATTTTATGAAGGCCTTCGATAAGGTCCCACATAAAAGGTTAATAGAGAAAGTTAGAAGCTATAATATAGGGGAGAAATGTGTGAAATGGATAGAAGCCTTCCTGAAAGATCGGAGACAGAAGGTATTGGTGAATGGAATAGGCTCGGGGTGGAGGGAAATTACAAGTGGGGTACCTCAGGGATCTGTGTTGGGACCACTGCTGTTCGTTATATTTATCAACGACTTGCCTGAAGTTATAACTAATGGAAGTGAGGTATACCTGTATGCGGATGACACTAAACTGTATAGAAGAGTGAGGAGTAAGGAAGATATGGGTTTGCTTCAAGGAGATGTGGAGGGCATGAAGGGATGGTCTGAGCATTGGTTAATGCCTTTTCATCCAAAAAAATGCAAGTACATGCGGATTGGGACCAGCAAGATAGACAAGGTAGGATACAGTATGTATGAAGCGATGGAGGAAGTGAGTGCAGAAAAGGATATAGGAGTAGTGATAGATAATAAGTTAAATTTCTCAGAACATTTAGCGGAAAAGATAAACAAAGCCAATAGAATTGTAGGGCTGATAAGGAGGACATTTGTGTCACTTGACGAAGAAATCTTCAGGAATCTATATACAGCGCTGGTTAGGCCACACCTGGAATATGCAAACCAGGTGTGGGCTCCATATATGGTAAAGGATATAGAAGCAGTGGAGAAAGTGCAGAGAAGAGCTAGCAAGCTGGTACCAACGTTGAAGAACGCGGGCTATGAGCAGAGGTTGAGAACACTGGGACTTCCGACACTGGCATATAGGAGAAAGAGAGGGGATATGATAGAGACTTTTAAGATAGTGTCAGGAAAGTACGATGAGGATGTGTGTGAAGGTATCTTCTTGATGCGGGAGGGAACAAGAACGAGAGGACACTCTAAGAAAATTTACAAAGAAAGAAATAGGCTTGAGAAGGCGAAGAACTTATTTTGTGATAGAGTGGTAAATGAGTGGAACGCACTGCCCCAGTATGTAGTCGATTCCGAATCAATAAGGGAGTTTGAAAGTAATCTTGATAAAGCATGGGGAAGACAAGATTTGAAGTTTGATTATAAAACAAAAATACAGAATAGTAAAAATGTTGCGTCTGCTACCGCTGCCGCCAACACCGTGAACGACCGCAGCAGTGCAAGTACTGGTACTGAGCTGGATACACAGGCATAGTTTGCCTTTTTCCAGAGGATCTACTGTAAGAAACTGTAAGAAACTGTAAGGGACCAAAGACCTTGACCCTGATGGCCTAGGCTTGACTGATAACCCCAGCCTATTGTCCCTGATGCATCGGTATCTACCCACACCGTCGGTGGAGGAGAGGTCCATGTTGTTACTGAATAGAGTGTCTCGTGCTTCGCCCAGACCGCTAGTAAGTTTAGGATAAACCCTGGAATAGGCCATAACTCCCCCGCCGGCAAGAGCGGGAAATGTTTGTTGCCTTCCAGTATTAATCTCTTTACTCTCAACCGGCCCAACTTTATTTCCTGGAGGAGCGACTCTATTTCTAGAGATACATGAGTGGTTGCTCGTGGGAGACGCAATTGAGGTCGTCTGATCCACCACCAGGTTATGCCCTTGCGGGCCACTGTCCGAGCCCAAGTCCGCCGCGGCCACGCTTTGTGACATACTCTGAAAGTCCCTGTGAGGGTAGACTTGTCCGGCATTACTGAGCTTTGACCTAACTTGTTCAAAGTTTGATTGGAGACTGGCAAAAGATTTAGTTTTTTGACTGGGTAGGTGTGGGGTTGGACGCCTGGCTAGCGGAGGCTGAACCTTGTGATTTAGAGGTAGAACCCTGACCTGATTTATATTTATGGTATGGCTTGGTCCACTTACCAGGTTTGGTACCACCTTTACTCTTAGAGGACTCAGTGCCTTTGGAGTGCTGTGGCTTAGGGGGAAAAAAATTATTACCTTGATGGGGAGTTTTAAATTACTGCTTTGGTTTGGAGAAAAGCTTTGGAAACTTGAACTCTTTAGGTGCCGAACTTGCGGCGGTCCGAGACGTGGCTAGGTTGTAAACCGTACTCCAGACATCAGGGCAAAGCAATGAGGGTGTCAAAATCCCAGACATAAAAACTCGGCGGGCAATAGCTTCCGGTAATTTCTTAACAAAATGGACTCTTAGGTCCTGTCTAGCCCGAACCGCCTCAAACAAGGCGACTCTGATGTCTCCCAAAGATTGAACTGCATTCTGGAGCATGATTCTACGTGATAGTTCCAGAGCCTTACACGCATTCTCGTCTCGGATCGCCGCAATGGTTCTAAGCAGGGATTGGAAGAGCTGATGAGATAACAGTGCCTGCGACAATAGCCGTAACGCTTTCTGCCTCAAATGAAAGTCTTTTTCGAGCTGAGTTTGAGGAGGAGTACAAAAGGGATCTATGTCTCTAATCTGGAGACGTGGGGCAGAAATGAAAGTGAGGATAGGTTCTGGGACTCCGCCGGCTTTGACCACCAGAAGGGAGAACCAACCATGAGTTTCCTTGGGGATCTGATGTGAGGCTTTGTTAGTAATTGTCGAGGCATACTGTCTCAACTCTGACTGCCACTCCACCCAAGGCCCCAGCCCCGCCTGCCCTATGTGTAAGACCGGGTGACCAAAAGGATCAAGCTGCGGGGTTGTATCCAACTCCTGGGTTAATGAGGACAGCGCTTTGACGTCATTCATGCCATCAGTGCGTGACCAATCAGCATAGAGTTTAGCTGACGAGGCAGGTGGAAGGGCCGGGGCCGAGGAATAAATGAAGTAATCAGGGTTAAAGAGATTGGGTACTGCCTTAACTGTTATATCTAAGGTCCTACCAGACGAGTCCAGAGCTCGTAATTTCTTATGCTTATTAATTTGTATTTCCCACTCAGCAGGGACCGGTTGCTCTCCCGACAAAGTAGTTACTGCCAGCGCCGGATTGAGAGCACACAATTTGGACCATGAGACATCCTGACCATACAAAAGGGTCCCGGATGGGTAGGGATTTTGTCTAAAGTGGGAGGAATGACATCAGATATCAGTTGTACATTAGTTGTGGTGATAGGTGATGACTGCGTAACAAAGGTACTAGCTGTTGACAGACTATGAGGTAGCGTTACGTTAACTTCCTGTTTTGCCGGCACAGGGGCTGGCTCAAGAGAACGAACTGGCTTTGGTGGGAGAGCATCTGGCACACCCGAATCGACAGACGTATGGGAAGTACTAGGAGCAGAATTACTAGCATTGTTATGAGCCATCAATTTAGCTAACATACCCTCAAAAGCTTGCCCTAGGTAAACTTTGGTAACAAAACGAGACTCGGAAGATATGGATCCCCTATCTGACCCGCTGTGTGTAATAGACATATTGAGGCGACGCTGAGGTCGGTTACTAGTGTGTTCATTAGGTTGTGCGGATGGAATATATGCAACATCCGACTCACCTTCCGCTTCCACCTCGCTGGGGTGCACAGAGTCCAAAGCGTCCAGGTTCAAGTCCGGAGCTGCGGAAAAATCACATGGGGCCCCTAGTATCGTGGGGTGATTAGTGACATGGTTAAGCATATCTTGAGGATTAAGATCAAGCATCGGTATTTCCTGAGGAGTAGGTACATGTGTAGGTATTGGTGGAGGATTAACAATTGCTTGGGGGAACACTGACTGAGACAATACCCGTTGGTGCCCCACACAACCACTAGATAGGCGTTCACCTCTATTATCTAAAGAGACGCTAGTATCTGACTCGTCCACCACCCTATTACCCTGGTACTCGTCTGCTAACACTTTTGGTGGCAAACCGTGAACCTTGGCATGACTAGAAACCTGTGGGATTACAAAGTCCTGCTTGTTTAACTTAGAGGTAGTAAGCACATTGAGAACATCACCCCGAGTTGCTGCTTCATCCTCCGGTCCCACCACCGAGCTGCCGGATTGAATGTCAGGCTTAGCGGAGGTGGAAGCTGAGGAAGACTTACTATGCTCGGTTCTACGCCGGGAACCAAGATCAGCAGACCCCGAACAAGATTTCTTGCTATGTCGTTCGGAGGACGACTTCCGAGAAGAGGATGTTGACTCTTCCGCCTTTCTCTTCCGGCTAGAAGAGGATGTCTTGGTCCGGTGAGTCGGGGAGGACGTCTTGCTAGTCCCCGGCGACTTGGACTGTGGCTGGCGGCTGTGGCTGGGGGGTTCAGTCCCTTCACTGTCACTACTGTCACTTGAGCTAATATGTTCCTTTGACAGAACCTTAGGTTTAGTTTTACTATCTTTGGGAGATTTACTGGTGAAAGCCCTGCGAGATTTAGGCAAGAGAGGGGCAGGGGGTTCTTTGACAGTTAAGTATTCCCACAATTCTAGGTCGTCACACATCAAAGACTTATGTGCGACCTCAGTACAGTAATTCTTAAAAGCAATTCTGATTGCATTCAGAGAAATTAAGCAAGATTTATCTTTGTCAACCAGTAAGCCATGCCGGAGCTCCGTGCAGGTCTTGCACTTCTTGGACCACCAGGTCCCACGAGAACGATCCAGGCATGGCACACACCGGATACAATGTGAGTGATTAAAAATTGGAAACTCATAAAAAGATTTAGTAACACAAAGAGGTACAAAGGGCATGGTAGTGACAAACCCCCCAGCCAGATTGGTTGTCCCCTTGTCCGTGCTCCTCGCCGGAAGTGGTGGTGATCTGGAAAATAATTTCCAGGAATCAATGCTCATAAGGATAAACCGAAACATTCACATATGTTATTTGATATCCCCGGCCCTGCCGAGAAAACAGAGCGTCCTAACAGGATCAGTCTATTTTCCCGACTGGGCCACACTCTTAATCATGCCTGAAGTTGCACAAAAAGAGGGTGAGGACTAAATATAATATAATTGACACTGATATTTAGTAGTATCAATAAATCCATTGCCCATTGTTTTTTCGTCCTACCTACTCGCCGGGGCGAAGACTAGTAGTGATAAGGTCTGTATACTACCTAATCTTGATAGTAGCCCAAAAGAAAAAACACACAGGGTTGCATATAATGACACTTATAATTTTTAGTAGTATCAATAAACCCATTGACTATTGTTTTTCCATCCTACCTACTCGCCGGGGCGAAGACACAGTAGTGAGAGGTCCGTATACTACCTAATCTTGATAGTACACCAAAACAAAAAACAGTCACAACCTTGTGTGTCCCGCCGGGAACAAGTAACCCTAGCGAGACAGGCTAGTCCTCCCGGCAACGCCGGAATATCCCCAGGAGGTTGACATCCTCCGCTGGGAAAAAAGTGGTATTAGACCACTATGGGAACTGGGACTTGTCCAATGTCCACCGAAGCAGACTCCTGGCGGTCACTAAGCAGTGAGAGCGCCGGGAAAGGACACCCAACCCGTTGTGTTAAGTACCCAGACCATTGGGCGACGAAAAACACAACCACAACAATAAACAGGGCGTCCCCTGTCATCCTCGTACTTGCCAAAACACAACAAGTAGGCCTACTGAGGAAGCAAGGCTATAATACACAATATATAATCCTCGTACTTGCCAAAACACAACAAGTACTGAGGAAGCAAGGCTATAATACACAATATATAATCCTCATACTTGCCAAAACACAACAAGTACTGAGGAAGCAAGGCTATAATACACAATATATAAGTAATAAACTTAGCCTAAACAAGCTAAACCCCTAACAGAGGCAGACCACGAGGCCTTGGGCAACCGCAGAGGGGCTCCCACGACGACGACGCCACCACACGTTGGCCCAGGGGCAGGGCAAGGCTCCACGAAGTCCCACAACTACGTGTGACAACTTTTAGAGCCTACAAACACCGCACAAAACGCACAGAACCTGTGAACATCTTCAGCAGGAAAAAACCCAGTAAAATAGCCTCCTAACTAGTTTAAGTTAACACGGAAACTGAAAAAGAAAAGTTAGACATGCGAGGCGTCCACCCAATCGGGCTGCTTGGACGCTCAAAAAGTACCCTTATAATACACTCTCCCTGCGATAATACTGCTCGGTCTAGTAAGCTAGCTAATCTAAACCTGTCACAGAACGTCTCGGTTAATACAAATGAGTAAGGACTCACGAGAAGACGAAAGGGGACGACGAATACAGCAGCTCACTAAAACACGTCCGAGCGGTATTTTCGCAGGTAGAAGAAGGACGAAATTATGCGTGGGTCCCGACGTCAGGCTGCGCACACCAAGAATATCCACGATTGTTGGAAGCTGTTTTTGACAACTTTAGTGTATTATTATTATTTTTTATTTTTTATAAAAGTTTTTTCTTTAGTGGTACCCGATCATTATGGCGACTCCATAAGAGATTAAGTGTGCACTTATGATGCGGGCCCCATCAAGCTACCTGCGCGGGCATTTCAAATGTGCGAAACGCATGGAGTTTGAAAGGGTGCCTTCCTTTAAGGCAGTTCGTCAATGATGAAGGGGCCACTATTAAATTGGGAGGTTTAACGACCCTCCCAATACCAAATGAGGTAAACCTCCTATTTGGTCGTAGCCTCGGAGTATCCAACGTAGAGCTATATACTTATCGTATAATTTTGCTCCGCTCTAGAGCGGGCAATTATCGAAATCACTAGCGCGATAAAACGATAACATCTAGAGTAGCACCTTACTCTCTCTACTAGGTACGTTGTACATACTTTGGAGGCCACTATTTGAAAAGGAAAATAAGAAAATATTGATGAGAAAGAAGAGAAAATTACAGGATTTTAGGCCATCCTATCTGGCTCCTTCAGCCGTCTTGACGGATCCACCCCACTACCCGACAGGGTTCATTGGGCATTCCCGGTATCAAGTTACAAGAGACAAGATTGGATGGGCAGGGGTACGGCGCGAGGGCGGGATACTATGACGTTGGATACTCCGAGGCTACGACCAAATAGGAGGTTTACTTCATTTGGTATTGGGAGGGTCGTTAAACCTCCCAATTTAGTAGTAGCCTCTACGTTCCAACGTAGAGCTAGAGTACCAAATTGGAGGCGGACATACAAGCTGAAAACACAAACTTTAGCCCTTAGGAAATATCAGGACCATGGAAAGACCGACTTAAACAAGAGAGTTTATAGAAAGAGTGTACTGACAGGTGCATATCAAGAGAGGTCAAGTACAGTCAAGTCTTATGCCATGGGATAACTAACCTAAGACAAAGAATGCTGCATTTCATCATAAAATATGAAGTCCAGGATGCTCGCCCCCCCCCCCCCCCCTCCTTCCGGACGAAGGCAGGAAGACCCAGAATGTAATGAGTAAATACCGACATACGTCGAAGAGGAGTACCGTACAGGGGGTGACGAGAAAAGACATGAGCATACACAGTGACCAGCACTGAAAGCCATGAGAAAAGTTCAGTGGTATGAGGCCAAGACCTACCAACAGAACGTAGTATACTTTAAGACGAGAAATTAAATCAAAATCTTAACCTAGTTATTAATCCTTTAACTTAGGTGCAAGTATGGGTATAGTGCAATACCCCCCCCCCCCTCCCCCAAGAAAAGAAGAACAAGAAGGGAGAAGGATAAGAGACAGAAGGAACGCTGCAGGTAGACCCTGAGTGAACCTGCTGGCCCAACGCACTACAAGGACATCCCGGCCTGCCTGTGGACATGGCCAGAGAGGAGGAGACAAACGTGGTGGGGGAAGACCAAAGCCCCGTGTCGGCAACGTTCGGTCGAGAAAGATTATGGAAAATCTGAACGTAGCAGCGTACGAACGGACAATATGAGCTGCGTCCAGAACGTAAGGGTTACCGGCCCGAAACTACCGACACAGGCGAAGTCCCACAGCACGTCGACCTAGTCTCCGACAGGTCGTAGGCGCCACCCGTAAAGGCAACCCCGACACTGCCCTGGTCGAGTACACATACGGATGCAGGGGTGGAACCGGGCATAACGGATGATGATCCCTACCATGTTTGAAAGCTGGTACAGGAAAAGCATAAAAACGGGAGAGTCGCGTACGGTTGTAGCAACCAAACGAACAGACGGAGCCAAAGTAACTGACTCAAGGACGGGAGAACGATGTAAGGAATGTCGGGCCCTAGACCTGGCAGTCATCTCCGGGGACACCTTCACCCGTCGCCAAAGCCATAAAGAACAATGTCATGTCACGGAAGTGTTCAGGCGTGGGGTAATGAGCGTAAGAGGCAGACGAGAGCAGTTTGAGAGCCTCCGCCAGAAACCACTGAGGAGGAAGCTGACGCGGCGTCGGACGAAGCAGAAAGCAGGATCGCAAAAAGAACCCAAGTCCTAGGGAGGAACGACCAATCCCGTGAAAGTCTCAAACGGTACCCGAATGGCCGACAGGCGGTTCGTAAGAGTGGTGCAGATGTTGGGACGCTTCTCAATATTAACCAATGGAGGTAGTGAAACACGAACGCCACCGATGGTCGCGTCCGTGATGGGTAGGGAACCAAGAAGGAAAACTGTGTCAGTGAGATCCGTAAGTCTGCCATGTAAAATGAATCCAGGGGAGAGGATTTGACATTCAAAGATCGACTATACTGAGGCATCCACCCAGCCTCACAACATCCACGATGTGAAGGCGAACGAGGTCCCGAGGACACCAATCGATACCAAGTGGAAATCGGAGATCGCTAGGGGAACTGGACTCAGGTACCACCGCTTCAGCCGAGCGGACCAGGTCTGGGCCGGCCGGATGGGCGCGACAACCAAACGAAGCACTGGGACCCTCTCAGCCTGTGGAGGACGTTGCACATCAAAAAGGGCGGCGGTTGGTGGAACACACATAAATCGACCGCCACCTGCGCCAGTCCGTGCTGAACGCGACCGGTACCTCCGCCGGAGGAGGAAGCCAGCGGTACAGGAACACAGGCAACCCGGTCGCCTCGCATGAGGCGAACCAGGCCACCTGTGGAACACTCCAGGAGGCCGCGAGGTCGTCGAACGCGGTGTGTCGGGAATACCATACGACCCGGGCGCTCTGTCCATTTGACAGAGCATCCGCCCATAGGGCGGCAGGCCCGGGCAGGGAGGTTGCATGCAGTGTGACGGGCTCCGGAGCCTCGTCTAGAGCCACATGTATGGCAAGAACCGGACGTAGGAGTCGGGAATCGTCGGCGATATGGGGAAGGAGAGCAACGTCACACCGTCGTTTTGGCGTCCTCGGAAACCGCGAGGACGCCCGAACAAGGCACTGGAGGAAAGGCGGCCCGGCGCCACGGAGACAGCAGAGGTAAGGGGACGCATGGCGCATACCCCTCCGTCTTACGAAGTGTGGAATCCAATGGAAGTGGTCCTTGACATAGAGAGCAAGTCCCGACTACATAGGGCAGAGGCGAGACCTTGCCTCATCCGTGTCCGGGGAAGGAGGACGAGACACAAAGGACAATATCCACGAGCCACGACCTATACCTCCGAGGGTGAAAACCATCGCGGCAGTAGCATGAGATAAGGGGAGGACACTCTCTACGTCCAATGGGCATGGCAGGACGGACACACCCATGGTGTGCGCAGGAAGGAAGTGATATCCTTCTTGCAATCGGAAAGGAAAAAGATACTGCCGTCCCATGTAGGAAGCCCAGGAAGTGTGTGTAAGCACAATAATGTGAAAAACCGGTAAATCCGTGACAGGAGATTACCCCCTTCCCTTGTGTAGGAAGGAAAGGACGAAAAAGGGGGACCCTTCGAATGGAGGGCTATACAGGAGGATAATTCATGGGTGCACAAAGACTGGAATAAAACTCCTGAAAATGAACAGGCACAAGGGCCGAAGGACGCACAAAAGTGCTCACTACACCTCGAAAATGGAGCACCTTTCATGAAAGTGAGTATTCCCCCCCCCCCTGTGCGAGGCGAGGGGTGAAGAGGGATCCCCCATGCGGAGGGTCAGGGAGAGACCAGGCGAACCAGCAAGAGCAAGAACCCCGAAAAACCCCGGTCAGAAAAGACCAAGGGGCAGGTGCAAATCCCAGAAGGAAGGCATGAAAGCCTTATAATTGAAGAGGATAATAAGAATACCCAAAGGGTGAAGGCACTGAAGAGGAGAAGATGCCTCTTCTCCACCCTACCATCAGAGTAGAGTGGGAGCACAGTCTGATAAAAAAGAGAAGTCCGTGAACCACTGCAACTGAGTCCTATCCAGAGGTAAAGCAAAGCACCCTAGCACCGACCCAGAGAGGAGTGGTCCAGAATGGTCCCCTACGCTCCGGGGCGGAAATCCGCTCTCGAGCGGAATGTAGGAGGAAGGGCCCTCGCCGCCCTGGAGCGGAATGGAAGCTGCACACCAGAGCGGAGAGCGTTGCACGCTGCAGGAGCAGCCCAGGAGGCCGAGGGAGGCAATGGAGCGAGATGGTGCCAGTAGGAAGATGAATGACCTAGCCTAGGGAGGCAAGGGAGCGAGACGGAGCCAGTAGTAAGAGGAATGACTGCAACAGTAGTAAGATGAATGACGGCAACGGAGGGCCCATCCAGAGGCAAGG
The DNA here is from genome assembly GCA_032716605.1 of Paralithodes platypus. NCBI lineage: Eukaryota > Metazoa > Arthropoda > Malacostraca > Decapoda > Lithodidae > Paralithodes > Paralithodes platypus. The sequence goes on from CM064509.1 coordinate 5,739,888, forward strand.
CAAAGTCCACCGAGAACCGACCCAGAGTGGAGGGGGCCCCGAACGGCCCGCTCCGCTCCGGGGCGGAAATCCCGCTCTGGAGCAGAAAGTAAGCTCCGCTCCAGAGCGGAGAGCGGCATAGGACAGGTGAGGAACCGGGATGGCGTCAGGAGAAGTATGGAAGAGAACTGGCCAAGAGCGGGAATTTCCGCCCTAGGGCGGGGCAGATGTAGTGCAGTCGGATGGGAGAGGCTTGAGGCATTAGGAAGGGTGAAAGGGAAAACACCCAAGAGTTCCGTCAGACAAGAGTTCCGTCAGAATATACTAGCAGGACAGCCGACGTGGAAGCATCCACGGAAAGAAAACGACAGGCACCGCTCCAGAGCGTATCGTCCGCTCCAGAGCGGAGTCGCCGCACCAGGGAGCAGCGGGCGTAGGGTAGCCAAACGTCAGAGGTCCGTAGGGATCAGTAAAGGTGAAAGGCCAGGAACATCCAAAAGTCCCAAAAGAAACGTCGAGCACGATAGCCGACGTGGGAGCCTCCCTGGGTAAAAATATCAGATATGTACACTCTAACCTCCATTTAACGGATTCTGATTTAACGGATATCGGCAATAACGGTAAAAAAATGTAGGCCGGACAATGGACCCAGCAACGGACATAGTCTGTTGCTATAAAAAAGTTGGAGCAAAGTCCGTTGCTCTATCTATTTATCTCTCTAATGCACCTACCTAAATCCCTTATACATTAACATAACTATGTCTTATTTGGACTTTTTGTAATCTTTGAATCATTTCTAATATGATGGAATTGAAAAATATAATATCCTTCCAGCACATAGATAAATAATAAATAAGATAGTCAACAAAATATTTCAACTCTCCCCTCCTTGCCAGCAGAAACGGACGATTTAGTTTGATAGATTTTTTGTTTTGTTTTTTTCCCTCGATATACACACTCTTTCTATTTATCTATCTCTCTAATTCATCTACCTAAATCCCTTATACATTAACATAACTATGTCTTATTTGGACTTTTTGTAATCTTTGAATAATTTCTAATGTGATGGAATTAAAAAATATAATATCCTTCCAGCACATAGATAAATAATAAATAAGATAGTCAACAAAATAGTTCAACCCTCCCCTCAGTCTAGGCGCCGAGCTTCCCAGACGGGAGATTTACGTTTGATAGATTTTTGTTTTTGTTTTGTTCCCACGGTATACACAAAATGATGGGGAAATATTATAACATGTTTTTAATTGACATTTGTGTCGTTTTTGCTGATTATGAGTTGGTGGAAAATAAAATCTTTAATTCTATCATATCGGAAATGATTCACAGATTATATAGAGACCAAATAATATACACTTTTAAGTGTGTTCAATAGTTTTGCATTATCAATAGGGTGTAGCACAAGGGATTACCAGGATTTATTTCAGATACAGTAAAAAAAAGGATGCATAACAGTTAAATGTCACGATCCCGACACTGTACTCAACACCGGATTTTTCTCAAGGAATTTCTGGATTATATCCGGACTGGACAGTATTTAGCAGCAACGGACATTTAGCAGGAACGGACAGGTGCTTGCACGCATTTGTCCGTTAAATGGAGGGTCGAGTGTACATCCAAGCGTCCCAACTGAATGGTCGAGCAACACAGCTGACGTGGGGGCGTCCGTGGGTAAAGAACAGAGGCAAAGCATAGGCCCGACCTAGAGGAGGATAGAGCCCACCCTAGGGTGGAACGGGCCCCGTGAGGCCCTAGCCCAGACGCCAGAGGCCCGTAATAAAAACATTCCCAACTGAAGTGGAGAGGCCTAAAGGGTCCCGCTCAGCAAAGCCAAAGACATCGTTGAAGGACGTCAGGCAGATCGCAGTAAGAAAGGGAGCGGTCTTATAAGAGAATGTGTCTAGTCATAGGACCGACCTGGAGCGGGAGTCATCCACGCACAAGGGCGGAGCGAGCTGAGTACAGCCCTTCCGAGAGACCTGCGGCACCGGGGAGGGTGGAAGGAAAAGACATCCCAAGGGATTGGTGAGCACAATGGAGGTTAAGACTGCGTCTCAGGAACCGCAAGGTATTGGAGAGCCCAATGTAGGGAAGACTGTGCCTGAGGAACCGCAAGGTATGAGCGAGGACAAAGTAGGTGAAGACTGTGTCCCAGGAACTCAAGGTATTGGGGAGCTCAATGTAGGTTAAGACCGTGTCGCAGGAACCTCAATGTAGGTTAAGACCGCGCCTCAGGAACCTCAAGGTATTGGCGAGTTCAATATAGGTGAAGACTGCGGCTCAGGAACTCAAGGTATTGGTGAGTTCAATGGAGGGTAAGACTGTGTCGCAGGAGCTGGAAGCAGACGAAAACGGGGGCCCTGCAAGAAGGTTTAGTAAATCCGGAGACAGGCAAGCAAGAGCAAGCCTAGGAGGCAATAGCGTCGAACAACCAAAACGCAAGGTTGAAGCACAGGAGGAATGGGAGGAGGAAGTTCCCAGCCACCCGCCATCAGTGCAAGCATCCCGTGCAGGGAGGCAAACCGTGCAGCGTTAGCCTCCTCAGCCCTAACCTGGGCCTCCTGGATGGCCCGAAGAGGAAGGACCCATCCAGGGTCTGCGGCCGGTGATGAGGAAGATGAAGAGATGGTCCGGCGACGGTTCCGACGGCTGGGCGACCGACGAGGCGACGGAGTAGAGTAGAAAGACTCCCGTGGCGAGTCCTCAACCACGACGTCATCGGACACTGCATCGCTCCCGCCACTCAGTCCCATGAGGTCACTGGCAGCCCCCGCCTGACCAGACCCTAAAACCGCCACACTGGCGCCGTGCACCGCCAGAGGTACGGGTCCACTCTTCCGAGCAGGAGAAGGCAGGCCACACGGAATGTCAGACCCGACAAAGCCAGAAGAAGCCGGGAGACCATCGCGGACAAGAAGAGGAGAGGCCGAAGCAAACAGAGCCCCCGCCTTCTTAGGAGGTGGAGTAGGCGGTAACGGTGGTAGCAGAGCCAACGGCAACGATGGCAGAGGAGCCGACGGTAGATGTCCGGCGGCCTGCGACGCCCCAATCTCCCTGAGCAGCCCATGGGTGGGACGACGACCAGGTGAGAAGGCCGAAACACCAGCAGGAACACGGACCGGGGGAAGCATCGCCATCGTAGGGCGAAAAGTCGTCGAGCCCAGAGACGTGTGGTCGGAAGCTGCAGGGCGGCGGGACGTCGAAGACTTCCGGCGACGTGGAGAAGCTGAGTGGTGCCGCATCGACCCCGCTGTGTCCGTCGATAACGGAGACACACCAGACTGAGGGACCTGCGAAGCGGTGACCACAGGGCGCGGAGACACCAGAGGAAGGTTCTGCAAGGCGCGAACCCCGTCGTCCATGAAGCGGGGGACCCGGTGTAAATGGGCCTTAACAGACCGAGCCATGCCCGACCATGCAGCGGTGAGGTCGACCCGTGCCATCTCAGCATCCGGTGAAGTAGGGCGAGACTCAATCGCCATAAAGTTGATGAGACATGGGCCACACCGTCTGGGGGTGAAGCCATCACGGCAGTAGCATGCATCATGGGCGGGGCACTCAGTACGCCCAGCTCCCATAGCCGGACGGGCACACCCATGGCGCGCGCAGGCAGGGAGCGACATCCGCACAGTAAGCGAAGGGAGAAATGAAAGATGTCCCAGACGAAGCTCAGAGAAAGAGGATGCAGAAATTGAAGGAAGGTATGACAGTATGCGCAAAAAACACACAAAAGATACCAGGCATTATGATAGGTACATAAAAGTAATAACCCCCCCCCATGTGGAGAAGGACGGAGACGGACCCCCCCATGTGGGAGGGCCAAGCATACATCATAAGCAGCAACAGTCCGAAGAACCCAAAAAACCCAGGTCAGAAAAGACCAAGGTGCAGGTTCAAACACCCTGAAATAAAGCATGACAGCCATATAAGAACCGAAAAGGGTACCTGAGGGTGAAGGGATCGAAGAGGAGATGGCAGGCCAAGGGACCCAGCAGTGCAGAGCGGGAACACAGCCTGATGTAAAGGAGAAGGTTATGAGACACAGTAACCGACAAACCCCAAGTACAAACAAGGCAATATTGGCCAAAAAATAGTGCCAGGGCCGAGAGGGCAAGTCCGCGCTAGAGCGGGAAAGTCCGCTCCAGAGCGGAGCAGACAGACCCGCTCCAGAGCGGACTACACCCACCCGCTCCAGAGCGGGGCATGCATGCATGACAATGGCAGTCGAGGCAAAGGAGAAAGGCATGCGCACAGCGAACAAGAGAGCCAGGGCATCATAAGGCAAGGCCTAGGACCGACCTTGAGCAGGACTGGCATCCGCTCCAGAGCGGAACAATCGTAGAGTAGAACCAGGTGAAAACAGGAGGGCTAGGGCAGCAGGAGGGAAGGCCTAGGACCGACCAGGAGCGGGACTGGTGTCCGCTCCAGAGCGGAACAGGTGGAGGAGAGACCCAGTGTAGAAGCCAAAGTGAAGAAGGAGCCCAAGGGGGCCCTGTCCAGAGCGGAATAGACATCGCTGCAGAGCGGAGATGCTTGCACCAGAGCGGAGATGTCCGCTCCAGAGCAGATTTGTCCGCCCTCGAGCGGAAAGGGAGATGGAGGTAAATACCAACCAAAAGGCTCAACCCAAGTGCACAGCATTACAGCTGGCAGGGGAGCTTGCATGAGCAAAAATAAAACAGTGCGATGCAGAGGACCGACCTAGAGACGGATAGTACCATCCTAGGGCGGAGCGGGTCCAGAGTGACCCGACCCACAGCAGCCAAAAAAGAGAACATGTCGGAAGCAAAGGACCGACCTGGAGCGGGATTTGTCCACGCTGCAGGGCGGAGCGGGCGCGGAGCACTTCCCAGAGACCCGCGTCACCAAAAAGGGTGGAAGGGACGACAGTTCAAGGCATCGTAGAGCTCAAAGGAGGTGAAGACCGTGCCGCGGGGACCTCAATGTATGAGGGAGTTCAAGTAAGGGGAAGACTGTGTCTCATGAACTCAAGGCCTAGGGGAGCGCAAACAAAATAAGGGAGAGACAGCGCGGGAGCAAGCGTCAGACGAAAAAAGGGTGCCCCACAGAAGGTTTAGGAAAACCAAAGCGTCATACCCCTGCGAGCCTAAGGTGGTTTAGTAAAACCATAGATCGGCAAGCAAGAGCGACGAGGCAACATTGACGGTCTACCAAAAGCCCCTTCTCCCCCTTCCAAAAAGTTAGGCTAGGAACATGAGGCCTAGCCCTGGCGCCCCCCTCCAACGAAAAGTTAGGCTATAAACAGGGGGCCTAGCCTTGGTTGAGTGGCAGATAAAAACAAAAAACACAGGGCACACTCCAATGCGAAACATTCATGTGAAGGTAAGCAAAACATAAGGCCAAAATAACCTGTCAAGGCAAGGGGGGCTATGCCCCCTTCATCACAAACGAAAGTGCACAAGTTAGCCTAACTTTTCGCAAAAACCACGCAATGAAAGCAGAAAATAAGCACAAAGTGTAATAGAACCTACCAGGTAAACAAAACTAAGCCACTGCAAGTGAAAATGAAGATAAAAACAGGCAAAGGCCTAAATAATAACACTCGCCGAAGGGCGACGCATGCGCAGAAGCGTGACCAACCTGTTTCGACGCCATACTCAAAGTAATTGTTGTTACGATTCTTGTTACGATCCTACAATGCTGAACCCAAGAGATTAAAATTCAAGCAAGGGCAACTAGCATGCTGTTGCGTTTCAGAAGGCCAAAAGGGTTAATGTCTCAGATAATCACAAATTAATGAAGAAGGATGATATTAAACACTTCTAATTTTCGTATTAATTATATTTACTATTAACTAGGGAAAACGAACAGGTTGATAAGCATGATGATTCAGTTAATCACGGCAAAGAATGGTAATGGGCTAAGCGCCGAGTGAAGGCCTCGAGTAAATGCACTCGTTACAAGGAATGAACACTACACAAAAAGAACATTTGAAGAACAGTTAATCAACACCTAGCACACTGAACAGCAAACTGAATCACACTCAATCACAGACCAATATATGATACCATGTACCAGCGGCTCGCTTGGTGTAGTGACTAGCGTCTCGGACTTCCACCCAGAAGGCCCGGGTTCGCGCCCACGCTCGGCGCATTAAAGATTTTTCACAAGCACTGAGTCGTTACCATCCCTCATGAGCAAAGGGATGGGGTAGTAGTACAGGACCCCAATGGAAATACGCCTAATCGGCCTTATTGAGCTATCCTTAGCTAGCTTAGCATGCGCTAGCTTTAAGAACTATTATTATTATTATTATTATAACACACCTAAGAGCCCATTTGAAGCGTGCCTACATCACAGATCATCTGTCTAATAACCTTAGGTACCATAAATAAGGCCCACAACTCACCCAAAGGGTAGGCGACAGGAGTAGAAGCACAAAAATCGGGCGCATAGAAAACAGCGTGTGTGTAGACTTGAGGAGCGCGAAAAGGAATGCCCAATGAACCTTGTCGGGTAGTGGGGTGGATCCGTCAAGACGGCTGAAGGAGCCAGATAGGATGGCCTAAAATCCTGTAATTTTCTCTTCTTTCTCATCAATATTTTCTTATTTTCCTTTTCAAATAGTGGCCTCCAAAGTATGTACAACGTACCTAGTAGAGAGAGTAAGGTGCTACTCTAGATGTTATCGTTTTATCACGCTAGTGATTTCGATAATTGCCCGCTCTAGAGCGGAGCAAAATTATACGATAAGTATATAGCTCTACGTTGGAACGTAGAGGCTACTACTAAATAGAAAGCTTTGGACATTGATTAGAAGAAAGAAACGATTGTAGGAAAGACTAAAATTGTTAAAAAAAAACAGGGGGTCTAGTATAGAAGCTAAAGAAGTGGATCTGGAACGCAGACAAATAAACAATAAAATAAGGTGGGAGACAAGGAGGGGGGTGAAGGAGAGGGAGAGAGATTGCTAGAAATGTGAAGGATAATCCAAAAATATTCTGGAAGTTCATTCAGGAAAAGTTAACAAGAAGAGTAGGGATCCCAGAGCTGGTAGGGGGGTTGGATGATGGGAGTAGAGCGGAGACTGATAAGGAGAAAGCAGAGGTGCTGGGGAAATACTTTGGGGGGGTACTAACAGTTGAGTCGGATGATGCAGTGCCTACTATTCCCATCAAACAGGCACCGGCACTAGAACTAATAGAGTTTTCCCATGCTAGAATAAGAAGGGCTATAGAAAAAATTAACAGAAGTAAGTCACCGGGACCGGATGGGATACACCCAAGAATCATAAAGGAAGGAGGTGAGATGTTAGTAGAGCCATTGAAAATGTTATTTGAGGTATCGTTTAATACAGGACAAATCCCGATGGACTGGAGAGAGGCGAACATAACAGCTATATTTAAGAAGGGAAAGAGAATGACCCAGGGAATTATAGACCAGTCAGTTTGACAAGTGTTGTGTGTAAACTAATGGAAACGGTAATTAGAGAAGGAATAATGGAGCATATGAAGTCAAACCAACTTTTCAGTGGGAGACAGTTCGGATTCTTGCCGGGGAGGTCGACGGTACTACAGCTAATTAAGGTGGTAGATGATTGGATGCAAATTCTAGAAGATGGTGATGTAATAGACGTGGTATATTGCGATTATATGAAGGCCTTCGATAAGGTCCCACATAAAAGGTTAATAGAGAAAGTTAGAAACTATAATATAGGGGAGAAATGTGTGAAATGGATAGAAGCCTTCCTGAAAGATCGGAGACAGAGGGTACTGGTGAATGGAATAGGCTCGGGGTGGAGGGAAATTACAAGTGGGGTACCTCAGGGATCTGTGTTGGGACCACTGCTGTTCGTTATATTTATCAACGACTTACCTGAAGTTATAACTAATGGAAGTGAGGTATACCTGTATGCGGATGACACTAAGCTGTATAGAAGAGTGAGGAGTAAGGAAGATGTGGGTTTGCTTCAAGGAGATGTGGAGGGCATGAAGGGATGGTCTGAGCATTGGTTAATGCCTTTTCATCCAAAAAAATGCAAGTACATGCAGATTGGGACAAGCAAGATAGACAAGGTAGGATACAGTATGTATGAAGCGATGGAGGAAGTGAATGCAGAAAAGGATATAGGAGTAGTGATAGACAATAAGTTAAATTTCTCAGAACATTTAGCGGAAAAGATAAACAAAGCCAATAGAATTGTAGGGCTGATAAGGAGGACATTTGTGTCACTTGACGAAGAAAGAAATCTTCAGGAATCTCTATACAGCGCTGGTTAGGCCGCACCTGGAATATGCGAACCAGGTGTGGGCTCCATATATGGTAAAGGATATAGAAGCAGTGGAGAAAGTGAAGAGGAGAGCTAGCAAGCTGGTACCAACGTTGAAGAACGCGGGCTATGAGCAGAGGTTGAGGACACTGGGGCTTCCGACACTGGCATATAGGAGAAAGAGAGGGGATATGATAGAGACTTTTAAGATAGTGTCAGGAAAGTACGATGAGGATGTGTGTGAAGGTATCTTCTTGATGCGGGAGGGAACAAGAACGAGAGGATTTACAAAGAAAGAAATAGGCTTGAGAAGGCAAAGAACTAATTTTGTGATAGAGTGGTAAATGAGTGGAACGCACTGCCCCAGTATGTAGTCGATTCCGAATCAATAAGGGAGTTTGAAAGTTATCTTGATAAAGCATGGGGAAGACAAGATTTGAAGTTTGATTATAAAACAAAAATACAGAATAGTAAAAATGTTGTGTCTGCTACCGCCGCCGCCAACACCGTGAACGACCGCAGCAGTGCAAGTACTGGTACTGAGCTGGATACACAGGCCTAGTTTGCCTTTTTCCAGAGGATCTACTGTAAGAAACTGTACTGTAAGAACATAGTAAATAAATGTGAAAGTGACCCTAAATTGTTTTATAAATATATAAACAGTAAGTTGAAGGTAAAGAAACAAATTACTAAATTAAGAGTAGATGCTAGGACGTATGAAAATGTATCGGACATGTGCGAGGTAATGAATAACAAATTGGGGTCGATTTTTACTAGAGAGGAAAGTTTTGACGAACCACAGGCGGGAGTACTGTGGTTCGTCAAAAGTAGGTGTTCCTACTTGTGGGAGTTCTGCGCTCGTTCTTCGATCCTTTGCAGCCTCCCTACGGTTCCTGCACGGTCGATCGTTGCCCGACATTGCCTCTGCCTCTGTGGGTTTGTGGTCATCGGAGTGGTCTTAGCAAGATTGAAATAACTAGAGATGAGCTGTTATCTGCGATGAGAGGACTTGAAGTAAGGAAAGCTATGGGACCGGATGAAGTGTCTGCCTGGGTTTCAAAGGAGTGTGCAGAGCAATTAGTGGAGCCAGTGAGGGACATAATTCAAGCTTCCTTAGATAAAGGACAGGTTCCTGTTGAATAGAAAAGAGCTAATATCATTCCGATACACAAGAATGGAAACCCTGAGGACCCTCTAAAGTTTAGAGGGTCCTCAGGGTTTCCATTCTTGTATATCGGAATGATATTAGCTCTTTTCTATTCAACAGGAACCTGTCCTTTATCTAAGGAAGCTTGAATTATGTCCCTCACTAGTTTAGAGTCTAAACTATAGACCAGTTTCACTTACTAGTATTGTATGCAAGATTTGTGAAAAGCTAATTAGGAAGAGATGGATGAAAATGTTGGAGAGAAAGAAGATAATAATGCCAAAGCAATTTGGATTCAGAGAAGGGACATTTTGTGTTACCAGTCTGCTATGTTACTACAGTAGGGTGATAGATGTACTGCAAGAAAGAGGCGGATGGGTGGACTGCGTCTACTTAGACCTTTCCAAAGCATTCGATAAGGTACCACATAAGAGATAGTTATCTAAGCTTGAGACGATAGGATGTATCAGGGGGAGTTTGCTGAGATGAATGGAGAGCTATTTAACAGATAGAGAAATAAGGACCAACAGTAGAGGAACTTACTCATCGTGGTGGAAAGTTGAGAGTGTTGTGCCACAGGGATCTGTGTTGGCACCTCTTATGTTCCTTATGTACGTGAATGACCTGCCGATAGGCATAAACTCCTACATGTCAATGTTTGCAGATGACGTAAAAATTATGAGACAAATAACAAATAAAAGTAGTTGTGAGGAGCTGCAAGGGGATTTAGATAATATATACGAATGGAGCACCAAGTGGAAAATGAAATTTAATATAAGTAAATGTCATGTGTTAAATATGGGAAGAAGTGTGAATAGACCAAATTGGGAGTACAGGATGGAAGATAATATAATTAGCAAGGCCGAAAAAGAAAAGGATTTAGGGTTGATTATACAAGATAACTTGTCGCCAGAGAAACATATTAACAAGCTCTTTAGCGGAATGTATGCAATAGCCGGGAATATGAAAGTTGCTCTGAACTACTTGGATGAGAACATGTTAGCGAAAATTATAAAAAGTATGATTAGACCAAGATTGGAGTATGCAGCAGTGGTGTGGTCCCCGCATCTTAAGAAGCATATTCACAAGTTAGAAAGAATCCAGAGAGCAGTTACTAGATTGGTTCCAAGTCTCAGAGAACTGCCATATGAAGGGAGGCTAGACAAATTAAATCTACCGAGTCTAAAAGAGAGGAGAGAGAGGGGAGACATGATAATGATGTACAAATGCACCCTAGGGCTGGAGAGGCTGGATAGGGAGGATATAATAATTATGGATACAGGAATAACTAGAGGCCACAGCTACAAAGTAAAAAGACCTACCTGCAAGAATGATATCAGGAAGTTTAGCTTCCCCTATAGATGTATTGACAAATGGAATAGGCTGGAGGAGGAGGTGGTAGGGGCAAGGAACATCCATATTTTCAAGAAAAATATGGATGAAAGTAGACTGAGAGACGGGACAACACGAGCTTAGCTCAACTCCTGTAAACTACAATTAGGCAAATACAATTAGGTAAATACAAAGAGAGGCGCCTCGCAGACGACGCACGGTGAGCTAAATTAAACTGAGTATATTATCTAGTCAAAATAGGTTATGTCAATAATTGAATTAGAATAATATTTTAGTGATAAGTTAGCAATAAATATTACATAAATGTATTGCAGATATAGACTAGAACTAACTGGTGATACATAGTGTGTAAAAGAAAACAACTACAAAAAACTGTTATACGTACAGTGAGATCGCTTATCTCGATGGGTACTGGTATCGAAAAAAGCAAACGAGCTTTGAAATATCGAGATGCGAAGTTAACTTCTTATGGGGAAAAATACAATAGGGACCAGCGAGTCGGCAAGTAACCCACATAAACTGATAAGGAGAAAGCAGAGGTGCTGGGGAAATACTTTGGGGAGGTACTTACAGAGGAGTCGGATGATGCAGTGCCTACTATTCCCATCAAACAGGCACCAGCACTAGAACTAATAGTTTTTTCCCATGCTAGAATTAGGAGTGCTATAGGGAAAATGAACAGAAGTAAGTCCTCGGGACCGGATGGGATACATCCAAGAATCATAAAGGAAGGAGGTGAGATGTTAGTAGAACCATTACATTTTTTATTTAAGGTATCTTTTAATACAGGACAAATCCCGATGGACTGGAGAGAGGCAAACATAACAGCTATTTTTAAGAAGGGAAAGAGAAATGACCCAGGAAACTATAGACCAGTCAGTTGGACAAGTGTTGTGTGTAAACTAATGGAAACTGTAATTAGAGAAGGAATAATGGAACATATGAAATCAAACCAACTTTTCAGTGAGAGACAGTTCGGATTCTTGCCAGGGAGGTCGACGGTATTACAGCTAATTAAGGTGGTAGATGATTGGATGCAAATTCTGGAGGATGGGGATGTTATAGATGTGGTATATTGCGGTTTTATGAAGGCCTTCGATAAGGTCCCACATATAAGGCTAATAGAGAAAATTAGAAGCTATAGTATAGGAGAGAAATGTGTGAAATGGATAGAAGCCTTCCTGAAAGATCGGAGACAGAGGGTACTGGTGAATGGAATAGGCTCGGGGTGGAGGGAAATTACAAGTGGGGTACCTCAGGGATCTGTGTTGGGACCACTACTGTTCGTTATGTTTATCAACGACTTACCTGAAGTTATAACCAATGGAAGTGAGATATACCTGTATGCGAATGACACTAAGCTGTATAGAAGAGTGAGGAGTAAGGAAGATGTGGGTTTGCTTCAAGGAGATGTGGAGGGCATGAAGGGATGGTCTGAACATTGGTTAATGCCTTTTCATCCAAAAAATGCAAGTACATGTGGATTGGGACTAGCAAGATAGACAAGGTAGGATACAGTATGTATGAAGCGATGGAGGAAGTGAATGCAGAAAAGGATATAGGAGTAGTGATAGACAATAAGTTAAATTTCTCAGAACATTTAGCTATCTATCTATCTATCTATCTATCTATCTATCTATCTATATGCTCAGGCCCAATCCCCATTTTGGGGGTAGCCGACTCAAGACAGAGCAAGAACAGGGAAAATACAAAAACAACATAAAACAATGAATAAACACATGAAAAGCACCAACTCACACACATCCAGGTCACCCAGGAGAAGACCCAGAGACCAGGGTCACCAAGGTCGCTCCAGCACTCCCCCGGCCCCCGACCACCCGGAGAGGTTCCGATCTCGGCAGGCAGACATGCAGCGGAGCCAAAGCCACACGCCCTCCCACCACACTTCCAGGCACACTTCATATTAATTGTCTCCCCGGGCCAGGCGCCTGATGGACTATTATTTAGTCCAACTTGCGCCCGACCCCTTACTCCAAATGACCACGTGTTCACTCAACTATTCACAAGCATTCTCCATTCACTCCTGTCCACCACCACTTCCCCTGCCTGATCTATAGTCATTCCTCTATCATCCAAAGCTTTTCTTACACAGTCTCTCCATCTCAAATGGGGGTCTTCCTGCCCTTCTATCTCCCCTTGTACCTGACTCACATATTCTCTTTGTAAGCCTTTCATCTCCCATTCGTTCAACATGACCATACCAGCTCAGCACCCTTCTGTCCACTCTGGCTGACAATGTTCCTGCTGCCCCACTCTCCTACGTATCTCTTCATTCCTCAATCTGTCTCTACGAGTAACTCCACACATACTCCTCAAGCAGCTCATCTCCATCACATCCAGCCCTCTTTTCTCCTTTTTCTTCAGAGCCCATGTCTCAGCCCCATACATCACTGTTGGCACAACAATTCCTTGATACAGTGCACTTTTTACTTTCACTCCGAGATTTCTCGTCTTCCACATACTTCCCATTGCTCCGAAAACCTTCCTTCCTTCACACACTCTCTGTTTTACCTCCATTTCCATACCTCCACTCCTGCTTATCGTTCCTCCTAGATATTTAAAACACTCTACTTGTTCCAATATTTCCCCATCCAGCCTCACATCTAGATTCACCCTATGCTCTCCCCTATTACACACCATTACTTTACTTTTATTGACGTTCACCTTCAGTTTCCTCCTTCCACAAACCACACCAAACTCTTTGACTACCCGCTGCAGTTTCTCATCAGAATCCGCCACCAATTTACATTTACAGAACATTTAGCGGAAAAGATAAATAAAGCCAATAGAATTGTAGGGCTGATAAGGAGGACATTCGTGTCAATGGACGAAGAAATATTCAGGAATCTCTATACTGTACAGCGCTGGTTAGGCCGCACCTGGAATATGCGAACCAGGTGTGGGCTCCATATGTCGTGAATCCTAGCTGGTATATATACCGTAGTTTGAATTTCCCGGGTTCACGACAGCTGGTTCCTTTTTGTTTATACGCATTACTTTATTTATCTTTGTGGATAAGTATTACTGTGGTTGCACCAATTATATCTTAGTTTTTTTCCCTTATTATTTAATCACGGGGGGCGATATAGAACCCTTTAAATATATTTATATTGTTACGATAAGAGGGAATCTCGGTACACTTCACACAGAGACTTCGGCCCGCTCATAACAAACCACCAGTTGCTGCCACATAACAACAGAACTTCACTGATCTTCGCCTATCGACATGTCCATCACCTAACCTACACTCTTTGCATCACAGCTAAGTTCCTTTAATACTGGAAGTACTTCATAGATATTACTGGGACTACCACAGATAGCCTACATATACAATTTAACATGTAAGTCCAACGCCGACCGGTATCATATTTATAGCCTAGGCCATTTCATCTTTCCAGGTCTGGACATTTACTTTATATCCGTTTCTCCTTTACCCCCTAGGAATAATATTCAGGATATAATTGGTGCTGTGTGACCAGGATACTGGGCCATCTGTTATATATTGATAGGAATTGGGGGGGTGTTAGGCCTGACTTGTCTGCCTTTGTGTAGAGCTGGGCGATCCAGTGGACAAATGCCGAGGGGCGCACCGGGGAAGGCTGCAAGGGCAGGGGGCGTTGGCCAAGAGTTTGTGCCATCGTCTGGTTATTACCCTGTGCCTTTGAGAAAGGTGGCCCTCTTCGGCCATTCCTATGTGCGGGATTTTCCGCTGGACCGTCCAGTGCAGTGCCCTGCTTTTTTTGTTAAACAAATATATAGACCAGGGGCAAGGGTAGACACTGTCAGGCAGACCTCGGCCTGGGATGAGCTCCTAGCCTACAAGCCGGATCTTACGTTCCTGATCCTCGGGGGAAATGATTTGTCCCTGCAGACTGACCTTCAGGGGGTGGCCCTCGGGCTCCAGTCTCTAGCTGAAGAGATAGAAGAGAGGACTGGGGGTCACTGTCTGGTGGTCAGTCTGGAGTCTAGGGTAAGCCCTAGGGGTATGACTCCCAAGGAGTACAATAGGGCAAAGAATGGTGTGAACCTCCGCTTGCGAAGAAATCTCCCATTTACTAAACAAAGGTACTTTGCCATGGGGATGAGTAAGACCGACTTGTGGGACGGAGTTCATTTAGATGCGCCAGGGAGCCGGAAGGTATTAGATAGGCTACTGGACAGAGCGCGTGCCTTCTTTGAGGAGAAGGACGGGGCCGAGGAGGAGCAGTCGACGCAATAGGGTAGATCTCAAGACTAGGACGACGGCTGTGGCTGTTCCTCCTTCAGAGGAGTCTTGATCCTTCTTTCTTTTTCTTTGTAATTTGTTAAAATTTAATATAGCCTAGCCTAGTAAAGTAAATATTGTAAAGAGGAGTAATATGACATAGGGTAATTTTCCTTTTCTCTGATCATTTGTAAACTCACAGGGGGCACGCGGTCTACATGCTTCAATTTGCTTGGTTGCTGTCGTCATCAATGTAAGTAGGTTAGCCTAGGCTTAGAATAGATTAGAATAGGTTAGCCAACAGTGATGATTAGTATTGTTGTTCCTTAAGCTTTAGTTACCGTAAACTTTTAAGAATGGATGAGAAAATAAAGTCATTGCGGCGGTTCAGGGCCGCAAAGAAGGGAGGGATTACTAAGCTTACCTCTAATCTGTCTGAATTTATTGAACACTGCATGATGTAAGGGGTGTGAAAATCACTTTAGAAAAGGCCCTAGCTGATATTGAGTCGTATAACGTAGAGTTGTATAGCTTATATTCAGATGATCAGTTAGAGGAGGAGATGGTGAAAGATATGCAGTATGTTAATCAAGTAATCAGTCAGTTAGCTGAGTTAGATAGTGCTCTACAGACAACCAATACTGGTAGATCTCATGATAGCGCAGCAAGTAGGAAACAGAAGGGTAGAAGGGTATTAAGTTACCCTCCCTGAAGTTGCCAGTTTTTGATGGGGATCCAACACAGTGGGTGGGTTTCTGGGAGCTCTTTGATTGTAGTGTTCACTCCCAAACAGACTTAACTGACATTCAGAAATTTACGTATCTAAAGGGACAACTTAGTGGTGAGGCTCTACAAATTGTTAGTGGATTTAGTTTGGTCGCTGAAAGTTACGAACCAGCGGTCACTATATTGAAAAACAGTTATGGTCAAAAGGATCGCATCAAAGCAGCTCACATAGCGAAACTGTGTAATCTCCCGCATCCTAGCCAGGAGGTCAGTGCTCTGAAAGATTTTTCCGCGTCATTGGAGCGTGCGTTAGAGTCATTACGCTCTATGGATGTAACAGTAAGTGAAATGTGTGCAGTACTGTTGCATAATAAACTTCCTAGTGCACTCTCTGAAGTGATTAAGCGTGAATTAAAAGACAACTGGCTGGATGTGGATGAATATGTTCGTGTGTTTAAGACTGAAGTGTGCAATCTAGAAAGTAGACATAATCCACTAGAACAGTTTGGGGCGGCCGCCACAGCAGCATATGCGGTGTATAAGAAACCCGATACCAAGCAGAAGTATGGATGTAAGTTGTGTTTAAAGACAGGACATTTTTGGGCAAAGTGTGCAAAATACAAGAACAGTCCCGCCAAGGCCAATAGAGCAAGGCAGTTGAAATTGTGCGTCGGGTGCCTGTCGTCAGAACATGGCAGCCAGGGGTGTACTAACCCTAAAATTAGGCCGTGCCGATTCTGCCAACAGAAACATTTTAATTATTTGTGTCCGACGCCACGCCTTGAACAAGCTGGACAACCAGCAGCCCCTGAACCAACAGTGACCATGGCTGTGGCTTCGGGCCGTAATGCAGTGTTGTTGCCTACCATTCAGATTCCCTTGACCGACAGAAACGGTCATACCAGTAAAGTAAGAGCTTTGTTGGACCAATGTTCGCAGCATACCTTCATCTTGCGCTCTGCTTTATCGCAGCTTGATTACGTTAGGGTCAGTAAGGAACAGCTAAAGCTCCAGGGATTTACTGGCTCACTTGGTAGTACTGAGTATGAAATAGTAGAGTTAACCTATCATCACAGAAGAAGGGTGCGTAATTTGAGAGCCGTTGTGGTGGAGGAGTTACCTGTATACAAGCCAGGGAGGGGATTAGAGATGGAGGTAAATGCTATCAAGGCTCGGGGTTACAAATTAGCAGATCCAGGTATCACTGATGGAGATATGATAGGGTTACTGATTGGGGCGGACTTTTATTACCACTTTGTACATTCAGGCTATGTCAGGGAAGGAAGTATAGGTATGTTACCCACAATTTATGGTTATGCACTGAGTGGCACTTATCAGTCAGATATAGAAGAGACCCATGTAGAGTTAGTCACTGTTCTTAAGTTAGCAGAAGACCCTTTAGTGGAGATACAGGAAGATATTGGCAGGAATTCTCCAGAATTAAAGGATCTGACAGCTCTATGGGACTTGGACCATATTGGTATAAGTCCTAATGAGACTGGTAAGGGTGGGGAGAAAGTCTTAAATAGATTTTCTGAAACGGTACAGTATTCCGAAGCACAGGGACAGTATATAGTGGAACTGCCGTGGAGAGATAACATAGATAAATTACGTGATAACTTTAAGTTAGCCCTGGGCAGAATGAGAGGCTTGCAGCGTAAGTTTATAAAGGATCCCAACTACTGTCAACAGTATACAAAGGTTCTGGATAATCAGATAGAAAGGGGGTTTATTGAAAGGGTAGAAAACAGGAATCAAGCTGGTCATCCCATTCACTACTTAGCTCACCATGGTATTACCAAGGATAGTGTTACTACGCCTGTACGGATAGTGTTTGACTGTTCGGCTAGGATGGACGAGAAGGCGTTCAGTCTGAATGACTGTCTCCATACAGGTCCATCGCTAGTGGCTGACCTCACCCAGGTGCTTCTGCGCTTTAGATGCCATCAATTTGCCTGGGTGAGTGATATTGAGAAAGCATTTCTCATGGTGGGGTTGAGTGAGAAAGATAGGGATGCTACTAGGTTTCTGTGGCCCGTTGATCCCTTGGATGTTGCAAGTCCTTACATTGTCTACCGGTTCCGTGCAGTTCTGTTCGGGGCCACCTGTTCCCAGTTCCTCCTTAATGCTACCATTCAAAAACACCTGCCTATGATACAGGAGAACAGTGAAGTAGTTAATAAGCTAAAAAGGGGGCTGTATATTGATAACTTGCAGGGGACTGGTGATGATGTAAGTGATTTGCAGCAACAATGTTGGGATGCCCGTAGAATATTTTCCAGCGCTAACCTGTCTTTACGTGAGTGGGTCACAAATAATGAGAGTTTGTGGGAACTGTTGCACCTGAAGGGTATAGCTTCCGCCAAACAAGACAGGGTTAGGGTGCTTGGCGTTGGGTGGCTAACTAATAAGGATATGTTACAGGTTAATTGCCGCGGAAGTAGCCCTGCATTGGTTACGAAACGCGAGGCTCTAAGTCTAACCGCGAGTGTGTTCGATCCTCTAGGAGTGTTGCTACCAGTAACCATCCGGGCGCGGAGGTTCATACAGGACTTGTGGAGATTAGAGTGTGGGTGGGATGTCCCCATTTCAGATGACATGAGAGGTAACTGGCAGGGTATTTATAACGATATGATAGATAGTACAGGTATCATGTTTCCCCGTCAGGTCACTAATTCTAAGAGGGTTACGCTGCACCTATTTAGTGACGCTAGCTCAGTAGCATATGGTGTAGCGGCCTATGCGGTTGGTGATGAGGTGAGTAGGTTAGTAATGGCCAAAGCTAAGGTGGCGCCTATTAAGTCACTCACCATACCTAAGATGGAGTTGACTGCTGTTCTTCTCGCAGCTCGTCTCGCATGTTATATATGTGAGGCCTACGCGGACGAGCTGCTTATAGAGAATGTATACCTCTGGTCGGACAGCCAGATAACCCTATGCTGGTTGTCTAGTAAAAAGATTTTGCCTATATACTGTATGTTCAAAATAGAGTTGATGAGATAAAGTCATTAGTCCCCAGCGCTCATTTTCGTTATGTGTCCACAGGGGACAACCCCAGTGATCTAGTTACCAGAGAGATTTCATATGTGTCCTTAGTTGCTTCTTCGCTTTGGTGGGGAGGGCCCACATGGCTACCTCACCAAATACTATGGCCTGATCATGGCCCAATAGGGGGCTCATTAGGAGGGGACACCACTGTGGGTTGTAACATGAGTCAAGAAGGAACCCTGTCATTGCCGGTACCGGTTGACCCTACTGCCATATTGAATTGGGAACGGTATGGCTCATATATTGTGACGTCTACCAGCGTTGGCAGAATCGCCTCTCGTTGGCCACTAGCGCTCGCCAGGGACATCGAAATGGGCTACAGTTATCAGAGAATGTTGTTCTTTCTTTCCTAGTAATCGCATTGTCACAGACAGTCCAGTGGTGGTCTTTGTTTTCGTCTGTGACAACGGGTTATATTTTATATCAACAGTAGTGATAATAGTACCAGCGTGTGAATGAGAAAGACTTTCAGAGTGAGGAGGTAGTAAGTGTCTGTATGTACGGGTGCATTCCTGCCTCTCGCTCGCCATTGGACAGCGTGTCTGGCTGTGTCATATGACGCCTGCTGTCTTGTGACGTCTCGGCCCGTGATTGGCCGACCATCGCGCCTTTGCGGTTTCCTGTGTAACTTACCTCCTCCATGAGGGTACCCAGGAGCTGTCCTCGTCAGGACAGGCTTGGCATGCGTGCTTCTAACATCCCTTTGCATACTCTCTCCCGATCACCACCTTTATCACTGTTTCTCTCACTCGATTCTCTCTTTCCATACTCTAACCTTTATTAACTGCACAACACTCCCCTTGGGTTCTGCATACGGTTTTCATAGCCGGCCCATTGTATTGCATGCGCCGTCCTCAGAGATATTTACATGTACTTAGAATAGGTTTGAGGATTCTTAGTTAGTATAGGTTAAGAACTTTGTGTGTCTCCATTATTGATTTAGTGTTTCTGCACTTTTATTTAATGCTAGACTGGGATAAGGTAACTGTAGTCGTTGTCTCCGATGTGTGTACCTACACGACTTCGACCGGTCCTGTGGTAGCCTGGGTTGTCTTTTCGGTTGCGTCCTTTGCGAGTGCAGCATTGTGTTGACTGAGGGTTTTGGCCTGTACCAGTTCCACACTTTGCTGCCTCTTTGCTTGTCTTTAGAGGGTCGCCAGGATAGAACCAGATACTTGTGATCTGGATCTATCGAGAGAGCCCCCTAGTCAATTAACGTAACTTAAAGGATGCAGTCTTAAGGACATCGCTAGGCTACGAGCCTGTCTTGCTCAACCCCAGTTCCTTACCTAGAGTATCCCAGCTAGACATTATTAATCGAGTAGATACTTGTTAGTATTTAATATAAGCTCTTTGATATGTGCGCATTATTAGTCACAGCATTTATTAGTCTAGGTTGTTGCTGAGCCGCACAACCATAGCAGACTGTTTCGTTGATGAGGAAGTACTTCTTTTAGTGTCGAGCATTGCTACCGTTGCGCATTTATAGTATTCTCGTGTCAGTTAACATTATATGTCCTATCTTTAAGTGTATTCGATTTACACGTATGGTGTCCTGCCTCCTGCCTTTATATAGTTCTAAATCAGTACGAACATCTTATGAGCATCAGACTTTCTTCAGAAGTTTCCAGGTCTATGCTGTAGGACTATACTTCACTTTCTTTCAGATAGGAGTGAAGAGTTTATTGTTGTTTAGAGTAACTGTATTGAAGCATCTTTTTATTGTATTAAATCTTGCAGTGATTTAATTGATCTTTCCATAGATTCCTTTTTATGCATTTTAACGTAACTTGCATCTTGTTTGTTATCAGGCTATACCAGTGCAGGTTAGCCTGAAGTAGAGTACATTTATGCCCAGTTAAGGATACCCCGCTATCGCAGATTAACCCTCGAGGGTATAGGTGTTTTGTTCGCCGGCATATAAGTTCGAGAGGGTTTGGATCTAGCGTACCGTTGTTGCATAGTGACCTATTACTAGTCCAATCATTGAGTGCCCTTGTTTTATTCGTAGTCCCGGTCGTAGCAAATGGCGACCTTGCCTAGTATCTTATCTTAGTCGTCATAACAAATGGCGACCTTGCCTAGTATCTTATCTTAGTCGTTATAACAAATGGCGACCTTAGTCTAGGATTTAGTGAACTAAGAAATAATTGCAGGATTTTTTTTGTGGAGATTTTTTTTTTTTTTGTAATCACCGTTTGGGGGTCGATTGTTATTTCTCACAGTTTGGCAGTGGACATTTGTTTTTGAGGAATATTTTGGACACGTTGGATTTTTTTTTTGGCAACGTAGTATAGCACTTGAGTTGTCTTCAAGCATTTTTTGAGTGAATAGTGCTACATGAGAGTTTAGGTACTTCTTTTTTTTTATAAACGTTGAGGATTTCCGGTGGACACTATGTCGAACGACGGATCAGTGCACAGTGAGGACACAGTACGGGAAGCAGGCGAGGAGGTGGAGTTGTCTAACGGCGTTCGGGTGGTGAACAATGAGGAGGATGCTCGGATTTTTTTGGAGGAGCCTGTGTCGGCGGATCGGGTGTCGGGGCTAGACCGGTACGGACTGCAGTGTGTAGCCACGGTCTTAGGGTTGTCCGGTACTAGCGGTTTGTCGAGAGGTGAGCTGGTTGCCTGGGTGCTCGGTGGGGTGCATGGGGCTTCGGGTGGAGCGGGAGCTGGGGCACCTTCTGCCCAGCCCCCATTCCACTCGACTCCTATCATGGTGCCCCCTCGGGCTCCGGAACCGGGTACGTTCCCGCAGGCCGATGCCCGCTGGCGGTTGGGTATGCCTCTAGGTGATTCACGGGGTGGGTCCCCAATAGTAGCACCCCCTCCTCAGGGTTTGTCTTTCGAGATGTTGTTTCAGCTCTAACTCGCCAAACTCGAGCAGCGAAAGCATGAGGCTGAGCTCGAGCAACGAAAGTATGAGGCTGAGCTCGAGCAGCGAAAGCATGAGGCTGAGCTCGGGCAGCAGCAGCAGCAGTGGGAATCTGAGCTTAGGATTCAGGCTGAGGAGAGAAAGGCCATACGTGAGGCTGAGCTTCAGGTTGAGGCTACGAAGTACTGTGCAGACATAGAGCTTGAGAAGTCTTGGGTGGAGTCGACAGGGCAGCGTCTCGGTTCTGGGAATCGAGGTCTTGATCAGTCTTTATCGCACCTTCTTAAGTTAGTCCCTGCATTTGACGAGTCGGGTGTCACCGAGTTTTTCCTGCGTTTTGAGAAGAAGTACCGGGAGCACCAATGGCCCGAGGTTAAGTGGGCAGCCCTTGTTTCCTCTAGGTTGGTTGGCAAAGGACTCAAGGCATATGATGCGTTGCCCTTGGAGTCTTGCATCGATTATGAGGTATTGAAGGAAGCTGTTCTGCGGGCGTACGAGTTACAACCAGAGACATATAGGTTGAAGTTTCGGGGTATTACGAAGAGTCGTGAGTGCACTTTTCTAGAACATGCCTGGGAACTGTCTGATGCTTTGAGAAATTGGCTGAGGTCAGAAAAGGTGACGACGTTCGAAGAGCTTGAGCAGTTATTCCTTCTAGAGCAATTTTTTAAATGCACAGGCGGCGACCTGACTTTGAACCTCAAAGAGAAACATCCTAAAACTCTACAAGAGGCAGCTGAGTTGGCTGACCTGAGATTATCGCTGATTCGTGGGTGCGGGTCTGCACAACGGACCGATGCAGTTAACAAGGGGAGCAACACTCCACCCCCCCCGAGTCAGTGATGCAACGTTTAATAACAAAAGTAAGAGCAATGATACTAATTTTGATCACAAACCAAAAACCATCCCGTTTAAGAAAGGTCAGGGCCCTTCCCCACCTCAGGGGAAGTCCAAGGGTGAAGTAGAGTGTTTTAAGTGTCTTAAAAAGGGGCCTTTTGCACGTTCCTGCCCTAGTAACCAACCTGCAGCAGTCGTGTCTTTGGCTAGCAACATTGGGGTGTCTCTGAGGTCTTCTACGTTTACCCGGGGTGATATGTCAGATGCGGGGGCACAGCCAGTGAAGGAGTGTCCGGAAGGCTCGAAACCTGTCCGCGATGCTTTTTGCGACCATAGAGGGCGTGGCTGCGTGAGTTGGGCTGGTTGCAAGCATGGGTTGGAGTTGTTGCGTGATACAGGTGCATCCCAGACTCTGATGAAAAACTTTACAGGCCAACCTAAAAACGCGGCACAGGTAGTTGTGGTGCAGGGTATTAATGCTACACGGTCATACCCGTTAGTTCGAGTGGAGCTGGCGGTTGATGGTGTGACACGAGAGATAGATGTTGGAATCGTAGAGAAACTGCCAGTAGAGGGCGTCGACCTTCTTCTCGGCAACGACTTTGCGGTGCCTACTTCTGAGGTTCCATCCTTAGTCGTTGCCGAGAGGGCGGCCGACGTGAGTAGGGAGGGGCAGGAGTTGGTCGAGAGGTGTCAATTACAGCAGATGGCGTGTGTTGTCACCCGATCTCGTGCATCTAAGGTGTCACAGCCTATTCCTCAGTCTCTAGACCAGCGGAGGAATGGTCGGAAGGAGAAAGCTAAACTTGGGAGAAGTTTTGTGAGTTTTGATTCAGCGGCTCTTCTTGGTGACTCAGTATTAGCACCAATGTTTAGGTCCAGAGTGGCCCCAGAACCTGTCACACTTGGTGAGGAGGTAGGGCGTGAGAAAACTCCGAGACAGCAACGTTACAGACTTAAGCAAGATAGGATCGAACAGTCCAGTATCGGGGGAGGCCATAAGTTGCTCCGGGAGCACTTAGATAGATTGGCTCCTTCGGATATCTGTCGGCTGCAGATAGATGATCCTGAGCTTCAGAAGTGTAGTAACAGTGCGATTGACCTTGATGAGGACGGGGATGCAAAGCCGGGGGACTTCTTTCGTGTGGAGGGCATATTGTACAGGCGTTTTCTAGATCCCAGACGGAGTTGGGAGGGTGGGTCGAGAGTGGTTGACCAGTTGGTAGTGCCAAGTGTGTGCCGTGATAGCCTACTGAGGTTGGCGCATGATGTACCGTTGGCAGGGCATTTGGGTGTACGTAAGACGGTAGCAGCATTGGCAAAATTGTTTTGGTGGTCAGGTATGAAGGCACATGTGGCATCATGGGTGGCAATGTGCAGTACCTGCCAGACAGTAGGTAAACCAAACCAGTGTATTCCCAAGGCTCCGTTACACCCTATTTCTGTAATCGGGCCACCATTCAGTAAGGTTATAATCGACATGGTTGGCCCTCTACCCCCTACTAGTGCAGGCAACAAGTTCCTCCTCACAATCATGCAGAGTTGATATTGATTAAATCAATTTGATTTAATCACTTGATTAAATCAATTATTTTTTTACCAAAAAAAATCATGATTTTTTTTTTTTTTTTTTTTTTATCTGTGAATCAAAATAAAAAAAAATCTGAAGATTTATCATGCTTTCATAAGTTTGTGTAGGCATTGGTTCATTTTAAGATACTGGTA
Source organism: Paralithodes platypus (assembly GCA_032716605.1). Taxonomy (NCBI): domain Eukaryota; kingdom Metazoa; phylum Arthropoda; class Malacostraca; order Decapoda; family Lithodidae; genus Paralithodes; species Paralithodes platypus. Next base: position 5,764,050 of record CM064509.1, read on the forward strand.
CATTATGTAGTAACACAAATAACTGATAGCTTTTAAATTTACAAACAAATATAATTATGTATACATATATTTAAAAAAAAATCAAATAAATAAAAAAAATCAAATAAATAAAATAAATCAAATAAATCAATGATTTTTTAATTTTTTGTATTTTTTTGTTTAAATAAAAAAAATCAACAACCCTGCAATCATGGATGTTGCCACTCGTTATCCAGATGCATACCCCATGCGAAATGGTACTGCTAAGACTGTTGTTCGTAACTTGCTATTGTACTGTTCTAGGTACGGGTACCATCAGGAATTGCAGTCAGACCAAGGGTCCAACTTTACTTCTAACCTTTTCAAACAGACCATGCAGCAGCACGGTATCAGTACATTTGTCTCTTCAGCCTATCACCCAGAGAGTCAAGGGGTGTTGGAGAAGTGGCACTCGACTCTGAAAAGCATGCTGCGTTGTTACTGTGTTGAGAATGGCAAGGATTGGGATCTTGGGTTGCCCTATGTATTATTCGCTGCTCGGGAGGTACCTGGTGAAAGCCTAGGATTCAGTCCCAATGAGTTAGCTTTCGGATATCAGGTCAGAGGCCCCCTCAACATGGTTAGAGAAATCTGGGAGGGCACAGCAAAACCATGTTCCATGTTAAAGTATGACCTCGAGAGTAGAGAGAGAATGCTGAGAAGCCTAGAGTTGGCAGGTAGGAATTTGGTAGGGTCGCAAGCACTTATGAAGGACAGGTACGATGAGAAGACAAAACTCCGGGAGTTTAAGGTGGGGCAGGAGGTGTTGATTCTGTTACCTCTGCCAGGTCATCCGTTGTCTGCCAAGTACGCTGGTCCTTATAAGGTGGTAAAAAAGATCTCTAACCTAGACTATCTTGTGGCTACTCCAGATAGGCGTAAAAAGAATCAGCTGTGCCATGTGAATCTGGTGAAAGAGTTTGTGAGGCGCCCCCCTGAGCCTCTCACTGTCCCTGTGTTGACCTGCAGCGGTCATGGAGGAGAAGGAGTGAGGGACAGTGAAGCCCAGGTGGAGGATAACTGGGAGTGTCATGTCTCTGCTGACCAGTGGGCGGGGAACTCCAGACAGGTGGCTGACGATGCTCTAGTGCACCTGCCTGAGCAACAGCGTGCAGCCGTGCAGCGCCTGTTTGCTTCATACCCCACTATTTATTAGTGGCCCCTCCATCATTGACGAACATGCCTATTACATAAGGCACCCTCTTCAAACACTCATCCGCCGTAGTTTTGAATCTACCGCGCAGAGCATCTAAAATATGAGGAGCCTTCATCATGAGCGCACGCGACCTCACTCATGGCTTCAGTCATTATGAATTGGGTTCTCACTACGAAAAAACTTCGTAAAATATAAAAACAAAAAGAAAATAAGAATAACTATTCAATAAGCCTTCCATAATATCGTGGATGTACTTGTGTGGATCTTTGACCAGACGCTGACTCAGGCGTCATTCTTCCTTCTCTGCTCTGCGCTCAGCCTGCCCGGACGTGTCTCCCCACGCTCCGCTGGTTCCGCATTTGTTGCGTCCCTAGTGAGTTTTTTCTCATTTGTTTACTCCGGGATGTATCGAGTAAGGTTAGGATATGCGTAGCAGGAGTGTCCTGGGCTGGTTGCCCGCAGTGCAGTGTATTTTGGGTCGTGTGTTTGGGGCATCTATTTCGGATGTACCCTCGTGGTCCTGTTGTGGACTTGTGAACTTTTTCACTGTTAGCTAGCTTTGTGATGCAGGCGGCTTTAATTACGCGTTATTATTGCTTCCTTTTATCTTTCTGATGAGGTAGCTTATTTTTGCTGACGTTCCCAGCGTATTTTTCTTCACTTAGTGAAGTTTTTTCTGGGTCCCGAGTCAGTTCTTCCCTTTGCCGGAAGTGTTTGCTACAGTGGTGTGTTGACGGTGGTTCCTGTTGTGATATAATTCAGTGCTTTTTGTTTATATTACGACATGCTTACTTTTATGTCCGTCTGCCTAGGCCTAGCCAGCCTCTCGTAGCTTTGCCACATGTACAAGTGTTATTGATTTATGTTATAAATATGTACTACTGTGTCATGTGTGTCCTGGTTTAGTTGTGTATTGGCTAATTCCACGGACTATTTATGTGTCCTGGTTTAGTTGTGTATTGGCTAATTCCTCGGACTTTGTTGGGCCCGGCGTTAGTTGTGTTTTGGCTACGCCTCGGTCCTGTGTTGCGTTCAGATGGTATCTGGACGGGGTGGGTTATTTCCGGCGGGTTTTTCTCGGTTATACCATGAAAAACCCGGCTGGTTGCCGAGTTTTAGCCACGCGTGGTTTAAAAACAGGCTTGTTTCCCCGGCGAGTGGGTGTCTGTGGCTCCCCAGGACTGCGTCTCTGTGGTGCCTGTTTCAGGCCCCTTATGAATCCCGGCGGGATGGCTGTACCCATCTAACAGTGTTCATACGGACACGTGTTTGTAGTTTTTTCGGTTTTGCAAAGCCAATAAAAAACCTAAGCTGTTGTTGTTTTTCCTCCCCGGCGATCTTTTACAAAGAAGTGGGGATAGGATTGGTTGGGGTTAACTTTAAATCACCCGGCGGGTGCAACCTGGAAGGGTGGGATGAACGAATTTACAATAGAAATTCAGTTTAGTTGACCAGACTTTGAGGGATGCATTGTGTATCACCTTCAACATACGGCGAATTAAGGCACAATTGGGGTTAACGTTTTTAAACTATTATTCACACCCAGCGGGTGCTCCCTGGAAGGGTGAGAATAACGAATTTTCAATTCAGTTAGTTAACCAGACAATTGAGGGATACGTTTTGTATCGCCGCCTTCAGCATACGGCGATCTAAAAAGTTACTTCGGGAGAAGTTAGGTCTCGTATATGTGTCAGGCTTCCTAGTTTTTGATCCACGAGATAATTCGGGGGCCGGCGTCTTTTTTAGTTTTTTTTTTCTCCAAAAATTGAATCTGGAAACAAACACCACCGGAAAGACTAAAATCAGTTATAAACGCCATGCGGGTCTTTATATTATGTCAGAGGGTATTCATAAATCTTTTTGGACAAGTTAAGATAATTTGAAATCTTTTACTTAGGAACCCCACCGCGTAGCGAGCCGTAGTCGTTGTGGATTGCGTCTCGTTACCCGGCGGGTTATTTAACACTTGTGTGCGGACATGTTGGATTAACCTTATGAGCATTAATTCCTGGAAATTTTCTTTTTTTCCAGAGCTGGGTCCCGGCGGGTCTATACAGAACCTGGAGTAAGTTTCCCACCAGTCTCTGTCATGGCTACCTTTGCCCCGGTTTTTGCTTTATGCATTACGCCCTCCTGTTCAGGTATCCCTATTTTTGCGCACACCCTTTGTATAAAATGTGTTAAATGTCTCGACCGCTCAAGGGGTCTGTAGGTGCTGCGAAACTGTACCTTTTGCTCCCAACTCAGTTTAAAAGTCTTACAAGACAATGACAAGACCGCAGCGGTCGCCTTACGGGAGGTCAGGCAGCAGATGACCGCTTATACTACTATTGTGGCTCATAAGTCACTTCAATGCGATAACGTCCAGTTATGGGATAAGTTACTAATTGAGCACCCTCCCCTTAAACGTCCCTCTAGAGTAACTGTTCGTAAACCAACAGAGACTGGACAGGGTTCTATACTTGCTCCAGCCCCAGGCACAGCTAAGCGACAGCGAGAACCGACGCCCCCGGTGGCAGCCTCCTCGTCCCGGGCGAGATCTAAGTCCAGGTCCCTGCTTAGGCAGCAGCCGCCGAGTCTCTCTTCTTCACCAACGAGCAAGAAGAGTAAGACAGAGGGGTCAACGAGTGAATATAGTGAGAAATCCTCTAAACCCAAGAGCAGTTCGCGGTCGCACCGTAGCCACAAATCTTCCCGGAAGGACTCACATGATCGAAGGGCCTCCCGGCGTTCACCGGAGTCTAGTGCCTCTCGTCATACCTCTACCCCCGACAGAGCTAGTGTGCAATCTCATAGGGAGAATTTAGTACCAGTACCAAAAGATAGTTTACCTCTTAGTATTTTAACTCTAGATTTGGAGAGTTCAGTGGAGAGTGATCGTCCACTGGCAGAGTCAAGTGGGAACTCCATAATTGAGGGTATGTCAGACTCCCAAGGGAGTGCAGGCCAAGGCATGGGTGTTTGGCGTTTTTCTCAACCTATGGCTAGAACTACACAAACAGTGGCTGATGTCCACAGGGACGCGGCGATCCCATCATCTATTCCTGACTTGTCTTTACAACAAGATGAGACTCCGGCTTCGGCGGAATCCTCTCGTGGTGAGCCGGATGACAAAGACGATGTATCTATCATCTCATATATGGAAGTGCAGGAGTCAGGGTCAGTTTTAGACGCCGCACAGGATCGTAATGATTCACCTTTGAGTTCATCATCGAATAAATTTGTCACAGCAGAGGAAATAGATGGGCTGCTAGTTAATGCTCTCACTAAATATTTTGCCCAACAGCCGGAGACTCCTACAGTGGACCTGGGAGCTCCTATGACAGGTTCTAACGTCCGGCCTCTGATGACTTCTATTGCTTTGACTCAGATCCCTCACCCTCCCTCTATATCACCATCGGTGGTCACTAGGCCTGCTACGGCGGCACTGACTACTTCGAATGTAAGGGTTATAACGGATGTCAATCCACCCCCTTTAGATAAAGCACCTATGAGAAAGGTAGTTATGCCCTTACTGTACGGCCCAGATGAGTCATGGGTTCACTTGATCCCCACTAATCCAGAGGTCGCTCAACCTACCTTGTCAGGGGAACTTCCGGTACCACGTGAGTGGGTAATACAAGGCAATAAATCTAAAAAATTAAGGGCCTTGGATACTTTGGGGAATGTACTAGATGTTAATGTTAAGGCCATTCCTAATTATTATCACCAGGACTATTTTGTTTATACTGCTAAACCTGCCCTGCCCCCTGCCTCAGCTTCGAAACTGTTTTCTGACTGGTCCAAGCACGATGGTTTTAATGACATAAAGACACTGTCAACCCTCCCACCAGAACTTGATTTGCAAACTGTCACAGACTCAGCCGCTAATCCAGTGTTGAAGGTGGGGCAGTTGGGTCCGGGACCTTGGGTGGATTGGGAGACGGAGGCTCAGAACTTTGCGACCACCTTCACCTCAAAAACTTCCCACCAGATCCCTCAGGATAGTCATTCTTGGTTTAAAATGCCAGTGTGTTCTGCCGGCGGAGTCCCTTCAGCTTTGTTTGATTTCTTAGCTGCCCCCAAAATCAATTTATGTGAACTCAAGGACCCTTTCACTACCCCTACTCACCTAGACCGAGAATTTAGGCTACGGGGGAAAGCATTTAGACTGTTCTCACAGTACATTGTGACGCAACAGGTGGCTAAATCGATGCTCCGGTCCACTCAGGCAATCGCAGACGCGGATGCTAGAAGATCGGTTGAACTGTCTCGGCGACTGCTCCTTCAGTCGTCAATTCAGTCATTGGGTGACATACGCACATCCTTGCTTGAGGCGGTGCGAGCACGACAAGATCTCAGGATGTCCTTAGTACGGAGGCTTCCTGATCGTATTGCGAATCAGGTGGTCATGTCACCAGTGCTCACTCCCTCTTTAATGTCCCCTGAGGTGTGGAGAACCGTTTTTAATATGGCTCAGGCCTTTAAACATAGTCCCACCCCTTCTAAGAAACCTGCCTTTAACTTCCCCAAACCCAAGCCAGTCGCAAAAGCACAGCCGGGGGGATCTAAGCCCTTTCATCTACCTAAGTCCTCCTCCACTCTAGGTCAGTACAGGTACAAACAGGGTAAATTTACAGGTCAGAAAGGAAGAGGCTATAATAAACCAGGTCAGGGCACGTCTTCTGCCAACGCCAGCCAGCCGGCGAAGCGTCCACCACCACCACCATAAAAAAACTAATGTCTCTCTCATTCCCGGGGCCGGTCTTAAGGCGGGTGGATCCGAGGGTAGTACAGCCGGCGAACCCTTGTCTGCTAACTGGGTCGTTCCGAACGTGTCACCAAGCATGGCCGTTAAACACTTAGGCAAGGATGGTGGCACGCAAAGGCATTACTTGGCAGTGGCTCCGGCGACCTCGTTTACGTCAGCCGACAACGGCGAATCTAGTTTCTTTAGAGGTGGAGTCACTGGTCACGGAAATGATGGCCAAGAATGTCATCATCCCGGTCCCTCAAAATTACCCAGTCTTCACATCCAAGCTATTTTTGGTTCCCAAAAAGGACAGAGTTCAGATGAGACCCGTCGTAGACCTGTCGTATCTGAAGCTTCACATTCACAAAGAGTCATTCAGGATGTTAACAGTGCACCAAATCAGGCTAACACTTCCGCCGGGAGGTTGGATGTGTTCCTTAGACCTGACAGACGCTTATTGGCACGTCTCGGTAAACAAAAGATTTCAAAGATTTCTGGCCTTACGGATCAGGGATCAAACTTATGTTTTTCAGAGGATGCCATTCGGTTTGAACCTGGCACCTCGCTTATTCACGAAATTAGTCCGGCAAGCACTGATGCCATTGTTACAACAAGGGATCAGGATTTTATGGTACCTAGACGACTGGCTGGTGGTGGCAGAAACAGAGCAAGTATGCATAAATCATGTCAACATAACATTAAAACATGTCAAAACTCTAGGGTTCAAGGTAAATCTGGTAAAGTCAAACCTTGTTCCCTCACGAGTAGTTCAGTGGATAGGGCTGGTTTGGGACACAGCTGCTCTCACTCTGAGTCAGAGTGTGGACAATCGAAACAGATTTCGCAGGAAACTGTTCAGGTTCCTTCACAGTCTGACTACGACACGCAGAATCGGGGAGTCTCTGGTCGGCTCTCTCAACTGGATTCAACTAACTGTAATGTTGGGCCGGTTGAAAGTAAAGCGTTTAATATTGGAGGGCAACAGATATTTTCCGCTATTGCCGGCGAAAAAATTATGGCCCATACCAAAATTAATCCACAACTTACTAGCGGTCTGGGCGAAGAGGGAAATGTTGCACTCGGTAATGTCATGGACCTCTCCTCCGCCGACGGTATGGGTAGACACGGATGCGTCAGGAACGATAGGTTGGGGTTTTCAGTCAAACCAAGGGCACCAGGGTCAAGGGCTTTGGTCCCATTTAGAAATCTCCCACATCAATGTCAAGGAATTACTAGTCCCCTTATATTTCCTTCAGGCTCATGGCTCTACTTTACGGGGCAAGGCGGTGGCCTTCAGAATGGACAATCTGAATGCGGTTCACTGTATTCAGAAACAAGGGTCAACGAGATCTCGAAAGTTGCTAAACGTGTCAGAAGAGATTTTTACTCTAGCCAACAGGCTGGACATTCATCTTCATGCATCTTATCTCCCAGGCGTAGCAAACGTCTGGGCAGACGCTCTGTCTCGGAGACAGAGCACAACAGTAGAATGGGCGCTCAAGCAACCCATTTTCAACCAAATGATTGCAGAGCTTTACGATCCACAAGTGGATCTATTCGTGTCCAAGGAGACTCACAAACTCCCACTATACCTCACCCGCCGGACGATAACGCCGGCAGGGGGGCCAGACGCCCTGGTGACAGACTGGAACAGGTGGAGTTCCATCTATCTGTTTCCGCCGCCAGACGCGTCTCTAATGTGCCATGTAGTAAACAAACTACGAGATTATCGGGGCTTAGTCTCGATAATCGCGCCCCTGTGGCCGGCGCAGTTGTGGTACCAGCAATTGAAAACGTGGTGCCCGGACCCGGTGTCGCTCCCGGTCGGGTTTTTCCACTTAGACACGATTGGCAACCTAGCGACCTCGCTGACTTTTGCATTATGGACATTCAGGAGGCCAAGTGGCTAGCACCGTATGGTAGAGAGGTGACCAATAAATTATTGAATCAATATACTCAGTCTACAAAACGACAGTACCAATCGCATTGGCAAGCCTTTACTTCTTGGATCCTTAGAACAGAACAAACGGTGCCCTCGGTGGCGTTAGTTTTTAATTATTTAAATTATCTGTTTGAGCAGAAACGTTTATCTGTGGTAACGTTAAAAAATCACTTAACAGCGATTAGGATACCATTTTGGGACCTTACCGGTCTCTCAATACCAGTTGCAGAGGAAACAGGTTTTATGAGGGCATGTTTTAAACTCCGTCCACCTCCCCGTCAGCTCATGCCTACTTGGTCTCTGGACAAAGCATTGTCATTACTTCACTCCCGTCTGTACCAAAATACTGCAGATTTTACATTACTCTTAAAAAAGGCGGTATTCCTGTTGGCTTTGGCCACCGGGAACAGAGTGTCAGAGCTGGCGGCGATGAGCAACACACCTAATTGCCTCAGGTTTGGTAGGCTTAATGAATGTATTCACATTGCACCTTTCCCAGGGTTTGTAGCCAAGAATGAGCACAGTGCTCACGTGTTTTCTGAGTTCGCTGTGCCGGCGTTGAAAAGGGGAAAGGTGCACCATAATTTATGTCCAGTGCAAGCTCTAACCAAATATTTGAGGGTAGCTCCTCTAAACCCCCAGGGTGCTTTATGGGTGGCAAGTACGGGTAAGCGCTTACTGAAGCGTAGATTGGCTTCTCTTTTGGTCGAGGTCATTAAAGAGAGTAATCCCGGCGTTGTGGGTAGGGCCCACGATTTACGCAAATGGGCAGCCTCTTTGCGTTTCCTTAAGAATTTTTCTGTGGAAGATATTACGTCCACGCATTTGTGGGCCTCTAATCATACGTTTTTGACTCGGTACCTGTCAGTAGCTCTAGACAAACCTTCCTTGCCATGTATAGCTTTAAGGCAGAGGGTCTAGGTGGCCCTTAAGTCACTTTTTGTTTTAATTTCAAGGAAAGGGGGGGGGGGGGGTGCAGTCAGTGTAACATAGGACACCCTAGACCCCGCCGGAGTATAAAGAGCTGTGATACGAGTATGAGTAATGTGATATGAAAATTTCTCTGTTCTATTCAGGGCGGGAAATTGTGCTAGTACAATGTTAGTACAAACAACAGTGTTGTTATATTAGTTTTGGCTGTAAAAGCAATTTAGTTTTAAGCATTGGATATATTTTGCAAAATATTTCCACGAGTATTATGGGGTTATATGTGCACATGTAAACTTATAAGTTTTTATTTTTCACCACTTATGTTGAGTGGGGTGCCTTTTTAACTTACAGATCTGTTCGCAGAGTCTCAAGAGTTAACCTTTTGTATCAAGCAGGCTTCTTTGAAGCACGCCCCTGCTTGACCCCCTTTTTGTATATATGTGCTGCGCCATTAAATATATTTTTCAAAGTAAGAATACTATGTGGTTGTTTGATTATCTGCTTTTCTAGAGTTATGATATGATTACGAATGTCCCCCTCCAGTCTTAGAAATCAGGCATGTTCGTCAATGATGGAGGGGCCACTTATAAATTATAGGTTTGACTCCTGTAAGGAGATAAAGAAAACCTAATATTTAGTAGTGGCCCCGTAATCATTGACGACTGGGGCCCTCCCGACCATCCCCTTCCCATTCGTTGATGTATTAAGGATTTTGGTTACTTGATATGTCAGTGAAGGAAGAATGACGCCTGAGTCAGCGTCTGGTCAAAGATCCACACAAGTACATCCACGATATTATGGAAAGCTTATTGAATAGTTATTCTTATTTTCTCTTTGTTTTTATATTTTACGAAGTTTTTTCGTAGTGAGAACCCAATTCATAATGACTGAAGCCATGAGTGAGGTCGCGTGCGCTCATGATGAAGGCTCCTCATATTTTAGATGCTCTGCGCGGTAGATTCAAAACTACGGCGGATGAGTGTTTGGAGAGGGTGCCTTATGTAATAGGCATGTTCGTCAATGATTACGGGGCCACTACTAAATATTAGGTTTTCTTTATTTCCTTACAGGAGTCAAACCTATAGTATTTGCAGAGCATCCAGGCCTCACAACTCGAGTGGTGCATGACGTGGGCGTGGGAGATCACCTCCCCTTTAAATCAGTACCCTACAGAATTCCACCCATTAAACTCCCAGCCCTCAGAGCGGAGTTAGAGTATATGATGGAACGGGGGCTGATTGAGAAGGGGGCAGTTAGGTGGACATCTCCTGTCACTCTACAGCCCAAGCCTGACGGGAAGGTTCGCTTCTGCATTGACTTTCGGAGATTGAACGGGTTGACTCCCACCAATGCTTATCCCCTTCCCCGTGTTGACGATAGCGTAGACAAGATTGGTAAGGCACAGTTTCTAACTAAGGTAGACCTAGTTATGGGCTACTGGCAGGTGCCCTTATCTGAGCGGGCGAAGGGGGTATGCGGGTTTGTGGTTGATGGGAACACCTACCGTTGCAATGTGATGCCGTATGGCCTTAAAAATGCCCCAGCAACCTTCCAGTCTTATGAATGAGTTAGTAGCTGACATCCCTAACTGCACTGTCTACCTAGATGACGTTATAATCTACGATGACAACTTTGAGAGTCACTGTGAGCACATAGAAGCCTTGTTTCGGAAGCTCAGTGAGGCCAGCTTGGTGGTCAATCTGGGCAAGTGCGACTTTGTCCGGGCAACTGTGCAGTATCTTGGGTTTGTGGTCGGGTGTGCCCCCCCCCCCCCCAAAAAAAAAAAACAACAAGATACAGCCTATTAACCAGTTCCCCAGGCCGTCCACCAAGCGGCAGATCATGAGATTTTTGGGCATGATCGTTTTCTATCGCCGCTTCATTCAGGGTTATTCTACTGTGTTAGCTCCCCTGACAGATTTGCTAGCAAAAGAGAAAAAGTTCAAGTGGGCACCTGAGTGTGAAAGGGCTTTTTCGCTGGTCAAGCACCTACTATGCACTCACCCAATCCTCAGGGCCCCTGACTTTGAAAGACCGTTCCAGCTGGCAACAGATGCCAGCGGTGTAGGGGCTGGTGCCGTCTTAATGCAAACAGACGAGGAAGGTTTGGAGCATCCAGTCAGTTTCTTTTCCAAGAAGTTTAATTCCGCTCAGAAAAACTACTCTGTGGTGGAGAAAGAACTGCTGGCAATAGTGTTGGCGCTCAGGCACTTTGAAGTATATGTTCCTGCCTACGGGCCAGTCGTGGTGATTTACACCGACCACCACCCTCTTAAATTTCTGAACCAATTCCACAACCGGAATATGAGGCTGACACGTTGGTCACTCATGTTGCAAGAATACAATCTAGACATTCGCCATATTGCCGGTTGTGAGAATGTGATTGCAGACTGTTTGTTGAGGGTGGAGGGTCCGACGTAGATCACCACAGGTGTGTGGGTTTGAGTGGAGACAAACCAGGCTTGCCCCTGTAGAGCAGCTGTCAAAAACAACATTAAAATCAAATACAAAATCACATAAAAACTCTTTCTTTTTTATAGTTAATTGTAAGTTGCCAATGTTATAGCTAAAGTCCTAAATTGAACCTGTCTTTCACTTAGTAGGCTGGGCTCTGTGAAGCTCGCTCAGGGAGCATAGCAGGCTAAATTATACTATTGTGTTTGGGAGGGGTTGTAAGATTTTCTTTATGCTAATATGTTGTTTTATTTAAGATTGAGCTTTGCATTTCATTTCTGGTGGAGTGGCTAGGTGTGGCGGGTCTTGTTGGCATTCTGCCTTGTCAGATATGGTGCTCGCCTAATGTTGAGCGTCCCATATCTTGGGCGGGGTGTGACGTCTACCAGCGTTGGCAGAATCGCCTCTCGTTGGCCACTAGCGCTCGCCAGGGACATCGAAATGGGCTACAGTTATCAGAGAATGTTGTTCTTTCTTTCCTAGTAATCGCATTGTCACAGACAGTCCAGTGGTGGTCTTTGTTTTCGTCTGTGACAACGGGTTATATTTTATATCAACAGTAGTGATAATAGTACCAGCGTGTGAATGAGAAAGACTTTCAGAGCGAGGAGGTAGTAAGTGTCTGTATGTACGGGTGCATTCCTGCCTCTCGCTCGCCATTGGACGGCGTGTCTGGCTGTGTCATATGACACCTGCTGTCTTGTGACGTCTCGGCCCGCGATTGGCCGACCATCGCGCCTTTGCGGTCTCCTGTGTAACTTACCTCCTCCATGAGGGTCCCTAGGAGCTGTCCTCGTCAGGACAGGCTTGGCGCGCGTGCTTCTAACATCCCTTTGCATACTCTCTCCCGATCACCACCTTTATCACTGTTTCTCTCACTCAATTCTTTCTTTCCATACTCTAACCTTTATTAACTGCACAACACTCCCCTTGGGTTCTGCATACGGTTTTCATAGCCGGCCCATTGTATTGCATGCGCAGTCCTCAGAGATATTTACATGTACTTAGAATAGGTTTGAGGATTCTTAGTTAGTATATGTTAAGAACTTTGTGTGTCTCCATTATTGATTTAGTGTTTCTGCACTTTTATTTAATGCTAGACTGGGATAAGGTAACTGTAGTCGTTGTCTCCGATGTGTGTACGGTGTGCTTATACCTACACGACTTCGACCGGTCCTGTGGTAGCCTGGGTTGTCTTTTCGGTTGCGTCCTTTGCGAGTGCAGCATTGTGTTGACTGAGGGTTTTGGCCTGTACCAGTTCCACACTTTGCTGCCTCTTTGCTTGTCTTTAGAGGGTCGCCAGGATAGAACCAGATACTTGTGATCTGGATCTATCGAGAGAGCCCCCTAGTCAATTAACGTAACTTAAAGGATGCAGTCTTAAGGACATCGCTAGGCTACGAGCCTGTCTTGCTCAACCCCAGTTCCTTACCTAGAGTATCCCAGCTAGACATTATTAATCGAGTAGACACTTGTTAGTATTTAATATAAGCTCTTTGATATGTGCGCATTATTAGTCACAGCATTTATTAGTCTAGGTTGTTGCTGAGCCGCACAACCATAGCAGACTGTTTCGTTGATGAGGAAGTACTTCTTTTAGTGTCGAGCATTGCTACCGTTGCGCATTTATAGTATTCTCGTGTCAGTTAACATTATATGTCCTATCTTTTAGTGTATTCGATTTACACGTGTGGTGTCCTGCCTCCTGCCTTTATATAGTTCTAAATCAGTACGAGCATCTTATGAGCATCAGACTTTCTTCAGAAGTATCCAGGTCTATGCTGTAGGACTATATTTCACTTTCTTTCAGATAGGAGTGAAGAGTTTATTGTTGTTTAGAGTAACTGTATTGAAGCATCTTTTTATTGTATTAAATCTTGCAGTGATTTAATTGATCTTTCCATAGATTCCTTTTTATGCATTTTAACGTAACTTGCATCTTGTTTGTTATCAGGCTATACCAGTGCAGGTTAGCCTGAAGTAGAGTACATTTATGCCCAGTTAAGGATACCCCGCTATCGCAGATTAACCCTCGAGGGTATAGGTGTTTTGTTCGCCGGCATATAAGTTCGAGGGTTTGGATCTAGCGTACCGTTGTTGCATAGTGCCCTATTAATAGTCGAATCATTGAGTGCCCTTGTTTTATTCGTAGTCCCGGTCGTAACAATATGAAGTCATGGCATGTAATGGCATGGGTCCTTAGGTTTATGAGGACTCTTTAACAGAAGACACAAGGGAACTATCAGGCAAAACCGGCATACCTGACGGTGCCGGAATTAAGAGCAGCAGAGTCAGCCATGATTAAGGTAGCTCAGAGTGAAGCTTACTCTGAGGAACACCACTATTTGTCAAAAGGACAGGGCACACCAAGCAATATAGTGAAGCAGTTAGGCCTCTATATGGAATGAGGCATGATACGCTGTAGAGGTAGGCTACACTTTTCAGCTTTACATGATAGCGCCAAGTACCCTATCCTTATCCCTAATAAACATCGTATAGCCACTCTCCTTAGTAATTACTGCCACAAAGTGTGTAACCATAGTGGTGTTAGTTATGTTGTAAATTACATAAGGCAAAGATGGTGGATCCCCAAGATTAGATAGGTAGTAAAGAAAGCCTTAAGGGGATGTATCATCTGCACGAGATTGCAAGGTACATCATACCGTGCTGTACAGGCCCCTCCATTGCCGGAGTTTAGGGTTCAGGAAGTGAGTCCTTTCCAGGTAACGGGGGTTGACTACACAGGTGCCTTGCCAGTAAAAGAGAACTATATGTAGTCTTATTCACCTGTGCAGTTACTAGAGCGGTCCATGTAGAGACGGTGTTTAACCTCTCCTGCGAATCATTTTTGCATGCGTTCCGTAGGTTTAGTAGCAGGAGGGGTTACCCTGAGATTATGATGAGTGATAATGCAACCACATTTGTTAGCGGAGCCAGTACATTACGGGAGTTGATGGATGATGCAAGGTTAAAAGGTACTCTAGCGGAATTCAAGTGCGAGTGGCGGTTTATACCGGCCAGGGCGCCATGGTTCGGTGCCATATGGGAACGGGTCATTGGCATCCTAAAGGCTGGCTTGAAGAAGGTACTGGGTCGAGCATTGGTTACCACAGAGGAACTGAATACGGTATTACTGGAGATCGAGGCCACAGTCAATGATTGCCCGCTTGGCTACAGCTACAGTGATCTTGAAGACCCTCTACCCATCACTCCTTCACAACTGGTTCATGGGAGGCGGATCAGAAGCTTTCCAAGGCGGGAAGTCACAGAAGAAGATCTCAAGGACACGACTTGGCGTAACAACGATTCCGTCAACCAACGCTTCCAATATGTTACAAAGCTCTCACATGACCTGTGGAAAAGGTGGAGCACTGATTATTTAATATCACTCAGGGAGCAACATCGTCACTTAATGGTAAAAAGTGGGATAGCATCGCCGCAAGTTGGGGACGTCGTTCTAGTACATGATGACGGCCCCCGACTTTTTTGGCGTATAGGTCGGATAATGAAACTTCTTCGTAATTCAGGTAAAAACAGGAGCCGGTTTGACCACCAGACCGGTGGTTAAGCTATACCTACTAGAGATAGATTTAGAGGTAGTGGATGGCGACAGCAAGCCGAACTCTGATAATATCCTTCCTGCTACTGGAGCGGACCGAGGTGATACCCTTCAGAGGCCGTCACGTCGGGCTGCTTTGGGTTCCTCCCAGTTGTGGCGATCCATGATCGGGACGGGACAATTGTAAATACTTTGTATATAACTGGTGGCGGAGTATGTCGTGAATCCTAGCTGGTATATATACCGTAGTTTGAATTTCCCGGGTTCACGACAGCTGGTTCTATCTATCTATCTATCTATTGCCTGACGCCGTGATCCCCGAAGGGGTGGCCACGAACGAACCGCCCCCATGCACCTCTGTCCCCAGTCAGTCGACGCCCCTCCCCCCAACCAGCACCGCCTTCGTTCATGTAGTTCCTCACTCCATCCTTCCACCTCATATTCGGTCTACCTCTCCCCCTCTGCCCCTCCACCTCGCTCTCGTACACCCTCTTAGTCATTCTCTCGCGTTCCATACGTTCCATATGGCCGAACCATCTCAAGTTGTTCCTTTTCACACTTTCCAGCACATCTACCTCCACACCACACCTCCTTCTTACTTCCTCATTAGTCTGTCTATCCCTCCATGTAACTCCGCACGCACTCCTTAAGTAATTCATTTCCACTGCTCTCACTCTTGGTCTGAGTCTCTCAACCAACGTCCATGCTTCGCTTCCGTAAGTCAGTGTCGGGATTACCACACTGTCATGCAAGGACTTCTTCACTTCCATACTGACCACCCTATTTCTTGTTACTGCTTTTAGCGTTCCTACAACCCTCTTCCCCTGTTGTACCCTCTCCCGCACCTCTTCATCCATAGTCCCATCTTTACTCAACACACTGCCCAGATACTTAAAAGAGTTGACGATCTCCATAGCCTGACCGTTCAGCTTCACCTCACACTCTGTGACTTCACCCCTTTCGAAGACCATAACCTTGCTCTTCCCCGTATTTACCTTCAAATTCCGTTTTTCGCACACTGTTCCAAACTCATTTACCAGACCCTGCAACTCCCATATCATTATCACTCATCAGAACTGTATCATCCGCAAACAGCAGTATAGGTAGCTTCCACTCAATTCCCTCCCTTTTCAGCGATACACCAACATCCACTGCTCTTGATAGTATTTCTTTCATAACTCCATCCATATATACAGTAAACAACCACGGAGACATCACGCACCCCTGTTTCAAACCAACATTCAGGTCAAAGAACTCGCTCTGCTCACTCTCCACACGTACTGCCGCCTTTGCACCCTCATACATGCTCTTCACTGCTTTCAGCAACTTGCCCTCTACTCCGTATATTCTAAGTACTTTCCACAAACCTTCTCTATCCACTCTGTCATAGGCCTTCTCCAAGTCCATAAAGGCAACATACACCTTTTGTTTCTTCTCCAGATACTTCTCCACAACACAATTCAGGGTAAAAATCTGATCTACACATCCTCTTCCCTTCCTAAAACCTCCCTGCTCGTCGCCTATCCATTTCTCCGTTCTCACTCTCACTCTCTCAATCACTACCCTACTGTATACCTTCCCTACTACGCTTAGAAGACATATTCCTCGGTGGTTACCACACACTCCTCTTTCCCCTTTGCCCTTATATAGGGGGACTATTATGCCAGTCTTCCAGTCATCGGGTGCACTCCCCTTCTCCCATGCTAGTTTGCACATTTTCCATACCCATTCTATCACTATCTCACCACCATACCTCAACATTTCCCCACACACTCCATCTGTTCCTGGTGCTTTCCCCAACTTCACTCTTTTCATGGCTTCCCACACTTCTGACCTCCTGATCCCCACCTCCTCCTCCACTACTTCTCTTCTTCTCCCTCCCATACCATATCCAGCTATGTTTGCTGGCTCTTCATTCCTTTCATTTAGCAACTCACTGAAGTACTCCCTCCATCTTTCGACTCTCTCTTGCTTCTCGGCTAGCATTCTCCCATTCTTATCTTTCACACCCTTACTGTTTCCCTTGCTACCTTCCCTAACTTTCTTGACTTCTTTCCAGAACAGTTTCTTACTCTCCCTCCATTTTACACTCAGATTCCTTCCAAATTCCTCATCTACTCTTCTCTTACTTTCCTTCACTACTCTCTTCACCACCCTCTTACTCTCCACGTACCTCGCTCGTTTCTGTCTCTCGGAATCTTCATTCCCTCTACTACCCAACCACTCTCTATATGCTTTCTTCTTTTCTTCCACAGCTATTCTTACCTCTTCTGTCCACCATGCTGTACCTTTCACTCCCCTCCCTCTTCTCCTCACTCCACACACCTCCTCACATGCTGCACAGATCTCATCCTTAAACACCTTGCTCATCTCCTCCACTTCCTCCTTAACTTCCAGGTCGAACCCACCTAGTCGTCTTTCCACTGCTCTCCTGTACTCCTCCCTGACTTCCTCCTCCTGCAACCTCTCCACCCTCCTCACCATTCCACCCTCCTCTCGCCTGCCTCCCGCTCTCCTCACCCACTTCTTTTGTATCCTAACCTTAGCTACCACTACATAATGATCAGACAGACCCCCTCCAATACCCCTATACACCCTAGCATCCATCACAGATTTCTTCATTCGTTCATCCACACATACATAATCAATCAATGACTTTCGTTCCACCACTGTCTTATCCTTCATCGTCAACATCCGTTTCCACGTGTACCTGTGGATCATTCTGTGTCGGAAGAAGGTGTTGGCTATCCACAGCCTCCTCCCCACACATACGTCCACAAGTGCACTACCATTCCCATTCACCTCTGATGGTACCCCCCACCCTCCCACCACTCCCTCAACTTTCCTATCACCCACCTTACCATTCATATCCCCAATCAGAAATATTCTTTCGTTCTTGTCAAACTTCTCCAGGCACGCCTCCACATTCATCCAGAACTCCTCTTTCTTTCTTTCAAGTATATCCTCTGTCGGGGCATACACGCATACAATCACCCACGTTTGTATTCCTACTTTCATTCTCACCCACACAATCCTTGAACCCACAGACCCATACTCTCTTACACATTCCTTCCATTTGCTACTTACAAACAAACATGCACCTTCTCTCGCTGTTCCTTCACTCACTCCAGCACACACACCCATTCCACACTCCCACTCTCTCACATCTGAACCTTTCCATTTGGTCTCTGTCATTCCACATACATCCAGCCTGGCATTCACTAACACTTCCAGAACCTCTCTCTCTTTTGTGCCATCATTCATACCACTAACATTCCACGTAGCCATTCTCAGAATGTCCGAAGGCATGTCCTTAGTCGGTCGTGGTTCGTCAACGTTGGTTCCGTCCGCATCCGAGGCTGTTCGTTCGTTTTTCTTTGCTTAGATATTTTTTCCGGGTGGGGGTCGCAAGCCCACCGACCCAACCTCTTTAGTCGCCTCTTACGACACGCAGAAGGCACGTGGGGCATATTCTATTCCCTAACCCCCAGGGGGGGTTCCTTTTTGTTTATACGCATTACTTTATTTATCTTTGTGGATAAGTATTACTGTGGTTGCACCAATTATATCTTAGTTTATTTTCCCTTATTATTTAATCACAGGGGGCGATATAGAACCCTTTAAATATATTTATATTGTTACGATAAGAGGGAATCTCGGTACACTTCACACAGAGACTTCGGCCCGCTCATAACAAACCACCAGTTGCTGCCACATAACAACAGAACTTCACTGATCTTTGCCTATTGACATGTCCATCACCTAACCTACACTCTTTGCATCACAGCTAAGTTCCTTTAATACTAGAAGTACTTCATAGATATTACTGGGACTACCACAGATAGCCTACATATACAATTTAACATGTAAGTCCAACGCCGACCGGTATCATATTTATAGCCTAGGCCATTTCATCTTTCCAGGTCTGAACATTTACTTTATATCCATTTCTCCTTTACCCCCTAGGAATAATATTCAGGATACCATATATGGTAAAGGATATAGAAGCAGTGGAGAAAGTGCAGAGGAGGGCTAGCAAGCTAGTACCAACGTTGAAGAACGCGGGCTATGAGCAGAGGTTGAGGACACTGGGACTTCCGACACTGGCATATAGGAGAAAGAGAGGGGATATGATAGAGACTTTTAAGATAGTGTCAGGAAAGTATGATGAGGATGTGTGTGAAGGTATCTTCTTGATGCGGAAGGGAACAAGAACGAGAGGACACTCTAAGAAAATTTACAAAGAAAGAAATAGGCTTGAAAAGGCAAAGAACTCATTTTGTGATAGAGTGGTAAATGAGTGGAACGCACTGCCCCAGTATGTAGTCGATTCCGAATCAATAAGGAAGTTTGAAAGTAATCTTGATAAAGCATGGGGAAGACAAGATTTGAAGCTTGATTATAAAGCAAGAATACAGAATAGTAAAAATGTTGCGTCTGCTGCCGCCGCCGCCAAGACAGTGAACGACCGCAGTAGTGCAAATACTGGCACTGAGCTGGATACACAGGCCTAGTTTGCCTTTTTCCAGAGGATCTACTGCAAGAAACTGTAAGAAACTGTAAGAAGAAAAAGAAGGGTGACCGCTCTCAACCCTCCAACTATCGTCCAATTGCTCTCATCTCTTGTATTTCTAAAGTTTTTGAAACTATTCTTGCTTCAAAATTTCTTAAGCATTTCTCTTCTCATAATCTGCTCTCAGATCGCCAGTATGGCTTCCTTAAGGGACGCTCTACTGGTGATCTTCTTTCTTATCTTACTAACTCTTGGTCATCCTCCTTTCGGGACTTCGGTGAGACTTTTTCTATTGCATTAGACATATCGAAAGCCTTCGATAGAGTCTGGCACAAATCTTTAATTTCTAAACTACCCTCCTTTGGTTTCTATCCCTCCATCTGTGCCTTTGTCTCTAATTTCCTTTCCGGCCGTTCCATAGCTGCGGTTGTGGACGGCCATCGCTCACTTCCTCACTCTATAAACTCCGGTGTTCCTCAGGGCTCTGTCCTATCTCCTATTCTCTTTCTAATTTTTATAAATGATCTTCTCAACTGTACCTTAATTCCCATCCATTCATACGCAGACGACTCAACTTTACACTACTCCATTAGTTTTTCAGAATGCCCAAGCCAGCAATTCCTCAACGACAAACGGAATGAAGCCATAGAACACTTAGTAGTTGTTTTTTTCCCGCCGGCTCTCTTTCTGAGAATCTGAGGCCGCAGCTCCCGCCGGGCAAGGCGGGAGGGATTCCTCCCAACTACCCCACTGTAGTGCTTTACTACTTTCCTTCCCCGGCGGCCATGCTTAGGCCGGCGGAAAGGAGCTCGATTCTATCGACTTTTGACTCACCCTTTACAATCCACTCACTTTGTACGCTCAGCGGCACAGTTCGTGGTCTTTTTTCTATCCAGCTAGTCCAAATAGCCACTCGGATAAGAAAAGTCAGTTAATTAAGGGTCAGTGACTCACGTCACAGGTAAGCAGTCAACCCGTGGCAACCGAAGGAAAGGGGTGGGGTTTCCACGGTTTTGTACTCAGATACGGCGGAATACCAGTTGGAGTCGTGCAAACTGATTTTCCGGCGCATCGGAGCAGGCAGAATGTGTTAAGCCTCTCAGGTTATCCTTATGAGCATTGATTCCTGGACATTTTTATTTCCAGATCTCGTCACATCGTGAGCAGCACAACCAGAGGAAGGAACCGTTCCCGGCGGGGAGGGGGGGTTCAGAAGCCATGCCTCAGTTTACTATTTGTGCCACGCCTACCTGCTTATTAGTCCCAGTAACAGCACACAGACTTTGCATTCGGTGCGTTACATGCTTGAACAGGTCAAATTTCTTTTGGACGTCTCAGAAATTTTCAGTTTGTCCAGACCTTTTTGTTGAATAGATCAATACACAAGATCTTTCGTGCCTTTTGGCCTTGATAGAGATTAAGAATAAATTTTCCTCCTACGCCAAACGAGTGGCTAACGTAGAACTTCTATGCGATAACACCGAATTATTACGGCTCATTCGCCTTTATTCTTTTGATGATCCTTTAGTCTCTCAGTCAAATCCCCATCACTCAGCTAACACCCAACACTCAGTTGAACTCTTAGCTCCCCTCTGGGAACCAAAATTTTCTGAGGTAGACTCCCCTCCCCATACCAAGAGAACTCGCTCAACATCACCGGACTCCCGGACAACTTGGCCACCTCAGTCCCAGTCCTCCAGGCTACAATGTGAACAGTCCGCTAGCAGGAATCTTCTGTCTCCCAAAAGGCAGAAGTTCGAGTTCCCCACGCAGGTCCAGACTACAGCGGAGATTCACGCCAGTCCGACCGACATTAAACCGCAAGGTTGTAAGCCTAGTTCACACCCAAGCCCATCGGTTTCTGCCTCGGAGTCGCCGGAGTTTTTTCCCGGTCACCTCGGGGCAGATGCCGGAGGTAGTAGGGCAAACGCCAGAGTTAGGTCTAAAGCAAGAGTGACTCTAAAAGGCTCCAAACTAATGCTCTTGTGAGGTGCCGCTCAAGAGCCTTAGCTGTAGGAACTGATAATTCTTCCTTGTCACAAGGCAAAACAAATTTAGAGAGCGGCTGGTGTACTAACACCCAGTTTAGGTTCTCAAGGAGGAAACAAGTCACCTCCTTCCAGGTCTAGTTACCCTGACTCTCCGGTGAGTACTCTAACCTCCAGTACTCCCATTAAGAGAAGCATCTTAGCATCAAGTAAACTTGAACCAATTTTAAATGACAGGCACAGAGCACCAGAGGCAGCAACCTGCCCGCCTCCGGTACCTCAAGGTAAAGGGACGCAAGTGAAAGTAGATTATCCCTTGACGAATCAGGTAGTGGACCAGTCACTGGCAGTACCAGGTCCAAGTACGCAAGTAGGGAGTAGTGGGACAGTAGAAAAGGTAAGACCCAAATCTCTCAAGAGACCCCGTAGTCAATGTGTCACGGCGAAGCATTTGGATGAGTTATTACAAAGAGTATTACAACAATGTGCAATATCTAAAAGGTCTCGCAAAGCTCCCCCAGCGGTAGTGGGGACTCCCCAGATTGCCTCTGTACTTCCTCTTACCTCGGACGATATTAACGTTCGGCCACTGCCACCAATCCCCTTGATTAACACAGAAGTTCAATCGAGTGTATTTGTACGCCCCCTGTCACCAGCTAAAGTTAGTGTACTTTCGGCCCCTTCTGCTGATACGGCCTCAGGGCCTTCTAAATTTAACACACAACCTAACACCATCAATCCTAAGTCTAAAGTAAAGTCTTATTCCCCGGCAGAAACCAGTCTGGGGCCCCCTCCAGGAACCTCAGTTTCTCATTGCTCTAATCCACTTTTTCATCTTAATTCAGTCAGTAAACAGCATCAGACGAAAGACACGCTCCCACCCCAGTAAGAGCCGGATGGACTCTGGTGGTCGGTAGGTCCTACGGCATCGGGGGAGGAGCACAGATCAATCAAGGGGGAGATCCCAGTACCGCATGAGTGGGCAATAGAAATCAATAAGAATAAAGACTTGCGGGCAAAAGACGCCCAAGGTAAGGTTGTTAAAGTACAGATTAGGGCTATTCCCAACATCACAAATTATCAATATTTTGTTTATGTACTCAGAGCAACTTGCCCTGCCTTCCCCAGGGGATCTAGTGTGTCCTGACTGTTTCCGGCCTTACGGCGTTCACGGATATGACTCCTTGAGGATAAATGAACCAGAATTGGTGACAACTCCGGCTACCTTTCCGGCGGAACAGCAGGAAATAAACCTGGGGGAGGTCGGGCACGGGCCATGGGTGGACTGGGGTCAGGAGGCTCAATAATTTGCTATTGCCTTAAGGGGAGCGTCCGGCTTTTACTCTAGATCGTGTCAGTGGATTTTGTCTGTATTTCATAAGATTTTGTACACGTATAGGGGACCTAACAACTAAGAAATTTCCAAAATTTTAATTCTCTAGGACAATTATTTTTTGAGTTAGGTGAGAATTAGTGTGTAAATTTATGACTTTGTAAAATCAGAATCTTATTTAAATGTTGTTGCTTGATTATTTCAATGCATTGGGGGTACTAACAATAGGTGTAGTTTCAATTGTACGTTGATACTTTTTCCATTTTGTATCTAATTGTAGAATTAGGGCATTTACAATTAGGTACAAATTAGGTGACAAATGTCTCGGGGTGCTGTGTCGAAATGGGAAAGAAATTAAAAAAATGGCAATGTGGAGTTGTAGAGAATTTCATGCCCTTTCCAATGACACCAGAAACATTGTTGTAGCATGTTTGGTTACGTCAGAACAACGCCAACAAGTGAACTTTCTTACGTGAGGTACTAAGGCACGAGAGCTGTTGCAAGCCAGCCGGCCAGCCGCACCCTACCTCTCTCGCGGCTTGGACCACACTGCTCTTTCTCCTCCACCACCACCACACCCTTCGTTGTTACCAGGGTTGAGTACCAGATACTGTTAGGGAAAATATCTAAGAACGTCATATTTTCACCAAAAATTCATGGTTTTCGTTTTTTTTTTTTGCAGATCCGAAACCCATAATGCATTTTCTACGCGTCTGCGCGACCCGCGAAAACTTTAAACTAGCCCAGAAATAACATGCTTCCAGACGGAATATTGCCTCAAGATTTTAACTGAAGACAGAGGGATGGGTGATGATGCCATATATCGGGTTGCGCAATATTGCCGTTTTGAGCACTTTCACGAGTATAAACCGGACGCTCTCCTTAACGTCCCAACCCTCCCTCACTATTCCCCCTCACTAAATCCGCAACCGGGAGGCGTTCCCTTGTCTATTTTTTAGTTCCTTATAGCTCCCCAGTTATCACTCAAGGACTTCCCAGAACCATTCATAACTCCCGACCCCATTGAACTCCAACGTGAGTTCTTGTTGTGAGATAATGCTCATAGAAAATTTGCTATATTTTTACTCAGTAGAGACACAGCCCAGTCCATCGCTAAGCCAACATCTCCACAGACGGAAACAGGTACTAGGGAAGCGGTTAGAGTATTCCAACAGCTCCTACTACCACACCCAGCGAGGTCTATCAGGGACATACGGACAGCCTTGTTCGAGGCGGTCCGGGCTAGACAACTTCTCAGACACTGTATGGTAAAAGGCTTACCCGAGAATATGTTTTACTGGGTAATTTTCTCTCCAGTGTTAACAGCATCCACAATGAACTCTGAAACCAAACGGGATGTGGAAGTCCTGCTCAACCAGTCTTTACCAGACACAGTATAAGTGAAAGGGTTAGATAATCTGTTAATGCTAGATAGTAGGACACGACTTTAACCTACATCACCTCTTCGATTCCTTTACTCTCTCCCTCTCCTAAACCAAACGGGATGTGGAAGTCATGCTCAACCAGTCTTTACCAGACACAGTATAAGTGAAAGGGTTAGATAATCTGTTAATGCTAAATAGTAGGACACGACTTTAACCTACATCACCTCTTCGATTCCTTTACTCTCTCCCTCTCCTAAACCAAACGGGATGTGGAAGTCATGCTCAACCAGTCTTTACCAGACACAGTATAAGTGAAAGGGTTAGATAATCTGTTAATGCTAGATAGTAGGACACGACTTTAACCTACATCACCTCTTCGATTCCTTTACTCTCTCCCTCTCCTAAACCAAACAGGATGTGGAAGTCATGCTCAACCAGTCTTTACCAGACACAGTATAAGTGAAAGGGTTAGATAATCTGTTAATGCTAGATAGTAGGACACGACTTTAACCTACATCACCTCTTCGATTCCTTTACTCTCTCCCTCTCCTAAACCAAACAGGATGTGGAAGTCATGCTCAACCAGTCTTTACCAGACACAGTATAAGTGAAAGGGTTAGATAATCTGTTAATGCTAGATAGTAGGACACGACTTTAACCTACATCACCTCTTCGATTCCTTTACTCTCTCCCTCTCCTAAACCAAACAGGATGTGGAAGTCATGCTCAACCAGTCTTTACCAGACACAGTATAAGTGAAAGGGTTAGATAATCTGTTAATGCTAGATAGTAGGACACGACTTTAACCTACATCACCTCTTCGATTCCTTTACTCTCTCCCTCTCCTAAACCAAACAGGATGTGGAAGTCATGCTCAACCAGTCTTTACCAGACACAGTATAAGTGAAAGGGTTAGATAATCTGTTAATGCTAGATAGTAGGACACGACTTTAACCTACATCACCTCTTCGATTCCTTTACTCTCTCCCTCTCCTAAACCAAACAGGATGTGGAAGTCATGCTCAACCAGTCTTTACCAGACACAGTATAAGTGAAAGGGTTAGATAATCTGTTAATGCTAGATAGTAGGACACGACTTTAACCTACATCACCTCTTCGATTCCTTTACTCTCTCCCTCTCCTAAACCAAACAGGATGTGGAAGTCATGCTCAACCAGTCTTTACCAGACACAGTATAAGTGAAAGGGTTAGATAATCTGTTAATGCTAGATAGTAGGACACGACTTTAACCTACATCACCTCTTCGATTCCTTTACTCTCTCCCTCTCCTAAAGCCTGACAAGGGCATACGGATCCAGGAATAGGCCCCGTAGGAGGTACCCTGGTATGCACCAGAGACCACTACGGTAAGCTCCGGGCTATGCCCCGGCGGACGTGGAAGACAGGCATTCCACACATCCGGCTCCCCAGAGAGCTCACCGTCTAGTTATGGCAACGGCTGGGCAAAACCTAGTCGGCCGTGATCCATGCCAAACCAACATTCAATGTTGACACGTCCGGTTACCTGTGGGCACCGCCGGCCCAAGTATCCCCCCCCCCCCCCCCTCTGGAATTAGTTACAAACGTTTTTTACCGTCAGCTAATAAATTCAAGCCGGCATACCCAATGTGTTTTTCGAGGAATTAATGATGCTAGAGCGGCGGCCGCCGGTCGATGGCAATGTCGGTCATTCACCCAAATCTTTCCATGTCTCCTTGTCATTCCTAATACTTAAGTCTTAGTAACAAATATGTCCAGGGATCATAAAGTATCTATCACACCTGAGGGTCAAGTGGAGATTAACATAACTGGGCTCCGGCCCCTATCATGGTCGTTTCACACCAAGCTATAGAAGGTGTTTAAGGCATGTTACAAGTAAGGCAAGACCTAGAAGGTAAACCACATTCATGTATGTAAGTTAGGAATCATGTTCACACCCTGAGTATCAGGAGGTACAGTAAACACTCGCTAACTCGGACTAATTGGAGGGAGACCACTTCCGAGAAGCCCGATTTTCCGAGATGTCCGAAGTCCGACTTATGTCCGACTTAAGAGAGGGAAAATTCCGAATTAGAAGAGGAAAGTCCGCGTCAGAGAAAATTGAGATAACCTTGTTTGTTTTTTGTTTTGTTTTTTAAATGTGAAATTCATCATATTAATGACAAATACGAACCTTATTATGTTTTCAGGGACAGTGCAGTACATAGTAATTAATATTAACACAATAATTTAAAGGCACAGGCTTCAATGACAGTGTGGTAATCCCGACACTGACTTACGGAAGCGAAGCATGGACGTTGGTTGAGAGACTCAGACCAAGAGTGAGAGCAGTGGAAATGAATTACTTAAAGAGTGCGTGCGGAGTTACATGGAGGGATAGACAGACTAATGAGGAAGTAAGAAGGAGGTGTGGTGTGGAGGTAAATGTGCTGGAAAGTGTGAAAAGGAACAACTTGAGATGGTTCGGCCATATGGAACGTATGGAAAGCGAGAGAATGACTAAGAGGGTGTACGAGAGCGAGGTGGAGGGACAGAGAGGGAGAGGTAGACCGAATGAGAGGTGGAAGGATGGAGTGAGGAAGTACATGAACGAAGGCGGTGCTAGTTGGGGGGAGGGGCGTCAACTGACTGGGGACAGAGGTGCATGGGGGCGGTTCGTTCGTGGCCACCCCTTCGGGGATCATGGCGTCAGGCAATAGATAGATAGATAGATAGGCTTCAATTCATCCTAAAATCACTTAAAACTGAGTGAGAGAACATTGTAAACCGGACACAAATCCCGTCCAACTGGGAAATTTCCGAGAGGCCGATGCCATTCCGAGAAGTGCGGGTTTCCGACTAAAAAGAGTCCGAGTTAGCGGGGGTTTACTGTGATTTGCCACACGGGTGCATCAGTGGAAAGGGCTGACCTGGGACACAAACAAGTTGCCCCCCCAGTCAGGGTATGGTCGACCGTAACATTGTTCTTTAGAAACAATGGACGGTCGTCTGCTGTCTGACTCAATGGGGAGGCGGGAAGGATCCTAGTACGGCCCTCTCAAATGGACCCAATTAAGTGTAAAGTTGGGTAGGTTGAGAGTCCAGAAATTATTCATGGAAGAAAAAAAAAGAAAAAATCTACCCTTGCCGGAGGAAAAAGTAGGGCCCATTCCTCAAGTAAATTACAGCTTACGGTTGACTGGTACGACGAAGGCAACATGGCACTAAAGTAATAAGTGGTTTTCCTCCCCTACCTACAGTATGGATAGACTTAGATGCTTCAAAGACAATAGACTGGGGATACCAGTCCAGACTAGACCACTAGGGTCAAGGATGGGGGTTTTCCCTTTGAACAAAACTGTTATTTAGTAGTAGCCTCTACGTCTCCAACGTAGAGCTATATACTTATCGTAATTCCGTTCCGCTCTGGAGCGGGCAGTTATCGTAATCACTAGTGCGATTAAATCGATAACATCTAGAGTAGCACCTTACTCTCTCTACTAGGTACGTTGTACACACTTTTGAGGCTACTATTTTGAAGTAAAAGGAAAATAGTGATGAGAAAGAAAAGAGAAAATTGTAGAACATTGTCCATCCTATCTGGTTCCTTAAGCCGCTGTCACAGGTCCACCGCACAACCCGACCGGGCTTATTAGATCATCCTTTTCGCACTACACTCACTGACAACACGCTTTTTTCTGGTGCTCTGTTTTTGTGCCTACCACGCCTGTCACCTCCCCTTTGGGGGAGTTGTGGGCCTTATTTAAGGTACCTGTGATTCTAGACAGATGATCCGTGCTGTAGGCACGCTAAATGGGCTCAAATGTGTTTTTCTTGGAGTGTAGCGTCGAAACTGGAGGTTACTTCATTTTTTGCCATCTGCGCATGCGTCGCCACTTGGGCGACACTCGTTCAATTGGGCTTTGCCTTTTGTATTTCTCACTTGCAGTGGCTTTCGTTTTGTCTTTAGTAAGATTCTTGTCATTAAAGTTTTTTGTCACTGCCTTTATTTTGCTCAAGTACCGTGTAGGCTAACTTTCGTTTTTAGCCTAGCCTCGAAGGGGGGCGTTTTGGTTTACGACTCTGCGGCCTCTTCAATCTGGCATAATCTGCCCCTGTATTGTTGGGCGGCCCCAGTGCTCTGTCTACCTGACGCTTCGGTCACTTGTTGCTTCCCCTCATCAAGGGTACGGTTCCTGGTGGCTCCCTGTAATTTCATATATTACTGACTCAGGTACCGAATAGGCTAACTTCAGTTTTTTAGCCTAGCCTATTCAAATGGCTCCTGTACCGGTCGGCTAACTTCCGTTTTTAGCCTAGCCTAAAAGGGGGGCATTTTGGTTACCGACTCTGCGGCCTCCTCAATCTGGCATACTCTGCCCCTGTATTGTTGGGCGGCCCCAGTGCTCTGTCTACCTGATGCTTCGGTCACTTGTTACTTCCCCTCATCAAGGGTACTACAGTAACTGGTGACTTCCTGTAATTTCATATATTACTGGCTCTGGTACCGTATAGGCTAACTTCCGTTTTGGCCTAGCCTGGGGGGGGGGGGGGTTTGGATTTCACCACTGTGGCAACCTCAATCTGGCATACACTGCTCTCTTTTGAGTGTCGGCCCCAGTGCTCTGTCTCCCTGGATACAGTCCGACAAAACCGCGAACGTAGCCCGTTCTGATGTGTTTTTGTCTGACAGTTTTTGTTCTGTCTACTGCCCCTCCTACGGTATTGGTTGTGTCCCTCATCAAGGGTACAGTACCTGGTGGCGCCCTGTAATTTCATATATTACTGGCTCAAGAACCGATTAGGCTAACTTTCGTTTTTGCCTAGCCTAGGGGGGGGCGTTTGGATTTCAACACTGTGGCGACCTCAATCTGGCTTATGCTCGACTTTTGATTGACGACCCCGGTGCTCTGTCTCCCTGGTTACAGTCCCACAAAACCGCGAACGTAGCCCGTTCTGATGGGTTTTTTGTCTGACAGTTTTTTTTCTGTCTCCTGCCCCTCTTACGGTCGTGCTTTGATTACCCACAGGCTCTCCCGCGCCTGTTGTGACTTGAGGAGGGTTTCCTTTGGGCCCCTCCACTTTTGGAAGGGATTTTCCTTTTACTGGCCTTCCACCTTCATGGGTGCCGCAGGCCTCTCAGACACGTACCGATGGGTTTCCGCCCTGGGTCAGGAACTCCCCGCTCTAGGTCGGACCTTTCATTTACGGTCCCATGGTCTCACTGGGCCCCTCCTCTCTAGAACGGGGCTTTCCGTTCTATGTCGGGGGTCTGTTTTCACACTGACTGATACCCACAGACGCTCCCACGTCTGCTGTGACTTTCCAGGCTACCTTTCCAGGGTCCTCGGCTTAAGGTGGGGCCCTTCTGGGCCTCTCCTCTCTCGGACAGGACTTTTCACTCACGCCCTACTGACGTCTCATACCACTTCCCGCGCCAGAAC
This sequence comes from Paralithodes platypus, assembly GCA_032716605.1. NCBI lineage: Eukaryota > Metazoa > Arthropoda > Malacostraca > Decapoda > Lithodidae > Paralithodes > Paralithodes platypus. The sequence goes on from CM064509.1 coordinate 5,793,483, forward strand.
GGGCGAGTCCGTATACGACTCCGCCCTGGGACGATCCCGCCCGCCTTGGAACGCGGACGTTCCCGCTCGATGTCGGTACTTTTCCGCTCTCGAACGGACGTTGCCGTTTACGGTCGCGCTCCTCTTGACTCAGTTTAGGCTTAGACTGGTAGTCCTGCACTTCCATCAAGTTGTATTTTTACGCTCTTCTCCTTGTTTCCCTGACTGTGCTTTCTGTCCTACAGGCCCTCTTCACTGGTACCGGCCTTAAGGTATTAGTCTCCATTATATTTTGGGGTGGGGTTTCCTTCAGTACTTCAGGGGGTTGAGCCTAACCCTTGGTTTTTTCTGCCCTGGGGTTTGGGGCTCTTTGGAATGTTGCTGGTTCCCCTATGGACTGCCTGTTCCTCCTTTTGGAGGGTTCTCTTCGGCTTTAACTTCCGGGGGAACACTCCTTCATTGGAAGGGACTCCTGTCTCCAGGCCTCGTGAGAGCTTTTAGGCTTCTCCCTGACCTGGTGCCTGTAGCCTATTCTGTGATCTCTGATCTTTATTTTGTGCATGACCTCATGACTGATGCTCCTGCCTGGCCTCCCGTTTCGGGGGCACTCTTTGGCCTTCACCTTCTTCAGGATTCATCGACTTTCAGTGGTTTTTTCATGGTGCTTCCGAACAGGCTTTCGTCTTGTCACTGCCAATGACATACATGCATGCCTTACCATGGCCTTTATTTTCATGGTGCTTACAAACAGGCTTTATTCTTGTTACTGTCGATGACATACATGCATGCCTTACCATGGCCTTCACAGGTTTTTTTTCTTCTGGTTCCAGTGTAGTATGTCTCCTTCGATCTGCTCTCGCCACGGGTGTCCTCACCGGGTGGTGAGTTCCAACCATCCTCCATTCGTCCTACATCCTACATTCCGCTCCAGAGCGGATTTCCGCCCCCGAGCGGAGCGGCCCGTTCTGGTCCACTCCTCTCTGGGTCGGTGCTAGGGTGCTTTGCTTTGCCTCTGTATAGGGACTCAGTTGCAGTGGTTCACGGACTTCTCCTTTTCATCAGACTGTGCTCCCACTCTACTCTGATGGTATCCTTGGGTGTCTTCTTCTCTTTAGTACCTTCAACCTTTGGGTATTCTTCTTATCCTCTTCATTTATAAGGCTTTTCATGCCTTCCTTCTGGGGACTTGCACAGGGTTCTTTGCACTTGCTGGGTCTCCTGGTCTCTCCCTGACCCTCCGCATGGGGGGTCCTTCTTCACCCCTCACCATGCACAAGGGGGAGGGGGGGGGATACTCACTTTCATGAAAGGTGCTCCATTTGCAGGGTGTAGTGACCACTTTTGTGCGCCTTTCTGCCCTTGTGCCTGTTCTTTTTCAGGAGTTTCTTCAAGGTTTTTAGTGCATCCTACCATGCATTATACTCTTGTATAGCCCTCATTTCGAAGGGCCCCCCTTTTTCGTCCTTCCCTTCCTCAACAGGGGAAGGGGGTACTCTCCTATCAAGGATTCAAGGGTTTTTACCGATATTGTGCTTGCACACATTTCCTGTGCTTCATACATGGGACATCAGTATCTTTTCCTTTCCAATTGCAATGTGGATGTCACTTCCTCCTTGCGCACGCCAGAGGTGTGCACGTCAGATGTCTACAAGGCGCCAGATCGCCTTTCCTCCAAATGCCTCGTTCAGGCGTCCTTGCTGTTTCCGAGGACTCCGAAACGGAGGTGGGTCGTCGCTCTCATTCACCGTCCCGCCGACGATCTCCAACTCCTCTGTCCGGTTCAGGCCATCCATGTGGCTCCACCCAAGGCTCAGGAGGCCACCGCTGACCGGTTTTCCTCCATCCGCACCATGCTTATGAACATGGCGGTATTCTTGGGACGCTCTACTACCGTCCCTCCTATTTTACCTGTGGTAACTCTTTGTGGCCCACCTGCCTACTTCCCCTGGTCTGCCTGGGGCGCTTCATACATGGGCCATCGGTATATTTTTCCTTTCCGATTGCGGTGAGGATGTCATTTCCCCCCTGCGCACACCATGGGGGTTCCCGTCCTGCCATGCCCGTTTGGACATGGAGCGTCCTACCCATGTCTCATGCTCCAACCGCGATGGGTTTAACCCTCGGAGGTGTAGACCGTGTCTCGTCGATATTGACCTTTGGGTCTCGTCCTACATTCCCGGACGCTGTAGAGGCACGGTCTCGCCTCTGCGCTACATGATCGGGGTTTCGTTCTCTATGTCAAGGACCACCTCCAGCGGTTTCCGCGCTTCCTAGACGAAGGGGTGCGTGCCCTGCTTCCCCTTCCCTCTGCTGTCTACCAGGTGCCAGACCGCCTTTCCCCCGGTGCCTCGTTCGGACGTCCCTACTGTTTCCGAGGACGCCGAGACGTAGGGGAGACGCCGCTCTACTTCACCACATCGCCGACGGTTTCCGGCTCCACGCTGCCCTGTCTCTTCCCCTGTACGATCTCCAGGCATGCTTACGTACTGGGAGGTGTTCTTGGGGCACTCCACTGCCATCCCTCCTGTTTTACCCGTGGTCCCTCCTCTTCCACCTTTTTTGGTGGCCCACCTGCCTACGTCGCCTGCTCTACCTGTGGTTGCTGCTCCGGTTGTCCATCCTCCCGCTCGCTCCCAGATGGCATCGACTTCTTTTGTCATGCTCCCTGAGTGTGGCCTGGGGCTGGTTGGTCGGCCTGTCCACGTTCCGTCCCTTGGGACGTTTCAGATCCCTAGCGAACGTCGCCTCCCTTCCCTTTACGGGAAGCCGTCATCGTGGGGAACGTGGTGGCATCCCTCCCGGGGCGAGCTCTTACACATGCACAAGGGGTGCGCCCGGTGCCTGCGAGTTGGAAGGTGCTGCTCTACGTCTTTGGGCACTTTCGAGATTTTGGCCCTGGACGGCCTGGTACCAGGGGTGGACGTCAGGGCTCATCCTAGGAGGGCGGGTCTCTAATTTTACTTCCCGTCCTCAGGGTTCCCCTCTGGGTCTCCCAGGTTCTGGTCAGCCTTTGCTCGACACAACGTACATGTTGACGCGCCCACTCTGTCGGCCTCGTATGAGTTTCAGTAGTGTCATTCCATAGTTTATCTTTTCCTGTTCCTTGTGGCTGACGGAAGGCGTCGACTTCGGGGTTCGGTCAGCGATGGGTTCTTCTCCACTCCCTCCGGTCGGCTGCTCCTCCGTGTCGAGCCTCGTCATGACTTCATCCGGGGTATCACCTCCATTTTGGGCCTGGTTCTTTGCCCCTACGTTATCTTTCTGAACGTATGCCACGATCCTTCACACCACCAGAGAAGGGTGCCCTGGAACGGGTTCACAAGCTCTGGCGGCGCCCTGCTCGCATGCTCTCCGCCCTCTTCAAGCGACTGCACCTAGCTCGGCTTCCCCTCAGGCTTATTGTAGCCCGACCGACTATAGGGTGCTCGGGAAGGGTGGGGACCAATTCGGGCGAGTGCGACTGCAGCTCGCCATAGCCTCCGTCGGCGACCTTCAGTGTCCCTTCCATGGGGCTGCGCGTTGTCGCCAGTCTCTGTGGTTTTCCTTCGGTACACTGGCGCCGGCTGAGATCCGCACGTCGCTGTTGCTTTCTGTGCTCCCTCCGGAGGGGCTCTTCTCTGCCCCTGCATGGCAGGGGTCTTCCCTCTTTGCTGCTGCGGGGCTCTTCGCTCCCCGTCCACCTGGGGTGTCACGAACATCCTCAACTGCTTCCTCTTCGTTGAGGTCGGCAGACCGGCTCGTAACGAGGCCGCCAGGCTCGGGGCCCCTACCGGCTCTTGCGTCCCCACTCTCGGTTTAGCTTCGCCGTTCGTGGGCTCGCCGGGTAATACGGCGGGGTCTGTCCTCGAGGTGTCGGTCCACGTTTCCACTCGGACGACCTGCATGCCATCGGCCTGTCTCCCCAGACGTCGCCTAGGTTATTCTGTCCATGCACGTGGATGGGATTCTTCGGGAAGTCTCGCCTCACCAGCGGGGCTTCCTATCGCGTGTCTTTCTGGTCTCCGTGACGGACAGCGAGGTGTTGTGACCGGTGGTCGAACTGTCGTGCCTCGTATTGATGTCTCTCATTATGTCACGTTCGGCGGTTTGCCCTTCGGTCTCCATGTCGCACCTCGTGTCTTTACGACCCTCGTCGGACAGGCCTTGCCTCCCCTGCTCAATCAGGGTCTTCCGCTCCTCTTTTTCCTTGGTGGGTGGGATCTTCTCCGCGGACTCTCCCACACACTGTGTACACGACACTCTCCTTGTTCCTCCTCGTCCCTCGGTTCGGTTTACTAGTCACCGTTCCCGAGTCTTGCTTTCCACCGTCGCCCGATGTGACGTGGGCGGGCCTCGACTGGGACGGGACGAGCGCGACTGTCACTCAGAGTCAGGTGACTGCATCGTACTTTCGTTCTTCAGGACCTGGCGGGCTCCCTGTTTTACCACGCACACCTTTACACCGTCACACTGCGTGCAACCTACCTACCCGGGACTGCCAACCTATGGGCGGTTGCTCTGTCGATGGGACAGAGCACCCGGGTAGTATGGTCTTTCCAACATACCGTATTCGGTGTGTTTCCGCCACCCGACGCCCTTTTTGGTGTGCAAAGTCCTCCACAGACTGAGTGGGTACATGGACTTCGTTTGGTTGTTCACTTCCATCTGGCCGGCACAAGCCTGGTCCGCTCAGCTGTGGCGGTGGCGCCCGAGTCCTGTTCCCTTATCGTTCCCCGATTTCCACTTGAGATCGATTGGTGGCCTAGGGCCCTCGTTGGCCTTCACATCGTGGATGTTTGTGAGGTAGGGTGGCTGCCGATGTTTAGTCGATCTTTCTCACTGGCGCAGTTTTCCTTCTGGGATGACCAACACTTCACGGACACGCCCATCGGTGGCGTTCGTGTTTCTCTACCTCAATTGGTTATTTTTGAGACGCGTCCCAACATATATGCACCACGCTTAGGACCCGTCTGTCGGCCATTCGGGTACCGTTTGAGTCTTTCACGGGGTTGGTCGTTCCTCGCAAGAGATTGGATTTCCTCATGCGGGCCTGCTTTGGGCTTAGGCCAACCCCGCGTCAGATTCCTCCTCAGTGGTCCCTGGCAGAGGCTCTCACACTGCTCTCGTCTGCCTCTTACACTATTTACCCCGTGCCTGAACACTTCCATGCCATGACACTGTTCCTCCTGGCTTTGGCGATGGGTGAAGGAGTCTCGGAGATGGCTGCCTTGTCTAGGACCCAGCATTGCTTACGATTTTCTTCCGTCCTTGGGTCTGTTACTTTGGCTCCGTCTGTTAGTTTTGTAGCTACAACCATACGCAACACTCCAGTTTTTAAGCTTTTTCCTATACCAGCTTTCAACCTTGGTTTCGAACCCTGCATCCGTATGTGTACTCGGCCAGGCCAGTGTCGGGGTTGACATTACGGGTGGCGCCTCCGACCGGTAGGAGGCTAGGTCGACGTGCTGTGGGACTTCGCCTGTGTCGGATTCTTCGGGCCAGTAACCCAGGCGTTCAGGGCACTGCTCATGACGTCCGTTCATACGATGTTACGTTCGGGTTTTTCCTCTTTCTCGACCGGACATTGCCGACACAGGGCTTTGGTCTTCCCCCACCACGTTTGTCTCCTCCTCTCTGTCCATGTCCACGGGCAGACCAGGACGTCCTTGTAGTGCGTTGGGCCAGCAGGTTCCCTCAGGGTCTACCTGCAGGGTTCCTTACATACATATATACATACAAGTTTAAAGACCGTTTGTCCACAGAAGCTGTGGTTACAGTCTCACGTCCTAAATGGCAGCTTTCCAGGCGGTCCTGTCAAGGGCCGCCTGTGTTGTCAAGTTCTTTATTTTGAGATCAGACCGGAATACCCGAGCCCACGTCGTTCTAGGTCCACCCCTACGCGCAGCTCCCCCCAAGTTCACTGTCCGGCATTTCTTCACCCAGTTCTGATCATTCATTCTCTCCACATGTCCAAACCAACCAAGTCGGCTCGTGCGCATCACTTCACTGATACTCCCAATGCCCAGACGCCTTCTCAATTCCTCGCTCGATACCCTGTCCCTAAGATTAACCCCACACATCCATCTCACCATTCTCTTCTCATTTCGTTCCATTCTATTGACATCCTCCGCTTTAACCGGCCACGTCTCAGAGGCATAGGTCATCGCGCTCCTAACACACGAGGTATACACCTTCCATTTAACCCTCCAGCCCCGGCTATGTATTATATATATATTCCTCGAAACCCGGGTGTTATGGCCGAAAAACGTCTAGGCTAGGCTACCGTATATTCGTTAATCAGACTGCTTCCCGCATTCCCGCGCATCCCCAAGCGTAGCTGTGTTATTTACCTGTAGAATGGCATTAAGTAGAGCTCTCTAAGTCAACTGGTTGAGCCGTGATGATGATTTCATTGGAGATAACTTTATGGCCAAAACAGCCACTTTACACCACTTTTCGATACTTAACAACAACATACAGGCACACACGAACAAGCGACGCTCTCCTTCTTGTGGCCGGAGATGCGGGGCGACGGTCCAGCCGGCTGTTGTTTACATGCGTCGGACCGACGCCTCGCACACGAAGCTCACAGGCTTTCAACCACTGGGCGTTCAAAATACCATCCGGGTACCTGTTATATGCTTTTTTATGGGCGTTCAAGAGCCCTTCCGTGGTGAGAGGGTTAAGGTGGGGTGGGAGCCCTCTCATGGTCAGGAGTGGCAACAGCTCTCTAAACTTTCCCCAGCCACTTCTGACTCTAGCAATGGAGCTAGCTTCAGCGCCACCTCCAGCGGAAACTGTATCGCCCAGGTAACAGAACTTTTTCACACACTCCAGCGTTACACTGTCGAAATCAACACCGACAGGCGGGTCATTTAACCCGTTGAGCCCCGGCTAGTTATAATATTTTGTTCACCCCAGTCCCAAGCCATTTTCACTTATTTTTTTTGTTTGCTAAAATGGAAGACAAGGATGAGAAATGAAAAAAAAAACAAAAAAAAATCACCTCTGACATTTTTTTTTTGGGGGGGGGGGCGGTGGGGGGTTGGGGGGGGGAGCTTCAAAAAAATTTGTTGAGCCAAAATGGAAGAGAATGGTGAGAAATGAACACACAAATAAAAAAAAACTCATTTCGGTCATTTGGGGGGCGGGGGGGGGGGGGGTTTCAATAGTTTGTCTCCCCCGCATGACCACCCGCCCGGGAGCACTAGGGTAAAAACTGAGTATGGCATTGTACGGCATACATCCTAAGGAGTATCTCACATAAATCTCAAGCCTCTAGCTCCCATACGACCGGAGTAATGAAGGTTCAAAATGGCGGTAAACTAGGGGTGTAAACTATCCCCAAAAGCCCACCACCACCAGCCGCGCGGCTGTCTCGGCCCGCTCACACCTACTGGCCCGGCTCCCCCACACACTACGGTACCGCCCCCTCCTATTCTCCCGCCATTTCCTACCTTACGAGCCACGTAAGTGTTTTTTATATGTCGGACGCACGTGATGCGTCGCTGGGAGTTGGTGATCAAAGACTGCCGACGCAACACGTGCGACGCTGGGTCTCAACGGGTTAATACAAGATCTCCCTTGCACACTGCACATTCAAAGTCTATGATTCTTGTCAAAGGTCCTCTAGCTCCACTACATCTCTTGTGTACCCAGTCACAACATTGAATTGAATTACATCCCACCCCCTTCCCACATACTGCGCATGGATAGTCGCCGCTTCTTTCCATAGCTCCACGCCCTACTCCACTAATCATGACCTTTGTTTTATCTATGTTAACTCTTAGACCCATATTTGCCATACCTTCCCTCCATCTTTTGAACTTCGCCTCTGCTTCCTGCGCACTATCTGCGATAAGAACTAGATCACCTGCATCATGCATCATCTGCATCATGGGAGTCCTGTCCTAAATTCCCTTGACAGAGCCTCCAAGACTAAAACAAACAGTAATGGGCTCAGAACTGAGCCTTGGTGAACTCCAACTTTCACTGAGAACTCTTCACTCAGGCCCCCGTTTACTCTAACTGCTGCCCGTGACCCCTCATACATTCTCATTATCACACGCACCAACCACTCTTCTACTCCAAGTTTTCTCATAGCCCACTGCACTACCTTCCTGGGCACCCGGTCGAAGGCCTTCTCCAGATCTACAAAAACTAGGTATAACTCCCTGTTTTTCTCTAGGTACCTCTCTTGCATTTGCCTAAGAGTGAAGATAGCATCAGTTGTGCCACGTCCCGGCATAAATCCAAACTGCATGTCACTGATAGCAACACTTTCCCTGATCATGCATTCAAAGACCCTTTCGCTGACTTTCATGACTTAAATCGAACATTTTCAAACCCCGATAATTTCCCCTGTCTAAGGAGTCACCCTTGCCTTTATATATATTTACTATAACACTTTCCTGCCAAGCATAGGGAACTTTTTCCTCCTTTATGATAGCATTAATCAACTCTGTGACCAATTTTACCCCAGTATCTCCAGCTGCTTTTAGCATCTCAGCGACAATGCCGGAGCTCCCAGCGGCTTTTCCTGACTTCATTTTATCTATAGCACTTTTAACAGCGTCGTACCCTATCAAAGGCGGAGGGCCTTGTACTGGGACTACAGTGCTGAGCTGTTCCCTGTTCCATTCAAACTCCACATTAAGCAGTCTTTCATAATGATCCTTCCACGCCTCTCTGATTTCTTTTTCTGTGTAAACAGTCGTGCCACTGTCATTATTTATGCATCTTACACCCACGACGTCCTGGCTACTGTCCCTTACATTCTTAGCTAATTTATAAACTCCATTGGTATTATTATTGCTGCAAACTTGTTCTATTACACTATCCTGTATGGTTTTCTTTGGGTCGTCCTTCTGTCTCTTGTCCTTCTCCTGTCCTGTCCTTCCCTTATTGGGGGTTGGGGGTGGGGGTGGGGGCAGGGGGGGGGGGGGAGGGAAGGGTATTGCACTATACCCATATTTACACCTAAGTTAAAGATTAATAACTGGGTTAAGATTTTGATATACTTTCTAGTCGTTAGTATACTACCTTCTTTGATATACTTTCTAGTCGTTAGTATACTACCTTCTTTGATATACTTTCTAGTCGTTAGTATACTACCTTCTTTGATATACTTTCTAGTCGTTAGTATACTACCTTCTTTGATATACTTTCTAGTCGTTAGTATACTACCTTCTTTCGGTATGTCTTGTCCTCATACCACTGAAATATTCTCTTATGGTTTTTAGTGCTCGTCACTGACACTGCTCATGTAGTTTCTCGTCCCATCCTGTACAGTACTCCTATTCGGCGTATGTCGGTATTTACTCGTTACAGTATGGGTCGTCCTGCTTTCTTCTGGAAGGAGGGAGGGAGAGGGGGGGGGGGGGGGGCCGGCATCCTGGAATTTATATTCATCATTATGAAATGCATCATTCTTTGTCTTAGGCTAGGTTATCTCATGGAATAAGACTTGACTGTACAGTCGACGCTCGATTTAACGGAATAATAGGGGGGAGACCGAGTCCGTTGCTGGAAAAAGTCCGTAGCCGGAAAATTGCCTTCGTTTTTTTTTTTTTTTTTTTTTGTGTGATTGAGGGACACGTTGTGCTGTACTGTCCCTGAAAACATAATAAAGGTCGTATTTGTCATTGATATGATAAATTTCACATGGGAAAAAAAAAAAAAAAAAAAAGGAAGGATATCCCCACCGCTGTAGGCCTACTCCCTCCCCTCCCCGTCCCGGCCTCAACCCCAACCCCGACCCCTACTGTGATAATGTTGATAAGCCTTGTGCTACACCCTATTGATAATGCAAAACTATTGAACACACTTAAAAGTGTATGTTATTTGGTCTCTATATAATCTGTGAATCATTTCCGATATGATAGAATTAAAGATTTTTGTTTCCACCAACTCATAATCAGCAAAACCGACACAAATGTCAATTAAAAACATGTTATAATATTTCCCCATCATTTTGTGTATACCGTGGGAACAAAAAAACAACAAAAATCTATCAAACGTAAATCTCCCGTCTGGGAAGCTCGGCGCATAGACGGAGGGGAGGGTTGAAATATTTGTTTGACTATCTTATTTATTGTTTATCTATGTGCTGGAAGGATATTATATTTTTCAATTCCATCGCATTAGAAATTATTCAAAGATTACAAAAAGTCCAAATAAGACATAGTTATGTTAATGTATAAGGGATTTAGGTAGATGAATTAGAGAGATAGATAGATAGAAAGAGTGTGTATATCGAGGGAAAAAACAAAACAAAAAATCTATCAACGTAAATCTTCCGTCTCCGCACGGAGGGGAGAGTTGAAATATTTTGTTGACTATCTTATTTATTATTTATCTATGTGCTGGAAGGATATTATATTTTTCAATTCCATCACATTAGAAATGATTCAAAGATTACAAAAAGTCCAAATAAGACATAGTTATGTTAATGTATAAGGGATTTAGGTAGGTGCATTAGAGAGATAAATAGATAGAGCAACGGACTTTGCTCCAACTTTTTTTCGAGCAACGGACTTTGTCCGTTGCTGGGTCCATTGTCCGGCTACTGACAGAGTCCGTTAAATCCGAAATCCGTTGTATCGGGGTCCGTTAAATCGAGCGTCGACTGTACTTGACCTCTCTTGATATGCACCTGTCAGTACACTCTTTCTATAAACTCTCTTGTTTAAGTCGGTCTTTCCATGGTCCTGATATTTCCTAAGGGCTAAGTTTGTGTTTTTTTGCTTGGATGTCCACCTCCAATTTGGTACTCTAGCTCTACGTTGGAGACGTAGAGGCTACTACTAAATTGGGAGGTTTGACACTCTCCCAATACCAAAGAAGGAAAACCTTCTATTTGGTAGGTAGCCTCGGAGTATCCAACGTCATAGTATCCCGCCCTCACACCGTACCTCTGCTCATCCAATCTTGTCTAATTAACTTGATACCTGGATGATCTAATAAGCCCGGTCGGGTTGTGCGTTGGACCCGTGACAGCGGCTTAAGGAGCCAGATAGGATGGACAATGTTCTACAATTTTCTCTTTTCTTTCTCATCACTATTTTCATTTTACTTCAAAATAGTATAGCCTCAAAAGTGTGTACAACGTACCTAGTAGAGAGAGTAAAGTGCTACTCTAGATGTTATCGATTTAATCGCGCTAGTGATTACGATAATTGCCCGCTCCAGAGCGGAACGGAATTATACTATAAGTATATAGCTCTACGTTGGATACTCCGAGGCTACCTACCAAATAGAAGGTTTTCCTTCTTTGGTATTGGGAGAGTGTCAAACCTCCCAATAGGTACGAGAACCTCCAGCTCCATTATACTTGGCCACTAAACTCACAGTATTATGACTTAAGACAGGCAATAGCTGTTCGAAGGGTCAATGCCAATGCGTTTCACTGCTTTTAGAAGGCGGAGGCCAGTGAAGTTTCGAAGGTCACTAGTATTGTCGGAACGAATACTTGCTCGAGCCGAAACGTTGAGCACCCATCGACACGCATCTTAACTCTCCCGGGCGTAGTAAATGTCCGGGCGAGACTGTGTCCCGGAGACATAGCACTTCAGCAGACTGGACGCTTAAGCAAAACATCTGCAGAAGATGATTACAGAGTTCTACCGTCCACAAGTGGACCTATTCACGTTTGAGGGTAACTTCACCCCCCACCGGCGCAAAGGTGGTACCACCAGTTGGAAGGGGGATGATAGAACCAGGGGTCACTCCCGGTCTCGTTCTTCCACTTGGAGGCAACTGGAGACCTCGAGACCTCACTGACGTATACCTTCCGGACGCTACATAAAATGCCAAGGGGCTGCCATAGTACGGAGAGAAGGTTACAATTAAAAACTCTTAAAACAGTTTACTATGTCCATTAGACGACTATACCAATTACATTGGAGGACGTTCGAAACCACGAGAGTGGCATCAACGCACTCAGACGCCTCAGTAGCCTTGATTTCAATACATTAAATGGGTTAATGGAATAAGCGCTTGTCTATGGTTACACTAAAAAGAATCACTTGCCTACCATGAAAAACCCCCGGGCATGACTTCCCGGTCTTTCCATTCTAACCTATCCATACAAGTAGGTAGAGGAGGAACGATACATGTACACATGTTTCAGGCTACGCCCATCACCACGTCAGCTCACACCTACCTGTTCGCCAGACTAAGCTTTGCCAGAGTGTCCATTAGCGCAAGTGTAAACATGCGCCGGGGTTTTATATTCATTATTAGAAAGGTCTGTGTTCCTTACGGCTTAAGCGACAGGAAGACAGAGTACTTGAACTGACGGCGATGTGGTACAAACCTAACTACCTCAGGTAAGGGAAACTGACCGACCAATTGCAAATCGCTCAGATTCTCCCTTTGGTATTACAAAAAAGAACATTGTAATAAAGGTTATTAGAATTGTCAGTCCCGGCGCAAAACACGGACTTACACATCACTTCCTTATGCCCAATACATGTTTTAAGTTAGTTATGAGGACAACACAACCTCAACAACCAGGCTTTCTACGGACCAACCAAACAGAACTCGCGTCACAAGAAGAAAAATGTTCTTCTTTTCTCGTAAATTGTTATTAGGGGCAGTATCCCCGGCATGATGGGTAAAAGCCCATAATATAAGAAAGTAGAACGTCTCTCTTACATTTTTCAAAATTGTTTCAATAGACGACATAGCTAACATGAACTTGTGGGCTTCCTTTCACACTTTCTGTACGCGAGACCTGTCGGTGGTTCAGGATATTCCACAATTGACCTGTGTAGCATTACGGCGGCGGGTCTAGTAGTATGTTATTACTAATTAAATTCTTATTTTGAGGTGGAAAAAAAGAGGGGGGGGGGGGGAGAGTGTGGAAAAGCATAGACCCTGAGAGCCCCTCCGCCGGGTATTGTAATAAGATCACGAGCTGTGATACTTAATAAAGCGAGCTGGCTCAATAGCTCAACATTTTATTTTAAAGATAATCTATCATAGTTACAACTGTATAGTATTAACAAAATGTACAAACTTTTACAAAATGTACAATTACGTTAAGGCCAAAAATATAATCCAAAGAATTATAGTTCGGTAAGCCGTTGTTATGGGAATACAAATAGGTCCCCAAACAACGATAGGACGGATCTCAAAGGGTAGACCCGGTCAACTATAAGCAGATCTTCTACGAAGTAACTCACTGCTTTCTTTTCTTTTTATAATCATTGTATGCAAGCAATAAATTTTCTTAAAAATCTTTGGTTATTTGTCTCCAGACAGCAATAGGACGGATCTCAAGTGTAGAACCGACCAACTATAAGCAGATATTCTTCGAAGTAACGCACTGCTATCTTTTCTATTTTTATAATTATTGTATGCATGCAATCAAAGCTTTAAGAAATTGTTATACGGATTCTTTGTCTCTACCTAAAGTAGTTTGTTAGTGGTTTTTTATATTGTCACGAATGTCCCCCTCCAGTCTTAAGATATCAGGCATATCGTCAATGATGGAGGGGCCACTAATAAATTATAGGTTTGATTCCCGGAGGGAAGAAAGAAAACTTAATACTGTATTTAGTAAGGGCCCCTTAATCATTGACGATGTAGGGCCCTCCCATCCATCCCCTTTCCATTCGCTTGATGTCTTGAGGTTAATCTTAATATGTCAGTGAAGGAAGTATGGCGGCTCAGGGAGCAGCGTCAAGGAATCCACGAGATGGAAAGCTGTAGTATAACAATTATTAACCCCTTCGGTACCGACGACGTCTTTTGAACTTTTCCTTGCTACGTTTAGACGATTTTGTGCAGCTTAAGCATGATCTGTGGCAGTAAAAAGGGGTATGTGAGATAGTTCGATACATACATACATACATTGGTTTAACGTCATTTTCCATTACATGCATTGTAACGGCTCAGACGGGGTTGCCTTTCAGTACAGTAGTTGGAGTGTACTGTAGTACAATAAAGTCCTGCCACAGCACTGCCCCATCAAGTCATCACTGTGGCTGATGTTGGTATAGTGCTAACCGTGCCTCAGCAAGACTCAAAAGAGTCCCCCTGCAGCACTTGCACCTGCAGTATCTGCAACCACACCAGCCTTAACAGTGTTACAAAAAGACAGCACCATAACAAGACTCTACTGTATATTAGGCAATTGGACTATAGAACAATAAAGTCCTGCCCCAACACTGCTCCAACATGCAAACACTGTTGCCGACACAGGTGTGGTGCCAAATGGCGCCCAGGTAAGACTCAGTCCCCTGTGGCACCTATCCGCACCCCACCAGCCTCGGCAGTGCCATACCAAGACAGTGCTAAGATAAAGACCTTATTTTCTAGTAATGGCTGTTGGTCCACAAGTCTATCGCCATCCCCCCTATTAGTCGCCTTGTACGACACGCAGTAGGATGCGTGAGGCATATTCTTTTTTTTCTCCACCATTAGATGAAGGCCCCCTTACCCCCTGGGGGGGGGGGGGGGAGACCCTTTTAAAACTGAATAAAATCGCCTAAAAGTAGCTAGAATAAAGTTAAAAGGACATTGCCAGTACAGAAGGGGTTAAGTAAAGTTTTACTTCTTATTTTTTACAAAAGTGTTTTCGTAGCGGGTACCCAATCATAAGACGATTCCATAAGAGAATAAGCATTACCCTTATCACGAGTACTCCGTTCTTCCCCGCGGCGGTAGATTCAAAACTGGCTGACCGCGGGCGCTTGAATGGAGGCTATTATACTAATAGGCATATCATCAATGATGGAGGGGCCACTAATAAATATAACTCTGGGGTCTTCAGTAGCCAGATAGATTACTTCTTGGTTAACAGGAAAGCCTGGAAACTGGTTCGGGATGTAAAGGTCATCCCGAGCGAAGAATGTATCCCCCAGCATAAGCTACTTGTGTGCGATATGAGCTTATACAGAGATCCTGAGCGCAAGAAGGTATACATGCCCAAAAGGAGAGTGTGGCTGCTGAAGAACAAGGAAGATAGGGATAGGTTTCATAGTGAACTGGAGGAAATTAATAGAACTAAGGAAGCTAGGCCTAGCGATGTAAACAGTCAATGGATTTCCTTAACCATAGCCTTCTCGCTGCCACTGACAAAGTATGTGGAAAACAAAGGGTCACCCCAGGAATAAGACCTCCTGGTGGTGGAATGATGAGGTAGAACATGCTGTGAAAGAGAAAACGAGATGCTTCAAAGCATGGAAGAAGGGAGGCAGTAAGGAGGAATACCAGGCAGCTAAACGAACTGCCAGAAGAGTTATTAAGGACCTGGTCCTCGAACAAATGTGCACCACGGACAATCCCAATGGGATCTTCAACCTAGCTAGGCGAGATGAACAGTAGGGATATTATATGTGAACAGTCTCTTAGAAACGATAATGGGACGATTGTGTATGCAGAAGATGAAATCAGAGAAGCATGGAAGGCACACTATGAACGATTGATAAATGTAGAGTTTGAATGGAATAAGGATCAGCTTAGTATCGAAAAACCAATATCTGGACCCCCTCCTTTGATAGCACCAGCTCCAGTGAACGGCACAATCAATAAAATGAAGGACGGTAAAGCTCCAGGGTGCTCTGACATTGCCGCTGAGATAATAAAAGCCTCAGGGGAGACTGGTGTCAGCTTAGTCACTGAGATGATAAACACCATTATTAAAGATGAGAAAAGCCCAGAGGATTGACACAAAAGTGTAATAGTAAATATATACAAAGGAAAAGGGGATGTGCTAGATAGAGGTAATTATAGGGGCCTGAAAATGCTTGACCAAATCATGAAGGTCTGTGAGAGAGCCTTTGAGGGTATGATCAGGGAAAGCATCTCCATTGATGATATGCAGTTTGGTTTTATGCCAGGACGTGGTACAACCGATGCTATCTTCATAGTCAGGCAGATACAGGAAAGATACAAACTAAAAGGCAGGGATCTTTACTTTGTGTTTGTAGACCTGGAGAAGGCCTTTGACAGGGTGCCTAGAGATGTTGTGCAGTGGTCTATGAGGAAACTTGGTGTGGAAGAGTGCGTTTGATAATGAAGATGTATGAGGATTCGCGAACTGCGGTGAGGGTGAAAGGTGTACTGAGAGAGGAGTTCACAGTCTGTGTTGGAGTTTATTAGGGTTCAGTGTTAAGCCCCTCCTATTTATTATTGTCCTGGAGGCACTGTCTAGAGATTTTAAATCCGGACTCCCGTGGGAACTGCTTTATGCAGACGATTTAATAGCTGACAATGTGCAAGATGCTGAGGCCAAATTCAGATGGAGAGAGGGCATGGCAAGCAAGGGTTTAAGAGTAAATATTAACAAAACCAAGGTTATGCATTGTAGATCGAGACGAGGCAATGTGGAAAAGAGCGGTGCATACCCATGTGCAGTGTATGGAAAGGGTGTGGGCGCTAACTTGATTCGGTGTAGCGTCTGTCGATGTTGGGTGCACCATTGGAGTAAGCGCTGTAGTAGAATAAAAGGACCCCTGCCGAAGGATGAGTCAGAAATAAAGAAATTTGAGTGCATAGTGTGCAAGGGCGAGCTTGTATTAAATGATGATCCTGTGGCTGTAAATTTTGGAAATGAGTCATTGGAGCTGGTGGACAAGTTTTGTTACCTAAGAGATACCATATCTGCCGGTGGTGGGGCCGAGGCTGCCACTGTCGCTAGAATTAGATGTGGCTGAGGGAAGTTCAGAGAACTGCTACCAATTCTGACCATGAAAAGAATGACTCTCCCCCTGAAGGGAAAGGTGTATGCCTCATATGTTAGAAGTGCAATGACGTATGCCTCAGAAACATGGGCTGTTAAAGTAGAGGATGTCAACAGAATGGAACGTAATGAGATGAGAATGGTGAGATGGATGTGTGAGGCTAAACTGCAGGATAGAACAACTAATGATGAGCTGAGGAGACGTTTAGGTACAGAGAGTATTAGCGAGGAGATGCGTACAAGTAGACTGGGATGATATGGGCATGTGGAGAGAATGGATGAACAAAATTGGGTGAAAAGATGCAGGTCTGTGATTGTGGAGGGAGCTGCACCAAGGGGTGGACCGAGGAAGACCTGGGATCAGACTATACGTGCCGATATCGAATCCAAAACTTGACAAGTGAAGCAGCCCTTAACAGGGTTGCCTGGAACGCAGCCATTAGGACAAGAGACTGAAACTGCACGTATGTGTGGAGCACTCAGTCTTAACATTTTATGTATGTATGTACTCTTTGGCTTCACCCCTTTCGAAGACCATAACCTTGCTCTTCCCCGCATTTACCTTCAGATTCCGTTTTTCGCACACTGTTCCAAACATATTTACTAGACCCTGCAACTCCCAATCACTATCGCTCATCAGAACTGTATCATCAGCAAACAGCAGTACAGGTAGAGAATCACAAGGTTATCAAAACAAGGTCACTCAGAAACTACAATAAAGAAACATTTCTGGACATTTTATGGAATACATACTGGTCTCCAGTGTTTGGAAGTACAAACATTAATGACGCATGGGTTGGCTTCAGAACCATCATCACAAACATCCTAGACGAAATAGCTCCTCTGAAAGACATACAAATTAAAGCAAGGTCAGACCCATGGATCAACAATGACATACTACACCATCTGGAACACAGAGACAATCTGTTAAAAAGGCTAGCGAAACATAGACAGGATCAAGGTCTGAAACATGAGTTCAACAGGGCCAGGAATTAACTAAGTAGGAAAATAAAATCAGCGAAAACTAATTATTTTCACAATAAGGCAGAGGAATATCAGAATAACCCAAAGAAACTATGGAGGCACCTAAAAACAACAGGCTACAGCAACAAGACAAGGGATTCGTCTAACACTAATATTGCTCTCACCATTAATGATCAGGTTTGCCACGATAAACGACAAATTTCAACCTACTTCAACTCCTTCTTCACTTCCATAGCAAACACACTTGCACAGAACCTACCTCAACCTCTCAATAAATACACGACAACAACGGCCACCTTTCGTAATTTCTACAGAGATAAAGACATACACCCGAACACATTTGGATTGCAAAATGTTACACCAAAATACACCTTTGACGAGCTGTCTAACCTAAATGTACATAAAAGCACAGGACCAGACAAAATTCCTGCCAAATTTCTACGAGATGGAGCCATTGGTATAGCAGGCCCCCTAACCCACATCATCAACTTGTCAATTAACACCAACACTGTACCTGCTGAACTGAAGGAAGCTATTGTAACCCCTCTATTCAAGAAAGGAAATAAACTAGAAGTTGGCAACTACAGACCAGTTAGCATATTATGTATTGTATCTAAAATCCTTGAAAGAACGGTATACACCCAAATTGAACACTACCTCAAACAAAATTATCTATTCTATAAGTTTCAATCAGGTTTCAGATGCATGTACTCGACAGACTCCTGTCTCATCCACTTAACGGATCACATTCGTAAAGAAATGTCTAAAGGTAACTACACCGGTATGGTTCTTCTTGATCTACAAAAAGCGTTTGACACAGTAGACCATGATATCCTATGTAATAAACTACAAGCAATGGGCATAGGGTCTGTGAACTGGTTTAAATCTTATCTTAGTGGTAGAACCCAAAGAGTCAAAATTGATGATAATATATCTGATCCTATGCCAATTAACTGTGGGGTCCCGCAGGGAAGCATCCTTGGTCCCTTACTCTTTCTCTGTTATGTGAACGATATGGAACTGAGCGTCTCATGTAAATTATTACTGTATGCAGACGACAGCGTGCTTCTGGTTTCAGGAAAAGACCCAATAAGTATTGCCGCTTCACTTTCCAAAGAACTAGAATCATGTAGTGAATGGCTAGTGGACAATAGACTATCTCTTCACCTGGGCAAGACGGAAGCCATCTTATGTGGAACAAAACGCAAACTGAAAGACATTGTGGGCTTCTCGGTCAACTGTAATGATATTCCTATAACAACAGTGTCACAAGTAAAATATCTCGGACTAAAACTGGACGCGAGTTTGTCAGGTGAAACAATTTTGGAATCTATCCTGAGTAAGTGTAGAGCACGTATAAAATACCTGTATAGACAGGTGGAATGCTTGCCCGCGGCGACCAAAAAGACCCTCTGCCAAGCGCTTGTTCAATGTAATTTTGACTATTCTGTGTCATCCTGGTACTCTGCATCATCTAAATCAGCACAGCACAAACTTCAGGTCACTCAAAATAAAATGGTTAGGTTCATGCTGAACCTAGGACCCAGATCACATGTTGGCCAGGAACAACTTCAGTCACTAGGTATGCTCAATGTCTCTGACAGGGCCAAACAAATCAGGCTCACTAATGCCTTCAAAATTTTCTATGACAGAGCTCCAGAGTATCTAAAGAATTATTTTGTTAAAGCAAATGAGAGGAGTGGACATAATACAAGAAACAGGATGTTTAATTTTAAGGTCCCGAGAATCCAAGGACAGGGTAAGCAAACATTCTTCTTCACTGCCATCAAAGACTGGAACGACCTACCCCAGTCAGTCCGTGAAAAGAGAACACTGTATTCCTTCAGACGTAGCCTGAAGGAACACCTGAACCAGACAGCTGCGAGAAGGGAGCACCAAGCTTATGTCTACTACTAAATACGACATAAGAGATAGACAAACCAAACTGAAATTATTACTGATTACGGATTACTGATATTTACTATAGGATGTAAGGTATCTTAAAATAACCCCCTAGAAATACTTTCTCTAAAGTATCTATTTCTTTATCCTCCCCATTTCCCCAGCTAACCTAATCCCACAAGGACCCCAATGGAAATACGCCTAACGGCCTTATTGGGCTATCCTTAGTTGGAATTATGCAAGGCTGGTACATGTCATATTTGTAACATACTATGTGGTACCAACTCTGTAAATTGCTAACTGAATAAATATTATTATTATTATTATTATTATTATTATGTAGCTTCCATTTGTTTCCCTCCCTTATCAGCGATACACCAACATCCACTGCTCTTCCTTGTATTTCTTTCATGATTCCATCCATATATACATTAAACAACAACGGGGATATCACACACACCTGTTTCAACCCAACACTCAGATCAAAGAACTCGCTCTGCTTATTCTCCACACGTACTGCCGCCTTTGCACCCTCATACATGCTCTTCACTGCTTTCAGCAACTTACCATCTACTCCGTATATTCTAAGTACTTTCCACATACCTTCTCTATCCACTCTGTCATAGGCCTTCTCCAAGTCCATAAGGCAACATACAACTTTTGTTGCTACAGTATATATGTTGTTATATAATTATATCGGGGTAAAAAAACACTGCCGAGTCTAGACGCTGCATAAGGAAAAACAAGGATTAACTATCCTAGTCACAAAATTTGAACTATACATAGGAGGCAAGACTAACGAGCAAAGCTAGAAAAGCCTAAATAATTAATAACACAAGGAAAAATTGTAAAATAAAACAAGATGGCCTGAAGAGGCGATGGCACCCTGTAAGTCGTCAGACAGCTGCGGTCGGACCGAACCATACAACCTGTAAGTGCACCTCGTTCAATATAGTATCATACTGTATCTAGGTGCCTCCTATTGTTATAATGTAGTATCAACTCACTAGAAGAGAAGCAGGCAGGGCCAGATGGAGAGACACGAGGTGGTCACAGGGAGTAAATAAAAACACGTCCGTTCAGGTCGACCGCAACCCGACGAATAGAGAAGAATCAAGCTCAAGTAGGAGCTAGAAGGCATGCGCATGGTAAGCCTGTCTGTATATCGAACTTTCTCTAGTGCGGTTTTAATTGGTTTTAAGCCATGAAATAAAATTGTAGATTTGCAGCCTCATGGCTGCAAATTGACAATTAATATATATATAATTAACAACATCTTAATATAAGAGATATTGAGCACAACAAAGATGGCGTTGCATCCTGAAAAAAACACGGTCAGCACTCAGTCAAAGTCCCCACATCTCTCGATCGCTACGGGAATAAAAAAAGAGAGTAAAACACATTCCTAGCTACATCAGCACAATAAGCAATATTGACTCACTAGGGAAACATGCAGAGGTAACTAGGAGGGACCACTCTAGCAAGAGGAGGAGGCTGAGGCGCAAGTCCAACCTGGCTGAGTGTCGGCCGAGAGAGAAGGAATCTCGCAAGATGGCGAATGATGGCAACTGAGTATGGGAAGCTGCTATGACAAGATGGAGGACTCCTAGCAAAACGAGCGCGCTGTTCAAATTGATTTTATGTATTTATTTTGTATTTTTTTCACTTCTAGTGGCTCCGCAAGACTGACATACCTTTGGAACTATTATAGGGTACCCCCTATAAGATTGATAGTGGTTTTCGACCGACAGTTGGAAGGTTAATCCGGTCTGAAAGAGACCCGGAAGAGGCCATATTTATCATAAGGGTCTCACGTCACTGACAGAGAGAGACACTGCTAAATTGTTATTATTAATTCATTTTACAATCTGAAAGACTAACTCTACTGATTAAGTCATATAGCCAGGACTCATATACAGTACAGTAAATTAGTTAAATAGAATAATAAATTGTTTTAGCTTCAAACTTCATAGCTAATCTTAACCCCTTCTGTACCAGCGATGGTCTATTTTAACCTAAGACGTGCGCATGGGGGGTATGAGACACCACACTCCTGTGCGCACGTATTTGAGCTGTTCCCATTACTAACATCGTTATTTTACCATAAATAGCATTAATACTTATCCATATGCGCATATTTTACGTTGATTATAAAGGTATTAACCTGTTACAGCAATAAAACAAGTGGAAACAGCGTTTGGATGGTCAAAATCGGCGATACAGGCCGGGAGTTACATAATTTATGGCTGAGGCAACCTCCCTCCCCTCCACACTTCCCCACCTCTGGAGAGAGACTGTTGATCGATACTCTCTCTCTCTCTCTCTTGCACTCGCTTGGTAACAGTGATGACAATGCCCTGCTTGCAACTCGCTAATGTTAGCACGAAAATAGACCACAGAATCAGGGAATAACAGGGAAAATAGGTGATAATTGAAGGAGGGGGGGGAGGTGGTGAAGGAGGAGATGTGGAGGAGTGATATTTGGCATGGCCCAGGGGCAAAAAAAAAAAAAAAAAATCAAGTTTTTTTGGGGTGTTTTAAATAGATTTTTTTAGGCCCAGGATCTTAAGTCTTCCCGCAGTCGCCCGGGGAAACTCTTAAGAGTCTTCCAGCACTTGCTGGCTTAATTTCATTCTACTTATATTTAGACAATTTGTGCAGTTTAAGAAGGATCTGTGGAAGTAAAAAGGGTTAAGTGAGATATTTCGAAGCCTTTTAATAGCTGGCGACACTTATAAACTGAATCTATCTATCTATCTATCTATTGCCTGACGCCGTGATCCCCGAAGGGGTGGCCACGAACGAACCGCCCCCATGCACCTCTGTCCCCAGTCAGTCAACGCCCCTCCCCCCAACCAGCACCACCTTCGTTCATGTACTTCCTCACTCCATCCTTCCACCTCTCATTCGGTCTACCTCTCCCTCTCTGTCCCTCCACCTCGCTCTCGTACACCCTCTTAGTCATTCTCTCGCTTTCCATACGTTCCATATGGCTGAACCATCTCAAGTTGTTCCTTTTCACACTTTCCAGCACATCCACCTCCACACCACACCTCCTTCTTACTTCCTCATTAGTCTGTCTATCCCTCCATGTAACTCCGCACGCACTTCTTAAGTAATTCATTTCCACTGCTCTCACTCTTGGTCTGAGTCTCTCAACCAACGTCCATGCTTCGCTTCCGTAAGTCAGTGTCAGGATTACCACACTGTCATGCAAGGACTTCTTCACTTCCATACTGACCACCCTATTTCTTGTTATTGCTTTCAGCGTTCCTACAACCCTCTTCCCCTGTTGCACCCTCTCCCGCACTTCTTCATCCATAGTCCCATCTTTACTCAACACACTGCCCAGATACTTAAAAGAGTTCACGATCTCCATAGCCTGACCGTTCAGCTTCAGTCTCACACTCTGTGACTTCACCCCTTTCGAAGACCATAACCTTGCTCTTCCCCGCATTTACCTTCAAATTCCGTTTTTCGCACACTGTTCCAAACTCATTTACCAGACCCTGCAACTCCCATTCATTATCACTCATCAGAACTGTATCATCCGCAAACAGCAGTATAGGTAGCTTCCACTCAATTCCCTCCCTTTTCAGCGATACACCAACATCCACTGCTCTTGATAGTATTTCTTTCATGACTCCATCCATATATACAGTAAACAACCACGGGGACATCACACACCCCTGTTTCAAACCAACATTCAGGTCAAAGAACTCGCTCTGTTCACTCTCCACACGTACTGCCGCCTTTGCACCCTCATACATGCTCTTCACTGCTTTCAGCAACTTACCATCTACTCGGTATATTCTAAGTACTTTCCACAAACCTTCTCTATCCACTGTCATAGGCCTTCTCCAAGTCCATAAACGCAACATACACCTTTTGTTTCTTCTCCAGATATTTCTCCACAACACAATTCAGGGTAAAAATCTGATCTACACATCCTCTTCCCTTCCTAAAAGCTCCCTGCTCGTCGCCTATCCATTTCTCTCTCAATCACTACCCTACTGTATACCTTCCCTACTACGCTTAGAAGACATTCCTCGGTGGTTACCACACACTCCTCTTTCCCCTTTGCCCTTATATAGGGG
The DNA here is from genome assembly GCA_032716605.1 of Paralithodes platypus. Taxonomy (NCBI): domain Eukaryota; kingdom Metazoa; phylum Arthropoda; class Malacostraca; order Decapoda; family Lithodidae; genus Paralithodes; species Paralithodes platypus. The sequence continues at coordinate 5,817,114 of CM064509.1, forward strand.
GAATATTATGCCAGTCTTCCAGTCATCGGGTGCACTCCCCTTCTCCCATGCTAGTTTGCACATTTTCCATACCCATTCGATCACTATCTCACCACCATACCTCAACATTCCCCCACACACTCCATCTGTTCCTGGTGCTTTCCCCAACTTCACTCTTTTCATGGCTTCCCACACTTCTGACCTCCTGATCCCCACCTCCTCCTCCACTACTTCTCTTCTTCTCCCTCCCATACCATATCCAGCTATGTTTGCTGGCTCTTCATTCCTTACATTTAGCAACTCATTGAAGTACTCCCTCCATCTTTCGACTCTCTCTTGCTTCTCGGCTAGCATTCTCCCATTCTTATATTTCACACCCTTACTGTTTCCCTTGCAACCTTCCCTAACTTTCTTGACTTCTTTCCAGAACAGTTTCTTACTCTCCCTCCATTTTAAACTCAGATTCCTTCCAAATTCCTCATCTACTCTTCTCTTACTTTCCTTCACTACTCTCTTCACCACCCTCTGAATAAAATTGTTTAATAGTAAGCTGAATTAAGTTAAAATGACAGTGCCGGTACAGAAGGGGTTAATGGAAGCAACATCTCTCTACTAGAGAATAACTTTGCTTTACAATATCCTAAAATTTAATGTCCTTTTTAGAGTTCAGTGATATTTTGAATTATTTTCAATAACTCACCTCTGTAGCCATTTCTTGGTCAAAGCGAGAATCCTCACACGTGGGTGCCCACAACTTGACATCATAATCAATTCCTGATGTAGCCAAGACAGGAAGAGTTGGATGAGGTTGGAGGCAGTTGACCACATGACGATCTGCCTCCCATAGCATCACAAGCCGCCCAGTTTTCCGCTCCCAGGCAAACACTCGCCCACAGTCCGATCCAGACATCACATGAGAGTCACCCCAGAAACATGCCTCCTTGATCATCGTCCTGTAGATATGAGGCATTCATCATGCACTCCACCAAAAGGAACTAATCACACGGCACGTTCATAAAAAAATAAATGAGGACTGTTAGAGAATGTAAAAACAGAACTGGTACTCTGAATTTAAGTGTAACATAATGAAAACACCCAAACTAGTAAGTGGACTAGAGGTGTTGTCCAGTAACTTGACCTTAACCCAGAGAGTGCGATAAGCCTTCCGGTAGGCACGGTTATTTAAACATGTGTAAAAATAACCCAGTGAGGAAATGTCTCAAAATTGGATGACACATAGAAAGTAGTAGTATCTCCTTACAGTAAGCTCTTATGTTTGACGTGTTTTAATTTAGCGAAATCGAGTTTGGCGCCATAATCTAAAAATTACCAGCTCTCGTTTGGCGGCGAAAGTTTCTAATTGGCGGGTGGCCAAGAAACGAAAATACCCGAGCAGCGAGCCGACCTGAGCGCATACCTTTCGGCACCTCTCGGCACTTGTCAGTCATGTAAGGGTGGCGCGGCCACACATTATAATAATAATAATAATAATAGTTCTTAAAGCTAGCGCATGCTAAGCTAGCTAAGGATAGCTCAATAAGGCCGATTAGGCGTATTTCCATTGGGGTCCTGTACTACTACCCCATCCCTTTGCTCATGAGGGATGGTAACGACTCAGTGCTTGTGAAAAATCTTTAATGCGCCGAGCGTGGGCACGAACCCGGGCCTTCTGGGTGGAAGTCCGAGACGCTAGTCACTACACCAAGCGAGCCGCATTTGAGTTGATTACTTTATTACCTGTCGGCTTCAGGCAGTGTCGCATGTCCACCATCATCAATAGGCAGGGGAGAAGCCTAGAGAGCCGTTTGACAACCAGGCGCAGCGCGAGGCAGTCGAGTATGACCGTGAGCACTTCCACTCTTGGTCGACTTGCCTTATCCCTTACCATTGCCATTCCCCACACTTTGGTGCAGTGGGGAAGGCCATTGTGGAGGCTAGCTGTGGGGAGGCTGGGTTGAGTCCACTACATGTGACCCCTGAGGTGCTTGGTGTGGGGTCCGCGTGCACGTGTAGAGACAAAAAGACATACCAATATACAGTACATACATACAAGTTTAAAGACCGTTTTGTCCACGTGGAATGTGGTTACAGTCTCACGCCCTAAATGGCGGCTTTCCAGGCGGCCCTGTCAAGGGCCATCTTTCTTGTCAAGTTCTTTATTTTGAGATCGGACCGGAGTACCTGATCCCATGTCATTCTAGGTTACCCCCTACGCGCAGCCCGCCCCACGTTCACAGTCTGTCATTTCTTCACCCAGTTCTGATCATCCATTCTCTCCACATGTCCAAACCAACCAAGTCGGCTCGTGCGCATCACTTCACTGACACTACTAATGCCCAGATGCCTTCTTGATTCATCGCTCGATACCCAGTCCCTGAGATTAACCCCACACATCCATCACACCAGTCTCTTCTCATTTTGTTCCATTCTATTGATATCTTCCGCTTTAACCCTCCAGCCCCGGCTATTGTATTCTATAATTTCCCCGAAACCCGGGGTTTTTGGCCGAAAAACGTCTACGCCTAGGCTACCGTATCTTTGTTATTTTGACTGCTTCCGTATTCCTGTGCATCCCCAAGCGTAGATGTGTTTCGTACCTGTAGAATGGCGTTGAGTAGAGCTCTCTAAGTCAACTGGTTCAGTTGTGATGACGATTTCCGTGGAGAGAACTTTGTGGCGATATCAGCCACTTATCACTACTTTTCACTACTTAACAATAACACACACCACACACGAACAAGCGACGCCTCTCCTTCTTGTGGTCGGAGATGCGCGGCGTCGGTCCAACCGGCTGTTGTTTACATGCGTCGGACGGACGCCTCGCACACCAAGCTTACAGGCTTTCAAGCTGCCGGAGCCTCAGAGCCCTGCCGGGTTCTGCGGGGGGTATTTGTTATGGGTGCCTCAGAGCCCTACCGGGTCTGGAGGGTTAACCGGCCACGTCTCCGAGGCATAGGTCATTGCACTCCTACCACATGAGGTATACACCTGCATTTTAAGGTGGCGTGGGAGCCCTCTCATGGTCAGGAGTGGCAACAGCTCTCTAAACTTTCCCCAGCCACTTCTTACTCTAGCAATGGAGCGCGCTTCAGCGCCACCTCCGGCGGAAACCGTATCGCCCAGGTAGCAGAACTTATTCACACATTCCAGCGTTATACTGTCGAAAATTACACTAACAGGCGGGTCATTTAACACAAGATCTCCCTTGCACACTGCACATTCAAAATCTATGATTCTTGTAAAAGGTCCTCTAGCTCCACTAGGCTACAACTCTTGCCCAGTCACCACAGACGTAACATTGAATTGAGTTACTGGAAGGCGAATATATACTGGAGTCCTGCGTTGCACTCAACATGGTTGTGTGTAACGCAAAGTTCAAGATAAGACATATAACTCTTGGGTCTCCAGTAGCCAGATAGATTACTTCTTGGTTAACAGGAAAGACTGGAAACTGGTTCGGGATGTAAAGGTCATCCCGAGCGAAGAATGTATCCCCCCAGCATAACCTACTTGTGTGACTATACACCCTTCACCAATCACCAGACAGAGCATATCATCAACAATCTCAAGCACTCACCCGCCTGTGGCCTAGACAACATAAGCAACATACACCTCAGATACCTGGGACCACAAGGCATACAAGCACTCACTAACATATCAAACTACAGCTATTCACACAACACAATACCAGACATTTGGAAGCATGGTATCATCATCACATTCCCCAAACCCAACAAAGACCCCACGCTACCCTCCTCGCACCGCCCCATCACACTCCTTTGCTCCCCCTCCAAAGTCATGGAACGCCTAGTATTACAACTAATTACAGGGCGGGTGCCCAACCCCGAAAAGGGTTGAAATAGGGGAGCTATCCCCCCGCCAAAGGCGGCTTTCTAGGGCCTTTCCTAGCTGATGCTGAGAGGATTGGGTTCTAGTCATGTGGTGATGGGCTGGTCTATCAGATCACCATGGTCTATCAGAGTGAGAACTGAGCGATCTCTGCCATACCCATAGCTTACTCTGACTGTTCCTTTTACTTATATATTTTCTAGATCTCAAGTGACGGCGTCTCTTGCGTGGATTGACCTCCCTAATCTACCAAGATTGGAAGCCAAAGCGTCACATCTTTCCTTTGCCCCACAACTTTCTCTTCATAATTGCTGAGGGGCACAGGGCCCTGGGTGGGGCTTTGGTTTCCCGGGCGTTTCCGTGCCCTCCTCAGCTCCCCGCCATGGAGTGGCTTCGGTCACCCAGGCTTTATTGTGGTCGGCGGGGAGGGTTCTGTGGGGGCGCTCGGTTGTGGCCTTGGCCTTGCTCGGGGCCTTGGGGCTGTTCGGCCAGGCAGCTTGGGGAAAAACAACAACAACAACAACAACTAATTACACCTGACCTACCCCTAGCTCCAACACAACATGGCTTTAGGCCACTGCACTCCACAAACACTCTTCTCACAGACCTTACACAAAGAGCTTTCGACGGCATCAACTCAGCTAGACCACCACACAGATCACTATTAGCCACACTCGACATTAGTAAAGCCTTCGATGCCATCCCCCGCCACAACCTAACAAACAAAATCTACAACACAAACATGCACAACAACACAAAAAGGTGGCTGGCCAACTTCCTAGCAGGCAGATGTGCACACGTATCTTTTGCCGGTCAGTCATCTAAAATCAGAAACTTTCCAAACGGAGTCCCACAAGGATCCGTCCTATCGCCCGCACTCTTCAATCTGTACATGCACGATATAACTACACCCAATACGCCCCAAATAAACTTAGCCTCCTATGCAGATGGCATAACACTCACATGCACACACCATGACCCAAAAAGAGCAACAGATCTACTTCAACCCTATCTCAACACACTACATGGCTGGTGCACTACAAACAGACTTAATCTAGCCCCAGCCAAATCCACCGCAACCCTGCTCACAAGTTGGACAGGAGAACACGAATACATCCCTCAACTCACCATAAACAACACACCCCTAACACATACACACACACCCAAAATCCTAGGAGTAACATATGATTCTCATATGACATTCAAACAGCACACCACAAACATTAAAAAGAAACTGACACCCAGACTTAACGCCCTCAGGTCACTTGCTCACACACAAAATTTGGACACAACAAAGAAACTACCACCACAGTATATAAACAATACATAAGATCAGTGATGGAATACGCAAGCCCAGCCTGGGCTTCTAACCTAGCTGAAACACATCATAAGACCTTACAGACTATTCAAAACAAAGCCTTGAAGATCATTACAGGCTGCACAGCTACTGCACCCACAGATCACCTACATCAATAAACCAAAATCCTCAAAGTCAAAGACCATCTGGACATGAGAGGCACTCAATTCCTGGCAGCAGCCTCCACGAACCAAGACCACCCACTAAACTACATGGCAACACACCCACAGACACCAAGAAATATCAAAACAACACCCAGCACACGGTATCACACACAATTATTTCACACAACCACTTACGCCAACAACACAATCTACACTCAATGAGAGCTCTGTGGGAAAGCCCGATCGTGGCCATGGCCTTTCTCAGGGACTCGGGGCTGTTCGGCCAGGCAGCTTAGGGAACAACAACAACAACAACAACACACAATTATTGTCCTCTCTCCCTCCCTGCCCACCCCGAACCAACTTCCAGAAGCACATCCATACTCATATCTCTCACCGATCCATCCACTCACTCACAGACAACACGCAGCTGCATGCACGATCTCCCGAAATCCATCCTTCCGAATCCTCCCTTCCTCGCGAGGACAGAGTCCACCTGGCCAGGCTGAGATGCGGACACCATCCAGCTCTCCTGAGCTATCAGAAGAGACTGGATGACTCCGTTGTCGACGCCTGCCCGGGATGTAACACAGCACCCCATACCCTTAAACACATCATAGAAGACTGCATTTCACACAACCACTTACGCCAACAACACAATCTACACTCAATGAGAGCTCTGTGGGAAAGCCCGATCGTGGCCATGGCCTTTCTCAGGGACTCGGGGCTGTTCGGCCAGGCAGCTTAGGGAACAACAACAACAACAACCTACTTGTGTGCGACATGAACTTATACAGAGATCCTAAGTGCAAGAAGGTATACATGCCCAAAAGGATAGTGTGGCTGCTGAACAACAGGAAGTTAGGGATAGGTTTCATAGTGAACTGGAGGAAATTAATAGAAATAAGGAAGCTAGGCCTAGCGATGTAAATAGTCAATGGAATTTCCTTAAGAATAGCCTTCTCGCTGCCACTAACAAAGTATGTGGGAAAACAAAGGGTCACCCCAGGAATAAGACCTCCTGGTGGTGAAACAATGAGGTAGAACATTCTGTAAAAGAGAAAAGGAGATGCTTCAAAGCATGGAAGAAGGGAGGCAGCAAGGAGGAATACAAGGCAGCTAAACTAACTGCCAAAAAGAGTTATTTAATAGTGGCCTCTCCATCATTGACGATGTTGCCTATTAGTATAATAGTCTCCATTCAACACTCACGTCAGTCGTTTGAATCAACCGCCGCGAGGAAGAAAGAGAGTCATCTTCATAAGTGCAATGCTACTTCTCTTATGGTGTCGTCATCTTTATCGGGTACCCACTACGAAAAAACTTCGTAAAAAAATAAGAGAATAAAAAAGGAAAAATAATTTCCACTTTAACAGTGTTATTCACAAGCTTCCCACATTCGGTGGATTTTCTTGCGTTGTGGCTTCTTACCGCCTCTCGCCAAGCGCAACAATTCGTCCTTCTCTTCCTCGCGGGCCTACTGTCAACACTTGTGCCCCCGCGCTCCGGCTTCATTCGACGCTCGCTCTCCTCTAGTGAGTCTTTTCTCATTTGTATGTATCTGGGAGATAGTGAGCAGGGTTTAGGCTAGCTAGCACGGGTTGTGTTATATTTAGCCCGCAGGAAGTGTTAAAATTAGGGTACGTTTAGGCGCTTCTCCTTGTGTTCAATGCTAGGCGCCTTAGTTTTTGCTTTTTACTTAGTTAGGAGGCTTTCCTTTAAGTTTCTTGCTGTTCCTAGGGACGGCTTGAGGGTCTAAGGATCCTGTCTTTGTTGCAGACGCGCCAGGGTTAGGATCGCCCCACGTGGTTGGGGCGTCCTCCGGCATTTGAGCCCGAGGAGAGGCCCCTCGTGGGGGCTTTTCTCTTCGCCCTTTTGGCAGGGTTCTGAGTTCTTTGTGTGGTCTGTGTTTTTTTCCCGGATAAGCCGATAGGTTATCTAGTTTGGGGGAATTTTATTATTACTATGATTGTTTTTTATTATGTCCCCTGTGAGTTGTGGTCTCCCGATGGTTAGTGTGCCACTTTCCGGGGGTCCGGCAACGTGTTCCTAGCTTGGGAATGAGTGAGGTTAGGGTATAGTTTTCTCGCGGCTATGCCTTGCTCCGAGTCCCCCACCTCACTTTGCTGGGCTCGCTGGCCTACGCCGGGCCGGCGTGTTCGCGAGCTCAGGTCTTCCTCGCCGGGTCTTTGTGTCGGGGGTGTGGCGGCGCCACTGCCCCATGGTCCCTGGTCCCTTGGGAATCCGGCGGACGCCGATGTAGATCTAGTAGTGCTTTTCAACTCGTCGGACTTTGCCTCCGCCTCCCGGCGGTTGCGAGAGCTTAGAGTCCTCCGGCGGGTGGTGTTTTCGTATACGGAACACTCCGGTACCCGCCGTTTGCCCCTCCCCCGGTCTTTCAGCCTGGTCAGTTCTTGACGGGGGTTACTGCGGTCGTTTACGCCGCCGTGCCAGCGGCCCAGTGGGTAATAGACCCCGGCGGACACTGTACTGGTGTCCACTGACTAGCACGCTTATCTTAATGAAGTTTACCCCGCCTTGCCGGCAGCCCAGTTGGTAAACTAATCAGCGACTGCTTATGTGTTTTACGGAGCACAGAGCGGTCCGCTGTGAAAGGGCTCCCTCTGTTACGACATACACCGTAACGGGGGCCCTCAGTTGGGAGTTTCCCCTTCTCATGTTACCCAGGGGCATGGGAGGAGGATATTCACGCCCTCTTAGGGGTCATAAGAAAGAGGAGGCTGTGGCCTCCTATTCTTATTATGCCAGGAGGTTAGGATGGGTGAGACTCTCCCTATATATCCTTATGAGCATTGATTCCTGGAAATTTTCTTTCCAGGTGGATACTCAGGACAGCCGTCTACCGCGCTGTTCCCGCCGGGGAGAGGAGCCTCTGCATCATGCCTTTGTTTACAGTATGCTCGACCCCCTCTTGTCTTTTGCTCCCTATACCAGCCCATAGCAGATGTATCAGATGTGTTCAGTGTTTAAACAGAAACTCTTTCTTGTGGACAACTCGTACATGTCCGGTTTGTTCCGAATTGTTTGAAGAATGGCTAGCGGCTCAAGACATGTCTTGTTTACTCACGCTCATTGAGGTTCAGACTAAATTTAAAACCTATGCTTTTCAGGTAGCAAACAAAGAACTGTCATGTGATAACCCAGAATTATTAAGGGAAGTTCGATTGTATTCTTTTGATGATCATATAGCTCACCAATTACATAACTCCCCTATATCCTTGTTGACCATTGGGTCTCCGACATCCTCCATGGCATCCGCACAGAGCTCCTCTCCCCCTGCAAAAAGGAGCCGCTTAATGTCACCGGACCGCCATCACCTTACCCAACCGGCTCCCCCGGCGGGCAACCTGAGGCGCATGGACAGCACAGAATATCTGCCTGACAAGATCCGATGGCTCTTGAGCCCACCACGACGTGTGCTACTTTCTAATGAAACTCCTACTCCTGTACAAAGTAGATCTCACAGGATCACTGCGGGCAAGTTCGGCGACCTCCTCAGGGACGCAGGGTGTTAGTCCCGGTCTCCCTGAGCCGGACGCCGACCCCCCTCACTTGGTCACTAGACTGAGACAATCTGTACACGTGAGGCTCCAAGGTTCTAAGTTAGTATTGTCACATAAACAGGCTCACCAAAACGACATGGCTCATACCTCTACTCAGTTCCGGGTGTACTTACGTCAGATGCGGTTACGACCATAAGGTCTCACACGACACTCCTGGCTCCTTCTAAGGACCAGCCCGGCTTAACAGCCGCCCTCAAGGTTATAGGTTCGCAGAATGCGACCAACCCATTAACACCTCAACCGCGTGACCAGAAGTCACCGGCTTGCGGTTCACCCCACCCGGCTACGGCTAGTAGTAGTCTGACGCTGATGAACACTCATAAGACACAAACGGCCACTATCACACAGGCTGCCACTCTGACACAGACAGACCAACATGATAGGCCATCGACACAAGCCACTACCACAAGGTTACCGAATGTACAACTGAATGAATTGTTACATAAGGTGATGAGTCAGTGTGCCATTAAACAGGGTCAAACCTCTACTTCAGCACCGGGACCACCTCATAGTACAGCTAGGCCCCCCTCTCACAGCAATGTAGACATTCCCTCTCCGGCAGTCCCCTCCGCCGGGCCACCAACGGCCCGTATAATTGACGACCCGCAGCCCAAGGGCCCGGCACCCGACAGACCAATTCATTCCCGACCTGCGGGGCAAGAGTTGCAGCCGCAGGCCGTAAAAGTTAACCCAGGTTCGTTGCCAGATCCATTAGTCCGGCCCTCAACCTCTACGTAACTCCTAGGCTTAGGAGACCTCGAGTTCATGGAAGGGTTCAAACCCCACAATATTACTTCACCTTCCGCCGGCGGGCCCAAACAAGGACTACCGGCGGAACCTTGGGCAATTGTTCCTCCCAGCCTTAGATCCCCCTTGATTAGGTTGGACACTGAGTCAGTTCATAGTCAAGAGCACCTAAAATTGAATAGTTCTGTAAGCTCGGAGGATACCCAACCTTGTTTGTCCCCCTCCATAGACAGGACCCATATGGCGAGTAGCCTGCCGTGTCCCTCTTCTACCCCAGTTCTCACCCCGGTGCCCCATTGGCCCCGCCGGGTGTTCCATCAACGTCTCAGGTAGTTAAAGCGCCGGGAAGGCTCTGGCTTCCGGTTACGGCAGTAACACAAGGTAAGGGGCATAAATCAATAAAAGGGGAGGTCCCGGTGCCGGTGGAGTGGGCTATTGAAGTGAACCATAAACAAGTCTTTAGGCCAAAGATGCTACAGGTACAGTCTTGCAGGTTCCTATATATGCCAAGCCGGACCCAGCAAATTTCTAATATTTTGTGTACAACCCATGTCAGCTGGTTCCTCTTCCGGCGGATTCCCCGGTCCAGGATCCTCTTCACCCAGACACTCCCATTTGCCCTGTTTGTCATAAACATTTTATGAATGGAGGATGCCTTTAGGCACATGGACCTTTTTGTTTTATCTGTGTTTTTCCTTCCTCCGTTCATTGTCTCTTAAAAAAAAAAAAAAAAAAAAAAAAAAAAACCGTTGTAGCCCTACTGGTTGTCATCCTCTGCCTACAAGGCAGGAGACTTCTGGTAAATTTCACAGATGTGGTCCTCATTGAGACCAAAGGGAGTTGAATCTAAGTGAAGTGGGCGATGGGCCGTGGGGAACGTGGGATCAGGAACTGAAACAATTTGCTATAGATGTTACATCCAATGCCTTGTCCCCAATTCCCCCTCCCCCCAATATCGAGTTTGACTGGCTAGCACAACGACCTGGCGGAGTTCCGTTCCCTATTTTTAATTTTCTTATACCCCCTCAATTGACGGCGGAAGATTTTCCCTTGCCACTCATTACTCCTGAACCTATTGAACTTCAACGCGAATTTCTGGTCAGAGATAAGGCCCATAGAGCGTTTATTAGCTTCCTATTAACTAGAGACATGGCCCAGGCTATTGCCCAACCTCTGCCGAATCCCTCTCCACGAACCCAGGAATTAGTTAAAGTTTTTCAACAATACCTACTCCCTGCCCCGGCTAGAACTCTCACAGAAATTCGAACAGCCTTGTTTGAGGCAGTCCGGTCACGTCAGCTCCTCAGACTCGGTATGGCTCAAGCGTTACCTATGAATGCTTACTATAGAATATTGTTCTCCCCTGTCTTGACTGCGAGAGTTATAGATGAACAGACGGAACGTGATGTTCGGGTAATGTTGCGCTTGAAGAACAAGAAAAACCAATAGCTCTCCTGTCGGCTCCAGGCAGCAGGCGGACGGGTTCACCTCCGGCTCAGGGGGTTAGAATCACATGTACTTTTCGGACTTTTTATCTATGATGCTCCAGTCCTCCCTCTGTCTTCCTCCCTCCCTCAGCCATGCTAGCGCAATAGGGTTTTGAGGTTCGACCAAGTGTTAGTTCCCACGGAGGGCAGCGCCCCCTGATGTCTTCGGTCCGACTGACCGGGACCGGTCCACACAGGCACGCCAGACCAAAAGTTGTGCGACTTTACCTCACATGGCGTTGTATAATAGACCGATAATCTCCCTCTGCATAAGGGATAAGGGACTACCTCATTATGCAGGGACAATGGACTACGGCCACCATCCAGGGTCGGTTCTGCTACAACCATTAACCCCCCGGCGGGACCGCATCTGGAGTGTATCTCACATTTCATTGAACACATGATAGCCGGAGGCACCCGTCCCGCCGGCTTGCCTCCTTTAAATGGAATACTAACTCTTCATTAACGGGGCGAGAAGGTCTCTAAAGAATTCTTACCCACGCTAATGTATGTCGGTCCCCTCACAGGCCCCACTTAATACGATGGGCACGGTGTAACAAATCAGTTTTCCTCCCTATACTAAGCCATTCCAGTCTTCGGCTCGTCTGACTGCCGGGTGATCGCCCCCCGCCGTTGGGGATAGGAAATCACTCCGACGGGTCTTTTTCTTCCTATCTCCAATGGGCTGGGGCCTGTCTCCCTGCTTAACCTAGCGGTATACACCCGGACGATGGTTCCCGGGGTCAGAGTCGGCTCAGCAGCGTGTCACACAATTTTTTACAAAACAGCCACTGCCGGCCGGGGTCATTATTTCCAACCTCTTTTCAAGTTCCATTGTCAGCAAAAGGAGCCCTTTAGGACACTCGTCCTTGTATGCCTTATAGAATCATATCTGCACTCCCTTACTCCTGGCCGTTGACAGGCTTCACTTGATCTTACGGACACATACATATGTCTGCAATCCTGGCGGCTGATGCCTTTGGTCAGGGCTCCCCGACCTCATTTCGGCCCGGTTAGTCCCGAGGCCATTTTAGTTCTCTATAACTCATCCTTTCACAGGAAACTCCCTTTCCTATTCAATCCCTCATGACCTTACCAAACGGTCCCGCCGTAGGATACTCTGCGATTAGCCGGATCATTACTCTATTAAGTAACTAGCCGCGCTCTCCCTGAGCCTTCTCTGGCCCCGAGCGCATGGTATATTGTGTTTTAGAGTTAAGATCAACCTTCACCATAATGTTTAGGTGCCGGTTAGGATGTATGGTATACTATATTTTAGAGTTAAGTTCAACCTTCCCCATGATGTCTAGGTGCCAGTTGGGCCAAATTAAGTTTTAGATATAAGATCAACCTTTCACCATAATGTCTATGCGCCGGTTGGGTCACTCCGAGAAGAGCTGGGGTCAAGGCGGAAACCTGTCAAGACCTCCGGCTCAGGTTCCCCAAGTGTATACCTCGATACCCTCCTACTTGAGATTATACGGGTTCCGGCGGACTACCTACGATAGTCGATTTAGTTACGCTCTGATCCTCGCCGCGAAGGCGGGGCTCGGTAGTAGACGAGGGAAGTGCCGTCGTGACAGTTTGTCATGGCAATAGTTACTTCCCCGTGTTCTATACAAACTACATTTTCTTTCTTTTAAAAAAAAAAAAAAAAAAAAAAAAAAAATTATAAGTATGCCCGTGGGCACACTACTGTTGTTTGTTTTTGTATTCCTAGTTTATAGGTACTGTGATAGTTGCACCAAGAAAGGCTTCAGAAACAAAAGGGGGGGGGGGATTGTATGTATCCCAGTAAGAGAGAGGAACTACCACTTACACAGAACTACAAGTGGGTTTAAGGACAAGCCTAGACGCTGTTTACGCCGGGCTGTGCCCAAAATGAGATATGTATGAGCTTAGAAGCTCAGTTTGTTTGATTTAGAAAATTAGATTGCTTAATTCAAACTCGGGTTTTATGATGATTAATAAAAGAAAGTTTTTCATGTTTCACTTTTCAAAACTAGTTGCACTAGATTACAATAAGTCCTAAGTGACTGTAAAGATTACAATAAGATTACAATAAGTCCTAAGTGACTGTAAAGATTACAATAAGATTACAATAAGTCCTAAGTGACTGTAAAGATTACAATAAGTCCTAAGTGACTGTAAAGATTACAATAAGTCCTAAGTGACTGTAAAGATTACAATAAGTCCTAAGTGACTGTAAAGATTACAATAAGTCCTAAGTGACTGTAAAGATTACAATAAGTCCTAAGTGACTGTAAAGATTACAATAAGTCCTAAGTGACTGTAAAGATTACAATAAGTCCTAAGTGACTGTAAAGATTACAATAAGTCCTAAGTGACTGTAAAGATTACAATAAGTCCTAAGTGACTGTAAAGATTACAATAAGTCCTAAGTGACTGTAAAGATTACAATAAGTCCTAAGTGACTGTAAAGATTACAATAAGTCCTAAGTGACTGTAAAGATTACAATAAGTCCTAAGTGACTGTAAAGATTACAATAAGTCCTAAGTGACTGTAAAGATTACAATAAGTCCTAAGTGACTGTAAAGATTACAATAAGTCCTAAGTGACTGTAAAGATTACAATAAGTCCTAAGTGACTGTAAAGATTACAATAAGTCCTAAGTGACTGTAAAGATTACAATAAGTCCTAAGTGACTGTAAAGATTACAATAAGTCCTAAGTGACTGTAAAGATTACAATAAGTCCTAAGTGACTGTAAAGATTACAATAAGTCCTAAGTGACTGTAAAGATTACAATAAGTCCTAAGTGACTGTAAAGATTACAATAAGTCCTAAGTGACTGTAAAGATTACAATAAGTCCTAAGTGACTGTAAAGATTACAATAAGTCCTAAGTGACTGTAAAGATTACAATAAGTCCTAAGTGACTGTAAAGATTACAATAAGTCCAAAGTGACTGTAAAGATTACAATAAGTCCTAAGTGACTGTAAAGATTACAATAAGTCCTAAGTGACTGTAAAGATTACAATAAGTCCTAAGTGACTGTAAAGATTACAATAAGTCCTAAGTGACTGTAAAGATTACAATAAGTCTTAAGTGACTGTAAAGATTACAATAAGTCCTAAGTGACTGTAAAGATTACAATAAGTCCTAAGTGACTGTAAAGATTACAATAAGTCTTAAGTGACTGTAAAGATTACAATAAGTCCTAAGTGACTGTAAAGATTACAATAAGTCCTAAGTGACTGTAAAGATTACAATAAGTCCTAAGTGACTGTAAAGATTACAATAAGTCCTAAGTGACTGTAAAGATTACAATAAGTCCTAAGTGACTGTAAAGATTACAATAAGTCCTAAGTGACTGTAAAGATTACAATAAGTCCTAAGTGACTGTAAAGATTACAATAAGTCCTAAGTGACTGTAAAGATTACAATAAGTCCTAAGTGACTGTAAAGATTACAATAAGTCCTAAGTGACTGTAAAGATTACAATAAGTCCTAAGTGACTGTAAAGATTACAATAAGTCCTAAGTGACTGTAAAGATTACAATAAGTCCAAAGTGACTGTAAAGATTACAATAAGTCCTAAGTGACTGTAAAGATTACAATAAGTCCTAAGTGACTGTAAAGATTACAATAAGTCCTAAGTGACTGTAAAGATTACAATAAGTCCTAAGTGACTGTAAAGATTACAATAAGTCTTAAGTGACTGTAAAGATTACAATAAGTCCTAAGTGACTGTAAAGATTACAATAAGTCCTAAGTGACTGTAAAGATTACAATAAGTCTTAAGTGACTGTAAAGATTACAATAAGTCCTAAGTGACTGTAAAGATTTCCATTATCTAACTGTCCAACTTATGTTGTTTTTATGAATAATTCAAACTCGGGTTTTATGAAGATTAATAAAAGGAAGTTTTTATGTTTCGATTTTCGAAACTAGTTGCAATAAGTCCTAAGTGACTCTGTAAATATTTCCATTATCTAACTGTCCAACTTATGTTGTTGTTATGAATAATAAAGAATTAATTGCCCTACGGTTTATATAATTTTCAAAGTTTCCAGGCTAGTCGCACTAGACTCAAACGATCAATAGAGATCAGATGGTGACTCCAATATGTTCCTGGCTAGTTACACTAGTTTCAGTATGTTTAATATTTGTCAATAAGACTACGCCCGGCCAGCAAGCTGAGCTCAGCATAGGTTCCGGGTTATGCTTTTAACTCTGTCTCACCCGATACAACACACACCTCCTTTATTAGGCCTCTGTTGTTGGAGCAGGCTTCTTTGAAGCAACGCACTGCTCACACTCTGTCAATATTTTTAACTGTGTTGTATGCACAACTATATATACGAATAGCTTTTCCTGTTATGAGGTTTCTTGACTTAACCATGCGGTTATTAAGATGTTCATACTACGAATGTCCCCCTCCAGTCTTGGAATTCAGGCAACATCGTCAATGATGGATTATCACTATTAAATTATAGGTTTGATTCCCAAAGGGAAGTAGTGAAAACCTAATATTTAGTAGGGGCCCCGGAATCATTGACGACGACTTCCCTCCCAGCCATCCCCTTCCCATTCGCTGATATTTTTTAGTTTATCTTGGTATATCATTGAAGGACGAATTGTTGCGCTTGGCGAGAGGCGGTAAGAAGCCACAACGCAAGAAAATCCACCGAATGTGGGAAGCTTGTGAATAACAGTGTTAAAGTGGATTTTTGTTTTCCTTTTTTATTCTCTTATTTTTTTACGAAGTTTTTTCGTAGTGGGTACCCGATCAAGATGACGACACCATAGGAGAAGTAGCGTTGCACTTATGAAGATGACTCTCTTTCTTCCTCGCGGCGGTTGATTCAAACGACTGACGTGGGTGTTGAATGGAGACTATTATACTAATAGGCAACATCGTCAATGATTCCGGGGCCCCTACTAAATATTAGGTTTTCACTACTTCCCTTCGGGAATCAAACCTATAATTTACAATGCTAAAAAAGGCATTAACCCTTTCTCTGAGGGGTGTTTTGGGCTGCTTAGGGCATATTCAGGCACTCCTGAATGATAAATCAAGCATCTTCATCAAATGAACTGTATTCTGCCGAAAACTAGGCAAAAATAGCTTCAAAATGAGACCAGAACGGGCCTCGTAGGTGGCCTGGTTCACCCGCAGCGGTGACATAGAAATGCGGGAAACTCGCTCGCTCGGCAACACTGTTGTGAGAGGCAGTGAGAGACCCACGCGAGACACAGTCTACCTCAGTGAGCCTCTGGTTGCCAGGACGTTCCAGAACATCACCCGCAGTGAAAGGGTTAAGGACCTGGTCCTCGAACAAGTGTGTAATACTGACAATCCCAATAGGATCTTCAACCTAGCTAGGCGAGTTAAAAATGACAGTAGGGATATTATGGGTGAACAGTGTGTTAGAAACGATAATGGGAAGATTGTGTATGAAGAAAAAAAAATCAAAGAATCATGGAGGGCACACTATGAACGATTGCTAAATGTAGAGTTTGAATGGGATAAGGAACAGCTTAGTATCGAAAAAACAATATTTATTAATGGCCCCTTCATCATTGACGATATGCCTTATACAGTAATGGCACTCTTTGAACCATAGAGTCAGCTGTTCAAATCAACCGCCCCAGAGTGTTTAGAGACCAACATTGTAAGCGTACGCTCATAATCACTTACGGGATCGTCCTTATGAACGGGAACTCACTACGAAAAAAAAATAATAAAAAATAATAAAAAGAAAAATGACTACTAATTTGCTATGCTTCCCATCGTGTGGATGTTGATAGCGTGGGTTTGCCCTCAGACGCTGAACCGCCCATCGTCATTCCGCCTTCTCACCCTGGGGCTCGTTGCCATCTGACGTGAGGATCGGACCTCTCTTCATTCTTCAACCCTCGAATGTGCGGACTAATAGGGGGGGACCCTTGTCCGCACATTGAAAAAGTCCGGACATTGAAAAAGTCCGGACATTGGAAATAGATTTGTGTCCGGTTTACAATGTTCTCTCACTCGGTTTTAAGTGATTTTAGGATGAATTGAAGCCCGTGCCTTTTAATTATTGTGTTAATATTAATTACTATGTACTGTACTGTCCCTGAAAACATAATAAGGGTCGTATTTGTCATTAATATGATAAATTTCACATGGGAAAAAAAAAAAAAAAAAAAAAAAAATCTCCCCGCCGCTGTAGGCCTACTTCCCCCCCTGTTACTGTGATGATGTTGATAAGCCTTGTGCTACACCCTATTGATAATGCAAAACTATTCTATCTATCTATCCATTGCCTGACGCCGTGATCCCCGAAGGGGTGGCCACGAACGAACCGCCCCCATGCACCTCTGTCCCCAGTCAGTCGACGCCCCTCCCCCCAACCAGCACCGCCTTCGTTCATGTACTTCCTCACTCCATCCTTCCACCTCTCATTCGGTCTACCTCTCCCTCTCTGTCCCTCCACCTCGCTCTCGTACACCCTCTTAGTCATTCTCTCGCTTTCCATACGTTCCATATGGCCGAACCATCTCAAGTTGTTCCTTTTCACACTTTCCAGCACATCTACCTCCACACCACACCTCCTTCTTACTTCCTCATTAGTCTGTCTATCCCTCCATGTAACTCCGCACGCACTCCTTAAGTAATTCATTTCCACTGCTCTCACTCTTGGTCTGAGTCTCTCAACCAACGTCCATGCTTCGCTTCCGTAAGTCAGTGTCGGGATAACCACACTGTCATGCAAGGACGTCTTCACTTCCATACTGACCACCCTATTTCTTGTTACTGCTTTTAGCGTTCCTACAACCCTCTTCCCCTGTTGTACCCTCTCCCGCACTTCTTCATCCATAGTCCCATCTTTACTCAACACACTGCCCAGATACTTAAAAGAGTTGACGATCTCCATAGCCTGACCGTTCAGCTTCACCTCACACTCTGTGACTTCACCCCTTTCGAAGACCATAACCTTGCTCTTCCCCGCATTTACCTTCAAATTCCGTTTTTCGCACACTGTTCCAAACTCATTTACCAGATCCTGCAACTCCCATTCATTATCACTCATCAGAACTGTATCATCTGCAAACAGCAGTATAGGTAGCTTCCACTCAATTCCATCCCTTTTCAGCGATACACCAACATCCACTGCTCTTGATAGTATTTCTTTCATGACTCCATCCATATATACAGTAAACAACCACGGGGACATCACTATAGGTTTGACTCCTGTAAGGAGATAAAGAAAACCTAATATTTAGTAGTGGCCCTGTAATCATTGATGATTATGCCTATTACATAAGGCACCCTCTTCAAACACTCATCCGCCGTAGTTTGAATCTACCGCGCAGAGCATTAAAAATTTGAGGAGCCTTCATCATGAGCGCACGCAACCTCACTCATGGTTCAGTCATTATGAATTGGGTTCTCACTACGAAAAAACTTCGTAAAAAATAAAAATAAAAAGAAAATAAGAATAACTATTCAATAAGCTTCCCATAATATCGTGGATGTACTTGTGTGGATCTTTGACCAGACGCTGACTCAGGCGTCATTCTTCCTTCACTGACATATCAAGTAAACCAAAATCCTTAATACATCAACGAATGGGAAGGGGATGGTCGGGAGGGCCCCAGTCGTCAATGATTACGGGGCCACTACTAAATATTAGGTTTTCTTTATCTCCTTACAGGAGTCAAACCTATAATTTATTAGTGGCCCCTCCATCATTGACGATTATGCCTGATATCTAAGACTGGAGGGGGACATTCGTAATAATATCATAACTCTAGTAAAAGCAGATAATCAAACAACCACATAGTATTCTTACTTCAAAAAGATATATATTTATTGGCGCAGCACATATATACAAAAAGGGGTACAAGCAGGAGCGTGCTTCAAAGAAGCCTGCTTGATAAAAAGGGTTAACTCTTGAGATTCTGCGAACAGATCTGTAAGTTAAAAAGGCACCCCACTCAACATAAGTGGTGAAAAATAAAAACTTATAAGTTTACATGTGCACATATAACCCCATAATAGTAGTGGATATATCTTGCAAAATATATCCAATGCTTAAAATTACATTGCTTTCACAGCTAAAACTACTTATAACAACACTGTTGTTTGTACTATCATTGTACTAGCACAATTTCCTGCACTGAATAGTACAGAGAAATTTTCATATCACAATACCCATAACTAGTATCACAGCTCTTATACTCCGGCAGGGTCTAGGGTGTCCTATGTTACACTGGCTGCACCCCCCCCCCCCCCCCCTTTTCCTTGAAATTAAACAAGAAGTGACTTTAGGGCCACCTAAACCCTCTGCCTTAAAGCTATACATGGCAAGGAAGGTTTGTCTAGAGCTACTGACAGGTATCGCATCAAAAACGTATGATTAGAGGCCCACAAATGTGTGGACGTAATATCTTCAACAGAAAAATTCTTAAGGAAACGCAAAGAGGCTGCCCATTTGCGTAAATCGTGGGCCCTACCCACAACGCCGGGATTACTCTCTTTAATGACCTCGACCAAGAGAGAAGCCAATCTACGTTTCAGCAAGCGCTTACCCGTACTTGCTACCCATAAAGCACCCTGGGGATTTAGAGGAGCTACTCTCAAATATTTGGTTAGAGCCTGCACTGGACATAAATTATGGTGCACCTTTCCCCTATTCAACGCCGGCACCGTGAACTCTGAAAACACGTGTTCACTGTGCTCATTCTTGGCTATGAACCCTGGGGAAGGTGCAATGTGAATACACTCATTAAGCCTACCAAACCTGAGGCATTTTAGGTGTGTTGCTCATCGCCGCCAGCTCAGATACTCTGTTCCCGGTGGCCAAAGCCATAAGGAATACTGCCCTTTTTAAGAGTAATGTAAAATCTGCCGTATTTTGGTACAGACGTGAATGAAGTAATGACAATGCTTTGTCCAGAGACCAAGTAGGCATGAGCTGACGGGGAGGTGGGCGGAGTTTAAAACATGCTCTCATAAAACCTGTTTCCTCCGCGACTGGTATGGTGAGACCGGTAAGGTCCCAAAATGGCATCCTAATCGCTGTTAAGTGATTTTTTAACGTTACCACAGATAAACGTTTCTGCTCGAACAGATAATTTAAATAATTAAAAACCAAAGCCACCGAGGGCACAGTTTGTTCTGTCCTAAGGATCCAAGAAGTAAAGGCTTGCCAATGTGATTGATACTGTCGTTTTGTAGACTGGGTATATTGATTCATGAATTTATTGATCAAGTCTCTACCAAACGGTGCTAGCCACTTGGCCTCCTGAATGTCCATAATGCAAAAGTCAGCGAGGTCGCTAGGTTGCCAATCGTGTCTAAGTGGAAAAACCCGACCGGGAGCGACACCGGGTGCGGGCACCACGTTTTCAATTGCTGGTACCACAACTGCGCCGGCCACAGGGGCGCGATTAGCGAGACTACGCCCCGATAATCTCGTAGTTTGTTTACTACTTGGCACATTAGAGACGCGTCTGGTGGCGGAAACAGATAAATGGAACTCCACCTGTTCCAGTCTGTCACCCCACTGGCCCACCTGCCGGCGTTATCGTCCGGCGGGTGAGGTACATTGGGAGTTTGTGAGTCTCCTCTGACGCAAACAGATCCACTTGTGGATGGTAAGGCTCCGCAATCATTTGGTTGAAAATGGTTTGCTTGAGCGCCCATTCTACTGTTGTGCTCTGTCTCCGAGACAGAGCGTCTGCCCAGACGTTTGCTACGCCTGGGAGATAAGATGCGTGAAGATGAATGTCCAGCCTGTTGGCTAGAATAAAAATCTCTTCTGACACGTTTAGCAACTTCCGAGATCTCGTTGACCCTTGTTTCTGAATACAGTGAACCGCATTCAGATTGTCCATTCTGAAGGCCACCGACTTGCCCCGTAAAGCAGAGCCGTGAGCCTGAAGGAAATATAAAGGGACTAGTAATTCTTTGACATTGATCTGGGAGATTTCTAAATGGGACCAAAGCCCTTGACCCTGGTGCCTTTGGTTTGACTGAAAACCCCAACCTATCGTGCCTGACGCATCCGTGTCTACCCATACCGTCGGCGGAGGAGAGGTCCATGACATTACTGAGTGCAACATTTCCCTCTTCGCCCAGACCGCTAGTAATTTGTGGATTAATTTTGGTATGGGCCATAATTTTTCCGCCCGCAATAGCGGAAAATATTTGTTGCCCTCCAATATTAAACGCTTTACTTTCAACCGGCCCAACATTACAGTTAGTTGAACCCCGTTGAGAGAGCCGACCAGAGACTCCCAGATTCTCCGTGTCGTAGTCAGACTGTGAAGGAACAGGAACAGTTTCCTGCGAAATCTGTTTCGATTGTCCACACTCTGACTCAGAGTGAGAGCAGCTGTGTCCCAAACCAGCCCTATCCACTGAACTACTCGTGAGGGAACAAGGTTTGACTTTACCAGATTTACCTTGAACCCTAGAGTTTTGACATGATTTAATGTTATGTTGACATGATTTATGCATACTTGCTCCGTCTCTGCCACCACTAGCCAGTCGTCTAGGTACCACAAAATCCTGATCCATTGTTTTAACAATGGCATCAGGGCTTGCCGGACTAATTTCGTGAATAAGCGAGGTGCCAGGTTCAATCCAAATGGCGTGCTCTGAAAAACATAATTTTGATGCCTGATCCGTAAGGCCAGAAATTGTTGAAATCTTTTGTTTACCGAGACGTGCCAATACGCGTCTGTCAGGTCAAAAGAACACATCCATCCTCCCGGCGGAAGTGTTAGCCTGATTTGATGCACTGTCAACATCCTGAATGACACGTTGTGAATGTGAAGGTTCAGATAAGACAGGTCTACGACGGGTCTCATCTGAACACTGTCCCTTTTGGGTACCAGAAATAGCTTGGATGTGAAGACTGGGTAATTTTGAGGGACCGGGATGATGACATTCTTGGCGATCATTTCCTTGATCTGTGACTCCACCTCTAATGAAACTAGATTCACCGTTGTCGGCTGACGTAAACGAGGTCGCCGGAGCCACTGCCAGGTGATGCCTTTGCATGCCACCATCCTTGCCCACGTATTTAACGGCCATGCTTGGTGACACGTTCGGAACGACCCAGTTAGCAGACAAGGGTTCGCCGGCTGTACTACCCTCGTATCCACCCGCCTTGAGACCGGCCCCGGGAGTGAGAGAGACTTTAGTTTTTTGATGGTGGTGGAGGTGGTGGTGGACGCTTAGCCGGCTGGCCGGCGTTGGCAGAAGACCCTGACCACCCTGACCTGGTTTGTTATAGCCTCGTCCTTTCTGACCTGTAAACTTACCCTGTCTATACCTGTACTGACCTTGGGGGGAAGAGGACTTAGGTAGGTGAAAGGGCTTAGATCCCCCTGGCTGCGCTTTTGCGACTGGTTTGGGTTTGGGAAAGTTAAAGGCAGGTTTTTTAGAAGGGGTGGGACTATGTTTAAAGGCCTGAGCCATATTAAAAACAGTTCTCCACACATCTGGGGACATTAAAGAGGGAGTGAGCACTGGTGACATGACCACCTGATTCGCAATTCGATCAGGAAGTTTCCTTACCAGGGACATCCTGAGATCTTGTCTCGCCCGTACCGCCTCAAGCAAGGCTGTGCGGATATCACCCAACGACTGAATCGACGTCTGAAAGAGCAATCGCCGAGATAGTTCAACCGATCTTCTGGCATCCGCGTCTGCGATTGCCTGAGTAGCTCGTAGCATCGATTTCGCCACCTGGTGCGTCACAATGTATTGGGAGAAAAGTCTATACGCTTTCCTCCGTAACCTAAATTCCCGGTCTAGGTGAGTTGGGGAAGGTGTAGT
Organism: Paralithodes platypus; assembly: GCA_032716605.1. NCBI lineage: Eukaryota > Metazoa > Arthropoda > Malacostraca > Decapoda > Lithodidae > Paralithodes > Paralithodes platypus. The sequence goes on from CM064509.1 coordinate 5,840,021, forward strand.
GAAAGGGTCCTTGAGTTCACATAGATTGATTTTGGGGGCAGCTAAGAAAGCAAACAAAGCAGATTGGACTCCACCAGCAGCACACACTGGCATAGAGAACCAAGAATGACTGTCCTGAGGAATTTGGTGGGCAGATTTTGAGGTGAAGGTGGTAGCAAAGTTCTGAGCCTCCGTCTCCCATTCCACCCAAGGTCCCGGGCCCAACTGCCCCACCTTCAATGCTGGATTAGCGGCTGTGTCTGTGACAGTTTGCAAATCTAATTCTGGAGTGAGAGCTGACAGTGTTTTTATATCATTAAAACCATCATTCTTGGACCAGTCAGAAAACAGTTTTGAAGCTGAGGCAGAGGGCAGGGCAGGTGTAGCAGTATGTACAAAATAGTCCTGGTGATAATAGTTAGGAATGGCCTTAACATTAATATCTAGTACATTACCCAATTTATCCAAGGCTCGTAACTTTTTAGATTTATTGCCTTGGATTACCCACTCTCGTGGCACTGGAAGTTCCCCTGACAAGGTGGGCTGTGCGACCTCTGGTTTAGTGGGGATCAATTGTACCCAAGACTCGTCTGGACCGTATAATAGGGGCATCGCTACCTTTCTTAACGGTGCTTTATCTAAAGGGGGCGGATTCACATCCGTTACAACCCTTACACTAGAAGTAGTCAGTGCCGCCGAAGCAGGCCTAGCGACCACAGATGGTGATATAGAGGGAGGGTGAGGAATCTTAGTTAAGGCAATGGAAGCAATCAGAGGCCAAACATTGGAACTTGTCATGGAAGCTCCCAGGTCTACTGTAGGAGTCTCCGGCTGTTGGCCATTTTTTGTTGTTAGAGCATTAACCAATAACCCATCTATTTCTTCTGCCGTGACAAATTTAGTTGATGACGAACTCAGAGGTGAATCATTCCGATCCTGTGCGTCGTCTAAAACTGAACCCGACTCCTGCACCTCCATGTCCGAGATTACAGACACCTCGTCTTTGTCATCTGGCTCCCCGTGAGAGGATTCCGCCGAAGCTGGAATCCCGTCGTGTTGCCAAGTCAAGTCTGGAATGGATGATGGGATCGCCGCGTCCCGGTGGACATCAGCCACTGATTGTGTATCTTGAGCCAGACGTGGGCTTTCAGTTCCTGGTCGAGAATACCGCCATACCCCCAGGCCTTGGCCTGCACTCCCTTGGGAGTCCGATACTCCCTCAACCATGGAGCCCCAACTTGACTCTGCTAGAGGACGATCACTGTCCACCGAACTCTCCAATTCTAAGGTTAGAATACTAATTGGTAAACTGTCTTTTGTTGCTGACACCACACTAGCCCCATGAGAGTGAATACTAGATCTGTCGGGAGTAGAGGCATGAAGAGAGGCACTAGACTCCGGTGAACGCCGGGAGGCCTTTCGTTCATGCGAATCTTTCCTGGAAGACTTGTGGCTACGGTGCGACCTAGAACTGCCTTTGGACTTTGTAGATTTCTCACTATAGCTACTTGTGGACCCCTCTGTCTTGCTCTTCTTACTCGCCGGCGAAGAAGAGAGACTAGGCGGCTGCTGTCTAAGAGGTGACCTGGACCTGGATCGCGCCTGTGACGAGGAGGCTGCCACCGGGGGCGTAGGTTCTCGCGGTCTCTTAGATGTGCCTGGGGCTGGAGAAAGTGTAATACCCTGTCCAGTCTCTGCTGACTTTCGTACAGTTACTCTAGAGGGACGTTTAATAGGGGGGGTGCTCAATTAGTAACTTATCCCAAAGAGTTACGTTATCGCATTGAAGTGACTTATGAGCCACTGTGGTAGTATAAGTGGTCATCTGCTGCCTAACCTCCCGTAAAGCGACCGCTGCGGTCTTATCATTGTCTTGCAAAACTTTATGGCTTAATTGAGAGCAAAAGGTACAGTTCCGCATCAGCCACAGACCCCTTGAGCGGTCGAGACATTTAACACATTTAATGCAAAGGGTGTGTGCAAAGATAGGGATACCTGAACAGGAGGGCGTAATGCACAAAGCAAAAACAGGGGCAAAGGTAGCCATGACAGAGACTGGTGGGAACTTACTCCAGGTTCTCTATAGACCCGCCGGGACCCAGCTCTGGAAAAAAAAAAAAATTTCCAGGAATTAATGCTCATAAGGTTAACCCAACATGTTCGCACACAAGTGTTAAATAACCCGCCGGGTAACGAGACGCAATACTCAACGACTACAGCTCGCTACGCGGTGGGGTTCCTTAGTAAAGATTTCAGAATATCTTAACCTGTCCAAAAGATTTATGAATACCCTCTGACATGATATAAAGACCAGCATGGCGTTTATAACTGATTTAGTCTTCCCGGTGGTGTTTGTTTCAAGATATTATTGGAAAAAAAAAACTAAAAAGACGACGGCCCCCGTATTATCTCGCAGATCAAAAACTGGGAAGCCTGACAAAATACGAGATCTGACTTCTCCCGAAGTGTTTTTTTAGATCGCCGTATGTTGAAGGCGGCGATACAAAACGTATCCCTCAATTGTCTGGTCAACTATACTGAATTGCAAATTCGTTATTCCCACCCTTCCAGGGAGCACCCGCCGGGTGTGAATTTAAGTTAAAAAAGTTAACCCCAATTGTGCCCTAAATCGCCGTATGTTGAAGGCGGCGATACAAAATGCATCCCTCAATTGTCTGGTCAACTAAACTGAATTTTGCAAATTCGTTAATCCCACCCTTCCAAGGTGCACCCGCCAGGTGTGAATTTAAGTTTATAACGTTAACCCCAATTGTTCCTATCCCCACTTCTTTGTAGAAGATCGCCGGGGAGGAAAACCAAACAACAACAGCCTAGCTTTTTACTGGCTTTGCAAAACCGGGAAAAAACTACACACAACACGTGTCCGCATGAACACTATTAGATGGGTACAGCCATCCCGCCAGGATTCATAGGGAGCCTGACACAGGCCCCACCACAGAGACGCAGTCCTGGAGAGCCTCAAACACTCACTCGCCGGGGAACACAAGCCTGTTTTTAAAACCACGCGTGGCTAAAACTCGGCAACCAGCCGGGTTTTTCACGGTGTAACCGAGAAAAACCCGCCGGAAAAGGCAACCCACCCCGTCCAGATACCATCTGAACGCATCACAAGACCGTGGAGTTAGCCAAAGCACAACTAACCCCGGGCCCACACAATAGTCCATGGAATTAGCCAATACACAACTAACCCAGGACACATAAATAGTCCGTGGAATTAGCCAATACACAACTAAACCAGGACACACATGACACAGTAGTACATATTTATAACATAAATCAATAACACTTGTACATGTGGCAAAGCTACGAGAGGCTGGCTAGGCCTAGGCAGACGGACATAAAAGTAAACATGTCGTAATATAAACAAAAAGCACTGAATTATATCACAACAGGAACCACCGTCAACACACCACTGTAGCAAACACTTCCGGCAAAGGGAAGAACTGACTCGGGACCCAGAAAAAACTTCACTAAGCGAAGAAAAATACGCTGGGAACGTCAGTAAAAACAAGCTACCTCATCAGAAAGATAAAAGGAAGCAATAATAACGCGTAATGAAAGCCGCCTGCATCACCAAGCTAGCTAACTGTGAAAAAGTTCACATGTCCACAACAGGACCACGAGGGTACACCCGAAATAGATGCCCCAAAAACACGACCCAAAATACACTGCACTGCGGGCAACCCGCCCAGGACACTCCTGCTACGCATATCCTAACCTTACTCGATACATCCCGGAGTAAACAAATGAGAAAAAACTCACTAGGGACGCAACAAATGCGGAACCAGCTGAGCGTGGGGAGGCACGTCCGGGTCGGTTGAGCGCAGAGCAGAGAAGGAAGAATGACGCCTGAGTCAGCGTCTGGTCAAAGATCCACACAAGTACATCCACGATATTATGGAAAGCTTATTGAATAGTTATTCTTATTTTCTTTTTGTTTTTATTTTTTACGAAGTTTTTTCGTAGTGAGAACCCAATTTCATAATGACTGAACCATGAGTGAGGTTGCGTGCGCTCATGATGAAGGCTCCTCAAATTTTTAATGCTCTGCGCGGTAGATTCAAACTACGGCGGATGAGTGTTTGAAGAGGGTGCCTTATGTAATAGGCATAATCGTCAATGATGGAGGGGCCACTAATAAAGACACCCCTGTTTCAAACCAACATTCAGGTCAAAGAACTCGCTCTGCTCACTCTCCACACATACTGCCGCCTTTGCACCCTCATACATGCTCTTCACTGCTTTCAGCAACTTGCCCTCTACTCCGTATATTCTAAGTACTTTCCACAAACCTTCTCTATCCACTCTGTCATAGGCCTTCTCTAAGTCCATAAAGGCAACATACACCTTTTGTTTCTTCTCCAGATACTTCTCCACAACACAATTCAGGGTAAAAATCTGATCTACACATCCTCTTCCCTTCCTAAAACCTCTCTGCTCCTCGCCTATCCATTTCTCCATTCTCACTCTCACTCTCTCAATCACTACCCTACTGTATACCTTCCCTACTACGCTTAGAAGACATATTCCTCGGTGGTTACCACACACTCCTCTTTCCCCTTTGCCCTTATATAGGGGAACTATTATGCCAGTCTTCCAGTCATCGGGTGCACTCCCCTTCTCCCATGCTAGTTTGCACATTTTCCATACCCATTCTATCACTATCTCACCACCATACCTCAACATTTCCCCACACACTCCATCTGTTCCTGGTGCTTTCCCCAACTTCACTCTTTTCATGGCTTCCCACACTTCTGACCTCCTGATCCCCACCTCCTCCTCCACTACTTCTCTTCTTCTCCCTCCCATACCATATCCAGCTATGTTTGCTGGCTCTTCATTCCTTACATTTAGCAACTCACTGAAGTACTCCCTCCATCTTTCGACTCTCTCTTGCTTCTCGGCTAGCATTCTCCCATTCTTATCTTTCACACCCTTACTGTTTCCCTTGCTACCTTCCCTAACTTTCTTGACTTCTTTCCAGAACAGTTTCTTACTCTCCCTCCATTTTACACTCAGATTCCTTCCAAATTCCTCATCTACTCTTCTCTTACTTTCCTTCACTACTCTCTTCACCACCCTCTTACTCTCCACGTACCTCGCTCGTTTCTGTCTCTCGGAATCTTCATTCCCTCTACTACCCAACCACTCTCTATATGCTTTCTTCTTTTCTTCCACAGCTATTCTTACCTCTTCTGTCCACCATGCTGTACCTTTCACTCCCCTCCCTCTTCTCCTCACTCCACACACCTCCTCACATGCTGCACAGATCTCATCCTTAAACACCTTGCTCATCTCCTCCACTTCCTCCATAACTTCCAGGTCGAACCCACCTAGTCGTCTTTCCACTGCTCTCCTGTACTCCTCCCTGACTTCCTCCTCCTGCAACCTCTCCACCCTCCTCACCATTCCACCCTCCTCTCGCCTCCCTCCAGCTCTCCTCACCCACTTCTTTTGTATCCTAACCTTAGCTACCACTACATAATGATCAGACAGACCCCCTCCAATACCCCTATACACCCTAGCATCCATCACAGATTTCTTCATTCGTTCATCCACACATACATAATCAATCAATGACTTTCGTTCCACTACTGTCTTATCCTTCATCGTCAACATCCGTTTCCACGTGTACCTGTGGATCATTCTGTGTCGGAAGAAAGTGTTGGCTATCCACAGCCTCCTCCCCACACATACGTCCACAAGTGCACTACCATTCCCATTCACCTCTGATGGTACCCCCCACCCTCCCACCACTCCCTCAACTTTCCTATCACCCACCTTACCATTCATATCCTCAATCAGAAATATTCTTTCGTTCTTGTCAAACTTCTCCAGGCACGCCTCCACATTCATCCAGAACTCCTCTTTCTGTCTTTCAAGTATATCCTCTGTCGGGGCATACACGCATACAATCACCCACATTTGTATTCCTACTTTCATTCTCACCCACACAATCCTTGAACCCACAGACCCATACTCTCTTACACATTCCTTCCATTTGCTACTTACAAACAAACATGCACCTTCTCTCTCGCTGTTCCTTCACTCACTCCAGCACACACACCTTCCACACTCCCACTCTCTCACATCTGAACCTTTCCATTTGGTCTCTGTCATTCCACATACATCCAGCCTGGCATTCACTAACAATTCCAGAACCTCTCTCTCTTTTGTGCCATCATTCATGCCACTAACATTCCACGTAGCCATTATCAGAATGTCCGAAGGCATGTCCTTAGTCGGTCGTGGTTCGTCAACGTTGGTTTCGTCCGCATCCGAGGCTGTTCGTTCGTTTTTCTTTGCTTAGATATTTTTTCCGGGTGGGGGTCGCAAGCCCACCGACCCAACCTCTTTAGTCGCCTCTTACGACACGCAGAAGGCACGTGGGGCATATTCTATTCCCTAACCCCCAGGGGGGAAAACTATTGAACACACTTAAAAGTGTATGTTATTTGGTCTCTATATAATCTGTGAATCATTTCCGATATGATGGAATTAAAGATTTTTTTTTCCACCAACTCATAATCAGCAAAAACGACACAAATGTCAATTAAAAACATGTTACAATATTTCCCCATCATTTTGTGTATACCGTGGGGCAAAAAAAACCACAAAAAATCTATCAAACGTAAATCTTCGGTCCCTGAAGCTTGGCGCCTCGCACAGCAAGACTACTACAGCTAGACTACTCGGCCCACGGGACAGCTCGGCTCGGACAGCTCGGCCCACGGCGAGACAGCTCGGGCCAGTAAAACCGAGATTATAGGTTTGACTCCTGTAAGGAGATAAAGAAAACCTAATATTTAGTAGTGGCCCCGTAATCATTGACGAACATGCCTATTACATAAGGCATCCTCTTCAAACACTAATCCGCCGTAGGTTTGAATCTACCGCGCAGAGCATTTAAAAACTGAGGAGCCTTCATCATGAGCGCACGCGACCTCACTCATGGCTTCAGTCATTATGAATTGGGTTCTCACTACGAAAAAACTTCGTAAAAAATAAAAACAAAAAGAAAATAAGAATAACTATCCAATAAGCTTTCCATCATATCGTGGATGTACTTGTGTGGATTTCTGACCAGACGCTGATTCAGGCGTCATTCTTCCTTCACTGACATATCAAGTAAACCAAAATCCTTAATACATCAACGAATGGGAAGGGGACGGTCGGGAGGGCCCCAGTCGTCAATGATTACGGGGCCACTACTAAATATTAGGTTTTCTTTATCTCCTTACAGGAGTCAAACCTATAATTTATTAGTGGCCCCTCCATCATTGACGAACATGCCTGATTTCTAAGACTGGAGGGGGACATTCGTAATCATATCATAACTCTAGAAAAGCAGATAATAAAAACAACCACATAGTATTCTTACTTTGAAAATATATTTAAATAACGGCGTAGCCGAACAAATACAAGAAAAAGGGGGTTCAGGCAGGTGCGTGCTTCAAAGAAGCCTGCCTGACAAAAAATAGGTAACCCTGAAGATTTTGAACACAGATCTGTAGTTACAAAGGCACCCCACTCAACGAGTGGTGACAAAAAATAACAAGTTATAAGTTTACATGTGCACATAATAAACCCCAACATAAACTTGGAGATAAATTGCAAACGAACTCCAATAATCTAAAACTAAATTGCTTTCGCAGCTAAACTACTCTAACAACACCGTTGTTAACATTTTACCTTTTACATTTTACATTTTTACATTACACATTTTAACCTTAAATTGTATCACAGCTCTCATACTCCGGCGGGGTCTAGGGTGTCCTGTGTCAACTGACTGCACCCCCCCCCCCCCCTTTCCCATGAAAGTAAACAAAAGTGACTGCAGGGCCGCCTAGACCCTCTGCCTTAAAGCTATACATGGTAAGGAAGGTTTGTCTAGAGCAACTGACAAGTATCTAGACAGAAACGTATGATTAGACGCCCACAACTGCGTGGACGCTATGTCTTCAACTGAAAAAAATTTCAGGAAACGTAAAGAGGCTGCCCATTTGCGTAAATTGTGGGCCTGACCCACAACGCCGGGATTACTTTCTTTAATGACTTCTACCAGAAGAGAGGCTAATCGCCGTTTAAGTAAGCGTTTACCCGTACTTGCTACCCATAAAGCACCTTGGGGGTTGTGAGGAGCTACTCTCAAATATTTGGTTAGAGCTTGTACTGGACATAAATTATGATGCACCTTTCCCCTTTTTAACGCCGGCACCGTGAACTCAGAAAACACGTGTGCACTATGCTCATTCTTGGCTACAAAACCTGGGGAGGGTGCAATGGAAATACATTCATTAAGTCTACCAAACCTAAGACAATTAGGTGTGTTGCTCATCGCCGCCAGCTCAGACACTCTGTTTCCGGTGGCTAAAGCCAAAAGGAAAACCGCCTTTTTTAAGAGTAATGCAAAGTCTGCAGTATTTTGGTACAGACGAGAGTGAAGCAAAGACAAAGCTTTGTCCAGAGACCAAGTAGGCATGAGCTGACGGGGAGGTGGGCGGAGTTTAAAACATGCTCTCATAAAACCTGTTTCCTCCGCTACCGGTATGGAGAGACCTGTAAGGTCTAAAAAGGGCACTCTAATCGCAGTTAAGTGATTTTTTAATGTTACCACAGATAAACGCTTCTGCTCAAACAGATAATTTAAATAATTAAAAACTAATGCCACTGAGGGTATAGTTTGTTCTGTCCTAACGATCCAAGAAGTAAAGGCTTGCCAATGTGATTGATACTGTCGTTTTGTAGACTGAGTATATTGATTAAGTAATTTATTTGTCACATCTCTACCGTATGGTGCTAGCCACTTGGCCTCCTGAATGTCCATAATGCAAAAGTCAGCGAGGTCGCGAGGTTGCCAATCGCGTCTAAGTGGAAATACCCGACCGGGAGCGATACCGGGTCCGGGCACCACATTTTCAATTGCTGGTACCACAACTGCGCCGGCCACAGTGGCGCGATTAGCGAGACTAAGCCTCGATAATCTCGTAGTTTGTTCACTACGTGGCACATTAGTGACGCATCTGGCGGCGGAAACAGATAGATGGAGCTCCATCTGTTCCAGTCTGTCACTAGGGCGTCTGGCCCCCCTGCCGGCGTTTTCACCCGGCGGGTGAGGTATAGATGGAGTTTGTGAGTCTCCTCGGACGCAAAAAGATCCACTTGTGGATGGGAGAGCTCTGCAATCATTAGGTTGAAAATGGGTTGCTTGAGCTCCCATTCTACTGTCGTGCTTTGTCGCCGGGATAGAGCGTCTGCCCAGACGTTCGCTACGCCGGGGAGATAAGAAGCGTGCAGATAAATATCTAGACTGTTGGCTAGAGCAAAAATCTCTTCTGACACGTTTAGCAACTTCCTTGACCTCGTTGACCCTTGTTTCTGAATACAGTGGACTGCATTCAGATTGTCCATTCTGAAGGCCACCGACTTGTCCCGTAACGCCGGGCCGTGAGCCTGAAGGAAATATAAGGGGACTAGTAATTCTTTGACATTGATGTGCGAGATTTCTAAGTGGGACCAAAGCCCCTGACCCTGGTGCCCCTGATTTGACTGAAATCCCCAACCTATTGTGCCTGACGCATCCGTGTCTACCCATACCGTTGGTGGAGGAGAGGTCCATGACATTATTGAGTGCAATGTTTCCCTCTTCGCCCAGACCGCTAGCAAGGTGTGGATTAATTTCGGGATGGGCCATAATTTTTCCGCCGGTAAGAGCGGGAAATATTTGTTGCCTTCCAATATTAATCGTTTTACTTTCAACCGGCCCAACTTGACAGTTAGTTGAATCCAGTTGAGAGAGCCGACCAGAGACTCCCAGACCCTTCGTGTCGTAGTCAGACTGTGAAGAAACCTGAACAGTTTCCTGCGAAACCTGTTGCGATTGTCCACACTCTGACTCAGAGTGAGAGCGGCAGTGTCCCAGACCAGCCCTATCCACTGAATTACTCGTGAGGGAACAAGGTTTGACTTTACCAGATTTACCTTGAAGCCTAGAGTTTTGACATGATTAAAAATGATATTGACATGTTTTATGCATAATTGTTGTGTCTCTGCCACCACCAGCCAGTCGTCCAGATACCACAACACTCTGATCCCTTGTTTTAACAATGGCATCAGGGCTTGTCGGACTAGTTTTGTGAATAATCGAGGTGCTAGGTTCAAACCGAACGGCATCCTCTGAAAAACAAAATTTTGGTGCCTGATCCGTAAGGCCAAAAACCTTTGAAATCTTTTGTTGACCGATACGTGCCAATAGGCGTCTGTCAGGTCTAGTGAACACATCCAACCTCCCGGCGGAAGTGTTAGCCTGATTTGGTGTACTGTTAACATTCTGAAAGATTCGTTGTGAATGTGAAGATTCAGATAAGACAGGTCTACGACCGGCCTCATCTGAACACTGTCCCTTTTGGGAACCAAAAATAGTTTGGACGTGAATACAGGGTAATTTGGGGGGACCGGGATGATGACATTCTTGGCAATCATTTCCTGGGCTAGTGACTCCACCTCTAAAGAAACAAAATTCGCCGTTGTCGGCTGACTTAATCGAGGTCGCCGGAGCCACTGCCAAGTGATGCCTTTGCGTGCCACCATCCGTGCCCAAGTGTTTAACGGCCATGCTTGGTGACACATTCGGAACGACCCAGTTAGCAGACAAGGGTTCGCCGGCTGTACTACCCTCGGTTCCTCCGGCCTTAAGGTAGGCGCCGGGAGTGAGAGAGACTTTAGTTTTTTTATGGTGGGGTTGGTGCTGGCCGCTTCGCCGGCTGGCTGGTGTTGGTCGAAGACTGGCCCTGACCTGGTTTATTTTGGCCGCGTCCTCTCTGACCTGAAAACCTATTCTGTCTATGCCTGTACTGACCCTGGGGGGAGTGGGAGGACTTAGGCGGAAGAAAAGGTTTAGATCCCCCTGGCTGAGCTTTAGTAGTAGGCCTGGGTTTGGGGAAGTTAAATGCAGGTTTCTTAGAAGGGGTGGGACTGTGCTTAACGGCCTGTGCCATATTGAACACCGTTCGCCATACTTCAGGGGACATTAAAGAAGGGGTAAGTACTGGTGACATCACCACCTGGTTAGCAATGCGCTCAGGTAGCTTGCGAACTAACGACATCCTAAGATCTTGTCGTGCTCGCACCGCCTCAAGCAAGGCGGTGCGTATGTCACCTAAGGATTGGATTGACGACTGAAGAATCAGTCGCCGGGATAACTCAACCGATCTTCGAGCATCCGCGTCTGCGATTGCCTGAGTAGATCGTAGTAAAGACTTAGCCACCTGCTGAGATACTATGTACTGTGAAAACAGGCGAAAAGCTTTTCCTCGTAGCCTAAATTCTCTGTCTAGGTGAGTAGGGGTAGGGGTAGTGAACGGGTCCTTCAGTTCACAAAGATTAATCTTAGGGGCAGCTAGGAATGCAAACAAAGCCGCCGGGACTCCGCCGGCAGAACCCACCGGCATGGAAAACCATGAATGTGTGTCCTGAGGGATCTGGTGGGAAGATTTAGAAGTGAAAGTGGTTGCAAAGTTTTGAGCCTCTACCTCCCAATCCACCCAAGGTCCTGGACCCAACTGTCCCACCTTCAAAACTGGATTAGCTGCGTCGTCTGTGATGGTCCGTAAATCTAGTTCAGGAGTAAGAGCTGACAGAGCCTTAATATCATTAAACCCATCCAGCTTAGACCAGTCTGAAAATAGTTTTAAAGCTGAGGCAGGGGGTAAAGCAGGCTTAGAAGCATACACAAAATAATCCTGGTGATAATAACTAGGTATAGCCTTAATGTTTACGTCCAGAACATTACCTAAGGCATCCATGGCCCTTAATTTTTTTGACTTGTTGCCCTGGATAAACCACTCACGCGGTACCGGGAGTTCCCCTGACAAGGTAGGTTGGGCAAGCTCTGGCTTAGAGGGGTTCAAAAGAACCCATGACTCGTCTGGCCCATAAAGCAGGGGCATAGCTACCTTTCTAAGAGGTGCTTTGTCTAGAGGGGGTGGATTAACATCCGTTATGACCCTGACATTTGAAGTTGTCAATGCCGCCGTGGCAGGCTTAGTGCTCCTTGCAGGTGACAGAGTAGGAGGGTTAGGAATCTTAGATAAATCAATTGACGTCATCAGAGGCCGTACCGTAGAGCTTGTCGAGGGAGCCCCCAAGTCCATTGTGGGGTTTTCTTGTTGCTGACCAAAAAATTTAGATAAAGCATGAGTAAGCAACCCATCAATCTCTTGTGCTGTAACAAACTGGTTAGATGAAGAACTTATAGGAGAATCATTATTATCTCTTGCGGCGTCCAAGCCTGAGCCTGACCCTTGTCCTTCCATATCCGAAATTATTGAAACTTCGTCTTTTTCCTCCCGATCCTCCTGAGAAGACCCCGCCGAGGCAGGGGTACCTTGTTTCCAAGATAAGTCTGGGATAGAGGATGGGGTCGCCGCGTCCCTGTGGACGTCGGCTACTGTGTGACTCATATGAGTCGGACGTGGGTGGTCAGACCGTGGTTGGGCAAACCGCCAAACACCAAGGCCCTGGCCTACGCTCTCTTGAGAGTCTGAAACATTCTCAATTATTGACCCTCCTGAACTTTCCATTTCCAGGGTTAAAATATTAATTGGCAACTCCTCTTTAGGGACAGGCGCTGCACTGGACTCAGAGGCCCTAACACAAACTCTGTCAGGTGTAGAGGTACGATGAGATGCACTATACTTAGGGGAATGTCGAGAGGACTTCCGATGTGAATCCTTTTTTGAGGATTTATGGCTGCGGTGTGACCGCGAACTAGTCTTAGATCTGGAAGAATCTCCGCCGTGACCACTGGTGGAATCTTCCGTCTTACTCTTCTTACTCTCCGGCGAAGAGGCCCGACTAGAAGACTGTTGTCTGAGAGGTGACCTTGACCTAGATCTCGCCCGCGACGAGGAGGCGGATGCCGGGGGTGTAGGCTCTCTCGGGCGTTTAGTTGTAGTCGCAGACGATACAGGACCCTGACTAGTCTCCGTCGGCTTAACACTCGTGACTCTAGAGGAACGTTTAGGGGGAGGGTGTTCTGACAGCAATCTATCCCAAAGTGGGACGTTGTCACATTGAAGTGACTTATGCGCGACAATGGTAGTGTAGGCCGACATTTGTTGTCGAACCTCTCTCAACGCTACCGCCGCGGTCTTATCATTATCACAAAGGACTTTAACGGCTAATTGAGAGCAAAAGGAACAATTATGCATCACCCAGAGACCCCTTGAACGGTCTAGACATTTAACACACCTTATGCAAAGGGTGTGTGCAAAAATAGGGATACCAGCACAAGTAGGGGTAATGCACAGGGCAAAAACTGGGGCCACGGTAGCCATGACAGAGACTGGTGGGTGAAAACTACCGCCGGGTCTGTATTGGTCCACCGGAGCTCAGCTCTGGAAAAAACAAGAAAATTTCCAGGAATTAATGCTCATAAGGGTAATCCAACATGATCGCACACCAGTGTTAATTACCCGCCGGGTAACGAGATGCAAAGACACAACTAACACATCTCGCTACGCGGCGGGGTGTAAAGTCTAAACAAATCTTTTGCTAAAGAAAGTGAAGAATACCCTCTGATATAATGGTCCAGCATGGCACTTATAGTCTCTCGGAGGAGGTGACTGTCTCAAGATTCAATTTTGTAACAAAGCAACCCCCCAAAAAGACGCCGGCCCTTGAATTATTATAGTAGAATAGCCCAGGGCAGGATGATACGAGATCTAATGTTTAACGAATTGTCCCAAAAGATCGCCGTAAGATCGAAGGCGGCGATACCTGATAGTATCACTAAATTAAATAGGTTAAAATGAATTTTGTAAAATTCCTTAATTCCTCCACCTAGGAGCACCCGCCGGGTGTGAGAATCGATATTTAACCTAATTGAACCTTCAATCGCCGTAAATAGTAAAGGCAGCGATACACAGAGTATCACTATAATGGATCGGTTAACTAACTGGAAGACCTAAGTCGTTCATCTCACCCTACCCCGGTGCACCCGCCGGGTGAGAAGTTTTAAAAGTTAACCCCATAAGTTCCTGTCCCCGCTTCTTTGTAAAAGATCGTCGGGGAGGAAAGCCTAAACAACAGCTAGGTTTTTTCATGTGGTTGTCGTAAAACCAGGTAGAAAAAACTCCTAAAACGTATGTCCACAAGGACGCCGTTTTATATGGATGGGTACAGCCATCCCGCCGGGAATCAAAGGAGGCCTGAAACCAGGCACCCACAGAGACGCAGTCCTGGAGAGCCACAGACACCCCACCCGCCGGGGATACAAGCCAGTGTTAACAACCACGTGTGGCCCAACACTGCTCTCGGCCAGGATTTTTTCACGGTGAAACCGAGAAAAAACCCGCCGGAAGGAAACCCACCCTGAACAGATACCATCTGAACAACACACGACACGAGGAAAGCCACGCACGGCTAACCCAAGGTCACACCATAATCCGTGGAATTAGCCAATACACAACTAACCCAGGAAACAAATATAGTCCGAGGAATTAGCCAATACACAACTAAAACCCGGATACACATGACACAGTAGGGCATATTTATAAATAATAAATAATAACACTAGTACATGTGGCAAAGCTACGAGCGGCTGGCTAGGCCTAGGCAGACGGCATAATAACAGTTGAAATATACACACACACTGGAAATATCACAACAGGAACCACCGCCAACACACTACCGTAGCAATAACTTCCAACCCAGGGAAGACTGACTCGGGACCCAGAAAAAACTTCACTAAGTGAAGAAAAATACGCTGGGAACGTCAGAAAACACAGCTTACCTCATCAGAAAGATAAAAGGCAGCAATAATTAACGCGTAGTGAAAGCCGCCTGCATCACAAACTAACTCAACTGTGAAAAAGTTCACATGTCCACAACGTGACCACGAGGGTACATCCGAAATAGATGCCCCATACACTCGACCCAAAATACACTGCACTGCGGGCAACCAGCCCAGGACACTCCTGCTACGCCTATCCTAACCTTACTCGATACATCCTGGAGTAAACAAATGAGAAAAAACTCACTAGGGACGCAACGAATGCGGAACCAGCGGAGCGTGGGGAGGCACGTCCGGGCGGGCTGAGCGCAGAGCAGAGAAGGAAGAATGACGCCTGAATCAGCGTCTGGTCAGAAATCCACACAAGTACATCCACGATATGATGGAAAGCTTATTGGATAGTTATTCTTATTTTCTTTTTGTTTTTATTTTTTACAAAGTTTTTTCGTAGTGAGAACCCAATTCATAATGACTGAAGCCATGAGTGAGGTCGCGTGCGCTCATGATGAAGGCTCCTCAGTTTTTAAATGCTCTGCGCGGTAGATTCAAAACTACGGCGGATTATTGTTTGAAGAGGATGCCTTATGTAATAGGCATGTTCGTCAACGATGGAGGGGCCACTAATAAATAGCTCGACCCAGTGTTAATTGCGAAACAACTCGGCCTTTCACAACCCTTATTTGCTTCGACAACATAAAAACGATATAGATGGCTATATTGATCATTTTGGAATCACTATGTCCCTATCTATATACTGTATATAGCCTATCTATCTTTTCGTTTCATCAAACAAGTGACAATTCATTAACTTTTATTTCTCGTATTGATCATTTTGGAATCACTATGTCCCTACCTAACCTAACCTAACCTAACCTAACCATAGCATAACATGGGGCCGAGCTGTCTCAAATACTGGGCCGAGCTGTCTCGCCATCGTGGCCGAGTTGTCCAAAAGTGGGCCGAGCTGTCCGAGCCGAGCTGTCCATGGGCCGAGTCGTCCAGTCACCCAAGAGGGGTTGAAATATTTTGACTATCTTATGTATTGTTTATCTATGTGCTGGAAGGATATTATATTTTTCAATTTCATTGCATTAGAAATGATTCAAAGATTACAAAAAGTCGAAATAAGACATAATTATGTTAAACTCAATCCCACCCCTACTCTGTGCAACTCTCCAACCCAAGAGTGAAACGTTACTCTCAAACTTTCTTCTACTCAACAGCTGAGCTCTGGAACTCTCTTCCAGAATCAGTCTTTCCCTCTTCCTATGACTTAAATTGCTTCAAACTCTGTGTGTCCAGGCATTTTGGCTCGAACGTCCCTTGATTTTGGCCCTGTCACTCGCTATAGGCAGTTATGCCTTTTGCCTCCCTCAATCACATAGAAAAAAAAAAAAAATATATATATATATAAGGGAGTTAGGTAGATGCATTAGAGAGATAGATAGATAGAAAGAGAGAGTTGCAGAGGGGGAGTGAGCGATAAACATAAACACGAACTATTATGAGACGGACTTAATTGGTTCTGAAAAGACAATGGAGACTTTTATATTGACTCTCTTTTTCATGTTATTATTTGTGTGCTAGAAGGATAATATTGTTTTCAATTCCATCGCATTAGAAATGATTTATAGATTACAAAAAGTCCAAATAAGACATAGTTATGTTAATGTATAAGGGAGTTAGGTAGATGCATTAGAGATAAATAGATAGAGAGAGAGTGGCTAGGGGCGAGCGAGCGATAAAATACTAACATATATGAGAATGACTTATGTTTCTGAAAGACAAAGGAGACATTTTTATTTACTCTCGTTTTTATTTTATTATTTGTGTGTTAGAAGGGTAATATTGTTTTCAATTCCATCGTATTAGAATTGATTCATAGATTAAAAAAAGACCAAATAAGACATAGTTATGTTAATGTATAAGGGAGTTAGGTAGATGCATTAGAGAGATAGATAGATAGAAAGAGAGTTGCAGAGGGGGAAGTGAGCGATAGACAAACACGAACTATTAAAATACCGGACAACTTTTAAATTAACGGTCTTTTGCCCGATTTGTCCGAACTTTTGGGGACTTGTCCGCATCGGCTGTTGGGTCCGTACAAACCGAAGTCTGGTCAACTGGGGTCCGCCCATGCGAGGGTCGACTTTAGGTCCGGGCGTTCCGATTGGCACGACCCCCAGGAGTGTGTTTATTAAGGGTGCTTAGGATGGCGTCCCCTCGCTTCCCCTATGAACGAGGCCGCCATTGTGTTAATGTTTTTATTGCTCTATTTTAGCCTAGCTAGTATTGTGTGAGGCTTTTTTTTTCCGGCTACCTTTCTGGTAGGCTAAGCGGGTTTTTTATCATCAGCAGATTCTATAGTTTAAGGGTGGCTTCACTTAGTGTAGAGCCTTCTGTAGTTCTCTGCGTCGTCTTTTTCCCTAAGCGCTGTCGTCGAGATGGAGGTGGATGCTGGTTCTTCCTGGAGGTAAGAGTGTCGCTGAGTCGTCGTGCTTCTTGCCCTAGGCCTCGTGGCCAGCCTCTGTGTAGGGGTTATTTTATGGCTAGGATGTTAAGTTATTATTATTATTGTTAATTTTAATAATTTTAGCCATAAGATGTGACCTTCTCATTCATGACGAATATTGTCACTGAAGTGAAGGTGTCGGGAGACGTCCTGACCAATATTTATATACGTGTGTGTTTTTGCGAACTCGTTGCAAACGAGTTAGAAAACACAAAGGGTTGGGTTCTGTTTTCCGGCAGAAGGTTGTCGAGTGCTACCCTGTTGGATGCCCTCTAGCGGCGGACTAGTGTAGCAGATCCAAGTAACCCGTTCGTGGCCGAGTGCCAGAACGAATTCCCGGCGGAAGCGAAGACTTCCACAGGGATTCCGACGAAGCCGGAATGACTCGCCTATACTATAAAATATTCCTCACGCGGCGGGGAAGACTTCTGATCCGTCGTCACGGCGGACGGGTCATTGAATTAACATTACTATACTGTACTATTTATTAGTGGCCCCTCCATCATTGACGATTATGCCTATTACATAAGGCATCCTCTTCAAACACTCATTTACCGTAGTTTGAATCTACCGCGCATAGCATAAAAAATTGAGGAGCCTTCATCATGAGCGCATGCAACCTCACTCATGGTTCGTCATTATGAAATTGGGTACTCACTACGAAAAAACTTCGTAAAAAAATAACAAATAAAAAGAAAATAAGAATAACTAATCATAAGCTTTCCATAACTTTGTGGATGTACTTGTGTGGATCTTTGACCAGACGCTGACTTCAGGCGTCATTCTTCCTTATCTGCTCTGCGCTCAACCTGCCCTGACGTGTCTCCCCACGCTCCGCTCGTTCCGCATTTGCTGCGTCCCTAGTGAGTTTTTTCTCATTTGTTTACTCTGGGATGTATCGAGTAAGGTTAGGATATGCGTAGCAGGAGTGTCATGGGCGGGCTGCCCGCAGTTCAGTGTATTTGGGTCGTGTGTTTGGGACGCCTATTTCGGGCGTACCTTCGTGGTCCCGTGGTGGACGCGTGAAACGTTTTCGCGGCTAGCTAGCCTAGTTATTTAGTTGGCTTTAACTACGCGTTATTAGGCTTCTGTTTATCTTTCTGATGAAGTTGCCTTATTTGTTTGTTTTCTGACGTTCCTAGCGTATTTTTCTTCACTTAGTGTAATAATAATAGTTCTTAAAGCTAGCGCATGCTAAGCTAGCTAAGGATAGCTCAATAAGGCCGATTAGGCGATTTCCATTGAGGTCCTGTACTACTACCCCATCCCTTTGCTCAGCTTGTGAAGTTTTTTCTAGGTCCCGTGTCAGTGCTGCCCTCTCCCGGGTATTTTTCTTCGAGGTGTGTTGGCGGCTGTTCCTGTTGTGATATAATTCAGTGCTTTTTGTTTTTATTACGACATGTTTAAGCGATACTCCGTCTGCTTAGGCCTAGCCAGCCTCTCGTAGCTTTTTTACATGTGCAAGTGTTATTGATTTATTGTATAAATATGTACTACTGTGTCATGTGTGTTCTGGATAAGTTGTGTATTGGCTTATTCCAGGCACTATTTGTGTACCTCCGATTGCATCTGGTTGGTGTGGGTTACCGTTTCCGGCGGGTTTTCTCGATTGCTCCGTGAAAATCCGGCTGGATCTCAGATTGCGTCTGGTGGGTGTGGGTTGCCTTTTCCGGCGGGTTTTCTCGATTGCACCGAGAAAATCCGGCTGGTTGCCGAGTTTTAATCACGCGTGGTTAAAATAGGCTAGTTTCCCCCGGCGAGTGGTGGCTTGAGGGCTCTCCAGAACTGCGTCTCTGTAGTGGGGCCTGTGTTCAGGCTTACTGTGTGTTTCCCGGCGGAATGGCTTTACCCGATTCAACTAGGTGTTCATGCGGACACCTGTTGACTATAGTTTTTCCCGGTTTTGCAAAGCCGTTGAAAAACTGGGCTGTTTTGTTTGATTAGTCTTTCCACCCCGGCGATCTTTTGCAAAGAAGTGGGGATAGGAACAATTGGGGTTAACTTTTCTATTAATTTTCACCCGGCGGTTGAACCTCGGGAGGGTGGGAATCACGGATTTGCAATTCGGTAGGATTAGCCAAACAATTGAGGGATACAATTGGGTATCGAGACATTCAACTTATGGCGATCTATGAAGGCTTCGAGAGGAGTCAGATCTAATGATTAAGATGGGCTTAACCTGGTTAACTGCATTATAATAAGGAGGCCGGCGTCTTATTATGGGTTCCCGGTGAACTTTATATCACAAGGAAGACTGCGTCATTTATAAAGAACTGCTCGTCTTTATATCATGTCAGAGGATATTCTTAAATCTTTTGGACACGTAAAGATATTCAAAAATCTTTACATATGAACCTACAGGGTAACGAGAGGTAATAGTGGTGTATTACGTCTCGTTGCCCGGCGGTTCATTAACACTTGTGTTAGAACATTTTGGGGTAACCTTATGAGCATTAATTCCTGGAAATTTTCTTTTTTCCAGGGCGGAGTTCCGGCGGGTCCACAGAGGACCAGGTGAGGCCCGGGATGAGTTAGCTTTTAACCAGTCTCTGCCATGGCTGCTCTAGCCCCTGTTTTTGCTCTTTGCTCAATGCCCTCATGTTCCGGGATCCCTATTTTTGCACATACTCTGTGCATTCGTTATGTCAAATGCTTGGACCGATCAAGGGGTTTGTGGGTAACGAAGAATTGTACCTTTGTAGTCAGCTGAGTATTAAAGTATTACAGCACGACAATCTGGCCGCGGCGGTTGCATTACGCGAGGTCAGACAACTTCTTACTAATTATGCTACTACAGTGGCTCATAAAGCACTGCAGTGTGATAACGTAATTCTGTGGGACCGTTTGTTGGTTCAGCACCCCCCAATTAGACGTCCTCATTCCCAAAGTAAAGTAAATAAGTCGGCAGAGACTGGGCTGGGTAAAGGGCTTCTTCCCTCTCCCGGCACATCTAAGAGACCGCGAGAGCCGTCTCCCCCGGCGACAGCTTCAGAGTCAAGATCTAGGTCCAGGTCACAGTCTCCTCTCAGAAAGCAGACACTTAGTCACTCGACTTCACCTTCGCGGAAGAAGAGTAAGACAGACAAGACCAAGGACAGTTCTAGTGATACATTGAAGTCGAGGCGGAGTCACAAGTCTTCTAAGAAAGAGTCTCATGTACGAAAGTCCTCCCGGCGTTCGCCGGAGCCTCGAACCTTGCTTTCTGCCTCTACTCCCGACATGTCTCATGTCCAATCTGACAGGTCGGAAGTGGAGTCAGAGACTGTGGTGGGGGATATACCGGCGGACAGGTTGTCTCCAAATATTATTCCCAGTTCCAATATTCTCACTTTAGATTTAAGGGGTTCTCCCGGCAGTGATAACCCGCTAGAGGGCTCGAGTGAGGGCTCAGTCATTGGGGTGGGGCCTGGCTCACAAGTGAGTTCCGGCCAAGACCGGGGAGTTTGGAGGTACTCCCAGCCATGGAGGGACAGCTCACTTCCGTCTCAGGCAACACAGGTAGTGTCTGAAGTCCATCGGGACACGGAGATCCCGTCTTCCATCCCTGACTTAACATGGCAACATGAGGGGGTCCCAGCCTCGGCGGAATCCTCTCAGGAGGGACCGGAGGCAAGGGATGAGGGTTCTATTATTTCTGAGGTGGGAATTCACGAGTCTAGTTCATTCGTAGATAACTCTCAGAATAGGGATGCTGCACCTAATAGTTCTTCCTCTGCTCAATTTGTCACGGCGGATGAGATTGATGGGTTACTAGCGAGTGCTTTAACTAAGTTTTTTGGCCAGCAACCGGAGACTCCTACAGTTGGTCTGGGAGCTTCCACGCCAACATCGAATGTCCGACCTCTGGCTACTGCCATTGCTTTGACACAAATTCCGCTCACTCCCCTTGTATCACCTACTATTGTTACTAGGCCAACTTCGGCGGCACTAACTACTTCCAATGTGCGAGTACTAGCAGACGTAAATCCTCCCCCGTTAGACAAAGCCCCGATCAGAAAAGGGGCTATGCCTCTCTTATACGGGCCAGACGAATCTTGGGTATCATTGGTACCAGCAAAGCCAGAGGTAGCACAATCCACTATGTCAGGGGAGCTTCCGGTACCACGGGAGTGGGTAATCCAAGGGAATAAATCTAGGAAGTTAAGGGCTCTAGATATGCTGGGAAATGTACTTGATGTTAGTATTAAGGCCATCCCCAACTATTATCATCATGATTATTTTGTATATTCTTCTACACCTGCCCTACCCCCTGCGTCAGCTTCAAAACTATTTTCGGACTGGACAAAACATGACGGGTTCAATGATATCAAAGCGCTGTCGGCTCTAACACCTGAGTTAGGTTTAAAGACATTCACAGACTCAGCCGCGAATCCAGTTTTGAAGGTGGAGCAGTTGGGTCCGGGACCTTGGGTGGACTGGGAAGTCGAGGCTCAGAACTTTGCAACTACATTCACTTCTAAAGCTTCACACCAAATTCCACAAGAAAGCCATTCTTGGTTCTCTCTCCCGGTATACTCTGCCGGCGGAGTTCCCTTTGCTCTATTTGCTTTTTTAGCTGCCCCTAAAATTAATCTATGCGAGCTTAAAGATCCTTTTTCTACACCTTCCACTGCTCACCTAGACCGGGAGTTTAGGCTACGGGGAAAGGCATATAGACTATTTTCTCAGTATATAGTTACGCAACAGGTAGCAAAATCAATGCTAAGATCTGCTCAGGCTATCGCGGACACGGAAGTCCGAAAGGCTATCGAACTGTCTACACGCTTGCTTCTCCAGACTTCTATACAGTCACTGGGAGATATACGCACGGCCTTGTTAGAGGCGATGCGGGCAAGACAAGATCTAAGGATGTCTCTAGTCCGAAAGCTCCCGGATAGGATTGCTAATCAAGTAATAATGTCCCCAGTTCTAACTGCCTCTTTAATGTCCCCGGAGGTGTGGAGGACGGTGTTTAACATGGCTCAGGCCTTGAAACACAGTCCCGCCCCGTCTAAGAAACCTGCTTTCACTTTTACCAAGCCCAAACCAGTCGCTAAAGCTCAGTCTGGTGGGGCAAAACCCTTTCATTTGCCTAAATCCTCTTCCACCCAAGGTCAGTACAGATACAAGCAAGGAAAGTCTTCAGGTAATCATAAAGGACAGAGGTATCAAAGGCTGGGCCAGGGCCCGTCTCCAGCCAAACCCGGCCAGTCGTCTAAACTTACACCACCACCACCACCAAAAAACTAGGGTCTCTCTCACTCCCAGGGCCAATCTTCCGGCGGGTGGATCAGAGGGTAGTCCAGCCGGCGAACCCTTGTCTGCTAACTGGGTCGTTCCGGGCGAATCATCGCGCATGGCCTTTAAACACATGGGCGAGGATGGTGGCATGCAAAGGCATTACCTGGCAGTGGCTCCGGCGACCTCGTTTACGTCAGCCGACAAAGGCAAATTTTGTTTCATTAGAGGTGGAGTCACTGATCCAAGAGACGGTTGCCAAGAATGTTATCATCCCAGTTCCTCAAAATTACCCAGTTTTTACATCCAAACTTTTTCTGGTGCCCAAAAGGGACAGTGTTCAGATGAGGCCGGTCGTAGACCTGTCTTATCTGAACCTCCACATTCACAACGTGTCCTTCCGGATACTGACAGTGAATCAAATCAGGCTAACACTTCCGCCGGAAGGGTGGATGTGTTCTTTAGACCTGATAGACGCGTATTGGCACGTCCCGGTAAACAAACGGTTTCAACGATTTCTGGCCTTACGAATCATGCATCAGACTTATGTCTTTCAGAGGATGCCGTTCGGATTAAACCTAGCACCTCGCATATTCACGAAATTAGTCCGGCAAGCCCTGATGCCCTTGTTGCAACAAGGGATCAGGATTTTGTGGTATCTAAACGACTGGCTGGTGGTGGCGGAGACGGAACAGTTATGCATCAATCATGTCAACATAACATTAAATCATGTAAAATCTCTAGGATTCAAGGTAAACCTGGTAAAGTCAAACCTTGTTCCCTCACGAGTGGTCCAGTGGATAGGGCTGGTCTGGGACACAGCTGCTCTCACTCTGAGTCAGAGTGTGGACAATCGAAACAGGTTTCGCAAGAAACTGTTTCTGTTTCTTCACAGTCTGACTACAACACGGAGAGTCTGGGAATCTCTGGTCGGCTCTCTCAACTGGATTCAACTAACTGTAAAGTTGGGCCGGTTGAAACTCAAACGTTTAATTTTGGAGGGCAACAAATGTTTTCCACTATTGCCGGCGGAAACATTATGGCCCATCCCAAAATTAATACACAACTTACTAGCGGTCTGAGCGAAGAGGGAAACATTGCACTCAGTCATGTCATGGACCTCTCCTCCGCCGACGGTATGGGTGGACACGGATGCGTCAGGAACGATAGGTTGGGGCTTTCAGTCAAACCAAGGGCATCAGGGTCAAGGGCTTTGGTCCCATTCAGAATCCTCCCACATAAATGTCAAAGAGTTACTAGTCCCCTTGTATTTCCTACAAGCTCACAGCTTTTCTTTACGGGGCAAATCAGTGGCCTTCAGGATGGACAATCTGAATGCGGTTCACTGCATTCAGAAACAGGGGTCAACGCGATCTCGGAGGTTGCTAAACGTGTCAGAAAAGATTTTTGTACTAGCCGACAAGGTTATGGTCTTCGAAAGGGGTGAAGTCACAGAGTGTGAGGTGAAGCTGAACGGTCAAGCTATGGAGATCGTCAACTCTTTTAAGTATTCGGGCAGTGTGTTGAGTAAAGATGGGACTATGGATGAAGAGGTGCGGGAGAGGGTACAACAGGGGAAGAGGGTTGTAGGAATGCTAAAAGCAGTAACAAGAAATAGGGTGGTCAGTATGGAAGTGAAGAAGTCCTTGCATGACAGTGTGGTAATCCCGACACTGACTTACGGAAGCGAAGCATGGACGTTGGTTGAGAGACTCAGACCAAGAGTGAGAGCAGTGGAAATGAATTACTTAAGGAGTGCATGCGGAGTTACATGGAGGGATAGACAGACTAATGAGGAAGTAAGAAGGAGGTGTGGTGTGGAGGTAGATGTGCTGGAAAGTGTGAAAAGGAACAACTTGAGATGGTTCGGCCATATGGAACTTATGGAAAGCGAGAGAATGACTAAGAGGGTGTACGAGAGCGAGGTGGAGGGACGGAGGGGGAGAGGTAGACCGAATATGAGGTGGAAGGATGGAGTGAGGAACTACATGAACGAAGGCGGTGCTGGTTGGGGGGAGGGGCGTCGACTGACTGGGGACAGAGGTGCATGGGGGCGGTTCGTTCGTGGCCACCCCTTCGGGGATCACGGCGTCAGGCAATAGATAGATAGATAGACTAGCCGACAAGCTGGACATTCAGCTTCACACTTCTTATCTCCCCGGCGTAGCGAACGTTTGGGCAGACGCTCTATCTCGGAGACAGAGCACAACAGTAGAATGGGCACTCAAGCAAAACATTTTCGACCTAATGATCGCGAAGCCTTACCGTCCACAAGTGGATCTATTTGCGTCCGAGGAGAGTCACAAACTCCCGCTGTACCTAACCCGCCGGACAACCACGCCGGCGGGAGGACCCGACGCACTGATGACGGACTGGAACATGTGGAGTTCCATTTATCTGTTTCCGCCGCCAGACGCTTCTCTGATGTGCCAAGTAGCAAACAAACTACAGGTTTATCGGGGCGTAGTCTCGTTAATCGCGCCCCTGTGGCCGGCGCAGGCGTGGTACCAGCAATTAAAAACGTGGTGCCCGAACCCGGTGTCGCTCCCGGTCGGGTATTTCCACTTAGACACGATTGGCAACCTAGAGACCTCACTGACTTTTGCATTATGGACATTCAGGAGGCCAAATGGCTAACTCCATATGGTAGAAACGTGACCGATAAATTCATGAATCAATACACACAATCTACTAAGAGACAGTATCAATCGCATTGGCAGTCTTTCACTTCTTGGATACTCAGAACAGAACAATCCGTGCCTTCGGTGGCTTTGGTTTTTAATTATTTAAACTATCTGTTTGAGCAGAAACGTCTATCGGTAGTAACGTTAAAGAATAACTTAACAGCAATTAGGATACCATTCTTGGACCTTACAGGTTTAACCATACCACTAGCGGAGGAGACAGGTTTCATGAGGGCATGTTTTAAACTCCGCCCACCTCCCCGTCAGCTCATGCCTACCTGGTCTCTGGACAAAGCGTTGTCATTACTTCATTCCCGGCGGTACCAAAATACGGCAGATTTTGACTTACTTTTAAAAAGGGCAGTATTCATTATGGTTTTGGCTACCGGGAACAGGGTGTCTGAGCTGGCGGCGATGAGCAACACACCTAATTGCATCAGGTTTGGTAGGCTCAATGATTGTATTCATATTGCCCCTTCCCCGGGGTTCATCGCCAAGAATGAACACAGTAATCACGTGTTTTCAGAGTTCACGGTGCCGGCGTTGAAAAGGGGAAAGGTGCACCATAATTTATGTCCAGTGCAAGCACTAACCAAATATTTGAGAGTAGCACCTAGGAATCAACAAGGTGCTTTATGGGTATCAAGTACGGGTAAACGCGTAATGAAACGTAAACTGGCTTCTCTCTTAGTTGACGTCATTCAGGAAAGTAATCCTGGCGTTGTGGGTAGAGCTCACGATTTACGCAAATGGGCGACCTCTTTGCGTTTCCTTAAGAATTTTTCTGTTGAGGACATAGCAGCCACGCACCTCTGGTCCTCTAATCATACTTTTTTGACTCGATACCTTTCAGTAGCTTTAGACAGGCCTTCCATGCCATGTATAGCTTTAAGGCAGAGGGTCTAGGTGGCCTCTGGGTCACTTAGTGTTTAGATGAAGAAAAGAGAGGGGGGGGGGGGTGCAGTCAGTGTAACATAGGACACCCTAGACCAGTGTTTCTCAACCTTTTTCTGGTCGTGGCCCCCTTCAATCCAATGCAAGTTCTTGTGGCCCCTCCATGCCAACTTTGAGTTCTTATTCCCCCCCCCCCCTCATCCGTCCCTCACCTTAATACGCCTAGGGAAGTAGGTATATTAATGGTTCTAGTTTGAATAGTACCATGTACTCAAAACGAAGTGGAGTGATACCTGTCCCTCACACACTCCCATTTATATTAACTCTTGTAAAGCCTCGAAACATGAAATTGAATCTTTTATCAAGTAGTCAATGATACACTGATTCAAGTACTGTATTCAATTCAACTAAAACGAGAAATGATTCTGAAGCAATAAATTACCGGGTATATTGAATCGAATGATGTTTAAACTAAACTCAAGCTTGATAAACAGAATATTCGAAGCATAATAATTATTAATTTCAAAATATTACATATATATATTTTGTGGGTCTCCTAAATTTGCTGTGGCCCCCCATTTTTCAAATTTGGCCTTGTGGCCCCTGAAAAAATCTCATGGCCCCCAAGGGGGCCGTATGGCCCACGTTCAGAAACACTGCCCTAGACCCCGCCGGAGTACGTGTGCGGAGCTTACGAGCTGTGATACAGGGTGTAGGTGCTGTGATATAAAATTTCTCTGTAGTATTCATTACAGGAAATTGTGCTAACGTACAATCATAGTAGGACGACAATGCTTGTTGTAAATAGTTTTGGCTGTGAAGCAATATAAATTTAAGTAATCTTAGTAGTTGCGGCCACAACTTGTATTTGTAATGTAAGTACCTCTGCAGAAGTACAAGAGTTCAGTACTTCTGCGACAGTCACGAGTTCCTTTTATTTTTAGGGTATAATTTTAGATATATATCCACGAGTTAATGGGGTTTATATGTAAACTTTTATGTTTTTATTTTTCACCACTTACTTTAATTAAGTGGGGTGCCTTCTTAACTACCAGCTCTGTGTACAGAGTCTCGGAGTTAACCCCTTTTTGTCCAAGCAGGCTTCTTCGAAGCACGCTCCTGCTTGTCACCTTTTTTGTATATTTATATGCTGTATAAAGTTTATGCACAAAAATATATCTTTTTTACAAAGTAAGAATACTATGTGGTTGTTTGATTATCTGCTTTTGCTAGAGTTATGATATGATTACGAATGTCCCCCTCCAGTCTTAGATATCAGGCATAATCGTCAATGATGGAGGGGCCACTAATAAATTATAGGTTTGACTCCTGCAAGGAGATAAAGAAAACCTAATATTTAGTAGTGGCCCCGTAATCATTGACGACTGGGGCCCTTCCGACCATTCCCTTCCCATTCGTTGATGTATTAAGGATTTTGGTTTACTTGATATGTCAGTGAAGGAAGAATGACGCCTGAAGTCAGCGTCTGGTCAAAGATCCACACAAGTACATCCACGAAGTTATGGAAAGCTTATGATTAGTTATTCTTATTTTCTTTTTATTTGTTATTTTTTACAAAGTTTTTTCGTAGTGAGTGCCCAATTTCATAATGACGAACCATAAGTGAGGTTGCGTGCGCTCATGATGAAGGCTCCTCAATTTTTTATGCTCTGCGCGGTAGATTTAAACTACGGTAAATGAGTGTTTGAAGAGGATGCCTTATGTAATAGGCATAATCGTCAATGATTACGGGGCCACTACTAAATATTAGGTTTTCTTTATCTCCTTGCAGGAGTCAAACCTATAATATTCCTCACGTGGCGGGGAAGACTTCTAATCCGTCGTCACGGCGGACGGGTCATTCAGTTAACATAATATATGTCAGACGTCAGCGCGACGGAAGAGTAATTTTGTTAACGTGATAACATTCCGACGGAATGGTAAATAAGTATAGGCCAGTGATAAGCATTATCATAGATAAGTAGTCATAATACCTTCAATGGAAGAAAACCAAGGTGTGGTTTTTTCCAGATGTGTATACAGGAAACTTAGAGTAGTGGTGATCGCTACTTCTACTTTTCTTGCGTATTCGAGGTAATAACATGTGTAAATGTCTTGGGTTATCCTTATGAGCATTGATTCTTGGAAATTTCTTTCCAGATCCTACACGTCCACCTCGGCAACGAATCCCAGACTGGGGGCCGAACCCGGCGGGGGGGTAATTCAACATGGATTACATCACTCTTTGTACTACACCAATGTGCATGAATGTTCCTATCTTTGGGCATAAACTTTGTGTGAAATGTGTATCTTGCCTTGATCGCTCTAGAGGACTATGGCTAACTAATAATAATAATAATAATAATTGTGAGAATTCGATAGTAAACAAAGCGGAATTTACCTATAAACTCACAAGAGTTAACTTACTTTTATTGGTTGATAGGGATAGATAGCTCAATGATAGTGGTAGGAATAGATGGAAGATATAGTGGCCACTTAGATATAAGAATTAGGATGACTTAGCAGGAAACAGGTGGTTGTATTGGAGCGGCTAGAAGGAGATGTTCTTGAGGTCGTAGCGAAAGCGATTCTGAAGTTTGTGGCGATGAACCCACCAGTTCCAAGAATGACGCATGCGCAGTTATCTTATTTACCAATGCGTCATTTAACTAACTACAAGATATACCGGATTTATTATAATGACAACCCGATATAATACAGTAAACCCTCGCTCTTTCGGACTAATTGGGGGAGACCCCTGTCCGAAAGAGTCAAAAGTCCAAAAGGGCCGAGTCCGAACTCACACTTCAGCCATTCGGACTTGTCCGAATGTTGAAATAATGCATCTATCTCCCTTATACATAAATTATATTATAGGTTTGACTCCTGTAAGGAGATAAAGAAAACCTAATATTTAGTAGTGGCCCCGTAATCATTGACGAACATGCCTATTACATAAGGCATCCTCTTCAAACACTAATCCGCCGTAGTTTGAATCTACTGCGCAGAGCATTTAAAATCTGAGGAGCCTTCATCATGAGCGCATGCGACCTCACTCATGGCTTCAGTCATTATGAATTGGGTTCTCACTACGAAAAAACTTCGTAAAAAATAGAAAACAAAAAGAAAATAAGAATAACTATCCAATAAGCTTTCCATCATATCGTGGATGTACTTGTGTGGATCTTTGACCAGACGCTGATTCAGGCGTCATTCTTCCTTCACTGACATATCAAGTAAACCAAAATCCTTAATACATCAACGAATGGGAAGGGGATGGTCGGGAGGGCCCCAGTCGTCAATGATTACGGGGCCACTACTAAATATTAGGTTTTCTTTATCTCCTTACAGGAGTCAAACCTATAATTTATTAGTGGCCCCTCCATCATTGACGAACATGCCTGATTTCTAAGAGTGGAGGGGGACATTCGTAATCATATCATAACTCTAGAATAGCAGATAATCAAACTACCACATAGTATTCTTACTTTTGTAAAAAAGAGATATTCGGGTGCATAAACTTTATACAGCCTAAATCTTCAAAAAGGGGTACAAGCAGGAGCGTGCTTCAAAGAAGCCTGCTTGAAAAAGGGTTAACTCTGAGACTCTGTGCACAGATCTGCTAATTAAGAAGGCACCCCACTTAAAGTAAGTGGTGAAAACTAAAAACTTATAAGTTTACATGTGCACATATAAACCCCATTAACTAGTGGATATATTCCTAAAAATATAACCAAACATAAATGAATTCTTGTACATTCGTAGAAGTACTGAACTTGTGTACTTATGCAGAAGTAATTACTTCAAAAGTAAAAGTCGTAGTTGCAACTACCGAGATTTCTCAAAAATCTATTGCTTCACAGCCAAAGCTACTTACAACAAGAATTGTTGTAACACTACTATTGGCCTTTAGCACAATTTCCTGCAATGAATACTACAGAGAAATTTTATAATACAATGCCTACAAACAGTATCACAGCTCGTATGTTCCGAACACATACTCCGGAGGGGTCTAGGGTGTCCTATGTCACACTGACTGCACCCTCCCCCCCCCCCCCCCCCACCCCTTTTTCTTGAAATTAAACAAAACGTGACTAAAAGGGCCACCTAGACCCTCTGCAGTAAAGCTATACATGGCAAGGAAGGTTTGTCCAGAGCTACTGAAAGGTATCGAGGCAAAAACTCCTGATTAGAGGCCCACAATTGTGTGGACGTAATAACTTCCACCGAAAGATTATTAAGGAAACGTAAAGAGGCTGTCCCCTTGCGTAAATCGTGGGTCTTACCCACAATGCCGGGATTCTTCTCGTTAAAGTCCTCGACCAAGAGAGAAGCCAGTGTACGCTCCATCAAGCGTTCACCCGGACTTGCGACCCATAAAGCACCCTGGTGATTTAGAGGTGCCACTCTTAAATATTTGGTTAGAGCTTGCACTGGGCAAAAAAGATGGTGCACCTTTCCCCTGTTTAACGCCGGCACCGTGAACTCTGTAAACACGTGTTCACTGTGCTCAATCTTGGCTATGAATCCTGGGAAAGGTGCAATGTGAATACACTCATGAAGCCTATCAAACCTGAGGCAATTAGGTGCATTGCACATCGCCGCCAGCTCAGATACTCTGTTCCCGGTAGCCAAAGCCATAAGGAATACTGCCCTTTTGTAAAATCTGCAGTCTTTGGTACATACGGGAACGAGAATAATGACGATGCTTCGTCCAGAGACCATGTAGGCCTGAGCTGACGGGGAGGTGGGCGGAGTTTAAAACCTGCCCACATAAATCACTTTCAGATAAATGTTTCTGCATGAACAGATAAATTAAATAATAAACAACCAACGCCCCCGAGGGCACAGTTTGTTTTGTTCTAAGAATCCGAGACGTAAAAGCTTGCCAATGCGATTGAAACTGTTGCTTTGTAGACTGGGTATATTGATTCGTGAATATCTTGGTCACGTCGCTACCATATGGTGCTAGCCACTTGGCCTCCTGAATGTCCAAAATGAACAAGTCCGCGAGGTTTCTAGGTTGCCAATCGTGTTCTAAGTGCAACAACCCGACCAGGAGTGACACTGGGTGCGGGCACCACGTGTTCAAATGCTGGTACCACACTGCGCCGGCCACAGGGGCGCGATTAGCGAGACTACGCCTCGCTAATCCTGTAGTTTGTTGACTACGTGGCACATTAGAGACGCGTCTGGCGGCGGAAAATAGATAAATGGAACTCAACCTGTTCTAGTCCATCATCAGAGCGTCAGGTCCGCCCGCCGGCGTTATCGTCCGGCGGGTGAGGTACAGTGGGAGTTTGTGAGTCTTCTCAGACGCAAACAAATCCACTTGTGGATGGTAATGCTCCGCACATGCAAGAGCGCCCATTCTACTGTTGTGCTTTGTCGCTGAGACAGAGCGTCTGCCCAGACGTTTGCTATGCCTGGGAGATAAGATGCGTGAAGATGAATGTCCAGCCTGTTGGCTAGTATAAAAATCTTTTCTGACACGTTTAGCCACTTCCGAGATCTCATTGACCCTTGTTTCTGACTACAGTGAACCGTATTCAGATTGTCCATTCTGAAGGCCACCGACTTGCCCCGTAAAGCAGAGCCGTGAGCCTGAAGGACAGATAAGGGGACTAGTAAGTCTTTGACATTGATGTGGAAGATTTCTAAATAGGA
The DNA here is from genome assembly GCA_032716605.1 of Paralithodes platypus. Lineage (NCBI taxonomy): Eukaryota > Metazoa > Arthropoda > Malacostraca > Decapoda > Lithodidae > Paralithodes > Paralithodes platypus. The sequence goes on from CM064509.1 coordinate 5,871,789, forward strand.
CCAAAACCTTTGACCCTGATGCCCGAGGTTTGACTAAAAGCCCCAACCTATCGTTCCTGACGCATCCATGTCCACCCATACCGACGGCGGAGGAGAGGTTCATGACATGACTGCGTGCAACATTTCTCTCGTCGCCCAAACCGCTAGTAAGTTGTGTAATAACGTTGGGATAGGCCATACTATCCCCGCCGGTAATAGTGGGAAAAATGTGTTGCCCTCCCAGATTAAACGTTAGATTTACAACTGGCCCAACTTCACAGTTAGCTGAACCCAGTTGAGAGAACCGACTAGAGATTCCCAAAGTCTCTGTGTCGTAGTCAGACTGTGGAGAAACATAAACAGTTTTTGCGAAATCTGTTTCGAGTGTCCACACTCTGACTCAGAGTGAGAGAAGCTGTGTCCTCGACCAGCCCTATCCCCTGAAATACTCGTGGGGGAACAAGGGTTTGACTTTTACTAAGTTGACCTTGAATCCTAGAGATTTGAGATGGTTTAACGTAACGTAGACATGAATGATGCGTAACTATTCTGTATCTGCCACCACCAGGTAGTCGCCCCGATACCACCATACCCTGATCCCTTGTTCTAACAAGGGCATCAGGGCTTGCGGGGACCTTGCTTGAATGCTTGTGCCAAATTGAAAACAGTCCTCCAAACTGCTGGTGAAATCAAAGAAAGAATTAGAACTGGAGACAGAACTACTTGGCTTGCAATACGGTCAAGAAGTTTCTTCACTAAGAACATCCTCAGATCCTGCCTTGCTCGAACTGCCTCTAATAAGGCCGTCCGAATATCTCCTAAAGACTTGGAAGGAAGTCTGGAGAAGCAAGCGCCGGGAAAGTTCAATGGCTTTCCTGACTTCCGCGGCTTCTATTGCCTGAGAAGAGCGTAACAGAGACTTTGTTACTTGCTGGGAACCATATATTGCGAAAACAGTTTAAACGCTTTTCCTCTTAACCTAAACTCGCGGTCTAGGTAAGCTGGGGAAGGCGTGCTAAAGGGAGCTTATAATTCGCACAAATTGATTATTTGGGGGGTGGCAGCCAAGCAGAGGGGACTCCGCCGGCACCAAAAACCGGAAGAGAGAACCAAGAATGGCGTTCTGGAGGGATTTGGTGGGAAGAATAAGTCATGGTTATAATAACTTGGAATGTCCTTAGTATGAACATCCAAAACATTTCCGTAACATTGCTACCCCTGACTCATCCGGCCCGTATAAAAGAGGCATAGCTCCTGTTTTTTACTGGCGCCTTGTCTAAAGGAGGGGGAGATATGTCTGATATGACTTGCACAGTGGAAGTAGTGAGAGCCGCTGTGCCTGGCACATTGGAAATTGGATCTGACACAAGAGGATGGTTAGGTATTTTAGCTAAAGCAAAGGATGTAGCCAGAGGTCGCACATTCGTCGACATCGCGGGATCTCCCGTATCAAAAGGAGTTTCCGGCGTAGGGCCAAAGAACCTATTAAGTGCATTCAAAAGTAGTCCATCAATCTCTTCCGCCGGTACATACCTAGCCGATGACGAACTCTGTGGAGATTCGACAGTACCCTGAGAGTCGCCTAGAAGGTGACTGGATCGTTGTTCTTCATCCGTTAAGTCTGGCTTATCATGGGCAGATCCCGCCGAAGCCGGGACCTCCACATGTTGCCATGTTAAAACTGGGATAGAAGATGGTACATCGGCATCCCGGTGGACGTCAGCACTAGTTGAGTCACAAAGGGATGTGTTCTGTCCTGCCAGGACTGTGAGTATCGCCATACACCTTGGCTGTGGCTGTCCCTCGCTTGCGAGCTAGGTATACTCTCTGAATGGGAGCCCTCGTCCGAGTCCCGTAAAGGTTTATGATAATTAAAAGCTCCCATAGCTCATTAACACATTGAAAGCAGAGCTGGTGAGCAAAATCATAAAGTATACTAATTAATTTAATTTATATTTAATTGTATTAAAATAAATTACTATAAATAAACACAATATTATCATAATATAATCATAGAAAATATATATGTTTATTATGATTCAGCTATTAAATTATTTCATTAACAAATAAAAATAAGATAGGGCTACCTGAGCTTAACGGCGTTGAACATACAGCAATGAGAGGTTCAAGTGCCGACATGACAGAGACTGGGGGAAAACTACCCCGCCCCCGGGAACTACCTGGTCACCTGGTGCAACACCGGTACTCTGCCCTGGAAAGAGAAATTTCCGGGGATTAATGCTCATAGGGTTACACCCAAAAAATGGTACAAAAATATATGCCTCAAAACCGCCGGTCAACGAACCATAGCACTCCACCACTACTTTTCGTTTTCCTTTAGTTTCATATTAAAGATTTCAGTATATCTTTACCTGTCCAGAAGATTTAAGCATATCTTCTGAATCCTCATAAAGATGAAGCATATCTTTATTAATGATGAAGTCTTTCAAGTATCCCTTTACACTTGAAACACTAGTAAGATTCCGGCATCTTTTTATCCCATAATAAGTCTAAGCCTATCTTAATCTCTAATCTGGCTTCTCCCAGAAGCCCTCATAGATCGCCGTCTTGAAGGCCGTGATACCCTATTGTATCAATCAATTGTTTGGCAAATTATCGCGAATTGCAAATCAGTTAATATAACCACCCAAAGGTACAACCGCCGGGTTTTATATGCAATGTCAAACCAATTGTACCTGCCCCAGACCTCTTTGTAAAAAGGTCGCCGGGATGGAAAGACTAAACAAACAAACGGCATTGTTTCAATGGCTTATTAAAGATTTCAGCATATCTTTTACCTGTCCAAAAGAATTAAGCATAACTTCTTAATCCTCATAAAGATGAAGCATATCTTTATTAAAGATGAAGTCTTTCAAGTATCCCTTTACACTTGAAACACTAGTAAGATTCAGGCATCTTTTTATCCCATAAAAAGTCTAAGCCTATCTTAATCTCTAATCCGGCTTCTCCCAGAAGCCCTCATAGATCGCCGTCTTGAAGGCCGTGATACCCTATTGTATCAATCAATTGTTTGGCAAATTATCTCGAATCGCAAATCCGTTAATATAACCACCCGAAGGTACAACCGCCGGGTTTTATATGCAATGTCAAACCAATTATACCTGCCCCAGACCTCTTTGTAAAAAGGTCGCCGGGAGGTAAAGACCAAACAAACAGACAGCATTGTTTCAATGGCTTTGAAAAGCAGAGAAAACCAAGTCCAACAGGTGTCAGCCTGATCACCTAGAAAACTGTGTGGAGCCCCCCTCGACGGGAATAACCCAGGAAGCCTGATCCCAGGCTCGACCATAGAATACGCAGTTTCTGATGAGCCCTCAAGCGACCAAACTCGTTGGGGTAACTTACCTATTTTAGCCATCCTGACTAAAACTCGGTAAACAAAAACGGTGTTCTCGGAGCAACGAGAAAAACGCTGGAAAGGTAACCCACACTAAACTATACATTACAGGAGGGCGTAATGCATAAAGCAATGAATAACACAGGAAGCCTGATCCCAGGCTCGACCACAGAAAACGCAGTTTCTTATGAGCCCTCAAGCGACCAAACTCGTCGGGGTAACTTACCTATTTTTAGCCATCCTGACTAAAACTCGGTAAACAAAAACGGTGTTCTCGGAGCAACGAGAAAAAACGCCGGAAAGGTAACCCACACCAAACGAGACATTTTAACACATTTTATACAAAGGGTGTGCGCAAAAATAGGGATACCTGAACAGGAGGGTGTAATGCATAAAGCAAAAACAGGGGCAAAGGTAGCCATGACAGAGACTGGTGGGAAACTTACTCCAGGTTCTGCATAGACCCGCCGGGACCCAGCTCTGGAAAAAAGAAAATTTCCAGGAATTAATGCTCATAAGGTTAACCCAATCATGTTCGCACACAAGTGTTAAATAACCCGCCGGGTAACGAGACGTAATACTCAATGACTACAGCTCGCTACGCGGTGGGGTTTCCTAAGTAAAAGATTTCAGAATATCTTAATTTGTCCAAAAGATTTATGAATACCCTCTGACATAATATATAAAGACCAGCATGGCGTTTATAACTGATTAAGTCTTTCCGGTGGTGTTTGTTTCAAGATTCAATTTTGGAGAAAAAAAAACTAAAAAAGACGCCGGCCCCCGAATTATCTCGTAGATCAAAAACTGGGAAGCCTGACAAATATACGAGATCTAACTTCCCCCGAAGTATCTTTTTTAGATCGCCGTATGTTGAAGGCGGCGATACAAAACGTATCCCTCAATTGTCTGGTTAACTAACTGAATTGTAAATTCGTTATTCCCATCCCTCCAAGGAGCACCCACCGGGTGTCAATATTAGTTTAAAAAACATTAACCCCAATTGTGCCCTAAAGCGCCGTATGTTGAAGGAGGCGATACACAATGCATCCCTCAATTGTCTGGTCAACTAAACTGAATTTTGCAAATTCGGTCATCCCACCCTTCCAGGTTGCACCCGCCGGGTGATTTAAAGTTTAAAAGTTAACCCCAATTGTTCCTATCCCCACTTCTTTGTAAAAGATCGCCGGGGAGGAAATACAACAACAGCATAGTTTTATATTGGCTTTGCAAAACCGAAAAAACTACAAACAACACGTGTCCGTATGAACATTGTTAGATGGGTACAGCCAACCCGCCGCGAATCATAAGGAGCCTGAAACAGGCTCAGAGACGCAGTCCTGGGGAGCCACAGACACCCACTCGCCGGGGAAACAAGCCTGTTTGTAAACCACGCGTGGCCAAAACTCGGCAACCAGCCGGGGTTATCAAGGTGAAACCGAGAAAAACCCGCCGGAAAAAACCCACCCCGTCCAGATACCATCTGAACGCACCACCGGACCGAGGCGTAGCCAAAACACAACTAACGCCGGGCCCAACATAGTCCGTGGAATTAGCCAATACACAACTAACCCAGGACACATAAATAGTCCGTGGAATTAGCCAATACACAACTAAACCAGGACACACATGACACAGTAGTACATATTTAGAAAATAAATCAATAACACTTGTATATGTGGTAAAGCTACGAGAGGCTGGCTAGGCCTAGGCAGACGGATAACATTAACATGTCGGAATATAAACAAAAAGCACTGAATTATATCACAACAGGAACCACCGCCAACACACCACTGTAGCAAATACTTCCGGCAAAGGGAAGAACTGACTCGGGACCCAGAAAAAACTTCACTAAGTGAAGAAAAATACGCTGGGAACGTCAGCAAAAATACGCTACCTCATCAGAAAGATAAAAGGAAGCAATAACGCGTAATGAAAGCCGCCTGCATCACAAAGCTAGCTAACTGTGAAAAAGTTCACCTGTCCACAACAGGACCACGAGGGTACATCCGAAATAGATGCCCCAAACACACGACCCAAAATACACTGCACTGCGGGCAACCAGCCCAGGACACTCCTGCTACGCATATCCTAACCTTACTCGATACATCCCGGAGTAAACAAATGAGAAAAAACTCACTAGGGATGCAGCAAATGCGGAACCAGCGGAGCGTGGAGAGACACGTCCGGGCCGGCTGATCGCAGAGCAGAAAAGGAAGAATGACGCCTGAATCAGCGTCTGGTCAAAGATCCACACAAGTACATCCACGATATGATGGAAAGCTTATTGGATAGTTATTCTTATTTTATTTTTGTTTTTTATTTTTTACGAAGTTTTTTCGTAGTGAGAACCCAATTCATAATGACTGAAGCCATGAGTGAGGTCGCGTGCGCTCATGATGAAGGCTCCTCAGATTTGAACCCTCCTCTAGCGGGTGCTCTGTGGCCGTTTTGGGCCTTTCTGGGCCGTTCTGACTGCTATATCAACCATCAGTATGAAAGGAACTGTATTGCGCCGAAAACTAGGTGGAAATCGCTACACAATGACGCCACATACAGCTACGTAGCGCTCGTGGAGCACTGACAGTGTTACCTCGAAGATGGAAGTTTAGCGGATTTTGCTACCTTGCTCACTTTTAGCGAACTATTGGTTACACTGTCATCCACACGCGCGGTGGGGGAACTGGAGTTAGTGTGGGCTGGGAGGCCACAGATGTCGGACGTATGGATCATTACTATCCCACCCATTTTCACTCGATTTCCACCCTTTTTTCACCCGTTTTTTGCCAGTTTTTTCAACTCGACTTATGTGGTGAGCCGCTTTTTAAGGGTTAAATGCTCTGCGCGGTAGATTCAAACTACGGCGGATTAGTGTTTGAAGAGGATGCCTTATGTAATAGGCATGTTCGTCAATGATGGAGGGGCCACTAATAAATATAACTATGTCTTATTTGGTCTTTTTTTAATCTATGAATCAATTCTAATACGATGGAATTGAAAACAATATTACCCTTCTAATACACAAATAATAAAATGAAAAAGAGAGTAAATAAAAATTTCTCCTTTGTCTTTCAGAAACATAAGTCAGTCTCCTATATGTTAGTATTTTATCGCTCGCTCGCCCCTAGCCACTCTCTCTCTATCTATTTATCTCTAATGCATCTAACTAACTCCCTTATACATTAACATAACTATGTCTTATTTGGACTTTTTGTAATCTATAAATAATTTCTAATGCGATGGAATTGAAAACAATATTATCCTTCTAGCACACACATAATAACATGAAAAAGAGTCAATATAAAAGTCTCCTTTGTCTTTTCAGAACCAATTAAGTCCGTCTCATAATAGTTCGTGTTTATCGCTCACTTCCCCTTCTGCAACTCTCTTTCTATCTATCTTGTCTTTTCAAAACCAATTAAGTCCGTCTCATAATAGTTCGTGTTTATCGCTCACTTCCCCTTCTGCAACTCTCTTTCTATCTATCTTGTCTTTTCAAAACCAATTAAGTCCGTCTCATAATAGTTCGTGTTTATCGCTCACTTCCCCTTCTGCAACTCTCTTTCTATCTATCTTGTCTTTTCAAAACCAATTAAGTCCGTCTCATAATAGTTCGTGTTTATCGCTCACTTCCCCTTCTGCAACTCTCTTTCTATCTATCTTGTCTTTTCAAAACCAATTAAGTCCGTCTCATAATAGTTTGTGTTTATCGCTCGCTTCCCCTTCTGCAACTCTCTTTCTATCTATCTTGTCTTTTCAAAACCAATTAAGTCCGTCTCATAGTTTGTGTTTATCGCTCACTTCCCCTTCTGCAACTCTCTTTCTATCTATCTTGTATTTTCAGAACCAATAAGTCCGTCTCATAATAGTTCGTGTTTATCGCTCACTCCCCCTCTGTAACTCTCTCTTTCTATCTATCTATCTCTCTAATGCATCTACGTAACTCCCTTATACATTAACATAACTATGTCTTATTTGGACTTTTTGTAATCTTTGAATCATTTCTAATGCAATGGAATTGAAAAATATAATATATAATAAATATAAGACCGAAACTCGGCTCTTCGGTCCGAATGCGAAATAATTTTTCTCAGCCTTTCAGACAAATCCGAAAGGCTGAAATAATGTCCGAAGTTTATAAGTCCGAATACACATTCACCTAACCAGACAAGTCCGAAACTCGGCTCTTTGGTCCGAATGCGATTTAATTTTTCTCAGCCTTTCGGACATATCCGAAAGGCTGAAGCATGAGTCCGAAGTTAAATGTAGTCCGAAAGTGTAGTCCGAAAAGGACGGAGGTATTTTCTCAGCCTTTCGGACAAATCCGAAAGGCTGAACCATGAGTTCGAATTGAAATGCTTGTCCGAAAGCCTTGGAATTCCGAAAGAGTGAAGTACGAAAGAGCGAGGGTTTACTGTAATGGATAATAAACCCATATAAACTTAATACGAAATAGTATATATCTTTTATATAGATATATAACTTAGCCTAATACTGGCGCCTAATTTGAACTTCCAGTATGTTTACTTAACCTAAACTGTCGAGTTACTTACGAGTCTCGACACATTCCCACCACCAATATATAAATTATCTACAATAATCCCGCAGCAATGTTAGATCTCCATAGCTATGAAGAGCTAACAGCGGCTCGGCGAAGCGGTAATCTTCCAACAGGATCATTACTGGCAGATGGTCCAGCGACCGCTGGTGACATAGGGGTGGAGTCGTGAGAGCTAACACCATCACCAGTAACCGCCGGTTGAGGGATCGAAATGCTTTCGATTTCCTGTTTCAATGGATACAACTTGACGATGGGTCGAGTGGTCAGGCCAGTCTTTTTTCTAATCTGGACCACTAACCAGATCATCTCGTCCGGGATAGAGTCTAACTACCCTACGGTCAACACCTCGCAGCTGCTCCCCGATAATGAGTTACCTTGTGTGAAGTTGATAGGAGTGTCTAAGTGTTGTCCCGGAAATTTATATGTGCATTTCAATAAGTAATTAGGTGTTTTATGAGCAATTCAGATTTAATTGGATATTCCAAGTAATTGAAAATATGGATTAAGTAAAACAGTTCCTGGAGTGAGATGGGATAGTGGGGCGATTGTTGTTTTTAGGCTGGCAGACGACCACCTCGCGATGGCGGGAAGGCGTGAAAGCCTAGCTGGGGATGAGGAGGATTATGAATTTGAAGGCTTTATCACCGAGGACAAGGATGATCAGTTGGCAAGTATGAAAAAACAATTAATGGGTCTTGTGAGATGGAGGGGAGTGATGGAAAATTGGAGGAAGGAGTTAGGGGCTAAAGTAGAAGTTTTGTCCGATATGTGTGGCGTTACTAGCGGGGTGGATAGGCCTAGGCCAGTAAGTGACAGCCTAGAGGCAGTGATGGCCAGAGTAGACGAGTTAGCGTCGGAAAATGTGGCACTCAAGGCTCAGCTTAAGGAATATGAGGGCCACCTGAGTGAGGAAGTAAAAGGAATTAGTGAGGTAAAAAATGAGTGGACAAGGGTAGAGAGTGCCACGATGGTAGCCCTTGAAGAAATTGTGAAGGAGCAGAAGGAAGAGAGAGAAAAGGAAAAGAAAGAGTTTGAAAAAAATGTAGTGCAAGTTTTAAAGAAGAAAGAGAAGGTAGTGAGAGAGACAATAGATAGAGGTAAGTGTGTAGTAATCTTTGGAGATGTGGAAGAGCACCTGGCAGATATGAAGGTAAGAAAGGAAAGGGATGTTGTGAAAGTCAAGGGGATACTGGATTACTTAGACGAGGGTTATGGATGGGTAAAAGAACTGGAGGAGGTGAGAAGGTTAGGAATATATAAGAAGGGCGAGATGAGACCACTAAGAGTGGAACTAAAGTTTAGATCAACAGCAGAAGCAGTAGCCAATATGAGCTGGAAATTAAATTCGACAGAGCTGAATCATATAAGGGTAAAAAAGGACCTAAGTGTAGAAGAACGAGAACAGTTAAGGGAATTCCAAGCTAAGGCTGATGAAGAGAATGGAAAGTTGTCTGAAGAGCAAAAGAAGAAATTTTTTTGGAGAATAAGGGAAGGGCAAGTAAGGAAGTGGTACATCAGGAGCCACCAAGAACCGAAAGTAAGAGGAGTGATAGGGAAAGAGACAGAGAGACAAGTACGAAGTCAAAGCAAGGAGACGGAGCGAGAGATAATGCAGGGAGCAGGGGACCGGAGAGAGAGCCAGGATGTGGTGGAGAGGGTGGAACAGAGGGAGAGAGAGGGGGGAGGAGAATAGAATTAGTGGGGGAGGTGGAACTGGGTCAGGGAAGGGATGGAGGAGGAGGAGGTGAACCTGGTAGGAGGCAGAGAGGGAAGAGAAACAAGGAGGTGGATTCAAATATACTGTGCTACTACACTAATATAGATGGAATAAACAGTAAAAAGGTAGAGTTAGATAATATATTAAGAAAAGATCAACCACAGATAGTCTGTTTGACAGAGACAAAGCTGAACCAGGACTTTGACAGCAACATAGTGTTTAGTGAAGGATATAATATATGGAGAAATGATAGAAAGGGTAAAAGGGGAGGTGGAGTGGCAGTATTAGTTAAGAACCCTATGACAGCAAAGCACGTGGAGTTAAATAATGACAAGGCAGAAATAATGGCAGTTGAACTCAATGATATAGAAGGAAAAAAGCTAGACATAGCAGTAGCTTACATGCCACCAAAGACCAGAGCATGGAGGGAGTTGGAGTTTGAGGAGATGGTAGAGGATATGATTCAGTCGTTGAGAAGATTGCTTTTAAGGAAGAATCGATTGATCTTGGTAGGAGATTTCAACTGTAGTGAGGTTGATTGGGAATCGGGAGATGCAGGGCCAAATCAGAGATCTTGGGGAAGTCGGCTAGTGGAGTTGGTTACGGAAAATGTACTTACACAACATGTGAAGGAAAATACAAGAATGAGGGGTAATAACGAACCTTCTAAACTCGATCTGATTTTTACAAAAGATCCTCACGAAATTAGTGATATAAACTATCTATGTCCTGTAGGTAAAAGTGATCACCTATTACTAAAATGGAAGTTGACCTCGAGTAATGCCAATAGATTAGACAATAGCTACATAAATGACAGATTAAATTATAGTAAAGCTGATTATGTATCCTTGAAAAGATATTTAGAGGGAGTAGATTGGGATCTTATTTTGAAGGAACGGGACGTACAAGGTAAATATAGTAGATTCCTCGAAATTTATAGAGTAGGAACCAATATGTTTGTCCCAAGATATAAAACTGGAAATTTTACTAAGCAGAAAGATTGGTTTAATTTGAAATGCAAAAGAGCTTTGGGTAGGCGTGATGCAGCTTGGGCTAGATTAAGAAGAAGGAACACTGAGAGTAATCGGAATAAATATAAACAGGAGAGGAATAGATATGTTAACATAATTAGGCAAGTTAAAATGAACTATGAGAAGAACATAGTAAATAAATGTGAAAGTGACCCTAGATTATTTTATAAATATATAAACAGTAAGTTGAAGGTAAAGAAACAAATTACTAAATTAAGAGTTGATGCTAGGACGTATGAAAATGTATCGGACATGTGTGAGGTAATGAATAACAAATTGGGGTCAGTTTTTACTAGAGAGGAAGGTTTTGACGAACCACAGGCGGGAGTACTGGAGAGTGGTCTTAGTAAGATTGAAATAACTAGAGATGAGCTGTTATCTGCGATGAGAGGACTTGAAGTAAGGAAAGCTATGGGACCGGATGAAGTGTCTGCCTGGGTTTTAAAGGAGTGTGCAGAGCAATTAGGGGAGCCAGTGAGGGACATAATTCAAGCTTCCTTAGATAAAGGACAGGTTCCTGTTGAATGGAAAAGAGCTAATATCATTCCGATATACAAGAATGGAAACCCTGAGGACCCTCTAAACTATAGACCAGTTTCACTTACTAGTATTGTATGCAAGATTTGTGAAAAGCTAATTAGGAAGAGATGGATGAAAATGTTGGAGAGAAAGAAAATAATAACCCCAAAGCAATTTGGATTCAGAGAAGGGACATCTTGTGTTACCAGTTTGCTATGTTATTACAGTAGGGTGATAGATGTACTCCAAGAAAGAGGCGGATGGGTGGACTGCGTCTACTTAGACCTTTCCAAAGCATTCGATAAGGTACCACATAAGAGATTGTTATCTAAGCTTGAGACGCTAGGATGTGTCAGGGGGAGTTTGCTGAAATGGATGGAGAGCTATTTAACAGATAGGGAAATGAGGACCAACATTAGGGCCAACTAATAATGACCAACAACTAATGGAAGTGAGGTATACCTGTATGCGGATGACACTAAACTGTATAGAAGAGTGAGGAGTAAGGAAGATATGGGTTTGCTTCAAGGAGATGTGGAGGGCATGAAGGGATGGTCTGAGCATTGGTTAATGCCTTTTCATCCAAAAAAATGCAAGTACATGCGGATTGGGACCAGCAAGATAGACAAGGTAGGATACAGTATGTATGAAGCGATGGAGGAAGTGAGTGCAGAAAAGGATATAGGAGTAGTGATAGATAATAAGTTGAATTTCTCAGAACATTTAGCGGAAAAGATAAACAAAGCCAATAGAATTGTAGGGCTGATAAGGAGGACATTTGTGTCACTTGACGAAGAAATCTTCAGGAATCTATATACAGCGCTGGTTAGGCCACACCTGCAATATGCAAACCAGGTGTGCTCCATATATGGTAAAGGATATAGAAGCAGTGGAGAAAGTGCAGAGAAGAGCTAGCAAGCTGGTACCAAAACGTTGAAGAACGCGGGCTATGAGCAGAGGTTGAGGACACTGGGACGTCCGACACTGGCATATAGGAGAAAGAGAGGGGATATGATAGAGACTTTTAAGATAGTGTCAGGAAAGTACGATGAGGATGTGTGTGAAGGTATCTTCTTGATGCGGGAGGGAACAAGAACGAGAGGACACTCTAAGAAAATTTACAAAGAAAGAAATAGGCTTGAGAAGGCGAAGAACTCATTTTGTGATAGAGTGGTAAATGAGTGGAACGCACTGCCCCAGTATGTAGTCGATTCCGAATCAATAAGGGAGTTTGAAAGTAATCTTGATAAAGCATGGGGAAGACAAGATTTGAAGTTTGATTATAAAACAAAAATACAGAATAGTAAAAATGTTGCGTCTGCTACCGCCGCCGCCAACACCGTGAACGACCGCAGCAGTGCAAGCACTGGTACTGAGCTGGATACACAGGCATAGTTTGCCTTTTTCCAGAGGATCTACTGTAAGAAACTGTAAGAAATACTGTAAGAAATTAGAGGAACTTACTCATCGTGGCGGAAAGTTGAGAGTGGTGTGCCGCAGGGATCTGTGTTGGCACCTCTCATGTTCCTTATGTACGTGAATGACCTGCCGATAGGCATAAACTCTTACATGTCAATGTTTGCAGATGACGTAAAAATTATGAGACAAATAACAAATAAAAGTAGTTGTGAGGAGCTGCAAGGGGATTTAGATAAAATATACGAATGGAGCACCAAGTGGAAAATGAAATTTAATATAAGTAAATGTCATGTGTTAAATATGGGAAGAAGTGTGAATAGACCAAATTGGGAGTACAGGATGGGAGATAATAAAATTAGCAAGGCCGAAAAAGAAAAAGATTTAGGGTTGATTATACAAGATAATTTGTCGCCAGAGAAACATATTAACAAGCTCTTTAGCGGAATGTATGCAATGGCCGGGAATATGAAAGTTGCTCTGAACTATTTGGATGAGACCATGGTAGCAAAAATTATGAAGAGTATGATTAGACCAAGATTGGAGTATGCAGCAGTGGTGTGGTCCCCGCATCTAAAGAAGCATATTCACAAGTTAGAAAGAATCCAGAGAGCAGTCACTAGATTGGTTCCAAGTCTCAGAGAACTGCCATATGAAGGGAGGCTAGACAAATTAAATCTACCGAGTCTAAAAGAGAGGAGAGAGAGGGGAGACATGATAATGATGTACAAATGTACCCGGGGGCTGGAGAGGCTGGATAGGGAGGATATATTAATTATGGATACAGGAATAACTAGAGGCCACAGCTACAAAGTAAAAAGACCTACCTGCAAGAACGATATCAGGAAGTTTAGCTTCCCCTATAGATGTATTGACAAATGGAATGGGCTGGAGGAGGAGGTGGTAGGGGCAAGGAACATCCATATTTTCAAGAAAAAATTGGATAAAAAGTAGACTGAGAGACGGGACAACACGAGCTTAGCTCAACTCCTGTAAACTACAATTAGGTAAATACAATTAGGTAAATACCAAGTTTCCAAAGGACACGAGGTCCCTCGTCACATATAAGCACGATGTCATTTATCCTTGGCCATACACTGCTTGATGAGCCTCTTTTAGTCTTATAGGCTTCTCGTAGTGATGCCAAGTATTCATTAGACCAACGCCTCCATAGGTCCCGGATCAATTTATTGATGTAATTGTACCTGCTGTGTATCGCTGCTTTACTATCGTAACTAGGATCCTGCAGCTCATCTAGCTGAATTAGGTCCTTTGGGAAGTCACGAAGTCTACGACCTTTAACCAGCATGGATAGGGCAAGGGTCCTCCAGATCACCCGAGACATATGTTAAAGGGCGATCATTCACGGTAGCCTCCAGCTCCAATAGGACAGTAGTTAGTTCCTCAAAGGAGAATAGAGCACGACCTAGTACCCTTTTAAGCCCAGCCTTCACAATACCTATGGCTCTCTCCCAAATAGCTCCGAACCAAGGCGCACGTGCTGGGATAAATCGCCATTCACATCGGATTTCGGCAAGATGAGCCTGAAGACTAGGATCGCTTTGGATGTCTTCCAAGTGTCTGGAAGCTCCCACAATGTAGCAGCATTATCGCTTAACATTATCTGCGGAAATCCCTGCCTACTACAAAATCTCCGGAACGCATGGATAAAACTGTCACAGGTCATCTTGCTAACTACTTCAATGTGGATAGCTCTTGTAGTTGCGCACATAAATAAAAGCATATAAGCCTTGTTGTTGTGTGAGCCCCGGACAGGAATTGCTCCTGTATAATCAACCCCCGTGACCTCGAAAGGATCTCTAGGAGTAGTCCTGATGTCTGGTAGAGGAGGTACTCTAGCTTTCGCGTAGGTATTACCCTGTATTTTACGACAGGTTATACACTTACTGGTCACTTGTTTTACCGCTTGTCTTATCTTAGGAATCCACCACCTTTGCCGTATATATGCGACCACGTGATTAACTCCATAGTGACAACAGACACGATGACACATATTGATGAGCATGGTAGTGAAAGGATGTTAGGAAGGCAGTAGTATCGGATATTTCATTGAATCCGGAAGAGCCGCTAACTTCAATCTACCTTCACATACAATTAATCCTCCCTTCATGACAAGTCCTAATTGGTTTACCAAATTATTGCGAGTACCCTTGTCACCAGACAGCATCTCGTACTCCTTTGGGAAGCATTCCTGCTGGCATCTTTGAGCTATAATCTTTTCTGCTACTTTTAGCTCCTTTATGCTGAGGAGGGTACTGTCTGTGGGAGACGTCCCTTTAATTTTTGCCTTCAAATTATTCTTGTATCGAATAGTCCATGCAACTACCCGAATGAATTTATCATAACTGCCATATTTTTCCCAGTTCCATAACCGTGTGTCCTGTTCGTCATTAGTCCCAATGACTTGGCTAGTTACTTTTGGTGTTGGGTCATCTGGTAATATGTCTTCTGGCCACTCGTCTTTGTTTCGGAGCCACATGGGCCCCTCCCACCAAAACGCAGAAGATTTCAGATGTTTTGCCGAAACACCTCTAGACAGTAAGTCACTAGGGGTTTCTTTAGAGGACACGTACCGGAATTCTACAGTCGGAAAAAGGGATTTGATTTTGTCAACACGGTTTGCGACATACACTGGAAGCTTCTTCATACTACGCAACCAATGCAATGTAACCTGACTGTCGCACCATAAAACAATTTTGTTGACTTTTACAATTTTATGATAGGCTTCCTCCACAAATTTGATTAATCTGGCGGCTAGCAAAGCAGCAGTTAGCTCTAGTTTTGGTATTGTTATGGATCTTATGGGAGCGACCTTTGCTTTAGCGATGACCAGACAGCTATGTTCCGGGCTCACAAAATATGTCGCAGTGCCATAAGCGACACCACTTGCATCGCTAAACGCATGAAGTTCCACTGAATCAGCATATACCATCCTCCGAGGATAAGTAAAGTCACAGCAGAGGTGCAGGTCCTTGGTAACTGTAGACCATTCGGTAGCGCAGTCGTCAGGTAGCGGATCGTCCCAATCTAGTTTCAGTCTCCATAATTGCTGTAAGAAAACTCTGGACCGTATTGTAACGGGCAGTAGTACACCAAGTGGATCGAACAGTTGTGCCGCCACTCTTAAGCACTCTCTCTTTGTTGCCTTATGGGTCTCTGGGAGACTAGCGTTGAATGTCAACAGATCAGAGTCAGGTAACCATAAGAGTCCTAATGTCTTCACTCGCTCTTGATTCTTGGCAGCAACACCATCCAATTGCAGGAGGTCACGTAATTGAGGACTATTGGTAGCCCATTCTCTGAGATATAAATGTGCTTGAGACATTATTCTTTGGGCATCCCAGTAACGCTTAACGACAGTCTCTTCATCACTGCCTGTACCCTGGAGGTTGTCAATGTACAAACCTTCCTTAATAGCCTCCACAACTTTGGGATCCTCTTTAATAATGGAAAGATGTTTTAACCCTTAATTAGCGGCGAGCAACATAAGTCGAGTTAAATAAAGCTGGACTATGTGGCGGCGCTCGACATAACTCGAGTGGCAATTTCAGCACGTAATGTGGCTGAGAGAGAGAGACAAGTGGTGGCAGGAGACTAGCGAGCGTATGACTGCTCCAGACCACCGCGGCGAACCTACTGACACAAATCTCAGCTCCCTCCTCCCTCTCTCACTCGCTACATACTCAATTATGTACTGAAAGTACCGAATTACCTGCTTTTTGCACTCGCGTTGCACGGTTATTGCAAGAAAACTATCCATCATACAAGGATCGTTATGGTGTCATTCGAAAGCTCTGTTTATGCCCTTTCAGGGATAGGTACTTGTTTTACGTTCTGGGTCTTATTTAGGCATGAAAATGATCACGTAAACAGCCCTATTTTGGCTAAAAACACCCCGCTGTGCGGTACACATAAATAAACCGCATAGGCCGCTCGTAAGGTGTTAAGATCGTGGCATTAAGAAGAAACTGTGAGCAAGTCGCCCCGAACAACACTACCTTAAATCGGTAGCAAAGTAAGGGTGAAGATAAATCCAAGGGATCCTTTGGCCACAGAAATCGGGTGTAGTCACGATCTTCTTCATGAAGTCTCAACATGAGAAAGGCCTTCTCGATGTCACTTATCCAGGCATATTTGTGTACCCTGAATCGCAGCAATATTTTTGCTAGATCTGGCACCAGTGATGGCCCTGTGTAAAGGCAGTCATTAAGACTTGATCTGCCCTTGCCAATACTAGCGGAACAGTCGTACACAATACGAACGGGCGTCGTTGTGCTATTCTTGGTGACCCCGTGATGTGCCAAATAATGACTGTTTTCAGTAACACCGAAAGGAACCTCTTCAATAAAATCACGATGAAGTTGATCTTGGATAACGTTGGTGTAGTGACCACAATAGACAGGATCTTGCTTGAAACGCTTCTGCAGACCCCTTAGGCGACCCGCTGCTAAACCATAATTCGAAGGCAGCTTCTCTTTATGTTGGTTCCATGGCAGTCTGACTTCATATTGCTAATTCTGTGCAGAGTATGTTACTGTCTCCAACGCAGTCATGTTTTCCTTTGAATCTTCGTTTGGAGAAATTCCTAGATTATCCAGTTCCCACATACATTTTAATTCATTATGACATGGATTACTTGATTCCGTGGATATATATTGATCCATCGGGGTGACCGCAACTTTCAAAATTGTAACTACCTCTACTTGGGCACTAGACTTGTCGCTATGGCAGGAGCCACTTAGTGCATAACCAAATTTAGTGGGCAAGAGAATTATGTCACCCTCTTTCTTGTACCCTGGCCGCACTAAGTCATAATAATAATCGGCACCAACCAACAAGTCCAGCCGAGATGTCTGTGTCATTAGAGGATCAGCTAATTTGTAAACTTTGTTTCGCAAAACTCTCATGTCTGCTTCAAGGCATTCTGATCCTTTGTGATCCGGGAGAGTTTCTACCACAACTGCTTATAGAGGATAGTTTCTGCCCCAGAACTTGTATTTGAAGGACACTACTGGGTACTTTCTGCTCTCACATGCTCCGGTAAACCCTCGCAACTCTAGCTCTTCATCACCCACTTTCATATAATGGATCGAGTCTAGAGCGGATTTTAAAATGAAGGTGCGCTGTGAGCACTGATCCAGCAGTGTTCTCATCTTGACTGTTCCTCTTGATTCCTTAACTGTTGGCAGCATTACCGTTGGGAGGATAATACTAGTCTTCTTTGACGACACAGACATCGTGGTAGTTTGCGTCTTGGTCTTTGTTACCTGTTGAGTTTTTTGCTCCTTCTTTGCACCGTCCCATTGAGATCTGGACTGACATAGGATATGTCTATTTTGACAGAACTTGTAGCTACGGATGTCAGGGTTCACACAACCATTGCTCCCGTGGGTTGAAGATAAGCACCCGGTGCAAAGGTTGAGTTGCTTTGCGCGTTTTACTTTCAGAGCACTGGTTTTGAATCTGAGACACTTAAACCATGCATGTGCCCCTTCGCACAACTTGCAACCCTTCCTTCGCACTGAGGCCTCCTGCACCGCAAAGGATGCTGAAGCAACTGGTATGTGTGGCGTAGTCCGTTCTGCTACACTTTCCATGTTAAACACTTCTGTCTGGTAAGCCTGGACAAACCTTTCTAGGTTCAGACCTTCTTCACCTAAAATTCTCTTTAATGTTTCCTTTAGTGGGGATGGCAATTTATTCATGAGAATTACAACACTAGCTTCATGAAGGGTAATTTGTAGGGTCTCTATTGACCTCCGTGTACTTTCAAAACTAGCATAGAAACCCTTTAGTTCCTCGATATTGTAAGAGGGAGGATTCAACGTAGTAAGGTTAGTTATATGTGCCGCCTTAATTCTATCCCTGTGCCTATAGGTTTTCTGTAGAAGGGCAACCGCTGTTTGGTAGCTGGCTCCCTCTATTGCGAAACCTTCAATGAGTTGTTTTGCCTCGCCATTCAGTTGACCTCTTAAGTAGGTGAATTTTTGGATGTCACTGAGCTCCGCATTGCTGTGGACGCTACAGTGGAACATATCCCAGAATCCCAGCCATAGAGTGGGATCACTGTCAAACACAGGAAGGGTTATTTTCGGCAATCTTATACCGGCATTTTTGTTAACTGCAGCACGATTTGGCTCCTTTTGTTTTAGCTTACCTTTGAGGAGGATGATAACTTTATCAAGACACTCTATATAATCCACGTCTGTTTCTATATCCGCGAAATACTCGGCGTCATCTTCATAGAGCGTTTCCATTTCGCGGCGACATAAATTTAAGTCTTCGAGCTGTCTTAAAACCGAAGCCAATTTAGCCTCAATCGCATCATTATCTGCATTAACTAAAAATGTAGTAATATCTTTGGTGATCCTAGTCAAACCACTCTTGACACCCCCCTTGCGTCGCTTGTACTGGGACAGTGTCAATGACATGATGGCAATACACAGGAAATAGAATAGAATAATACTACTGTATATCTTACCTATATGGACGTAAAGCGCACTCAGAAAGTTAGCTGACGCCAATAAAGGCAAGATATAGGGAACCCCGACTTAAACGTAAATTAATTAAACGTATGATGCCGGGGTAGGGCAATAAGCGGGAAATATGACGCGGAACGCAATAATAAAAGTAAACGAACGCATAAATATCTCCACACTTAAATTTAAAAGGTAAACCTTATATTAAATGCGGCAAATTTGTTGATAGAGCACACTAAGGAAGGGAGGCCAAAAAGGTGTATAACAAGCCAATTTAAATTGTAAACATATATTAAACTAGGCTAGCCCAAAATGTTTGTGGTAATTACCCCTTTTAAATTTAGTTAAGACCAAACAAATTCAATTTAACCCTTATAATACTACTTTACATGAATTTAATTGTTGCAATTATACCTAGCCTATAGCTTACCACCTATTTATTGATGACGTGGCTCTCCCAGGCCGCAGAAGACGCGATAGTGTCCACCCTAGCCCCCCCTTGGGCAAAGTTACCACCAGGAAAAATGGGTGGTACATCGGCTGGCGGCGGCCCATATGGTCGGGCAAAATAAGCGGGACCCGGCGGAAATTAGGCCAAAGACAACAAACCCCAGCCCACAAACCTACAGGGGACACCAGGGAAGCGGAAATAGGGAACAGAAAGAATGAAAAGCTAGGAAATAGTAGACAATAGGAAAGCAGAAGAAAGAAAAGACAAAGAAGAAAAGATAGCATAAGGCAAAAGTCAGAGGTATCAAAGGACCATATTGTGAGAATTCGATAGTAAACAAAGTGGAATTTACCTATAAACTCACAAGAGTTAACTTACTTTTATTGGTTGATAGGGATAGATAGCTCAATGATAGTGGTAGGAATAGATGGAAGATATAGTGGCCACTTAGATATAAGAATTAGGATGACTTAGCAGGAAACAGGTGGTTGTATTGGAGCGGCTAGGAGATGTTCTTGAGGTCGTAGCAAAAGCGATTCTGAGGTTTGTGGCGATGAACCCGCCAGTTCCAAGAATGACGCATGCGCAGTTATCTTATTTACCAATGCGTCATTTAACTAACTACAAGATATACCGGATTTATTATAATGACAACCCGATATAATAATGGATAATAAACCCATATAAACTTAATACGAAATAGCATATACCTTTTATATAGATATATAACTTAGCCTAATACTGGCACCTAATTTGAACTTCCAGTATGTTTACTTAACCTAAACTGTCGAGTTACTTACGAGTCTCGACAATAATAAGCATGTTACTTATTTCTCAGAAGCGCCAATTTTTCCGCAGAATTTACTGGCGCTCGAAAACCAAAAACCAAAAAAACAAACACAAATCGCTTAAATCAATGCAACACAAAACCTATACGCATCACCCAGCCACCAGCAGTGGCAAATAGCTTACACCCTATAGCCCTCCATGTTGACACCCCTCTCATACCTTCTTTCAAAGAGAAAAGTCTTAAGTTGTCTCTTGAAGCACTCAACAGAACTTAAGGTAAGTTCCTATGTAGCGGTAGGAACCGTATTATATATTCGCATTTACGTAAGAATCTTTATTTATATCCTTACCTTATGATGTGTTCGCTACTCTTCTAGCGGCACCAAGGAGCGCGACGCCCCTCGTTATGGGTGGTGATTTGGTGCAGTAGACTGTTTGAAGCGACAGCTCGCTCCCTTGCGAGGATGGGCTCGTCTGGCACCTTTTGCAGTTCGACATCCAGGGCTCTCTTGAAGCTGTCTAACGAGACGTCCCTCATGTCTCTTACTCGCCGTGGGAGTTTGTTGAAGAGACGTGGGCCTCTGTGTGATAACCAGCCCTCTCGCAGAGAGCCCATAGCACCCCTGTTATTCATCCGGGGGATTTCGCATTCCCAGCCTCTCCTATCACTGAATTTCATGACTATCGGAGTATGTAGGTTTGGTACTAAACCCTCTGCGATTTTCCACGTGTATATTATTAGGTAACGTTCTCTTCTACGTTCCAGTGAGTACAGATTCAGTGCTCTTAAACGCTCCCAATAGTGTAGCTGTTTTATCGAACTTATATGCGAAGTGAAATTTCTTTGTACACTCTCTACGTCATTTATTTCACCTGCTTTGTATGGGGATGTTAATACGCTACAGTATTCAAGCCGCGGTAGCACTAGAGATTTGAAGAGCGTTATCATAGGTAATTCACCGCGTGTTTTAAAAGTACGCAGAATCCAACCCGTTAGACGTTTCGCAGCCGCAACTTTGACCTGGTTATGTACTTTGAAACCCATATTTTCAGACATTAATACCCCAAGGTCTTTCACACCGTCTTTCCGTTCTATTATGTGGTTAGATTCTGTTAAGTAATTTGTAATTTCTTTAACACCATTATTATCTCCGTACCGTATTAATCGGAATTTTTCTTCATTGAATTGCATGTTCTTTTCCCTGGTCCACTGGAACACTACATTCATGTCTTCCTGCAGTCGGCCCGTGTCTTCTTGTGTGTTTACTATCTTGCTTAATTTTGTGTCATCAGCAAAAGACGACACCGTACTGTGTCTGGTGTTGGTATCTATGTCGCAAATTAGTATGAGGATGGGGCACTGAGCTTTTGACATCCGAAGGCTCAGATGTGACTTGGTTTACTGCTACTGATTGTTTTCGGTTTACGAGGAAATTGTATATCCACCGTCCGATTTTCCCAGTTATGCCTTTTGCTTTCAGTTTGTGGGCTATTATACCATGGTCACATTTATCAAATGCCTTAGCAAAATCGGTGTAAATGACATCCACGTTTTTCTTTTCTTCTAGCGCTTTAAGAATTTTGTCATAGTGTTCCAAAAGTTGTGAGAGACATGATCTTCCCGCTCTGAACCCATGTTGACCGGTGTTGTGTAGTTCATTTGTCTCCATGAATGTTGAAATTTTGCTTCGCAGGACTCGCTCGAAAACTTTAATGATGTGAGAGGTTAGAGCTACCGGGCGGTAGTTTTTTGGTAGTGCTTTACTCCCTCCTTTATGCAGTGGGGCAATTATTGCGTTTTTCAAGCTATCTGGTATGTCACCAGTGTCTAGACTCCTTCTCCACATTATAGCCAGGGGTTTTGAGAGGTTTTCCTTACATTTCTTCATTAGGATCGAATTCCATGAGTCCGGGCCTGGTGCCGAGTGGAATGGCATGTTGGAAATGGCCTCTTCTATGTCTTTTGGACCAAAATCAATATCCAGCATCTGAGGGGTTTCCGTGGGGGAGGTTTCCATGAAAAATATATTTTGGTCTCTGATGACTTTTGTTTCATCAGGCTCACTGAATGCCATTTCATACTGCCTGCTTAAGAGTTCGCTCATTTCCTTTTTGTCCCCTGTGAAAGAGCCGTCCCCTTTGCTCAGTGGGCCGATGTTTGATGTTGTTTTAGCCTTTTGTTTGGCGTATGAAAAGAAGTATTTGGAATTTTCCTTTATACCTGCAATAGCTTTCTTCTCCTCTTCCATATGTTGTAGTTCATATGATATTCTTAGCCTTTGTTCAATTTCCACAATTTCTCTATCTATTTCGGCCTTTTGCCTATCCTGTAGATTTTGATGTGTGTGTCTTTGTGCGAGTAATTTTCTTCTTCTATATCCTCATATATCTTACTTATTTTCTTCACTTACCTCAACAATACTAATCCCGATAGCTGGGGAGGGTATGAAATATATCAGGGAAAGAGAGGGGTTGAAACACGGTGATTAACTAGAATATAGCCATGTTGATTAACAAAGCCAAGACGTTGTGTATCCTTGCTTGTGATTGATTGTTGACTATCGTGACGTGATCAGCCAAGGCGGGCCTCAGCGATGACGTCATTCCAGCCCTCGGCCAATATGGCGTCATTACACCCTATCTATCTATCTATCTATTGCCTGACGCCGTGATCCCCGAAGGGGTGGCCACGAACGAACCGCCCCATGCACCTGTCCCCAGTCAGTCGACGCCCCTCCCCCCAACCAGCACCGCCTTCGTTCATGTACTTCCTCACTCCATCCTTCCACCTCTCATTCGGTCTACCTCTCCCTCTCTGTCCCTCCACCTCGCTCTCGTACACCCTCTTAGTCATTCTCTCGCTTTCCATACGTTCCATATGGCAGAACCATCTCAAGTTGTTCCTTTTCACACTTTCCAGAACATCTACCTCCACACCACACCTCTTTCTTACTTCCTCATTAGTCTGTCTATCCCTCCATGTAACTCCGCACGCTCTCCTTAAGTAATTCATTTCCACTGCTCTCACTCTTGGTCTGAGTCTCTCAACCAACGTCCATGCTTCGCTTCCGTAAGTCAGTGTCGGGATTACCACACTGTCATGCAAGGACTTCTTCACTTCCATACTGACCACCCTATTTCTTGTTACTGCTTTTAGCGTTCCTACAACCCTCTTCCCCTGTTGTACCGTCTCCCGCACTTCTTCATCCATAGTCCCATCTTTACTCAACACACTGCCCAGATACTTAAAAGAGTTGACGATCTCCATAGCCTGACCGTTCAGCTTCACCTCACACTCTGTGACTTCACCCCTTTCGAAGACCATAACCTTGCTCTTCCCCGCATTTACCTTCAAATTCCGTTTTTCGCACACTGTTCCAAACTCATTTACCAGACCCTGCAACTCCCATTCATTATCACTCATCAGAACTGTATCATCCGCAAACAGCAGTATAGGTAGCTTCCACTCAATTCCATCCCTTTTCAGCGATACACCAACATCCACTGCTCTTGATAGTATTTCTTTCATGACTCCATCCATATATACAGTAAACAACCACGGGGACATCACACACCCCTGTTTCAAACCAACATTCAGGTCAAAGAACTCGCTCTGCTCACTCTCCACACGTACTGCCGCCTTTGCATCCTCATACATGCTCTTCACTGCTTTCAGCAACTTGCCCTCTACTCTGTATATTCTAAGTACTTTCCACAAACCTTCTCTATCCACTCTGTCATAGGCCTTCTCCAAGTCCATAAAGGCAACATTATAGGTTTGACTCCTGTAAGGAGATAAAGAAAACCTAATATTTAGTAGTGGCCCCGTAATCATTGACGAACATGCCTATTACATAAGGCATCCTCTTCAAACACTAATCCGCCGTAGTTTGAATCTACCGCGCAGAGCATTTAAAAACTGAGGAGCCTTCATCATGAGCGCACGCGACCTCACTCATGGCTTCAGTCATTATGAATTGGGTTCTCACTACGAAAAAACTTTGTAAAAAAAAAGAAAAAAAGAATAACTATCCAATAAGCTTTCCATCATATCGTGGATGTACTTGTGTGGATTTCTGACCAGACGCTGATTCAGGCGTCATTCCTCCTTCACTGACATATCAAGTAAACCAAATCCTTAATACATCAACGAATGGGAAGGGACGGTCGGGAGGGCCCCAGTCGTCAATGATTACGGGGCCACTACTAAATATTAGGTTTTCTTTATCTCCTTACAGGAGTCAAACCTATAATTTATTAGTGGCCCCTCCATCATTGACGAACATGCCTGATATCTAAGACTGGAGGGGGACATTCGTAATCATATCATAACTCTAGAAAAGCAGATAATAAAAACAACCACATAGTATTCTTACTTTTGAAAAATGTATTTAATACGGCGTAGGCCGGAAATATACAAGAAAAAGGGGTTCAGGCAGGTGCGTGCTTCAAAGAAGCCTGCCCGACAAAATGGGTAACCCTGAAGATTCTGAACACAGATCTGTAGTTACAAAAGGCACCCCACTCAACGAGTGGTGACAAAAATAATAAGTTATAAGTTTATATGTGCACATCATAAACCCCAAAATACATGTGGAGATCAATTGCAAATGAACTCCATTGAACTAATATTACATTGCTTTCGCAGCTAAAACTACTATAACAACACCGTTGTTTTGTACTAAACCTTGTACTAGCACAATTTCTCGCAGAGAAATTTTCATATCACACTCAATCACTACCCTACTGTATACCTTCCCTACTACACTTAGAAGACATATTCCTCGGTGGTTACCACACAATCCTCTTTCCCCTTTGCCCTTATATAGGGGGACTATTATGCCAGTCTTCCAGTCATCGGGTGCACTCCCCTTCTCCCATGCTAGTTTGCACATTTTCCATACCCATTCTATCACTATCTCACCACCATACCTCAACATTTCCCCACACACTCAATCTGTTGCTGGTGCTTTCCCCAACTTCACTCTTTTCATGGCTTCCCACACTTCTGACCTCCTGATCCCCACCTCCTCCTCCACTACTTCTCTTCTTCTCCCTCCCATACCATATCCAGCTATGTTTGCTGGCTCTTCATTCCTTACATTTAGCAACTCATTGAAGTACTCCCTCCATCTTTCGACTCTCTCTTGCTTCTCGGCTAGCATTCTCCCATTCTTATCTTTCACACCCTTACTGTTTCCCTTGCTACCTTCCCTAACTTTCTTGACTTCTTTCCAGAACAGTTTCTTACTCTCCCTCCATTTCACACTCAGATTCCTTCCAAATTCCTCATCTACTCTTCTCTTACTTTCCTTCACTATTCTCTTCACCACCCTCTTACTCTCCACGTACCTCGCTCGTTTCTGTCTCTCGAAATCTTCATTCCCTCTACTACCCAACCACTCTCTATATGCTTTCTTCTTTTCTTCCACAGCTATTCTTACCTCTTCTGTCCACCATCCTGTACCTTTCACTCCCCTCCCTCTTCTCCTTACACCCGCTTACACCCACTTATTTTAAAGCCCGCTTAATCTTACACCCGCTTAAATGTATATCAGCGGTGTATATGTTTCACACAAAGTGTATTATAATGTCATTAGTGCACTGTGTAATTTGCGTCTTGATATTCAGTGTTTCTATTATCAATACTAATTAGTATTCACGCCCCACCCCACCCCCAACCCCCGTATTTGGCTCGTGAATGGTAAGGTTAATCTGCGAGAGCGTTATCGTCCCAAGATGAACTGATACTGTATATTGGTAATTATATGGAATAGGCTCGCACCCTTATTTTTCATGTTTTTTCCTCCAGATTTTGAGAAATGAGTGTATTCATGGTCTTAGTTATAATGCCAATGTTGGATACACGATGGGTTGAGGGGGGGGGGGCTTTTCCCCCCCTCACCCCCCCATAAATTATTGAAATCGTCATCTATGTTGCCAGCAGGGGGTAAATCTTGATTATACTGCATAAAGAAGGTGTTTGTAGACAGTGAGGATGTCCGAAAGAGCTCTGAGATTGATTAGAATGGGCGTTTTTATCGGTCAATATTAACCCGGGAACTGCTGGGAGACTCTTAAGAGTTCCCCCGGCGGACTGCTGGGAGACTCTTAAGAGTGAGTGAAAAAAAAAATCAACTTTTGACATCGAAAAAAATATATTTTGTTTATTTTTATTTTTTTATTTTTTTATTTTTTGTTGGCCCCTGGGCCATGCAAAATCTCAGTCCTCTACCTCCCCTCCTTCCCCACTTTCCTCCTCTCCTTCAGTTATCACCTATTTTCCCTGTTATTCCCTTATTCTGAGGTATATTTTCGTGCTAACATTAGCGAGTTGCAAGCAGGGTGTTGTCATCACTGATGGCAAGCGAGTGCAAGAGAGAGAGGGAGAGTATCGATCGACTGTGTCTCAGTGGCCTTGGGGGAAATTGGCAGGAAAGCAGCTTGCCTCACCCATACATTATACAACTCGCGGGCTATATCTCCGATTTTGACCATCCAAACGCTGTTTTCACTCGTTTTATTGTTGTTTCAGGTTAATACCTTTATAATCAACCCATAATAGGCGCATATGGATAAGTATTAATGCTATTAATGGTACAATGAATATTTTAGTGACGGAAACACCTCAAATACGTCAGCACAGGGGGACGTTTCCAATTACCCCCATGCGCACTTGTTAGGTTAAGGAGACGGACCACAGCTATTTTCAAGGATTTTATTTTTGTGGATTTGTTATTTATATGATTTATAAGGGTTCTATAATAAAATTTGTTCATGGAAATTAGGGAAAATATCAAGGAAACTGGCCAACTTTTATTTCGTGATTTTTTTTTTGGTTTTAGCTAGTTTTCATCATTATACAGTGGTTGTCATTAATTAGTATCTCCGGAAAAAACGTTTTCCCCATTATCCAACAATCTTAAGATACGGCCCCCGATAGTAGGGAGGGCTATGAAGTACAGGGAAATTGAGGGGTAAAAGACGAAAATAAGGGGTAATATTAGCCTAACAACCTTACCTAACCTAACCTAGTATATTAGGTGGGGGCTGCCGCCCCCACACCCCCGCTGGTTTGGTATTTAATTAATAAAAGATTGACGGTCGCCAAAAAAAACTTGAATGAAGTCTACGGTATTTACTCCGCCCTTGCATGCCAGGTACAGCGGATTCATAGTACCCAGTACGTGGGATACTATACTAGCCCTTGCATGCCAGGTACAGCGGATTCATAGTACTCAGTACGTGGGATACAAATTAGACTAACCTCGGAGGATTCACGGTCAGCAAATAGGCCTAGGGCCTACATATTAGACTAACCTCGGAGGTAAAAAATACCGCGAGTTTAGTCAATAGGCCTATCAATCAGACTAACCTCGGTCATTCAATTACTGTTTGAATATCAATATGCGAATTACAGTGCATTAATTATGTCATAATACTAGTTGTGTGAAAAATATACAAATCCACAAACAGAAACCACCTCCTAAATACCGGTACAGTAGATCTCTTTCACAATATTATATTAAGTGGGCTAAGAGTTGATCAACATGGCTAAATTGCAGATAATGTTTCAACATCACTTTTTCTTTGATATAATTCATGCCCTCTGCACCTATATGGGTTATTATTGATGAGGTAAGTGAAGGAAATAAGTCTGTATTGAGGATATACATTAAAGATTCCATGGTAAACGTAGCCTAGGCTTGGACCCAAATAACGACGGTATAAAACCCTTACCCTGTGTGTAGTGGAGATTAATGGTCTGCAGCCAAATCAACACAATGCAGCTGGAAGCTCCGTTCATAATCCCGTTAAATAGAAGATGTTGTAGGTGTTTTCATAAAGCAAAAACACTTCACTATTCATTGAACAACAGTTCCACCATTTCAAATATGGCCGACTGGCCCGACTCCGAGATTGTATAAACACAAAGGATAATAAATGAATCAATGTGATGTCGTAGAGGGATTGAGAAACAAAAGAGGCTCATTATATGGACTGATGTGTATTTCTATAGCCGTTCACATATCGCGAGAATTTGTGACGTCACCGTCTAGACAGTGACGTACTCCCACAAATTAAATTTACCGAGTCTAAAAGAGAGGAGAGAGAGGGGAGACATGATAATGATGTACAAATGCACCCAAGGGCTGGAGAGGCTGGATAGGGAGGATATATTAATTATGGATACAGGAATAACTAGAGGCCACAGCTACAAAGTAAAAAGACCTACCTGCAAGAACGATATCAGGAAGTTTAGCTTCCCCTATAGATGTGTTGACAAATGGAATGGGCTGGAGGAGGAGGTGGTAGGGGCAGGGAACATCCATATTTTCAAGAAAAAATTGGATAAAAGTAGACTGAGAGACGGGACAACACGAGCTTAGCTCAACTCCTGTAAACTACAATTAGGTAAATACAATTAGGTAAATACAACAACCATTCATATGCCAGCATCGCTCGTGACGTCACACCCAGTTTATTGACCAATAGAATATCAGTTTACAACTCGACTCGCCTCCACTCGTCGTCCATCAGCTGAGCTGGGAAATTGTAGAAAGTGAGTCCACAGATGCCCTCTAATTATTCATTTACCAAGTACAGTATATTTTCCATTTATAGTATACTACGAAGCAACATACATAATACATATACTGTATATGTACAAACAACAAATATGCTACAACACGGCCCAGTTCTTGAGATATAATGCATACCGTTACGCAGGATTATACCGAACTTAGTTGTCTCATGGTCAGTGGCATTCTGTTATATAACCTTGGAGCCATGTACTGTAAGAGAATGAACTCTCAAAGAAAGATGACTGCCGGAAAGCCCACGGCTCATCAAGACGCAGGGGGTCATCATCATGGCGCACGACTACACCATGGCATGCCGGTGGACGCCTGAGCAGCTCTGCAAGATACCCGGGCTCACCAAATTTGAGGACCTTGAAAGTTACCAGACACAACTTTAATTCTATTCTAGCTTTTATTGGTAACCAGTGCAGTTCGATGTGATAAGAAGTGGTAGGGGTTCCTGGTGGAATTCCAAAAATGAGTCTTGCAGCTCTGTTCAGAACAGATTGTACTTTCTTTAATATTGTCCATACTTAGTGTACTCAAACTAGTATGAACAGTCTCGATGTTACGTAATCTGGGTTGATGTAGCGTTACGTATCTTTCCGTAGTCTTAAGTTGGACGCTTCCATAACCTTGGTCGAGCGTTCCATGATTGGGTAGAATATATTATTCTATAGTTGTATATGGGAAAGTATTGTAGGATTATAATTCCCATATATATATATATATTTGTATTATTTAAGATTGTTTATAAGTATCTCATTGTAAAGAAGATGGGATACATTTTCCATATGTTATGCGCATGCGCGGTATGTCACGACAGAGACGAACATAACGCGCTCGCCACTCTCCAACCAACCTCCGTCCCAGCTACACACGCTAAGCCTTCTTCCTATAGTTTCATAATCAGGTGTTTTCGCTTCACGTTCATCTCATACTCCATATACAGTAGTCACTAAATCATCATCTTTGTTACTTAGCACAACTTAACGTAAATATCTATCCTATCCTAGCCTATTGTAGCCTCTTTTCATACTTTGTTTACTATACTAACCACTTCCAGTCATTTAGCCTATTTTCCGCCATCCTCCAATCACCAGCTGAGTTCATCTAAGGGTAATTATATTCTATATGGTTAATGTTTCTTCAATAATAATATACAGTCCACTTATCTAAATTAGCCATATAATTGGTCCTTCGACCTTTCACTAGTTTGCCCCCCCCCCCCCCCCCCCCTTTTTTGTGTTGGTGGTGGCCTAGCCTACGTGGTTATATTTTTTGTGCCATATTTTCGTCTATCCCTCATGGCCCAGGGCTTTTGGCGTCATGGTGCCGCGGGTGGTGGGGTAGGGGAAGATTATCCTGCGGTGGTTGATAGGCCTGCGTACCCAGGCCCAATTAGGAAGGTGGCAATTTTGGGCCACTCCTACGTCAGGGATTTGTACGTGGACCAAGCCGTCCACAGGCCTTTCTTTTCCGTGACTCCTCTGGCCGCCCCAGGTGCCCGCGTCAGCACCTTGAGATCAACAGTAGCCTGGGGTCAGTTTTTAGAGCTGAAGCCCGACTTGACCTTCTTGGTGATAGGAGGAAATGAGATAAGGAGCGGGGTCAGTCCGAGAGGGATTGCGGAGGGGATTGAGGTCCTAGCTGAGGAGGTGGTGCGGCTCTCGGGGGGAGAAGTCCGGGTGATTGGGGTAGAGAAGCGACAGGCTCCACGAGGGGTCTCTACGGACGAGTTTAACCGCATCAGAAATGCGGTTAACCGATGGCTAAAGCGCCATATCCCCTTCACCCGGGAGCGCTATCAGTCAATGAATACCTCTGAGGCTGACTTCAGTCCCGACGGGGTACACCTCACGCACGAGGCATCAAAGCGTCTCTATTCGGAGATCTTGGCCACCTGTCGTCGGTGCTTTATGCAAGACGAATTTGCCATGGTCGCCAGGTCATACGACGAGATGTTTGCCCACCATGACGTTAGAGTTGATCAACAAAATCAGTATAGCCTGGATTAGTAAGCCTTCAAATCGGTACAGTATATTAATTAAATTTTGATTGTAAAACCTTTAGGCCCAAATTATATAACACTTGATTGGCACTAAGATTAAAATCATCCATACTGTATTGTATAATAATTTCAAAAGGTAAGGTTATTCAATTCTATATCAAATTTATACTGTCCAATAACTTCTTTATTAGATTCACATGTCATTCTAATTTATTCTCTCATCGTGTGCCCTGGAGGCGGGGTACTATGATAGCTGATAGGCTGAGTGTGTGTTAATCCAACTCAAAACTTTTTTTCCTTGTGACTTCTTGAGATGAATTTTTTGTGTACAATTTTCACATTTATTAAATTAATAATATAGAATTAGCGGTACCCAGTGAGTTTAGCCTGTTTCAATTACCCTATAGGCTCACACTCTTCTTTACTTTATTATAACTTTAAACGGTACTGCTCTTTTTGACATCTGGAGACTTTTGGCCTATACTGTATTGTACTAAATTTCCCTCCCGACTTTTCTTAACTTATGGCGTAATGAATCTATAATTTCATAACTATTACGTAAGGAGTTAAATTGAAAAGCTCCAGATTGCTTGTCTACATAGCGCACAATTCTTATTCCGCATTTCGTGAGGGTGTTTTATTTTCGGCTCACGATTTAATTTGATTTCTCGGAGTACTGTATTGTTAGCCGCAACTTATTCGGTCTGGCATTATTAGTTTGATTTAACGTAATTAGAATTCCTTCCTGTATAATCATGGCTAAGAGTGTACAAAAGCGTCGGGCTGGACTTAAGGGCTCTTTGACGGTCTTGACCTCTGATATTGACGAATTCCTTGATTCGGCGTCTAGAGTGGAGGTGGAGGCCAGGTTGCTCAGTATTCAAAAGCAACTTGACAAGTATGAGGTCACACAGGAGGACCTGGCCGACACTTGCGAGGACGCCGAGTATATCGAGGTGATCAGAGAGGATACCCTATATATGGAGGGCATACAAGTAATCGTTGCCACACTGAAGGGGATCCTGATTACAGAGGTCAAGAAGGAGGTCAGGAAAGAGCCAAAGAAATCCGCAGTAAAATTACCCCATCTTACTCTCTCAAAATTTGAAGGTGATGCCACCATGTGGTCGGGATTTTGGGAGATGTTCAAGTGTACCATCCATGACAATCCCGACCTCACAGATATACAACGCTTCACCTATCTAAAGGGTCAGCTTCAGGGTGATGCACATAAGCTAGTCGAAGGATTCATAATCGAAAGTGCAAGCTATGCCCCAGCAATTGAGCTCCTGCAAGAGACATATGGGCATCCAGATCGAATCAAGGCAGCTTATGTTACCAAATTCAATCAATTAGTGTCACCCAAACACCAAACAGCTGACCTGAAGGACTTCTATGCCAATACAGAGAGTGTGATGAGGTCAATCATTAGCCATGGTATTTGTCTGGAGGAATTTTGTGTGGTGACTCTTGTCAATAAGTTACCATCACCACTAAAAGAAACCATAAAACGGGAAATGGGAGACTCGAGCCTGGATTATAAGAAATTCACTCATTGCCTCCAGGCTGAAGTGTACAATATGGCGGGTCAAGACAGAGTAGGGGGTACACCCATGGCTACGGCAACATTTACCGCCCAGAGTGAGTACAGGAAATTCAACTGTGTTCTGTGTAGTGGCACCAATCATTTATGGTACAAGTGTATGAAGTATAAGACAGGGCCTCTTAAAGTTAAAAGAGCCCGTCAACTACGTCTCTGCACTGGGTGCTTGTCAAAAGACCATGGCCATTCGGGTTGTACTAATCCTAACATAAGAAGCTGCAAGTTTTGTAAGGGCAAACACTTTCATTCCCTGTGTACACAAAAACAAGGGAAAGAAAGTAGACCAGCGGAGGATAACACCAAGAGAGAGCATACTGCTGCTACTTCAACTACAATGTCCGTTGCCACAGGTAAAAATACAGTAATCTTGCCCACCGTACAGCTGCCGGTAAAGGGTAAGGATAATAATTGTGTTAAAATCAGATCGCTACTTGACCAATGTTCTCAGAGGACCTTTGTGAAGTCTTCTGTTCTATCCTCCCTTTCCTACATTTCTAAAGGAACTGAGGAGTTATGTCTTCACGGATTTACCGGGAAACAGGCCTCTAGGGAATATAATGTTGTGGCACTGCAATACAAACACAGAGGTAAATTTCATCATCTAGACGCAATAGTGGTTGATGAATTGCCAGACCATAAAGGTGAAATTAACCTAAAGTCTAAACTGGTTAGTTTACAAAGTAAAGGCATAAAATTAGCCGATCCTCACGCAACGGACACAGATCAGCTGGAGCTGCTCATCGGAGCGGATCACTACTACGATATAGTGCGACCTGGGTATAAAAGGTCAGGTAGCCTAATTCTGCTTCCTACCAAGTACGGGTACGCCATCAGTGGTTCATATGTGACACAGCCTACAAGCTCCAGCACAGAAGTAATTACTGTATTGAAAGTAGCAGTAACACCAATGGACGAATACATATCCACTGGCAATATTCCACCATGCAAAAATGACTTAAATGTTTTGTGGGAATTAGATCATATCGGGATAACCCCTAAGGAATATTCACTGGTTGAGCGTCAAGCACTATCGTCGTACGAGGATACCGTTACCTACGATCCCGACAGCCAACAGTATAAAGTGAGACTGCCCTGGAACAATTCCAAGGATCAGCTGCCATCTAACAAGGGTTTGGCCATAGGCCGTCTTCGGGGACTTCAGAAAAGATTCCTCAAGGAGCCTGACTTTTGCGAGGAATACTCAAAAGTCATAAAGGAACAGGTGTCCCGGGGTTTTATTGAAGAGGTGCCTTTTGATAAATCAGATACCGGGCATTACTTGGCTCATCATGGTGTAGTCAAGGAGAGCAAAACTACGCCAGTGCGTATTGTCTTCGACTGTTCCGCCAAGATGAGTGAACGTCATCCTAGTCTTAATGACTGCCTGTACACTGGACCCTCACTGGTGCCAGATTTGGCGCAGGTTTTGCTTCGGTTTCGACTCGGTAAGTATGCCTGGGTGTCTGATATTGAGAAGGCATTTCTCATGTTAAGACTCCATGAAGACGACCAGGACTATACGCGATTTATGTGGCCCAAGTATCCGAGGCAACTGGATTCTCCCCTAATTTGTTACCGGTTCCGGGCAGTTTTATTTGGAGCGACTTGTTCCCAATTCCTTTTAAACGCCACCATTTTGAAACATTTGTCTTTATGTCAGTGCAGATCCGCAGATTATTCATCAGATTCGGTCAGGGTTATATATAGACAATTTACTGGGTACAGGAAATGAAAAAGATTTCCTGGTTGATACCTACGCTGTAGTCCGAGAGATTATGAATGACGCCCATCTACATTTGCGTGAATGGGCGACTAATAATTCTGTTTTGCGGACTGTACTACAACGGGATGGTGTGGCGGCTGTACAGCAGGAACATGTTAGAGTGCTTGGGTTGTTTTGGAAAACGGACACCGATACCCTCTCATTCGGCGTTCAGTACACGCAATATTCGCAGATTACAAAACGAATTTGCTTGAGTATGACAGCTAAACTTTTTGACCCCTTGGGGATAGTTCTACCGGTGTCGATCAAATCGAGATTATTCCTTCAGCAATTATGGAGGATAAAGTTAGGATGGGATGAAGTTTTGACTGGCGATCTGGTTCAGGAGTGGGATGACATTATTTTGGATCTTCGTCTCTGTAAGGGTTTTCATTTTCCTCGGAGAGTTGTCATGGACCATCCTGTGTCCATTCATGCCTTCTCAGACGCTAGCAAAGTCGCGTACGGCACCGCCATATTCTTTGTTGACACAAGTGGCAGCCGTCTCGTCATAGCGAAGGCGAAAGTCGCCCCGATCAAATCCCTTTCCATCCCAAAATTAGAGCCGACTGCAGTTCTGTTGGCTGCTAGACTCGTTCACTTTGTAGAAGAAACTTTTAAAAATTTGCTAAATGTCTCGGAGACAGCTGTATGGAGTGACAGCCAAATTACGCTCTACTGGTTACATAGCCGTAAGAAGCTACCAGTGTACGTCACCAACCGTGTCGACGAAATTCGTACCCTGCTCCCAACCGCACAGTTTCGGTATGTGTCTACCAAAGAGAATCCAAGTGATTGCATTACTCGTGGTGTCTCTGCTAAATTTCTCAAATCTTCTGCGTTGTGGTGGAATGGCCCATGCTGGCTTAATGATCCCAACGAATGGCCAGAGAATATAGATTTGAGCGAGCAACACACTGCTATTGTGGCACCGGTAATTGACTCGGTGCCTGACGAAGACACACGGTTATGGGAGTGGGATAGATTCAGCAGCTATGAAAAGTTACAACGTGTTACAGCATGGGTGATACGATTTGTAGAAAATGTAAAAGCAAAAATTAAAGGCACACCGTCCACAGGTAGTGCTTACCTCAATGTGAAGGAGATCAGAATTGCAGATCAATTATTACATAAGCTCTGTCAACAAGAAATATATACGCAGGAATATAAATTACTGGTTAAGGGAACAAAGTCTAGGAATAACCTGATCAACCAATTGGGCTTACACTTGAAGGGGGACTTGATACATTGCGGAGGCAGAGTAAATTGTTCCATAAATTTAATCTTTTTAGGGTCAATTATTGTGACTGTATTCTAAAATTTGACATCAATAATTTTAATCAAGCATTTTTAACTTGAAGTTTCTTGTATAACCTCTGCTTACTTTTTGTCTGTATTTATTGTTTATCTTTTTCTTTTTCTTTTTCTTTTTCTATTATTATTATTATTAATATTAATATTGATGATTTTTTAAATTTATTGTTCTTGTTAAAAGAGTACTCTTTGTTTAAATCTGTTGTTACTTCATATTTTGTAATTATTTGTCTTTATATTATATGTATTCATTGTCGATAGTATCAATTGCTTACTTTTGCGATTTCCTTAGTTTATTTGTGCTATAAATGTAGGTTATTTGTAGGGTAGTTATTGATAGGGGTCACTTGAGGCATGCTATGCTTACAGGTACCTACCCGATAGCACTATCGTTAGTGAGTGCTGTACTGTATTTTATATATTATTTTGTAAAAGTATAGATATCTTATCAATATTTGTATTTTGTACTATTTTAATGTCTTGTCATGTTGCAAATTTGATTTTAAATAATATTTTGACATTTAACATATAGTTTCTTTATTCATGCAGAGTTTAGTAAAATTTGCCAGAACGTCCCGGACTTCCCAAACTTGACTACTTCCTTTAACGTGACGATAGTGCGTTGTTATATGTGCGATTAGTTTGCTTGGGAAACAGATTAACTTGCTCATGTAGTAATGTACACCCTATGTGGTGGATTGTGTTCTTTTATTTAATAATTTTCATTTTAGTAAACGTTGTTTCCACATAGCGATTTTGATAATTTAATTTGACTTTATATTGTCCTTGTCCCAATTTTGGTTTGTTTAGTTTGCAAGTTTTACATTTTAATTTGGAAGACCCACGAATAAGGCATTGCAATAATCAACACGAGAGAATATCAATGAGTGGACCAGTGTCAGAAGGCAATGTCTAGGTATAAACTGCTTCACCGAGTAGAGATTTCTGATGTGTAGGTAGCAACTTTTGACAATCTGATTTACGTGCTCCCTAAAATCCAGTCTTGAGTTCAGATACACTCCTAAGTACACTAAGCGATGTAGTGTATGTACTAGGCTTCATGATGGTTTGCTTAACCATAAAGAAGCGACATGTCAAGTGGCCCTATTGGAAATAAAGGGCCATTTTAATAACTATACGAAGGAGGTAGCCCATAAGGCATTGCAGTGCGATGATCAGGCTATGTGGGATCATTTGGTGATCAAATCTCCGGTAGTTAAGACTAAATCAATTCGTTCGGTGGTATCCAAAAAGATACCTACTAAAGTAACTTCTAAAAAACTGGTTAGTACGGACGATGATTCAAATGACACAACAAGCACAACAAAGAGTAACCCCCACCGCCGGCATGCGAAACGGACGATTCGTCATACAAGGAGGGCAGAACCCGGTCTTGATCGAGGTCACCCTTGAAGCAATCTCCGCGTTCTTCAGGTCTGCCAGGTCCTCCAGCAATCAAGAAATGAAGAATCTCGCCAGAAAAAGTTACACTGGAAGCGAAAACTTCTGGCAATAAACGGGTTATTACGTCCCGCATGGAGACGTCGAGTGCGCGGCTCCGGCAACCGCCGGGGACAGCACCTCCTGCCACCGTTTCTACCTTGCCCAAGACAAACGTCCAATCTGGCAGGTCGGAGGTAGTGACAGAGGTAGCAGAGACACCTCCCAGGGAAACTGATAGTGGATTTAGCCAAGTGTCGCAATCATTACGGCCAAGTTTTTTTTTTTTTTTTTTTTTTTTTTTTTTTTTAGAAAAAATACCAAGGCTCTATGCCAAGCAGCTGAAAGAGCCGTAAAACATACAATAAGGGAAGATATTATTTACAGGTAAGGAGTTGATATAAAAATGGAGAAATTTTAGGAAAGGGGTAACCCACTGAGGGAGGCATGAGCCGTACCCAGTGTCAATAAAAAATGCTAAAAGTGGTGTATTGTAAACCTAAAACTGAATAGGATTACAAAAATATAAAATATAAAAAGGGAGATAATGGATTGTAATTAAAACCACTAAATCTTGCCCAAAATACCAACATCTTTGCAGAACACAAAAATTCTTTCTGCAGAAAAGGAACAGCCCTCAGCCAAGATTGCTCTCAGGCTGAGTGGTCTGCGTATATTTCCAAAGTACCTATCCCTTTGACGTTGAAAAGATGGTCATTCTATCAGGATATGTTTAACCGTGAGGAGAACAGCACAATCTGTATACTCCGGCTGGTTTGTCCTTTCCATGAGATAACCATGAGTAACCATTTAGTGATGGGCTGGATCTATCAGAGTGAGGGTTGATGTCCTCTACTTCCCATAGCTAGTTCTGATTTTACCTTTTTCATAATTCTTATTTATATCTTTCTTCCTGAGAGTGGTAAAGGCAGTGGAGCCATAATGGTGTGGTAAACTATCAATGGAAGTTAAATATTACAGTGGAATCTCGTATCTAACGAATAATAGGTGCCGAAAAAATCGCGTTAGATCCAGATTCGTTAGATATGAATACATAAACTAATGGGAAAAATGGTAATTGGTGCCAAAATTTATACCGAGTCCCCATTTTCACTATTTTTACCCTTCCGAGTGCTATTTTGTCCCCTCGGGAAACCCAGTTATTTTCACTATTTCACAGTTCTTTAGGCCTTTGTCAATTAGTTCAATCACTTTCGCTTTATCCTCTGCCGTATATTTATTCAGTTTTTTTCCAACACGCGTAGCCCTCTTCACTGGAACTTTTGTCTTCCTTTCATGCATGTTTCCATTCTCACCACTCCCTTCTCCAGTACCTGAGGCTTGGGTTGACATCATGAAAGGCGTAACACACCACCAACTTCGGAAGGTAGAACAAAATGTTGGAGCGAGACGAGTACAACTTTAGAACAGGTCAACTATGGTGCCGCGCAAACTGGACTGACCTGAACAGTGGCGTGGAGGGAGGGACGCTAGGTAGCGTTTAACGCATCAGCAATTGGCGGGAAATTTTTAGGGATTGGCGGGAAATTTGTAAATTCGATACCGGGCACCCAGAATAATTGCCGTTAGATATGGATTTTGGTTCGTTAGATTGAGATCGGGTAGAGCTCCAATAGGGTCGTTAGATGCAAATTCGTTAGATCAAAATGCGTTAGATGCGAGATTCCACTGTACTAAGCTATAATGAATCAAATAAAATCAATCTAAATTAAAACTACTCCATATCTAAATTGAATTCAATCTGAAACAAGCTAATTTATATCCAAAGGTCTCACATAATAAATTTATATATAGGGTAAAGTTATTAGGGTTAATATTAGCCAGGAATTAACTCGCCAATAGTTCCACGTGGCAATGAGGCAAGGGAGAACGTTTTACCCAATATGGCGGACAACGGGGAACGAGACTTCGGTCCCAAGACTCGAGTCAAGTTAAAGAAAGAATAAATGATTACATGGGAATGGACATGAATATTATGCTTATCTGTCTGTCAGTCATGGCGTCGATGAGAGCGTCGTGATGGTGTAGCTGTTTGTATTGCTGTCAGTGTATTGTGATTAGAGGCTCAAAAGCGCGATCAACTGAGGGCGGAAAATAGATGTTAACTGGTTGGTGTTCGTGAAGGCTCTGGTGTCCCTCAAAGGCACACCTTGCTGCCTTGGCAAACGCCAGGAGCCCAAATTATCGTACCGCATCTAGGTTGCTCTATACGATAAATGATATTAATATATACGATAAATTCATATATACAGTCGACGCTTGATTTAACGGACCCCGATACAACGGATTTCGGATTTAACGGACTCTGTCCGTAGCCGGACAATGGACCCAGCAACGGACAAAGTCCGTTGGTCGAAAAAAAGTTGGAGCAAAGTCCGTTGCTCTATCTATTTATCTCTCTAATGTACCTACCTAAATCCCTTATACATTAACATAACTATGGCCTTCCTCAGGGACTTGGGGCTGTTCGGCCAGGCAGCTTAGGGAACAACAACAACTATGTCTTATTTGGACTTTTTGTAATCTTTGAATAATTTCTAATGTGATGGAATTGAAAAATATAATATCCTTCCAGCACATAGATAAATAATAAACAAGATAGTCAACAAAATATTTCAACTCTCCCCTCCCTGCGAGCAGAGACAGAGACGGAAGATTTACGTTTGATAGATTTTTTTTTTTTTTCCCCCTCGATATACACACTCTTTCTATCTATCTATCTCTCTAATTCATCTACCTAAATCCCTTATACATTAACATAACTATGTCTTATTTGGACTTTTTGTAATCTTTGAATCATTTCTAATGCGATGGAATTGAAAAATATAATATCCTTCCAGCACATAGATAAACAATAAATAAGATAGTCAAAAAAATATTTCAACCCTCCCCTCCGTCTATGCGCCGAGCTTCCCAGACGGGAGATTTACGTTTGATAGATTTTTTTTTTTTTCCCACGGTATACACAAAATGATGGGGAAATATTATAACATGTTTTTAATTGACATTTGTGTCGTTTTTGCTGATTATGAGTTGGTGGAAAAAGATGTCTTTAATTCTATCATATCGGAAATGATTCACAGATTATATAGAGACCAAATAACATACACTTTTAAGTGTGTTCAATAGTTTTGCATTATCAATAGGGTGTAGCACAAGGCTTATCAACATTATCACAGTAACGGTCGGGGTTGAGGCCGGGACGGGGAGGGGAGGGAGTAGGCCTACAGCGGCGGGGATATCCTTTTTTTTTTTTTTTTTTTTTTTCCCATGTTAAATTTATCATATCAATGACAAATACGACCTTTATTATGTTTTCAGGGACAGTACAGCACAACGTGTCCCTCAATCACAAAAAAAAAAAAAAAGAAAACAAAAAAAAAGGCGAAATACGAAGACAATTTTCCAGCTACGGACTTTTTCCAGGAACGGACTCGGTCTCCCCCCTATTAGTCCGTTAAATCGAGCGTCGACTGTACTACATAAGACCATGGCAATATTGCTTAATAGCATATTAGGCCTTTTATAACTTAACTTATTTACAATCTTATAATATACGATCTACTCGTCCTACGTCGTGCTGCAGGAGCGACCGTGACGTCACAGAGACAAACGGGATCACAAAAGAGTCATAGCCTATCGTATTTACGATACACTCCCCCCACAAAAAAAGACCTGAACCCCACCTTAAACTTAAAGTTGCCCTGAGGCTATCTTCTGACGCCACAAATCGACGGCGCCAGCAGTCGGGACGCATCTGGGACGCGTCCCGGTCCGAGAATGATCACCATCAGTAAGAGGTGAGGCGTTCCTTTGAGAATCCTCGGACCCAGCAATAACAGGTGGAGTATCAGATTGCAATGCGGAATCGAGCTCCAAAGCGTACAAACGTGCGATAGGACGAACAGTAGTTCCTGTGGCTGTCTTCAATAGTGCCACCCGCTCTACAGAGTCTGCCCCCTTGTCGAGGACAAGGCCTTTTGTCTGCCTCCAACACGCGGCCCAATTTCCAGTATAAACGAGGACTATCTTCTTTAATTAAAACAACTTCACCAACTGTAGGTGGCGTTGGTCTACCAGAGGGAGTAACACTCCTTTCCCTCAATGCTAGCAGATATTCACTAATCCATCGTTTCCTAAAATCCTCGATTATCCTGGATATATACTAGTATCTCTTAGACACCGCTACCTCAGAGTACAACGAGAGATCCTCTAACTCTACTATGGATTGGAAATCAGATGGAAACGCAGTCAATGGTTTTCCATATAGCAAGTGAGCTGGCATTAATGGTAGTGGTTCTTGCAGGTCGGTGTACACATATGTAAGCGGGCGATCATTCATGACTGCCTCTATCTCTGTGAGGACTGTCGTCAACTCACTCTTCTTTAATAGAGCACGTCCTACAACCGCTCTGAGTCCTGACTTTACTATGCCGACACATCGTTCCCACATTCCACCAAACCAAGGTGCCTTAACTGGAATGAACCTCCATTCGCACTTCTTCTCTCCCAAAAAAGTGATGATAGTAGGATCACTACTCATATCCTTTAGATATTTTGATGCTTGGACATAAGTGGGAGCATTGTCGCTAACAATGAGTTGAGGGAATGAACGACGGGCACAAAACCGTCTAAACGCCAGCATAAATTCTTCGCTAGACATATTATCACATAGTTCTAGGTGTACAGCTCGAGACGTTGCACAGGTAAACAATAATATATAAACCTTCTCATGCTCTCTCGTCTTCA
This sequence comes from Paralithodes platypus, assembly GCA_032716605.1. Lineage (NCBI taxonomy): Eukaryota > Metazoa > Arthropoda > Malacostraca > Decapoda > Lithodidae > Paralithodes > Paralithodes platypus. The sequence goes on from CM064509.1 coordinate 5,913,592, forward strand.
ATGCCCCTGTGTACAGTAATCTAATCCTACCGCTTGGAAAGGTTCTACGTGCTTTACACGGCATTCAGGTAGAGGTGGAGCTGGTCCAGTTGCATATGGTTTACCTTTTAGTCTCTGGCATATTACACACTTTCTTACTACGCGTCGAGCTACTTGTCGAACTCTGGGTATCCACCATGTGAGACGTAAATTTGATATAATATGACATACCCCGTAGTGTTTTACTTCCCTATGTGCACGTATGATCAATAGATCAGTAACGTGATGTCTTGTTGGCATAAGTATAGGGCGGTTTGTGCCGTCTGGTACACCCGACCACTTCAGGCGACCCTCACACCTGATGAGGCCATTGTCTAGGTGCAACCTTAGTTGACGCACTATATTAGGCATTAATGTCTTATTCGAGCTTTGCAAGGATTCTAATTCATTGGAAAAGGTTTCTACTTGAACCCATTTGATCAAAGTTACTTCAGCTGCTTTAAATTCACGAGCATCAATGTTGTGACCCTTGTTGCAGAGTTGGCCCGTTACTTTAAGCTTGATATTGGATACATATCGCAACACCCAAGCGACAACTCTGACTAGTTTATTATAGTCACCGAATCTTGCCCACTCTATGATTGGACCCGGTGGCTCATTTGGTTGGGCTGTAGGTTCACGCGCAGACCAAACCCTATTAACTAGATTACGTTTAGGCCACACACGCCTCACACATGGTTACCTGATGTCCACCCCTCGTGGTCAACCACCTGAATGCCAACATTGCCATACATCATTGACTGTTTTTCACTTTCTTTTTATTTGTCCCGTCTATGCATCTGAAAGACGGAGATTCTTGCTGAACACCTCATTACATGGCATCCTCTCTGACTCAGACTCTTTCAATTTCACCCCTATTCATCACTTCCTGAGAGCTATAAATTTATACAATGACATAACTACTGACATATACGTGACTTTAAACTCTGTACCACCTCCTCCACCACTAGCCTTGAAAGGGCCTAGGCCCAGTGGGCTAGTATAAAATAAAAGCATCATCAACAACAACAACTGTTATGGCCTTGGCCTTGCTCGGGGCCTTGGGGCTGTTCGGCCAGGCAGCTTGGGGAACAACAACAACAACTGTTGGGCTGTAACTGCCACTGTTTCCAGTGGCAGAAGTCCCTCACCAACAGCATGCCAAATCGTCCATTCACTTTCATGGAGCAGCCACTTTGGACCATGCCACCACAATTCGGACTTCACTAATTGGCTAGCCGTTATACCCCTAGTTATGAGATCACTAGGGTTTTCTTTTGTATTTACATAATGATAAGCAACATCTGGCAAAAGGGCTCTAATCTAATCTACCCTATTCCGCACATAAACTGGCAGAGACTTCTTGCTATGTATCCAGTTGAGTGCGACCTGACTATCGCACCAAACGTGAACGATTTCAATATTTAATTCGCTCACGTATGCTGCGCGTACATGTTACATCAGAAGTGCTAATAGCAGCATGGCAGTCAATTCCATTTTAGGGATAGTTATACTTTTTAACCGGGGCTACCTTGGCCCGGGCTGTAACTAAATGTGCCCCAAATGAAGTAACGACATATATGGCTACCCCGTATGCCGTGGCGCTAGCATCGCAAAACGTGTGTTACGTAACGTCACCGTACGCCGCCACTTTACGAGGTATAGGTTTAGTAAACACGATGGCATACTCATTCAACAACAATGTCCCTTGGTCATTCAGGTCCTCGGGCAAACTGTCATCACATCCTATTTTACGTCTCCAAACTTCCTGCATTAGAATCCTAGCTCTTATGGTAACGGGTAATGCTAGACCCAAAGGATCAAAATATTGCGCAACTTTGCTTAACAGACTTCTTTTTGTGTGCGCTCCTGTCTGCTGAGCAAAAGACCTTGCTTGAAAAGTTAGTATGTCATGTTTAGGTTGCCAGATCATCCCCAAATTTCTGGACTTTTCCTGGTTAAGAGATGCCGTACCGTCCACCTGTATCAAACTCTGAAGATCTTCACTATTAGTAACCCACTCGCGGAGAAATAGATGTGCATCCGCAAACAATCTGCGTGCTTGCCAGTATGTATATAACAAATCATCCTGACTATCGCCAGAACCCTGCAAATTGTCTATATATAATCCGTGAGATAGTTTACTTGTGTCCTCATGAGTATCAGCTAGATGTTTTTGATTGTGGCATTTAACAAAAACTGTGAACACGTGGCCCCAAAGAGTACAACCAGAAAACGGTATATTATGACCGGACTTTCAGAGTCGCTAATGTCGCTGAACCAAAGAAAGCGGGTAACATCTCTATCTTCCTCCTTTAGCTTGACCATCAAGAATGCTTTCTCGATGTCACTGGTATAGGCGTACTTCCCCAGCCTAAACCGCAATAGATGTTGGGACAGGTCCGACACCATGGACGGACCTGTCAGCAGGCAGTCATTTAGACTGGGTAGTTGACCTTGGTGGGCAGAGCAGTCATACACCACCCGTATTGGTGTGGTGACGCTGTCTTTTCTTACCCCATGATGGGCCAGATAGTGAACCCTACCCTTCTTAATCGGTTCCTTGACATCGACTCTCTCAATAAAGCCCCTATCTTCATAACTCCGAAATACATCGTCATATGCCTGGCGCGTGCTCGGTTCGTTAGACAATTTCCGCTGCAATGCGCGCAAGCGACCTAATGCCAAACCATAGTTGGTAGGCAGGCTTATCTCACTGTTCTTCCAGGGTAAACTAACTTTATATTGCTTGTCTGAGGCACAGTAGCTCACAGACTCGTCAAACCTTTGTAGCGCAACTTCCGAGTCATAATCAGTCTCCATAGGATTAATGCCTATGTGATCCAATCTCCACAGTTGTTCCAGGTCGAACTCGGCAGCCATCTTAGGGTCACTAGGTTGGGAATCCTCCCTTCCCAACTCCTCTGCCGTGGTTACATTGACTCTATATATCGAGACCGTGTCGACCAGGACCTTTGACTGTGTAGTATGCACCTTTCCGCTCATACAATATCCAAATTTAGTGGGGATTAAAATTACACCACACATCTTTTTAAATCCAGGGTATACTACATCATAATAATGATCCACACCAAGTAGAACATGCACCTCACTCTGATTTCCCATGGGATCTGACAAGTTAACCCCTTTGCTACGTAATGCGTGTTCCACCTTCTTCACTCCTACAGATACATATTCTGGTAGGATGTCTACTACGATACATGTCATAAAGTACCGGGTTTTACGGTAGTAATATGAAATCTCCGCTATCTCATAGTCTTGTTTGTCAGTAACCCCTGTGAAGCCCTGTAATCGAAGAGTCTCAGCCCCTACGATTCGGTGCTTCAGTCCCACTAAGACGGACCTTTTTATAAAGGAACGTTGAGACCCTTGATCTAGAAGTACCCGACAAACTTTGTTACTGTCTTTACCTTCCATGGGAATCTGTATTGTGGGCAATATAGTGGTGTCTTGCGTGCTACCTAGTGTCACAGTTGTAGTACCCTCTGTTTTGACGTCTTTGACTTTATCTGCTGTAGGACACAACTTATCAAAGTGATGTCCTTTGCAGTGGTGACAGGGCCATAAGTATGTAGCAGTACATTGTCCCTGCTTACCATGTTCCTTACTTAGACAACCTACACATAGCTTCAATCTTTTCGCCTGTGCTAGTTTTGTCTCATTTGTTGGGTATTTTACACAGAAACTCCATTTATGTTTGTTGTTACATAGCTTACATAGAATCTGAGCAGGTTTCTTATACGTACCCTCTTTCTTTTCTTTTAGTCCCCACCGTCATGCTTACAGTTCCCCTCATATCCACATTCTCACTCCCTCCCGACACATACATTCTCCCTTTGTTCAACTGTAGATTATTGATTTCCTTACTGAACTGAGTTTTGAACTCCCCCAGATCAAACGATCTAACCTTGTCAAGTATTGCCATAGGAAGCTTCTGACGCAAGATAATGACTATCATTTCCTGTGTGGTGAGCCCTAGGGTGTCTAGCGATCGAGTATGGCACTCCATATTTGCCCTAAAATTTGCTAACTCCTCAACCTTATACTGTGGTTCTGCGAGCTTTAACAAGGCAACGACATGGGCCATCTTCAACTGCTCTTGATCCCCGTATGTGGACTTTAATAATTGCACTGCCTCATGATAACTATCACCCACTACCGCAAAACCCTCTATCAAATGTAAGGCCTCTCCTTCCATTTGTCCCTTCAGATAGTGAAACTTGCGGACATTATCCAAAGAGGATTCATGAACTGTAGACCGAAATACGTCCCAAAAAGCTAACCACTCAGTCAACTTGCCCCCAAATGTAGGAAGATTGAGCTTTGGGAGGTGTACAGTGTGTTTTGGGCCAGCCCTTCTATGGGCCTCATTCTCGCCTCCCTTCTTACTTGCGACAGCACGCTGTAATATGTACTTCGCTCTAAAGACAGGTTCGTCATAGAGGGCGCGATTATCACACTCTGTAACTATCTCTTCCTCCTCTGTCATGTCTGACACAATTACCTCACCCAGAGCCATAATACGACCGTGGGTAGCCTGGACGTTTTCTAATCTAGCTTCCAATTCCTCTAGTTCAGCAGTAGTGATGAAAGTGTTGACGTCCACAATTAGCCTATTTAATACTCCCTGATTCCCGGGTCTGGGCACCAATGTGGTAAACTATCAATGGAAGTTAAATATTACTAAGCTATAATGAATCAAATAAAATCAATCTAAATTAAAACTACTCCATATCTAAATTGAATTCAATCTGAAACAAGCTAATTTATATCCAAAGGTCTCACATAATAAATTTATATATAGGGTAAAGTTATAAGGGTTAATATTAGCCAGGAATTAACTCACCAATAGTTCCACGTGGCAATGAGGCAAGGGAGAATGTTTTACCCAATATGGCGGACAACGGGGAACGAGACTTCGGTCCCGAGATTCGAGTCAAGTTAAAGAAAGAATAAATGATTACATGGGAATGGACATGAATATTATGCTTATCTGTCTGTCAGTTATGGCGTCGATGAGAGCGTCGTGATGGTGTAGCTGTTTGTATTGCTGTCAGTGTATTGTGATTAGAGGCTCAAAAGCGCGATCAACTGAGGGCGGAAAATAGATGTTAACTGGTTGGTGTTCGTGAAGGCTCTGGTGTCCCTCAAAGGCACACCTTGCTGCCTTGGCAAACGCCAGGAGCCCAAATTATCGTACCGCATCTAGGTTGCTCTATACGATAAATTATATTAATATATACGATAAATTCATATATACTACATAAGACCATGGCAATATTGCTTAATAGCATATTAGGCCTTTTATAACTTAACTTATTTACAATCTTATAATATACGATCTACTCGTCCTACGTCGTGCTGCAGGAGCGACCGTGACGTCACAGAGACATACGGGATCACAAAAGAGTCATAGCCTATCGTATTTATGATAATGGAGTGCCCCAAGGTTCCCTATTGTCTTACTCTCACAGCCCACTGGCATAAGTCGGCCTTTCTTTCTGGCGTAGGAATGCAGCGACCCCACCGCCCGCCACTTCGGTGGTGCAGTTAGCCTCTGTAGCAGTTACGGTGATTTCTTGTTACTGCCTTACTGTAGCACGGTTAAGGCTGGTGTGGTACGATTTTCGCCAGGTGCAGGTGCTTCAGGGGGACTTTGTTGAGTTTTGCTGAGACACTGTTAGCTCTATACCAACATCAGCCACTGTGATAACATGATGGGGCGTTCTTGTGGTAAGACTTTGTTGTACTGTGCTGCAGTAAAGACTGTAGCCACCGGGTTATGATTGCTGTGCACTGTGTGCAGTACTGTGATCGTACCATGGAAGCCACATTCACTGTGGACGGTTGCGGTCTTTAAACCCGTATGCATGTATGTATGTAGTCTAGTGTGGCCAGTGCGAAGGCGAGCAAGAGCAGTTTCCTCCCTACGAACTTTGGAACAAGCTTCGTGCCAAGATTCTACAGATGGTTTGATCTCTTTTAGTTTATCAAGGACATTGTCAGACCACTTAGCCTGCCAATTAGACAACATAGCAGACTTACTGAGAGGCAAATAATCATTGTAAGGCAACTGGAGGTCATCATCAAAGATATCAGCATGCTTAGCTGCAGAATCTGCAGCCTCATTTCCATGGATTCTCACATGCGCCGGCGTCCAACAGAAAGAGACCAGTTTATGTCGAGATGCAAGTGTGACCAGCCATTTCATTATCTCTGTAAGTACCGGGCTCCCACGGAATTCCCCTTGAAGGGCATTGAGAGAGCTTCTAGAATCTGAGCAAATCACGAAGGAGCTCCCCTAAAGGTTCCCAACCATCCTGAGTGCCCGTAGGATAGCTGATAATTCCGCTGTAAAAATAGAGGCAATTGGAGAGAGGCGTCGGCTAAAAGTAACCCCTAATTCAGTCACCACTGTATACGCCGTAAAATTGATTAGTGGCCCCTCCATCATTGACGATTATGCCTATTACATAAGGCTACCTCTTCAAACGCTCATAAGCGCAGTTTGAATCTACCGCCGCAGAGCTCCGAGGACCTTTATCATAAGCACACGCAAAATCACTCATGGTTCGTCTTTATGATTGGATTCTCACTACGAAAAACTTTGTAAAAAATAAAAAATAAAAAATAAAAATAAAATAAGAATAACTATTCATAAGCTTTCCATATTCCGTGGATGTACTTCTGTGGATTCTTGGACCAGACGCTGACTAGCGCATTTTTCACCCCACCCGGACGTGTCCCCCACAGTGCTCCGCTTTGATTCCGCATTCTTGCGTCCCTAGTGAGTTTTTTCTCATTGGTTTACTCTGGGATGTCTTGAGTAAGGTTAGGATTAGCTTAGCAGGGGTGTCATGGGTGGTTTTCTCGCAGAACAAGTGTATTTTGGGTCGTTTTTGTTGGGGCGTCTATTTCGGACGGACCCTCGTGGCCGAGTTGAGGACGCTCTGAAACGTTTTTTCGTGTTTAGCCATCTTTAGTCCTAGCTTGTTAGGAGGCTTTAACCCTTAATTAGCGGCGAGCAACATAAGTCGAGTTAAATAAAGCTGGACTATGTGGCGGCGCTCGACATAGGTCGAGTGGCAATTTCAGCACGTAATGTGGCTGAGAGAGAGAGACAAGTGGTGGCAGGAGACTAGCGAGCGTATGACTGCTCCAGACCACCGCGGCGAACCTACTGACACAAATCTCAGCTCCCTCCTCCCTCTCTCACTCGCTACATACTCAATTATGTACTGAAAGTACCGAATTACCTGATTTTTGCACTCACGTTGCACGGTTATTGCAAGAAAACTATCCATCATACAAGGATCGTTATGGTGTCATTCGAAAGCTCTGTTTATGCCCTTTCAGGGATAGGTACTTGTTTTACGTTCTGGGTCTTATTTAGGCATGAAAATGATCACGTAAACAGCCCTATTTTGGCTAAAAACACCCCGCTGTGCGGTACACATAAATAAACCGCATAGGCCGCTCGTAAGGTGTTAACTATGCGATGTCGGGCTTCTAGCTATCTTTCAGATGGAGTAGCCTATTTTGTTTTATACTGACGTTCCTGGTGTTTTTTCTTCACGTAGTGGAGTTCTTTCTGGGTCCCGAGTCAGTGTTACCCTTACCCGGGTTTTTTCTACGATGTTGATGTGGCGGCTGTTCCAGTTTTGGTGGGATGGAGTGCTTTTCGATTGTGTTTCGACGTCATTAAGTGTTTTTCCGTTTTCACCAGGCCTAGCCAGCCACTCGTAGTTTTTTCACATATGCAAGTGTTTTCATTGTTTATTATGATAAAACATTTATTCATGTGTCATGTGTGTCCTGAATTAGTTGTGATTGGCTGATCCAGGAGCTTCGGACTGTGTTTCTGATTATGTTTATCAGATTGCGTTCTGATTGGTGTGGGTTGCCTTTCCGGCGGTTTTTCTCGATTGCTCCGAGAAAGCCGTTTTGTTTACCGGGTTTTAGTCAAGTTGGTTAAAATCGGTAGTTACCCCGGCGACTTTGGTAGCTTGAGGGCTCATCAGAAACTGCGTTCTCTGTGGTCGAGCCTGTGATCAGGCTTCCTGTGTTTTTTCCCGGCGAGGTGGGCTCCACACATTTATCTAGGTGATCATGCTGACACCTGTTGGATATGGTTTTCTCGGATTTTCAAAGCCATTGAAACAATGCTGTTTGTTTGATTGATCTTTCCCTCCCGGCGACCTTCTTTACAAAGAGGTCTGGGGCAGGTACAATTGGTTTGACATTTAATATGAAACCCGGCGGTTGTACCTTCGGGTGGTTATATTAACGGATTTGCAATTCGCTATGGTTTGCCAAACAATTGATTGATACAATAGGGTATCACGGCCTTCAAGACGGCGATCTATGAGGGTTTCTGGGAGAAGTCGGATTAGAGATTAAGATAGGCTTAGACTTTTTATGGGATAAAAAGATGCCTGAATCTTACTAGTGTTTCAAGTGTAAAGGGATACTTGAAAGACTTCATCATTAATAAAGATATGCTTCATCTTTATGAAGATTCAGAAGATATGCTTAAATCTTTTGGACAGGTAAAGATATGCTGAAATCTTTAATATGAAACTAAAGGAAAACGAAAAGTAGTGGTTGAGGGCTACGGTTCGTTGACCAGCGGTTTTGTGACACATGTTTTTGAAACATTTTGGGGTAACCTTATGAGCATTAATTCCTGGAAATTTTCTCTTTCCAGGGCGGAGTACCGGCGTGGCGCCAGATGACCAGGTAGATCCCGGGGGTGGGGTAGATTTCCACCAGTCTCTGTCATGTCGGCACTAGAACCTCTCATTGCTTTATGTTCAATGCCGTTATGCTCAGGTATCCCTATTTTTGCACACAAGCTTTGCATTAAATGTGTTAAATGCCTCGATCGGTCACGGGGGATATGGGTGACAAAGAATTGCACTATTTGTAACCTCTTAAGTGTTAAAGTTTTAATTCAAAAGGATAACACTGCGGCGGTGGCTTTGCAAGAAGTGAAACAACTTCTCGCTACTTACTCAACGAATGTAGCACATAAAGCATTGCAATGTGATAACCTTGAGCTTTGGGAGCTTTTAATTATCAAATTAAATTATCAAAACAAAACCCCTAAGTGTAAGATACGTGCACGTAAGACCTCAGAGACTGGGCGGGGACAGGTTACCACACCCTCCCCTGGCAAATCTAAGAAGCCTCGCTCACCGTCACCCTCGGCAACGGCGACGAGGCCCAAATCAAGGTCACCCCTGAGGAAGCAGGTGAAAGCTTCGGGCCACTCTGCTTCACCTTCAAAGAAGAGGAAAAAGGAAGAGAGTAGGGGACCTAAAGACATTACTAGAACTAAGCATAAGTCTAGTAGGAGTCATAAATCATCCAAAAGGGATCCTCCGGTGCGAAAGGACTCACGGCTGTCGCCGGAGCCTTGTACCCCGCTTTCTGCCTCTACTCCCACCAAGTCTAACGTCCAATCTGACAGGTCGGGGGTGGAGTCAGAGAATGTGGTGGAGGATGCCCCGGCGGACATTTCATCACCTGATATTCATGCTTTTTCTACCAGCTCACGTGTGTCAGCCTCAGATTTAGAAATATCTTACAGAAACTATAAACCTCTAGGGTGCTCGGGTGAGGGCTCCCAATTGGAGAGTATACCAAGCTCGCAAGCGAGTAACAGCCACAGCCAAGGTGTATGGCGATACTCACAGCCCTGGCAGGACAGCACACATCCTTTTGTGACTCAAGTAGTGGCTGACGTCCACCGGGATGCCGATGTACCACCTTCTATCCCAGATTTAACATGGCGGCATGTGGAGGTCCCGGCTTCGGCGGGATCTTCCCATGATAGGCCAGACTTAAGGGATGAAGAACAGCGTTCTCTGGTCTCAGAGATGGAAGTTGAAGAGTCAGGTCACCATCTAGACGGCTCTCAGGGTACTGTCGAATCTCCATGGAGTTCGTCATCTGCTAGGTATGTAACTACAGAAGAGATTGATGGATTACTATTAAATGCACTTAATAAGTTCTTTGGCCCTACGCCGGAAACTCCTACAGTTGGTATGGGAGCTCCCGCGACGTCGACGAATGTGCGACCTCTGGCTACATCCATTTCTTTAGCTAAAATACCTAACCCTCCTCTTGTGTCAGATCCAATTTCCAATGTGCCAGGCACAGCAGCTCTCACTACTTCCAATGTGCGAGTCATATCAGACATAACTCCCCCCCCCCCTTTAGACAAGGCACCAGTCAAAAAGGGAGCTATGCCTATTTTATACGGGCCTGATGAGTCATGGGTAGCAATGTTACCAACTAAGCCAGAGACAGCACAAGCTACTATTTCGGGGGAGCTCCCTGTACCACATGAGTGGGTAATCCAAGGCAATAAGTCTAGAAAACTCAGAGCATTGGATAGTCAAGGAAATGTTTTAGATGTTCATATTAACCCGGCAAGCGCGATAGGCCTCACGGAAGGCTTCCTATAGGGAACGCGATAGGCCTCACGGAAGCAGGATTTTTAAAGGCGTACCAAAACGGCGCCAAGCTGTCTGGGGAGTCACAAATTGCGCCACGTTTAGTGCGACATGGTACCTCTCGATGGCACCCACAACCACCCGCCGCACGCACCCCACACAGTCTACACACGCAGTACGCTCTCAGTCACTATGGAGCCTACACGCTCCCCTGACTCGCTCCCTGTTGACTCGCCCAACCCTGTTGCTGGCGGTGTTAGTGCTCGTGGCAGGACACGAACACGTGCCAGGGACCCCTCCTACGTATATACTTCTGAGGATGATGAGCCAGTGCAGCCAAGAAGACCTACACGTGCTGGGAGAGGCACGACACGTGGTGGGAGAGGCACGACACGTGCAACAAGCACGACGAGTGCGAAGAGGTCATTGTCCTCAGCATTTGCTCTGACAACTGCTACCACAACAACTACTGCCTCTACTGTTGTGGCAACGACGCCCACCACCACAGGAAGTACAAGTGGCCGTCCTGGGGATGCAGGAGCATCGGGGGTAGTTGGCAAGAAGGGTAAGGGTAAAGGACACCCTTATCAGTTCAAGAGGAGTAAGGTGACACCTCCCGCCTCTACCACCCCCGCGTTGCCACCACCACCACCACCCACCACGGCCGCCCCTGTCTCACTACCCACCACGGCCGCCCCTGCACCACTGCCCACCACGGCCGCCCCTGCACCACCGCCCACGCACGCCCCTGCTCCACCACCCACGCCCACCCATGCCCCTGCTGCTGTTGGAGGGCCTCGTAGAGTTTTGGCAGCCGGTCTAACGCCATCCAAGTTTGACGCCCTCCTCTTCCCTCCTGACTCCTCTGACGACGACGCTGCAGAAGGGGAAGCCTTCGATCCCAGGAACTATGGCTGGGGTGGTGATAGTGGGAGCGAGTCTGAGGAGGATCAAGACCAATATGAGGGAGGTGCAGAGGATTCGGAAGACGACGATGTACTTCTGCACCGTGACCATGACCAAGACCTGTCTGACGACGAAGGCGCAGACGACGTGGCTGACGGAGGGGCTGATCCTGATCCCCCACGGGCGTATAATTTTGCCTGGTCTGAAGGGTCCCATTTCCAACCAGATTTGCACCAGTTCAATGCCAATCTGGCTGGTTCAACAGCAGACTGGCCCTGCAATGACCAGTCCACGGAATCTGATTTCTTCTGTGCATTTTTTGACCAGGAGGTATTATCTCATCTCGTTTCCCAAACCAATGGCTATTTTACCTGGGTGAGGGAAAGAATTGATATGATATCTCCTAGAGCAAGAATTCGTGCATGGGTTGATACGACTGTCCCTGAGCTCCTTGTGTTCTTTGCGTTGTTGCTAATCATGCCTCTCTGCAGGAAGCATGTAATGGAGCATTATTGGAAGCACGACCCAATCATCAACACCCCAATTTTCCGGAAATATATGGCTCGTGATAGATTTTTCTTGCTTCTGCGATTTTTGCACTTCGCAGACAATAATAATCCAAACCGAGCTGATAGAATATGGAAAGTTCGGGATGTGTTGACCATGTTGTTGCAAAGGTACAGGAAATTCTTCTACCCCTTTGCCAACCTGGTGATTGATGAGTCGCTCGTGCTTTTCAAAGGACGCCTGGTGTTCAAGCAGTACATCCCCTTGAAGAGACACAGGTTCGGGATCAAGATCTTTGTGTTGTGCGATTGTGAAAGTGGAATAGTGCTCGACATGATCGTATACACCGGCACTGATGTAGACATTCCAAAAGTCGGTGGCAACGACCCATTGGGCATGTCAGGGCACATTGTGAAAAAGATGCTGGAGCCCTACCTGAACAAGGGGCACACGTTGTACACCGACAATTGGTATACAAGTCCTGCACTCTGCCAGTTCCTCCATGACCACAAAACGGGGGCATGTGGGACTGTCAGAACTAACAGGAAGTTCATGCCTAAGTTCCAAGGCAATCGCATAGAACTGGACAACCCCTCCCACAGTGACACCGCTTCTGATGACGACTTGGCAGAGGAACAAAGGCGCCGCAGACTGGACAGACCAAGAAGAAAGAAGAAAGAGCACTACAAGCAGCTGGAGAAGTCTGGGAAAGTTCTGGCGGTAAAGTGGCTCGATAAGCGACCAGTTCACCTGCTTTCGACTGTCCATACAGGTGCCCAAGTGGACTCTGGTAAATTCCACTACCGTACCAAGAAGTCTATCCAGAAACCTGATATGGTGGTGGATTACACCAAGTACATGCGCCTTGTGGACAAGTCTGATTGCCAGCTTGCAGGCGTTGAGTGCCTACAAAAAACAGTGAAGTGGTATCACAAGCTTTTCCTTCACTTTGTTGACGTGATGTCAACAAAGTGAAGGATGCTCAACGCTTACAACATGTGGCTGGTAAAAAAAGACATGGCCCCGAACAAAAAACTCAAGTTCAGGGAGTTCATATACAACGTCGCCTACCAACTCCTACAAAAACACCAACCAGTCTCCGGTCACAGGGGTCGCCGTGCAGTCAACCTCCCAGACAGAGTCATTGATGGATATGACAAACACTACCCTATCCACACCGAGCTATCTGGCACCCGGAGGCTGCAAGTACAGTGCCAGGTCTGTGCCCACTCCACCAGAAAGCCACAAAGAAGAAGCCGAGTCACATCAATGTGCAAGGAATGCAACGTTGGGTTGTGTTTGGGCGAGTGCTTCAGGGACTACCACTCACTCAAGTACTACTAGGAGTGGTACCTGTGTCGCCCTATCTCAGCCAAACTCCTGCCCCGCCCACCTACCTCACTACCTACCTCACTACCTACCTGCCCGTACCTGACCTGCCCGTACCTGACCAACGTGATCTCAAAACACCTGCCTGCCTACCTACTTGCCCGTACCTGACCAACGTGATAATATTATCATAACATGTACAAATTATAGTTGTAGGATAAGTTCATATGTTTTGGTATATACTGTATATATAATATATATATATATATATATATATATATATATATATATATATATATATATATATATACACAGTATATTATTGTATACAGTATACTGTATATATAAGCAATATTTTCATTTATTATTTCAGTTTAATTCATTAGCCAGGCAATATTTTATTTTATTTATATATATACCTATGTAATATTATACTTATGTACTAACCTTTTGTAACAACCTTTTGTAATAATAAAAAAAACAAAAAAACAACAAAAAAAACAAATAAATAAACACAAAAAAACATACTTACGCTCTGCTATTCATCAAAGTTTTCGACTTTATGAATAGCAGGGCGTAAGTATGTAAAAAAAAAAAAAATTCAAGTGATATAAACACTCCAAAAACATCCCCATAACCTCTCTGGTTTCGAACCCACGTCTCTAGGCCTACGTCTCTAGGCCTACATCTCACTCAGTCCATCACTCTAACCACTAGACCATGACTGTTCACACTATACTGACAGCGATTAGTGCGTACGTATTTTCGGGCAGACGAATGCTTGACAAAAAAAAATATATATATACCCTCGATACACTTGTGTATATCGAAGTATTTAGTATGTATAATACTTTTACATAACCTAACATATTCTATCATTACGAACAAACAGTAAAGAAATTTACAAGTAAATAAATAACCTTTCATCCATGAGTTGCAAGCAAATAGTGCGTAAAAATTGTGTAATGAGATATCGGGTTACTCTAACATACTGCGCCATCCAAGAAGTCTTATCGTTGTTTACAATATAGCAACGACAACACAAAGTGTCTATAAGGTCTAAATTTGTGCATACACCCACGCTAATCTCATCTACTTACTGTAATCTGACCCCTTTTCTCTCCCGCGCCACCCACCTTTCTCAATACACCACTCTTATTTCGCCTATTATTCGTCCGTATGCCTCTCTGCGCTTCATTTATCAGTGTATATTATTCACATGGGCTGCCTTACTCATGAATATGAACAGGTGAAACCATAAAGGTGCTTTTTAGGCGAGATATAGAGCGTTGCTTCTCATCAATCGCACGTTCTTGCCTCCACCCTCTCTCTCTCTCCTCCCGCCTGACTCACTCACACACACTCGCTCGCTCGGGGATGTCGTGCCTATCAGCCCATTTTTTTCAACTTGCAGCCACCGTAACTCCACACCCACATTTTTTTAGGGTGGATATATATATATTGGCGGATGTGGCTGCTTATTTCCAAGACATTGAGGTACTTTTTTTTAAATTCTGTGAGATCGAATATTTTGGCAGAAATGCACAAATAACTACCCTAGCTCCTACTGCTATTTAGCGCTTATCAGGTTAAGGCCATTCCAAGTTATTATAACCATGACTTTTTTGTGTATGCATCAACACCAGCCCTACCCCCTGCCTCAGCTTCAAAGCTATTTTCTGACTGGACTAAGAATGATGGCTTTAACGACATCAAGGCACTTTCTGCTTTGACGCCGGAGTTGGATATGTTTCCGATCACAGACTCAGCCTCTAATCCAGTCTTGCAGGTGGGGCAGTTGGGTACGGGACCTTGGGTGGAATGGGAAACAGAGGCTCAAAATTTTGCCACTACTTTCACTTCAAAATCTTCTCACCAAATCCCTCAAGAAAACCATACTTGGTTCTCTCTTCCGGTTTTTAGTGCCGGAGGAGTCCCCTCTGTTTTGTTTGATTTCTTGGCTGCCCCTAAAATCAATTTGTGCGAATTAAAAGATCCTTTTAGCATGCCTTCCCCAGCTCACCTAGACCGCGAGTTTAGGTTAAGAGGAAAAGCGTTTAGACTGTTTTCGCAATATATTGTTACCCAGCAAGTAACAAAGTCTATGTTACGCTCTTCTCAGGCGATCGAAGCTGCGGAAGTCAGGAAGGCCATTGAACTTTCCCGGCGCTTGCTTCTCCAAACTTCCATTCAGTCTTTAGGAGATATTCGGACAGCCTTATTAGAGGCAGTTCGAGCAAGGCAGGATCTGAGGATGTTCTTAGTGAAGACACTTCCTGACCGTATTGTAAGCCAAGTAGTTCTGTCTCCAGTTCTAACTCCTTCTTTGATTTCACCAGCAGTTTGGAAGACTGTTTTCAATATGGCACAAGCATTCAAACAAAGTCCCTCTCAACCTAAGAAGCCTACCTTCACTTTCCCTAAGCCCAAACCAGTTTCGAAAGCTCAAGCTAGTGGGTCTAAGCCTTTTCACCAGCCAAAGTCCCCTTCCACCCAGGGTCAGGCTCAAGTCAGGTATAAACAGGGTAAATTCTCAGGTAAAGGCCACAGGTTTCACCAACGACCAGGTCAGGGCCCACCTCCAGCCAAACCCGGCCAGTCGTCCACGGGTACACCACCACCAGCAAAAAACTAAGGTCTCCCTCACTCCCGGGGCCAGTCAAAGGCGTGTTGGAACAGAGGGTAGTCCAGCCGGCGAACCTCAGTCTGCTAACTGGGTCATTCCGGGCGTGTCATCAAGCATGGCCATTAAGAACATGGGCGAGGACTGTGGTACGCAAAGGCATCACTTGGCAGTGGCTCTGGCGACCTCGCTTACGTCAGCCGACAAAAGCCAATCATGTTTCTTTAGAGGTGGAGTCACTAGTTCAGGAGATGATTACCAAGAGTGTCATTATCCCAGTCCCCCCGACTTACCCGGCGTTTACATCCAAACTATTTCTAGTACCAAAAAGGGACAGTATTCAGATGAGACCGGTCGTAGACCTGTTTTATTTGAATCTCCACATTCACAACGTGTCCTTCAGGATGCTGACAGTGAATCAAATCAGGCTAACCCTTCTGCCGGGAGGGTGGATGTGTTCATTAGACCTGACAGACGCGTATTGGCACGTCCCGGTAAACAAGAGATTTTAAAAAATTCTGGCTTTAAGAATAATGCATTAGACTTATGTCTTTCAAAGGATGCCGTTTGGATTGAACCTAGCGCCACGCATATTCACAAAATTAGTCCGGCAAGCCCTGATGCCCATTTTAGAACAGGGGATCAGGATCTTGTGGTATCTGGACGACTGGCTGGTGGTGGCAGAGACAGAAAAGTTATGCAACACTCATGTCAACATTACGTTAAACCATGTCAAATCTCTAGGATTCAAGGTCAACTTAGTAAAGTCAAACCTTGTTCCCTCACGAGTAATTCAGTGGATAGGGCTGGTCTGGGACACAGCATCTCTCACTCTGAGTCAGAGTGTGGACAATCGAAACAGATTTCGCAATTTTTTTTTATGTTTCTCCACAGTCTGACTACGACACGGAGACTCTGGGAATCTCTAGTCGGTTCTCTCAACTGGGTTCAACTAACTGTGAAGTTGGGCCGGTTGAAAATCAAACGTTTAATCTTGGAGGGCAACAAATATTTCCCACTATTACCGGCGGGAACGTTATGGCCTATCCCAACATTAATACACAGCTTACTAACGGTCTGAGCGAAGAGGGAAATGTTGCAGTCAGTCATGTCATGGACCTCTCCTCCGCCGACGGTATGGGTGGACACGGATGCGTCAGGGACGATAGGTTGGGGCTTTCAGTCAAACCTCGGGCATCAGGGTCAAGGGCTTTGGTCCCATTCAGAAACCTCCCACATAAATGTAAAAGAATTACTAGTCCCCTTGTATTTCCTTCAAGTTCACGGCTCTACTTTACGGGAAAAATCGGTGGCCTTCAGGATGGACAATCTCAATGCAGTTCACTGCATTCAGAAACAAGGGTCAACGAGGTCTCAGAAGTTGCTAGACGTGTCAGAAAAGATTTTTGTTCTAGCCGACAAGCTGAACATTCATCTTCATGCATCATATCTCCCAGGCATAGCAAACGTCTGGGCAGACGCTCTGTCTCGGAGACAGAGCACAGCAGTAGAGTGGGCACTCAAGCAGAACATTTTCGATCAAATGATTGCAGAGCCTTACCGTCCACAAGTGGATCTGTTTGTGTCAGAGGAGAATCACAAACTCCCTCGGTACCTCACACGCCGGACATTAACGCCGGCGGGGGGGCCCGACGGATTGGAACATGTGGAGTTCCATTTATCTGTTTCCGCCACAAGACGCTTCTCTAATGTGCCACATAGTCAACAAACTACCGGATTATCGAGGTATAGTCTCGTTAATCGCGCCCTTGTGGCCGGCGCAGTTGTGGTACCAGCAATTGATAACGTGGTGCCCGAACCCGGTGTCGCTCCCGGTCGGGTATTTCCACTTAGACACGATTGGCAACCTAAAGACCTCGCTGACTTTTGCATTGTGGACATTCAAGAGGCGAAGTGGCTAACGCCGTATGGTAGAAACGTGACAGATAAATTTATGAATCAGTACACACAATCTACCAAGAGGCAATATCAATCTCATTGGCAGTCCTTTACTTCTTGGATAGTTAGAACAGAACAGACAGTACCTTCGGTGGCATTAGTTTTTAATTATTTAAACTATTTGTTTGAACAGAAACGTCTATCTGTAGTGACTCTAAAAAATCACTTAACAGCTATCAGGGTGCCATTCTTTGACCTTACAGGTCTAACCATACCACAAGCGGAAGAAACGGGTTTCATGAGAGCATGCTTCAAACTCCGCCCACCTCCCCGTCAGCTCATGCCTACCTGGTCTCTTGACAAAGCGTTATCTTTGCTTCATTCCCGTCTGTATCAGAATACGGCAGATTTTGAATTGCTATTAAAAAAAGGCTGTGTTCCTTATGGCTTTGGCAACTGGTAACAGGGTGTCTGAGCTGGCGGCGATAAGCAACACCCCTAATTGCATAAGGTTTGGTAGACTAAATGATTGCATTCATATTGCACCTTCCCCAGGGTTCATCGCCAAGAATGAACATAGTGAACATGTTTTCTCAGAGTTCACGGTGCTGGCGTTGAAACAGGGTAAAGTGCACCATAATTTGTGTCCTGTACAAGCTTTAACCAAATATATGAGAGTGGCACCTCTTAACCAACAAGGTGCTTTATGGGTATCGAGTACAGGTAAAAGATTAATGAAACGTAAAATGGCTTCTCTGCTAGTAGAAGTCATTAAAGAGACTAATCCCGGCGTAGTGGGTAGGGCCCACGATTTACGCAAATGGGCAGTATCTTTACGTTTTCTCAAAACAAATTCTGTTGAAGACATAGCTACTACTCAACTATGGGCTTCAAATCATATGTTTTTGACTCGATACCTGTCGGTAGCACTAGACAAACCATCAATGCCATGTGTAGCTTTACGGCAAAGGGTCTAGATGGGTCTCTAAGTCACTAATTGTTTAGGTTAAGAAAGAGGGGGGGGGGGGCTGAAGTCAGTGAAACATAAGACACCCTAGACCCCGCCGGAGGATATGTACAGAGTATACGAGCTGTGATACAATGTATAAGTGTTGTGATTAAAATTTCTCTGTAGTAATGACTACGGGAAATGTTATTGAGGTACAATGGATGTAGTACAACAATTGTTTCTTTAAGTGGGATACACTGTTGAAGCAATTAAATTTTAATAGTTCTCGGTAGTTGCAACTACGAGTAGCATTTTAGTAAGTACATCTGCGATAGTACAAGAATTTATTCTATTTTTTGTGTCTAATTTTAAGGAATATACACATTAGAATAATGGGGTTTATATGTGCACATGTAAACATAAAGTTTTATTTTTCACCACTTAATTTAAGTGGGGTGCCTTTAACTTTCAGATCTGTGAACAGATTCTCATTGTTACCTTTTTTCCTCAAGCAGGCTTCTTTAAGCACGCCCCTGCTTGTACCCCTTTTTATATGTTGTATAAAGTTTATACATAAATATATAATTTTTACAAAGTAAGAATACTATGTGGTTGTTTGATTATCTGCCTATTCTATTTGCAATGGTTATAATATGATTACGAATGTCCCCCTCCAGTCTTAGATATCAGGCATAATCGTCAATGATGGAGGGGCCACTAATAAATTATAGGTTTGACTCCTGCAAGGAGATAAAGAAAACCTAATATTTATTAGTGGCCCCTCCATCATTGACGAACATGCCTATTACATAAGGCACCCTCTTCAAACACTCATCCGCCGTAGTTTGAATCTACCGCGCAGAGCATAACAAATTTGAGGAGCCTTCATCATGAGCGCATGCAACCTCACTCATGGCTTCAGTCATTATGAATTGGGTTCTCACTACGAAAAAACTTCGTAAAAAATAAAAACAAAAACAAAATAAGAATAACTATTCAATAAGCTTTCCATAATATCGTGGATGTACTTGTGTGGATCTTTGACCAGACGCTGACTCAGGCGTCATTCTTCCTTCTCTGCTCTGCGCTCAGCCTGCCCGGACGTGTCTCCCCACGCTCCGCTGGTTCCGCATTTGTTGCGTCCCTAGTGAGTTTTTTCTCATTTGTTTACTCCGGGATGTATCGAGTAAGGTTAGGATATGCGTAGCAGGAGTGTCCTGGGCTAGTTGCCCACAGTGCAGTGTATTTTGGGTCAGGTGTTTGGGGCATCTATTTCGGGTGTACCCTCGTGGTCCTGTTGTGGACTTGTGAACTTTTTCACAGTTAGCTAGCTTGGTGATGCAGGCGGCTTTCATTACGCGTTATTATTGCTTCCTTTTATCTTTCTGATGAGGTAGCGTGTTTTGCTGACGTTCCCAGCGTATTTTTCTTCACTTAGTGAAGTTTTTTCTGGGTCCCGAGTCAGTTCTTCCCTTTGCCGGAAGTGTTTGCTACAGTGGTGTGTTGACGGTGGTTCCTTTTGTGATATAGTTCAGTGCTTTTTGTTTATATTCCGACATGTTTACTTTTATCCGTCTGCCTAGGCCTAGCCAGCCTCTCGTAGCTTTGCCACATGTACAAGTGTTATTGATTTATTGTATAAATATGTACTACTGTGTCATGTGTGTCCTGGTTTAGTTGTGTATTGGCTAATTCCACGGACTATTTATGTGTCCTGGGTTAGTTGTGTATTGGCTATTTCCACGGACTATTTTGTGGGCCCGGCGTTAGTTGTGTTTTGGCTAAATCCTCGGTCCTGTGACGCGTTCAGTTGGTATCTGGAAGGGGTGGGTTGCTTTTCCGGCGGGTTTTTTCTCGGTTACACCGTGAAAAACCCGGCTGGTTGCCGAGTTTTGGCCACGCGTGGTTTTAAAACAGGCTTGTTTCCCCGGCGAGTGGTTGTCTGTGGCTCTCCAGGACTGCGTCTCTGTGGTGGAGCCTGTGTCAGGCTCCCTATGAATCCCGGCGGGATGGCTGTACCCATCTAACAGTGTTCATGCGGACACGTGTTGTGTGTAGTTTTTTCCCGGTTTTGCAAAGCCAGTATAACTAAGCTGTTGTTGTTTGTTTTTCCTCCCCGGCGATCTTTTACAAAGAAGTGGGGATAGGAAAAATTGGGGTTAACTTTATAAACGTAAAATCACATCCGGCGGGTGCACCCTGGAAGGGTGGGATGAACGAATTTGCAAAATTCAGTTTAGTTGACCAGACAATTGAGGGATGCATTGTGTATCACCGCCTTCAACATACGGCGATTTAGGGCACAATTGGGGTTAACGTTTTTAACTTAAATTTTCACACCCGGCGGGTGCTCCTTGGCAGGGTGGGAATAACGAATTTACAATTCAGTTTAGTTAACCAGACAATTGAGGGATACGTTTTGTATCGCCGCCTTCAACATACGGCGATCTCAAAGACACTTCGGTAGAAGTCAGATCTCGTATATTTGTCAGGCTTCCCAGTTTTTGATCTGCGAGATAATTCGGGGGCCGGCGTCTTTTTATTTTTTTTTTTCCAAAATTGAATCTTGCAACAAACACCACCGGAAAGACTAAATCAGTTATAAGCGCCATGCTGGTCTTTATATTATGTCAGAGGGTATTCATAAACCTTTTGGACAAGTTAAGATATTCTGAAATCTTTTACTTAGGAACCCCACCGCGTAGCGAGCTGTAGTCGTTGAGTATTGCGTCTCGTTACCCGGCGGGTTATTTAACACTTGTGTGCGAACATGTTGGGTTAACCTTATGAGCATTAATTCCTGGAAATTTTCTTTTTTTCCAGAGATGGGTCCCGGCGGGTCTATACAGAACCTGGAGTAAGTTTCCCACCAGTCTCTGTCATGGCTACCTTTGCCCCTGTCTTTGCTTTATGCATTACGCCCACCTGTTCAGGTATCCCTATTTTTGCACACACCCTTTGCATTAAATGTGTTAAATGTCTCGACCGCTCAAGGGGTCTGTGGGTTATGCGGAACTGTACATTTTGCTCTCAATTAAGCCATAAAGTTTTACAAGACAATGATACGACCGCAGCGGTCGCTTTACGGGAGGTCAGGCAGCAGATGACCACTTATACTACTACCGTGGCTCATAAGTCACTTCAATGCGATAACGTACCTCTTTGGGATAAGTTACTAATTGAGCACCCCCCCATTAAACGTCCCTCTAGAGTAACTGTACGAAAGTCGGCAGAGACTGGACAGGGTCTTACACTTTCTCCAGCCCCAGGCACATCTAAGAGACAGCGAAAACCTACGCCCCCGGTGGCAGCGTCACGGGTGCGATCCAGGTCCAGATCCCCTCTTAGACAGCAGCCGCCTAGTCTCTCTTCTTCGCCGGCGAGTAAGAAGAGCAAGATAGAGGGATCCACAAGTGGTTATAGCGAGAAATCTTCTAAGTCCAAAGGCAGTTCTAGGTCGCACTGTAGCCACAAATCTTCTAGAAAAGACTCGCATGATCGAAAGGTCTCCCGGCGTTCACCGGAGTCTAGTGCCTCTCGTCATACCTCTACCTCCGACAAAGCTAGTATTCAATCTGATGAGGCTAGTGTAGTGTCAGCAACAAAAGATAGTTTGCCAATTAATATTCTAACCTTAGAATTGGAGAGTTCGGTGGACAGTGATCGTCCTATAGCAGAGTCAAGTGGGGGCTCTATAATTGAGGGAGAATCGGACTCCCAAGGGAGTGCAGGCCAAGGCCTAGGTGTATGGTGGTATTCTCGACCAGGGACTGAAAGCCCACGTCTGGCTCAAGATACACAAACAGTGGCTGATGTCCACCGGGATGCGGCGATCCCATCATCCATTCCAGACTTGTCTTGGCAACACGACGGGACTCCGGCTTCGGCGGAATCCTCTCACGGGGAGCCAGATGACAAAGACGAGGTATCGATAATCTCGGACATGGAGGTGCAAGAGTCGGGTTCAGTTTTAGACGACGCACAGGATCGGAATGATTCACCTCTGAGTTCGTCATCAACTAAATTTGTCACGGCAGAAGAAATAGATGGTTTACTGGTTAATGCTCTAACTAAATTTTTTGGCCAACAGCCGGAGACTCCTACAGTAGACCTGGGAGCTTCCATGACAAGTTCCAATGTTCGGCCTCTGATGACTTCTATTGCTTTGACTAAGATTCCTCACCCTCCCTCTATATCACCATCTGTGGTCACTAGGCCTGCTTCGGCGGCACTAACTACTTCTAGTGTAAGGGTTATAACGGATGTGAATCCGCCCCCTTTAGATAAAGCACCAATAAGGAAGGTAGCAATGCCCCTATTATACGGTCCAGACGAGTCATGGGTACAATTGATCCCCACTAAACCAGAGGTCGCTCAACCCACCTTGTCAGGGGAACTTCCAGTGCCACGAGAGTGGGTAATCCAAGGCAATAAATCTAAAAAGTTACGAGCCTTGGATACTTTGGGTAATGTACTAGATGTTAATGTTAAGGCCATTCCTAACTATTATCACCAGGACTATTTTGTATATACTGCTACACCTGCCCTGCCCCCTGCCTCAGCTTCAAAACTGTTTTCTGACTGGTCCAAGCATGATGGTTTTAATGGCATAAAAACACTGTCAGCTCTCACTCCAGAACTAGATTTGCAAACTGTCACAGACACAGCCGCTAATCCAGTGTTGAAGGTGGGGCAGTTGGGCCCGGGACCTTGGGTGGAATGGGAGACGGAGGCTCAAAACTTTGCGACCACCTTCACCTCAAAATCTTCCCACCAAATTCCTCAGGATAGTCATTCTTGGTTCTCTATGCCAGTGTGTTCTGCCGGCGGAGTCCCTTCTGCTTTGTTTGCTTTCTTAGCTGCCCCCAAAATCAATCTATGTGAA
The DNA here is from genome assembly GCA_032716605.1 of Paralithodes platypus. Lineage (NCBI taxonomy): Eukaryota > Metazoa > Arthropoda > Malacostraca > Decapoda > Lithodidae > Paralithodes > Paralithodes platypus. The sequence continues at coordinate 5,937,189 of CM064509.1, forward strand.
CTCAAGGACCCTTTCACTACTCCTTCCCCAACTCACCTAGACCGGGAATTTAGGCTACGAGGGAAAGCGTATAGACTTTTCTCCCAGTACATTGTGACGCACCAGGTGGCGAAATCGATGCTCCGATCCACTCGGGCAATCGCAGACGCGGATGCCAGAAGATCGGTTGAACTATCTCGGCGATTGCTCCTTGAGACGTCAATTCAGTCGTTGGGTGATATCCGCACAGCCTTGCTTGAGGCGGTCCGGGCGAGACAAGATCTCAGGATGTCCTTGGTACGGAAACTTCCTGATCGAATTGCGAATCAGGTGGTCATGTCACCAGTGCTCACTCCCTCTTTAATGTCCCCTGATGTGTGGAGAACGGTTTTTAATATGGCTCAGGCCTTTAAACATAGTCCCACCCCTTCTAAGAAAACTGCCTTTAACTTTCCCAAACCCAAGCCAGTCGCAAAAGCACAGCCGGGGGGATCTAAGCCCTTTCACCTACCTAAGTCCTCCTCCCCCCAAGGTCAGTACAGGTATAGACAGGGTAAGTTTACAGGTCAGAAAGGACGAGGCTATAACAAACCAGGTCAGGGCCTGTCTTCTGCCAACGCCGGCCAGCCGGCTAAGCGTCCACCACCACCACCTCCACCACCATCAAAAAACTAAAGTCTCTCTCACTCCCGGGACCGGTCTCAAGGCGGGTGGATCCGAGGGTAGTACAGCCGGCGAACCCTTGTCTGCTAACTGGGTCGTTCCGAACGTGTCACCAAGCATGGCCGTTAAATACTTGGGCAAGGATGGTGGCACGCAAAGGCATCACTTGGCAGTGGCTCCGGCGACCTCGTATACGTCAGGCGACTACGGCGAATCTAGTTTCATTAGAGGTGGAGTCACTGATCAAGGAAATGATAGCCAAGAATGTCATCATCCCGGTCCCTCAAAATTACCCAGTCTTCACATCCAAGCTATTTTTGGTACCCAAAAGGGACAGTGTTCAGATGAGACCCGTCGTAGACCTGTCGTATCTGAACCTTCACATTCACAACGAGTCATTCAGGATGTTAACTGTACACCAAATCAGGCTAACACTTCCGCCGGGAGGATGGATGTGTTCCTTAGACCTGACAGACGCTTATTGGCACGTCTCGGTAAACAAAAGATTTAAAAGATTTCTGGCCTTACGGATCAGGCATCAAAATTATGTTTTCCAGAGGATGCCATTCGGATTGAACCTGGTACCTCGCTTATTCACAAAATTAGTCCGACAAGCCCTGATGCCACTGTTAAAACAAGGGATCAGGATTTTGTGGTACCTAGACGACTGGCTAGTGGTGGCAGAGACGGAGCAACTATGCATAAATCATGTCTACATAACATTAAAACATGTCAAAACTCTAGGGTTCAAGGTAAATCTGGTAAAGTCAAACCTTGTTCCCTCACGAGTAGTTCAGTGGATAGGGCTGGTTTGGGACACAGCTGCTCTCACTCTGAGTCAGAGTGTGGACAATCGAAACAGGTTTTGCAGGAAACTGTTCCTGTTCCTTCATAGTCTGACTACGACACGGAGAATCTGGGAGTCTCTGGTCGGCTCTCTCAACTGGATTCAACTAACTGTAATGTTGGGCCGGTTGAAAGTAAAGCGTTTAATATTGGAGGGCAACAAATATTTTCCACTATTACCGGCGGAAAAATTATGGCCCATACCAAAATTAATCCACACCTTACTAGCGGTCTGGGCGAAGAGGGAAATGTTGCACTCAATAATGTCATGGACCTCTCCTCCGCCGACGGTATGGGTAGACACGGATGCGTCAGGAACGATAGGTTGGGGTTTTCAGTCAAACCAAGGACACCAGGGTCAAGGGCTTTGGTCCCATTTAGAAATCTCCCACATCAATGTCAAAGAATTACTAGTCCCCTTATATTTCCTTCAGGCTCACGGCTCTACTTTACGGGGCAAGTCGGTGGCCTTCAGAATGGACAATCTGAATGCAGTTCACTGTATTCAGAAACAAGGGTCGACGAGGTCTCGGAAGTTGCTAAACGTGTCAGAAGAAATTTTTATTCTAGCCAACAGGCTGGACATTCATCTTCACGCATCTTATCTCCCAGGCGTAGCAAACGTCTGGGCAGACGCTCTGTCTCGGAGACAGAGCACAACAGTAGAATGGGAGCTCAAGCAACCCATTTTCAACCAAATGATTGCGGAGCTTTACCTTCCACAAGTGGATCTGTTTGCGTCCGAGGAGACTCACAAACTCCCAATGTACCTCACCCGCCGGACGATAACGCCGGCAGGGGGGCCAGATGCCCTGGTGACAGACTGGAACAGGTGGAGTTCCATCTATCTGTTTCCGCCGCCAGACGCGTCTCTAATGTGCCATGTAGTAAACAAACTACGAGATTATCGGGACTTAGTCTCGCTAATCGCGCCCCTGTGGCCGGCGCAGTTGTGGTACCAGCAATTGAAAACGTGGTGCCCACACCCGGTGTCGCTCCCGGTCGGGTTTTTCCACTTAGACACGATTGGCAACCTAGCAACCTTGCTGACTTTTGCATTATGGACATTCAGGAGGCCAAGTGGCTAGCACCGTATGGTAGAGACGTGACCAATACATTAATGAATCAATATACTCAGTCTACAAAACGACAGTATCAATCACATTGGCAAGCCTTTACTTCTTGGATCCTGAGGACAGAACAAACTGTGCCCTCAGTGGCGTTAGTTTTTAATTATTTAAATTATCTGTTCGACCAGAAACGGTTATCTGTGGTAACGTTAAAAAATCACTTAACAGCGATTAGGATGCCATTTTGGGACCTTACCGGTCTCACCATACCAGTCGCGGAGGAAACAGGTTTTATGAGGGCATGTTTTAAACTCCGTCCACCTCCCCGTCAGCTCATACCTACTTGGTCTCTGGACAAAGCATTGTCTTTACTTCATTCCCGTCTGTACCAGAATACTGCAGACTTTACATTAATCTTAAAAAAGGCTGTATTCCTTTTGGCTTTGGCCACCGGGAACAGAGTGTCTGAGCTGGCGTCGATGAGCAACACACCTAATTGCCTCAGGTTTGGTAGGCTTAATGAGTGTATTCACATTGCACCTTCCACAGGGTTCATAGCCAAGAATGAGCACAGTAAACACGTGTTTTCAGAGTTCACGGTGCCGGCGTTGAAAAGGGGAAAGGTGCACCATAATTTATGTCCAGTGCAGGCTCTAACCAAATATTTGAGAGTAGCTCCTCTAAACCCCCAGGGTGCTTTATGGGTAGCAAGTACGGGTAAGCGATTGCTGAAACGTAGATTGGCTTCTCTTTTGGTCGAGGTCATTAAAGAGAGTAATCCCGGCGTTGTGGGTAGGGCCCACGATTTACGCAAATGGGCAGCCTCTTTGCGTTTCCTTAAGAATTTTTCTGTGGAAGATATTACGTCCACACATTTGTGGGCCTCTAATCATACGTTTTTGACTCGATACCTGTCAGTAGCTCTAGACAAACCTTCCTTGCCATGTATAGCTTTAAGGCAGAGGGTCTAGGTGGCCCTTAAGTCACTTTTGGTTTAATTTCAAGGAAAAAGGGGGGGGGGGTGCAGTCAGTGTAACATAGGACACCCTAGACCCCGCCGGAGTATACGAGCTGTGATACTAGAATTCTTCACTGACGAGCAGTTGGCCGTAATATATAAAAGTCATGTGCGCTCTCAGATGGATTACTGTTCACCTCTGTGGGGTGGAAGTGGAGTGGTTGCATTGAGGCAGTTGGACAAAATTCAAAATAAAGCTATTAGATTAATCAATAACCCTGCAATCACACAGGACCTTCCTACATTAGCCATACGAAGAAACGTTGCATCCCTTGCATTATTCTACAGATATTTTCACAGCAATTGTTCCGAGGAACTTGCTTCAATTGTGCCGCCTCTCCACATCTTTCCCGTAGAACTACTAGGGCAGCTGAGAGCGCCCATGAATTTACACTTTCTCCTCCACAATGCAGAACTTCTGCTTATCAGAATTCATTTATCCCCAGAGCTACTACTCTTTGGAATTCACTTCCCTCGAATTGCTTTCCACAAACTTACAATCAACAAATGTTTAAATCCAGTTGTTACAAACATTTTATGAATGGAGGATGCCTTTAGGCACATGGACCTTTTTGTTTTATCTGTGTTTTTCCTTCCTCCGTTCATTGTCTCTTAAAAAAAAAAAAAAAAAATGAGTAGTGTGATATGAAAATTTCTCTGTACTATTCAGTGCAGGAAATTGTGCTAGTACAATGATAGTACAAACAACAGTGTTGTTATAGTAGTTTTAGCTGTGAAAGCAATTTAATTTTAAGCATTGGATATATTTTGCAAGATGTATCCACTAATATTATGGGGTTATATGTGCACATGTAAACTTATAAGTTTTTATTTTTCACCACTTATGTTGAGTGGGGTGCCTTTTTAACTTACAGATCTGTTCGCAGAATCTCAAGAGTTAACCCTTTTTATCAAGCAGGCTTCTTTGAAGCACACTCCTGCTTGAACCCCTTTTTTGTATTTATGTGCTACGCCAATAAATATATATTTTTTCGGAGTAAGAATACTATTTATTAGTGGCCCCTCCATCATTGACGAACATGCCTATTACATAAGGCACCCTCTTCAAACACTCATCCGCCGTAGTTTGAATCTACCGCGCAGAGCATTTAAAATTTGAGGAGCCTTCATCATGAGCGCACGCGACCTCACTCATGGCTTCAGTCATTATGAATTGGGTTCTCACTACGAAAAAACTTTGTAAAAAATAAAAAGGAAAAGAAAATAAGAATAACTATTCAATAAGCTTTCCATCATATCGTGGATGTACTTGTGTGGATCTTTTGACCAGACGCTACTGCAGGCGTCATTCTTCCTTCTCTGCTCTGCGCTCAGCCTGCCCGGACGTGTCTCCCCACGCTCCGCGGGTTCCGCATTTGTTGCGTCCCTAGTGAGTTTTTTCTCTTTTGTTTACTCCGGGATGTATCGAGTAAGGTTAGGATATGCGTAGCAGGAGTGTCCTGGGCTAGTTGCCCGCAGTGCAGTGTATTTTGGGTCGTGTGTTTGGGGCATCTATTTCGGATGTACCCTCGTGGTCCTGTTGTGGACAGGTGAACTTTTTCACAGTTAGCTAGCTTTGTGATGCAGGCGGCTTTCATTACGCGTTATTGCTTCCTTTTATCTTTCTGATGAGGTAGCGTATTTTTGCTGACGTTCCCAGCGTATTTTTCTTCACTTAGTGAAGTTTTTTCTGGGTCCCGAGTCAGTTCTTCCCTTTGCCGGAAGTGTTTGCTACAGTGGTGTGTTGGCGGTGGTTCCTGTTGTGATATAATTCAGTGCTTTTTGTTTATATTCCGACATGTTACTGTTATCCGTCTGCCTAGGCCTAGCCAGCCTCTCGTAGCTTTACCACATATACAAGTGTTATTGATTTATTTTCTAAATATGTACTACTGGGTCATGTGTGTCCTGGTTTAGTTGTGTATTGGCTAATTCCACGGACTATTTATGTGTCCTGGGTTAGTTGTGTATTGGCTAATTCCACGGACTATGTTGGGCCCGGCGTTAGTTGTGTTTTGGCTTCGCCTCGGTCCGGTGTTGCGTTCAGATGGTATCTGGACGGGGTGGGTTTTTTCCGGCGGGTTTTTCTCGGTTTCACCTTGATAACCCCGGCTGGTTGCCGAGTTTTGGCCACGCATGGTTTAAAACAGGCTTGTTTCCCCGGCGAGTGGGTGTCTGTGGCTCCCCAGGACTGCGTCTCTGGGGTGCCTGTTTCAGGCTCCTTTTGTTTCCCGGCGGGTTGGCTGTACCCATCTAACAGTGTTCATACGGACACGTGTTGTTTGTAGTTTTTTCGGTTTTGCAAAGCCAATATAAAACTATGCTGTTGTTGTATTTCCTCCCCGGCGATCTTTTACAAAGAAGTGGGGATAGGAACAATTGGGGTTAACTTTTAAAAACTTTAAATCACCCGGCAGGTGCAACCTGGAAGGGTGGGATGACCGAATTTGCAAAATTCAGTTTAGTTGACCAGACAATTGAGGGATGCATTGTGTATCGCCTCCTTCAACATACGGCGCTTTAGGGCACAATTGGGGTTAACGTTTTTTAAACTAATATTCACACCCGGCGGGTGCTCCTTGGAAGGATGGGAATAACGAATTTACAATTCAGTTAGTTAACCAGACAATTGAGGGATACGTTTTGTATCACCGCCTTCAACATACGGCGATCTAAAAAGATACTTCGGGAGAAGTTAGATCTCGTATATTTGTCAGGCTTCCCAGTTTTTGATCTACGAGATAATTCGGGGGCCGGCGTCTTTTTTAGTTTTTTTTTTTCCAAAATTGAATCTTGAAACAAACACCACCGGAAAGACTTAATCAGTTATAAACGCCATGCTGGTCTTTATATATTATGTCAGAGGGTATTCATAAATCTTTTGGACAAATTAAGATATTCTGAAATCTTTTACTTAGGAAACCCCACCGCGTAGCGAGCTGTAGTCGTTGAGTATTACGTCTCGTTACCCGGCGGGTTATTTAACACTTGTGTGCGAACATGATTGGGTGAACCTTATGAGCATTAATTCCTGGAAATTTTCTTTTTTTCCAGAGCTGGGTCCCGGCGGGTCTATGCAGAACCTGGAGTAAGTTTCCCACCAGTCTCTGTCATGGCTACCTTTGCCCCGGTTTTTGCTTTATGCATTACGCCCTCCTGTTCAGGTATCCCTATTTTTGAGCACACCCTTTGTATAAAATGTGTTAAAATGTCTCGTTTGGTGTGGGTTACCTTTCCGGCGTTTTTCTAGTTGCTCCGAGAACACCGTTTTTGTTTACCGAGTTTTAGTCAGGATGGCTAAAATAGGTAAGTTACCCCGACGAGTTTGGTCGCTTGAGGGCTCATCAGAAACTGCGTTTTCTGTGGTCGAGCCTGGGATCAGGCTTCCTGTGTTATTCCCGGCGAGGAGGGCTCCAACAGTTATCTAGGTGATCATGCTGACACCTGTTGGATATGGTTTTCTCGGCTTTTCAAAGCCATTGAAACAATGCTGTCTGTTTGATTGGTCTTTCCCTCCCGGCGACCTTTTTACAAAGAGGTCTGGGGCAGGTATAATTGGTTTGACATTGCATATAAAACCTGGCGGTTGTACCTTCGGGTGGTTATATTAACGGATTTGCGATTCGCGATAATTTGCCAAACAATTGATTGATACAATAGGGTATCACGGCCTTCAAGACGGCGATCTATGAGGGCTTCTGGGAGAAGCCGGATTAGAGATTAAGATAGGCTTAGACTTTTTATGGGATAAAAAGATGCTTACTAGTGTTTCAAGTGTAAAGGGATACTTGAAAGACTTCATCTTTAATAAACATATGCTTCATCTTTATGAGGATTCAGAAGTTATGCTTAATTCTTTTGGACAGGTAAAAGATATGCTGAAATCTTTAATAAGCCATTGAAACAATGCTGTTTGTTTGTTTAGTCTTTCCCTCCCGGCGACCTTTTTACAAAGAGGTCTGGGGCAGGTACAATTGGTTTGACATTGCATATAAAACCCGGCGGTTGTACCTTCGGGTGGTTATATTAACTGATTTGCAATTCGCGATAATTTGCCAAACAATTGATTGATACAATAGGGTATCACGGCCTTCAAGACGGCGATCTATGAGGGCTTCTGGGAGAAGCCGGATTAGAGATTAAGATAGGCTTAGACTTTTTATGGGATAAAAAGATGCCGGAATCTTACTAGTGTTTCAAGTGTAAAGGGATACTTGAAAGACTTCATCTTTAATAAAGATATGCTTCATCTTTATGAGGATTCAGAAGATATGCTTAAATCTTCTGGACAGGTAAAGATATGCTGAAATCTTTAATATGAAACTAAAGGAAAACGAAAAGTAGTGGTGGAGTGCTACGGTTCGTTGACCGGCGGTTTTGTGGCACATATTTTGTACCATTTTTTGGGTGTAACCCTATGAGCATTAATCCCCGGAAATTTCTCTTTCCAGGGCGGAGTACCGGTGTTGCACCAGGTGACCAGGTAGTTCCCGGGGGCGGGCTAGTTTTCCCCCAGTCTCTGTCATGTCGGCACTTGAACCTCTCATTGCGGTATGTTCAACGCCGTTAAGCTCAGGTATCCCTATCTTATTTTTATTTGTTAATGAAATAATTTAATAACTGAATCATAATAAACATATATATTTTCTATGATTATATTATGATAATATTGTGTTTATTTATAGTAATTTATTTTTATACAATTAAATATAAATTAAATTATTTTTTTTTTTTTTTTTTTTTTTAAGAGACAATGAACGGAGGAAGGAAAAACACAGATAAAACAAAAAGGTCCATGTGCCTAAAGGCATCCTCCATTCATAAAATGTTTGTAACAACTGGATTTAAACATTTGTAGATTGTAAGTTTGTGGAAAGCAATTCGAGGGAAGTGAATTCCAAAGAGTAGTAGCTCTGGGGATAAATGAATTCTGATAAGCAGAAGTTCTGCATTGTGGAGGAGAAAGTGTAAATTCATGGGCGCTCTCAGCTGCCCTAGTTCTACGGGGAAAGATGTGGAAGCAAGTTCCTCGGAACAATTGATGTGAAAATATCTGTAGAATAATGCAATGCAACGTTTCTTCGTATGGATAATGTATACTTTATGATTTTGCTCACCAGCTCTGCTGTCAATGTGTTAATGAGCTATGGGAGCTTTTAATTATCATAAAGCTTTACGGGACTCGGACGAGGGCTCCCATTCAGAGAGTATACCGAGCTCGCAAGCGAGGGACAGCCACAGCCAAGGTGTATGGCGATACTCACAGTCCTGGCAGGACAGAACACATCCCTTTGTGACTCAACTAGTGCTGACGTCCACTGGGATGCCGATGTACCATCTTCTATCCCAGTTTTAACATGGCAACATGTGGAGGTCCCGGCTTCGGCGGGATCTTCCCATGATAAGCCAGACTTAACGGATGAAGAACAACGATCTCTGGTCTCAGAGATGGAGGTTGAAGAGTCCAGTCACCTTCTAGGCGACTCTCAGGGTACTGTCGAATCTCCACAGAGTTCGTCATCGGCTAGGTATGTACCGGCGGAAGAGATTGATGGACTACTATTGAATGCACTTAATAGGTTCTTTGGCCCTACGCCGGAAACTCCTTTTGATACGGGAGATCCCGCGATGTCGACGAATGTGCGACCTCTGGCTACATCCTTGGCTTTAGCTAAAATACCTAACCATCCTCTTGTGTCAGATCCAATTTCCAATGTGCCAGGCACAGCAGCTCTCAATACTTCCACTGTGCGAGTCATATCAGACATATCTCCCCCTCCTTTAGACAAGGCGCCAGTCAAAAAACAGGAGCCATGCCTCTTTTATACGGGCCTGATGAGTCAGGGGTAGCAATGTTACGGAAATGTTTTGGATGTTCATATTAAGGACATTCCAAGTTATTATAACCATGACTTTTCTTCCCACCAAATCCCTCCAGAACGCCATTCTTGGTTCTCTCTTCCGGTTTTTGGTGCCGGTGGAGTCCCCTCTGCTTGGCTGCCACCCCCCAAATAATCAATTTGTGCGAATTATAAGCTCCCTTTAGCACGCCTTCCCCAGCTTACCTAGACCGCGAGTTTAGGTTAAGAGGAAAAGCGTTTAAACTGTTTTCACAATATATGGTTCCCAGCAAGTAACAAAGTCTCTGTTACGCTCTTCTCAGGCAATAGAAGCCGCGGAAGTCAGGAAAGCCATTGAACTTTCCCGGCGCTTGCTTCTCCAGACTTCCATCCAAGTCTTTAGGAGATATTCGGACGGCCTTATTAGAGGCAGTTCGAGCAAGGCAGGATCTGAGGATGTTCTTAGTGAAGAAACTTCTTGACCGTATTGCAAGCCAAGTAGTTCTGTCTCCAGTTCTAACTCCTTCTTTGATTTCACCAGCAGTTTGGAAGACTGTTTTCAATTTGGCACAAGCATTCAAGCAAGGTCCCCGCAAGCCCTGATGCCCTTGTTAGAACAAGGGATCAGGGTCTGGTGGTATCTGGGCGACTAACTGGTGGTGGCAGAAACAGAAAAGTTACGCATCATTCATGTCTACGTTACGTTAAACCATCTCAAATCTCTAGGATTCAAGGTCAACTTAGTAAAAGTCAAACCCTTGTTCCCCCACGAGTATTTCAGGGGATAGGGCTGGTCGAGGACACAGCTTCTCTCACTCTGAGTCAGAGTGTGGACACTTGAAACAGATTTCGCAAAAACTTTTTATGTTTCTCCACAGTCTGACTACGACACGGAGACTTTGGGAATCTCTAGTCGGTTCTCTCAACTGGGTTCAGCTAACTGTGAAGTTGGGCCGGTTGAAAGTCTAACGTTTATTCTTGGAGGGCAACAAATTTTTCCCACTATTACCGGCGGGGATAGTATGGCCTATCCCAACATTATTACACAACTTACTAGCGGTTTGGGCGACGAGAGAAATGTTGCACGCAGTCATGTCATGAACCTCTCCTCCGCCGTCGGTATGGGTGGACATGGATGCGTCATGAACGATAGGTTGGGGCTTTTAGTCAAACCTCGGGCATCAGGGTCAAAGGTTTTGGTCCCATTTAGAAATCTTCCACATCAATGTCAAAGACTTACTAGTCCCCTTATCTGTCCTTCAGGCTCACGGCTCTGCTTTACGGGGCAAGTCGGTGGCCTTCAGAATGGACAATCTGAATGCGGTTCACTGTATTCAGAAACAAGGGTCAATGAGATCTCGGAAGTGGCTAAACGTGTCAGAAAAGATTTTTATACTAGCCAACAGGCTGGACATTCATCTTCACGCATCTTATCTCCCAGGCGTAGCAAACGTCTGGGCAGACGCACTGTCTCAGAGACAAAGCACAACAGTAGAATGGGCGCTCTTGCGTTTGCGGAGCATTACCATCCACAAGTGGATTTGTTTGCGTCTGAGAAGACTCACAAACTCCCACTGTACCTCACCCGCCGGACGATAACGCCAGCGGGCGGACCTGACGCTCTGATGACGGACGAGAACAGGTTGAGTTCCATTTATCTATTTTCCGCCGCCAGACGCGTCTCTAATGTGCCACGTAGTCAACAAACTACAGGATTAGCGAGGCGTAGTCTCGCTAATCGCGCCCCTGTGGCCGGCGCAGTGTGGCACCAGCATTTGAACACGTGGTGCCCACACCCAGTGTCACTCCCGGTCGGGTTGTTCCACTTAGAACACAATTGGCAACCTAGAAACCTCGCGGACTTGTTCATTATGGACATTCAGAAGGCCAAGTGGCTAGCACCATATGGTAGCGCCGTGACCAAGATATTCACGAATTAATATACCCAGTCTACAAAGCGACAGTTTCAATCGCATTGGCAAGCTTTTACGTCTTGGATTCTTAGAACAAAACAAACTGTGCCCTCGGTGGCGTTGGTTGTTAATTATTTAATTTATCTGTTCATGCAGAAACATTTATCTGAAAGTGATTTATGTGGGCAGGTTTTAAACTCCGCCCACCTCCCCGTCAGCTCAGGCCTACATGGTCTCTGGACAAAGCATTGTCGTTATTTTCGTTCCCGTATGTACCAAAGACTGCAGAATTTACAAAAGGGCAGTATTCCTTATGGCTTTGGCTACCGGGAACAGAGTATCTGAGCTGGCGGCGATGAGCAACACACCTAATTTCCTCAGGTTTGATAGGCTTCATGAGTGTATTCACATTGCACCTTCCCCAGGATTCATAGCCAAGAATGAGCACAGTGAACACGTGTTTTCAGAGTTCACGGTGCCGGCGTTAAAAAGGGGAAAGGTGCACCATCTTTTTTGCCCAGTGCAAGCTCTAACCAAATATTTAAGAGTGGCACCTCTAAATCACCAGGGTGCTTTATGGGTCGCAAGTCCGGGTGAACGCTTGATGGAGCGTACACTGGCTTCTCTCTTGGTCGAGGACTTTAAAGAGAAGAATCCCGGCGTTGTGGGTAAGACCCACGATTTACGCAAGGGGACAGCCTCTTTACGTTTCCTTAATAATCTTTCGGTGGAAGTTATTAAGTCCACACAGTTGTGGGCCTCTAATCAGGAGTTTTTGACTCGATACCTTTCAGTAGCTCTGGACAAACCTTCCTTGCCATGTATTGCTTTACGGCAGAGGGTCTAGGTGGCCCTTTTAGTCACGTTTTGTTTAATTTCAAGAAAAAGGGGGGGGGGGGGGTGCAGTCAGTGTGACATAGGACACCCTAGACCCCTCCGGAGTATGTGTTCGGAACATACGAGCTGTGATACTGTTTGTAGGCATTGGATTATAAAATTTCTCTGTAGTATTCATTGCAGGAAATTGTGCTAAAGGCCAATAGTAGTGTTACAACAATTCTTGTTGTAAGTAGCTTTGGCTGTGAAGCAATAGATTTTTGAGAAATCTCGGTAGTTGCAACTACGACTTTTACTTTTGAAGTAATTACTTCTGCATAAGTACACGAGTTCAGTACTTCTACGAATGTACAAGAATTCATTTATGTTTGGTTATATTTTTAGGAATATATCCACTAGTTAATGGGGTTTATATGTGCACATGTAAACTTATAAGTTTTTAGTTTTCACCACTTACTTTAAGTGGGGTGCCTTCTTAACTAGCAGATCTGTGTACAGAGTCTCAGAGTTAACCCTTTTTCAAGCAGGCTTCTTTGAAGCACGCTCCTGCTTTTACCCCTTTTTGAAGATTTAGGCTGTATAAAGTTTATGCACCCGAATATATCTTTCTTACATAAGTAAGAATACTATGTGGTTGTTTGATTATCTGCTTTTCTAGAGTTTATGATATGATTACGAATGTCCCCCTCCAGTCTTAGAAATCAGGCATGTTCGTCAATGATGGAGGGGCCACTAATAAATTATAGGTTTGACTCCTGTAAGGAGATAAAGAAAACCTAATATTTAGTAGTGGCCCCGTAATCATTGACGACTGGAGCCCTCCCGACCATCCCCTTCCCATTCGTTGATGTATTAAGGATTTTGGTTTACTTGATATGTCAGTGAAGGAAGAATGACGCCTGCAGTAGCGTCTGGTCAAAAGATCCACACAAGTACATCCACGATATGATGGAAAGCTTATTGAATAGTTATTCTTATTTTCTTTTTGTTTTTATTTTTTACGAAGTTTTTTCGTAGTGAGAACCCAATTCATAATGACTGAAGCCATGAGTGAGGTCGCGTGCGCTCATGATGAAGGCTCCTCAAATTTTAAATGCTCTGCGCGGTAGATTCAAACTACGGCGGATGAGTGTTTGAAGAGGGTGCCTTATGTAATAGGCATGTTCGTCAATGATTACGGGGCCACTACTAAATATTAGGTTTTCTTTATCTCCTTACAGGAGTCAAACCTATAATGTGGTTGTTTGATTATCTGCTTTTACTAGAGTTATGATATGATTACGAATGTCCCCCTCCAGTCTTAGATATCAGGCATGTTCGTCAATGATGGAGGGGCCACTAATAAATTATAGGTTTGACTCCTGTAAGGATATAAAGAAAACCTAATATTTAGTAGTGGCCCCGTAATCATTGACGACTGGGGCCCTCCCGACCATCCCCTTCCCATTCATTGATGTATTAAGGATTTTGGTTTACTTGATATGTCAGTGAAGGAAGAATGACACCCGAGTCAGCGTCTGGTCAAAGATCCACACAAGTACATCTACGATATTATGGAAAGCTTATTGAATAGTTATTCTTATGTTCTTTTTATTTTTATTTTTTACGAAGTTTTTTCGTAGTGAGAACCCAATTCATAATGACTGAAGCCATGAGTGAGGTTGCGTGCGCTCATGATGAAGGCTCCTCAAATTTGTTATGCTCTGCGCGGTAGATTCAAACTACGGAGGATGAGTGTTTGAAGAGGGTGCCTTATGTAATAGGCATGTTCGTCAATGATTACGGGTCCACTACTAAATATTAGGTTTTCTTTATCTCCTTACAGGAGTCAAACCTATAATAGTGCATCTAATATCGAGGGCCGCAGCCAAACAACTCGCCCCGAGCTTATTGTGATGGAACGTTACCTTGCCCAGTTTATTGCGAACAAGCAAAAGGCTTCTGTGCCTGTGGATGGAAAATACGTAAAGGAAAAAGCCAAGCACTTTTATAAAACTGCTTGCAAAAAGGTGGGGGTGGCTGTTGGTTCATTCCAGGCATCAAATGGGTGGTTGACAAATTTGTTCAAACGAAAAGAGTTCAAAAACATTAAGTTCACAAGTGAACGTGCCTCTGCCGATGAGCTAGCCGCAAAAGAATACCCTGCAGTGTTGAAGGCTATTATTGAAGAAGGTGGTTACAGCCGAAACCAAATCTACAACCTTGATGAAACGGCATTGCAATACAAAACAATGCCGAAATCTACTTATATCAGCAAGCATTGCAAGCAGGCCCGTGGCAGAAAAGTTGACAAGGTGCGCTTTACATTGATGCTCACCTGTAATTTGAGTGGCACCCACAAAATTAGGCCTGTTGTCGTGCACACTGCTGCACAGCCTCGCTGTTACAAAAATATTCGTAACATGAACGACTCCGGTGTGTACTGGTAAAAGACAGCCAATGGTTGGATGACAAGTGGTATCATGGCTGACTGGATGCTTGATCATATGATTCCTGATGCCAAGGCCCAGGCGGAAATTCATGGCGAAGAATTTAAGATGTTATTACTGATGGATAATGCCCCGTCACACTCAGACTACCTTCAACTCCTCGACCCTGATGTGCAGGTGGTGTTTTTACCACCGAAAACTACATCATTGATCCAGTCTCTTGATCAAGAGATCATCTCTACACTTTTTAACAGCTGGAGAGCCCAACCTGTTGAACGTGACTGTACAACAACCACCTGGAGCATTCTCTCTTTCTTTCTACCTTTAACCCTGGCCTACGTGACAAAAGAAAGAAAGAGAGAGAGAGAGAGAGAGAGAGAGAGAGAGAGAGAGAGAGAGAGAGAGAGAGAGAGAGAGAGAGAGAGAGAGAGAGAGAGAGAGAGAGAGAGAGAGAGAGAGAGAGAGAGAGAGGAGAAGAGAGAGAGAGAGAGAGAGAGAGAGAGAGAGTAAAGAGAGAGAGAGAGAGATAGAGAGAGAGAGAGAGAGAGAGAGAGAGAGAGAGAGAGAGAGAGAGAGAGAGAGAGAGAGAGAGAGAGAGAGAGAGAGAGAGAGAGAGAGCGCGGCCCGGCTGGTGCGGACGTGAAATTTTTGGCATTCCTCGAGCTTCTTCCTGCCAAAAACGCGTGAGAGGGGCGGGGCAGCTGTGACGTGGTGAGTAACCCCCCCCTTTCTCCCACCTACTTCTAACACCTGTTTGGCTCTCACACACCTGTCCTCACCTGGGATTGGCCGACGCCTGCAGCATGTCCCTATTGGTTCCGGCATGTGTTTCCTGACGTCTAATTGGATTTGCGTGGACAGAGAAGGATATAAATAGCCTGATATTTGATAGATCAAATCAGTTGCATTCTGAGCTGTGGGGAATAAAGAGCGGCATGGAGAAGGCCAGGCTTGTATAGTTATTGTATAATAAAGAGCGGCATGGAGAAGACCAGGCTTGTATAGTTATTGTATAATAAAGAGCGGCATGGAGAAGACCAGGCTTGTATAGTTATTGTATAATAAAGAGCGGCATGGAGAAGACCAGGCTTGTATAGTTATTGTATAATAAAGAGCGGCATGGAGAAGACCAGGCTTGTATAGTTATTGTATAATAAAGAGCGGCATGGAGAAGGCCAGGCTTGTATAGTTATTGTATAATAAAGAGCGGCATGGAGAAGACCAGGCTTGTATAGTTATTGTATAATAAAGAGCGGCATGGAGAAGACCAGGCTTGTATAGTTATTGTATAATAAAGAGCGGCATGGAGAAGACCAGGCTTGTATAGTTATTGTATAATAAAGAGCGGCATGGAGAAGACCAGGCTGTATAGTTATTGTATAATAAAGAGCGGCATGGAGAAGACCAGGCTTGTATAGTTATTGTATAATAAAGAGCGGCATGGAGAAGACCAGGCTTGTATAGTTATTGTATAATAAAGAGCGGCATGGAGAAGACCAGGCTTGTATAGTTATTGTATAATAAAGAGCGGCATGGAGAAGACCAGGCATGTATAGTTATTGTATAATAGGTTTTTATTATTTTAGTGCGTGCCTGAACCACAATTCGTTAGTTCGTGAGTGGACTGTTAATTAACCAGAGGTATGTCGGAACCATAGCCTCATTTGATTTAAGATTTTATGATTGGAGAGACATATAGTTTTGATTGGTCTTTACTTTTGTGATTAGATATAATTTTGTGATTAGATATAATTTTGTGATTGACTATTGAATAGTGGAGATTTGATGTGATGGTCACTACAGTACTTTATATTGTGACTTAAGCCTAGTAAGCTATACCTTCATTTTATACTTTAAGTGAAATCAGAACGAATACAAAACAATCCTGAAATCTTATGATATTAATTTCTTTCATTTCTTATTTTGTTTGATTGTTAAATACATTATTTTATTTAATAGTGGCCCCTTCGTCATTGACGAACTGCTTTAAAGGAAGGCACCCTTTCAAACTCCATGCGTTTCGCACATTTGAAATGCCCGCGCAGGTAGCTTGATGGGGCCCGCATCATAAGTGCACACTTAATCTCTTATGGAATCGCCATAATGATCGGGTACCACTAAAGAAAACACTTTTAGAAAAAATTAAAACTAATAATAATACACTAAAGTTGTCAAAAACAGCTTCCAACAATCGTGGATATTCTTGGTGTGCGCAGCCTGACGACGCGTCGGGACCCGCGCGTCATT
Source organism: Paralithodes platypus (assembly GCA_032716605.1). Lineage (NCBI taxonomy): Eukaryota > Metazoa > Arthropoda > Malacostraca > Decapoda > Lithodidae > Paralithodes > Paralithodes platypus. The sequence goes on from CM064509.1 coordinate 5,954,031, forward strand.
TCGTCCTTCTTCTACCTGCGACGATACCGCTCGGACGTGTTTTAGTGAGCTGCTGTATTCGTCGTCCCTTCGTCTTCTCGTGAGTCCTTACTCATTTGTATTAACCGAGACGTTCTGACAGGTTTAGATTAGCTAGCTTACTGGACCGAGCAGTATTATCACAGGGAGAGTGTATTATAAGGGTACTTTTTGAGCGTCCAAGCAGCCCGATTGGGTGGACGTCTCGCATGTCTAACTTTTCTTTTTCAGTTTCCGTGTTAACTTAAACTAGTTAGGAGGCTATTTTACTGGGTTTTTTCCTGCTGAAGATGTTCCCAGGTTCTGTGCATTTTGTGCAGTGTTTGTAGGCTCTAAAAGTTGTCACACGTAGTTGTGGGACTTCGTGGAGCCTTGCCCTGCCCCTGAGCCAACGTGTGGTGGCGTCGTCGTCGTGGGAGCTCCTCTGCGGTTGCCCAAGGCCTCGTGGTCTGCCTCTGTTAGGGGTTTAGCTTGTTTAGGCTAAGTTTATTACTTTATGATTATATATTGTGTATTATAGCCTTGCTTCCTCAGTACTTGTTGTGTTTTGGCAAGTACGAGGATTATATTGTGTATTATAGCCTTGCTTCCTCAGTACTTGTTGTGTTTTGGCAAGTACGAGGATGACAGGGGACGCTCTGTTTTTATTATGGTGGTTGTGTTTTTCGTCGCCCACTGGTCTGGGTACTTAACACAACGGGTTGGGTGTCCTTTCCCGGCGCTCTCACTGCTTAGTGACCGCCAGGGGTCTGCTTCGGTGGACATTGGACAAGTCCCAGTTCCCATAGTGGTCTAATACCATTTTTTCCCGGCGGGGGGCGTCAACCTCCTGGGGATATTCCGGCATTGCCGGGAGGACTAGCCTGTCTCGCTAGGGTCTTGTTCCCGGCGGGACACACAAGGTTGTGACTGATTTTTGTTTTGGTTTACTATCAAGATTCGGTAGTATACGGGCCTCTCACTACTGTGTCTTCGCCCCGGCGAGTAGGTAGGATGGACAAACAATAGTCAATGGGTTTATTGATACTACTAAAAATTATAAGTGTCATTATATGCACACCCTGTGTGTTTTTTCTTTTGGGTTACTATCAAGATTAAGTAGTATACAGACCTTATCACTACTAGTCTTCGCCCCGGCGAGTCGGTAGGACGAAAAGACAATGGGCAATGGATTTATTGATATCAGTGTCAATTATATTACATTTAGTCCTCACCCCTCTTTTTGTGCAACTTCAGGCATGATTAAGAGTGTGGCCCAGTCGGGAAAATAGACTGATCCTGTTAGGACGCTCTGTTTTCTCGGCAGGGCCGAGGATATAAAATAACATATGTGAATGTTTCGGTTTATCCTTATGAGCATTGATTCCTGGAAATATTTTCCAGGTCACCACCACTTCCGGCGAGGAGCACGGACAAGGGGACAACCAATCTGGCTGGGGGGTTTGTCACTACCATGCCCTTTGTACCTCTTTGTGTTACTAAATCTTGTTATGAGTTTCCAATTTTTAATCACTCACATTGTATCCGGTGTGTGCCATGCCTGGATCGTTCTCGGGGGACCTGGTGGTCCAAGAAGTGCAAGACCTGCACTGAGCTCCGGCATGGCTTACTGGTTGATAAAGATAAATCTTGCTTAATTTCTCTGAATGCAATCAGAATTGCTTTTAAGAATTACTGTACTGAGGTCGCACATAAGTCTTTGATGTGTGACGACCTAGAATTGTGGGAATACTAAACTGTCAAAGAACCTCCTGCCCCTCTCTTGCCTAAATCTCGCAGGGTTTTCACCAGTAAATCTCCCAAAGCTAGTAAAACTAAACCTAAGTTTCTGTCAAAGGAACATATTAGCTCAAGTGACAGTAGTGACAGTGAAGGGAATGAACCCCCCAGCCACAGCCGCCAGCCACAGTCCAAGTCGCCGGGGACTAGCAAGACGTCCTCCCCGACTCACCGGACCAAGACATCCTCTTCTAGCCGGAAGAGAAAGGCGGAAGAGTCAACATCTTCTCGGAAGTCGTCCTCCGAACGACATAGCAAGAAATCTCGTTAGGGGTCTGCTGATGTTGGTTCCCGGCGTAGAACCGAGCATAGTAAGTCTTCCTCAGCTTCCACCTCCGCTAAGCCTGACTTTCAATCCGGCAGCTCGGTGGTGGAACCGGAGGATGAGGCAGCAACTCGGGGTGATGTTCTCAATGTGCTTCCTACCTCTAAGTTAAACAGGCAGGACTTTGTAATCCCACAGGTTTCTGGTCATGCCAAGGTTCACGGTTTGCCACCAAAAGTGTTAGCAGACGAGTACCAGGGTTATAGGGTGGTGGACAAGTCGGATACTAGCGTCTCTTTAGATAATAGAGGTGAACGCCTATCTAGTGGTTGTGTGGGGCACCAACGGGTATTGTCTCAGTCAGTGTTCCCCCAAGCAATTGTTCATCCTCCACCAATACCTACACATGTACCTACTCCTCAGGAAATACCGATGCTTGATCTTAATCCTCAAGATATGCTTAACTATGTCACTAATCACCCCACGATACTAGGGGCCCCATGTGATTTTTCCACAGCTCCGGACTTGAACCTGGACCCTTTGGACTCTGTGCACCCCAACGAGGTGGAAGCGGAAGGTGAGTCGGATGTTGCATATATTCCATCCGCACAACCTAATGAACACACTAGTAACCGACCTCAGAGTCGCCTCAATATGTCTTTTACACACAGCGGGTCAGATAGGGGGTCCATATCTTCTGAGTCTCGTTTTGTTACCAAAGATTACCTAGAGCAAGCTTTTGAGGGTATGTTAGCTAGATTGATAGCTCATAACGATGCTAGTAATTCAGCTCCTAGTACTTCCCATACGTCTGTCGGTTCGGGTGTGCCGGATGCTCTCCCGCCAAAGCCAGTTCGTTCTCTTGAGCCAGCCCCTGTGCCGGCGAAACAGGAAGTTAACGTAACGCTACCTCATAGTCTGTCAACAGCTAGTACCTTTGTTACACAGTCACCTATCACCACAACTAATGTACAACTGATATCTGATGTCATTCCTCCCACTTTAGACAAAATCCCTACCCATCCGGGACCTATTTGTATGGTCCTTTTGTATGGTCAGGATGTCTCATGGTCCAAATTTTGTGCTCTCAATCCGGCGCTGGCAGTACCTACTTTGTCGGGAGAGCAACCGGTCCCTGCTGAGTGGGAAATACAAATTAATAAGCATAAGAAATTAAGAGCTCTGGACTCATCTGGTAATAATAATAATAATAATAATATTTATTCAGTTAGCAATTTACAGAGATTGGTACCACATAGTTTGTTACAAATATGACATGTACCAGCCTTGCATAATTCCAACTAAGGATAGCCCAATAAGGCCGTTAGGCGTATTTCCATTGGGGTCCTTGATTTCCATTGGGGTCCTTAGATATAACAGTTAAGGCAGTACCCAATCTCTTTAACCCTGATTACTTCATTTATTCCTCGGCCCCGGCCCTTCCACCTGCCTCGTCAGCTAAACTCTATGCTGATTGGTCACGCACTGATGGCATGAATGATGTCAAAGCGCTGTCCTCATTAACCCAGGAGTTGGATACAACCCCGCAGCTTGATCCTTTTGGTCACCCGGTCTTACACATAGGGCAGGCAGGGCTGAGGCCTTGGGTGGAGTGGCAGTCGGAGTTGAGACAGTATGCCTCGACAATTACTAACAAAGCCTCACATCAGATCCCCAAGGAAACTCATGGTTGGTTCTCCCTTCCGGTGGTCAAAGCCGGCGGAGTCCCAGAACCTATCCTCACTTTCATTTCAGCCCCACGTCTCCAGATTAGAGACATAGATCCCTTTTGTACTCCGCCTCAAACTCAGCTCGAAAAAGACTTTCGTTTGAGGCAGAAAGCGTTACGGCTATTGTCGCAGGCACTGTTATCTCGTCAGCTCTCCCAATCCCTGCTTAGAACCATTGCGGCGATCCAAGACGAGAATGCGTGTAAGGCTCTGGAACTATCACATAGAATCATGCTCCAGAATGCAGTTCAATCTTTAGGGGACGTCCGAGTCGCCTTGTTTGAGGCGGTTCGGGCTAGACAGGACCTAAGAGTCCACTTTGTTAAGAAATTACCGGAAGCGATTGCCCGCCGAGTTCTTATGTCTGAGGTTTTGACACCCTCATTGCTTTGCCCTGAGGTCTGGAGTACGGTTTACAACCTAGCCATGTCTCGGACCGCCGCAAGTTCGGCACCTAAAGAGTTCAAGTTTCCAAAGCTTTTCTCCAAACCAAAGCAGCAATTTAAAACTCCCCATCAAGGTAATAAGTTTTTTTCCCCCTAAGCCACAGCACTCCAAAGGCACTGCGTCCTCTAAGAGTAAAGGTGGTACCAAACCTGGTAAGTGGACCAAGCCATACCATAAATATAAATCAGGTCAGGGTTCTACCTCTAAATCACAAGGTTCAGCCTCCACTAGCCAGGCGTCCAACCCCACACCTACCCAGTCAAAAAACTAAATCTTTTGCCAGTCTCCAATCACACTTTGGACAAGTTAGGTCAAAGCTCAGTAACGCCGGACAAGTCTACCCTCACAGGGACTTTCAGAGTATGTCACAAAGCGTGGCCGCGGCGGACTTGGGCTCGGACAGTGGCCCGCAAGGGCATAACCTGGAGGTGGATCAGACGACCTCAATTGCGCCTCCCACGAGAAACCACTCATGTATCTCTAGAAATAGCGTCGCTCCTCCAGGAAATGATCTCCAAGCAGGTCATTGTCCCAGTAGAGCCAACTTGCCCAGTTTTTACCTCTCACCTATTTCTAGTGCCAAAGCGGGACAGTGTTCAGAAGCGACCGGTAGTGGACTTGTCGCGTCTGAACGCTTACATTCACAACGCGTCCTTTTGGATGCCGACAGTGAACCAGATAAGGCTTAGACTCCCACCGCAGGGGTGGATGTGTTCTCTCGATCTAACCGACGCCTACTGGCATGTCCATGTGAACAAACGTTATCAGAAATTCCTAGCGATCAGGCTTCTCAATCAGACTTATGTCTTTCAAAGAATGCCATTCGGGCTCAACTTAGCACCGCGAGTATTTACAAAACTTGTTCAGCAGGCTTTAGTTCCACTATTAAATCAGGGAATAAAGGTGTTGTGGTATCTGGACGACTGGTTAGTGGTAGCAGATTCGGAGGAGGTATGTCTTTCTCATGTCCACAAAGTTATGACTCATGTAGCATTCCTCGGCTTCAAAATCAACCTGGCAAAGTCTAATCTTGTGCCGACGAGGGTGATTCAGTGGATAGGGCTGGTCTGGGACACAGCACATCTCACTCTCAGTCAAAGTGTGGACAACAGAAACAGATTTCGAAAGAAACTGTTCTGTTTCCTCCACAGCTCGACTACGACGAGACGGATGTGGGAGTCCCTGGTCGGCTCTCTCAACTGGATTCAACTAACTGTAAAGTTGGGCCGGTTGAAAGTAAAGAGATTAATACTGGAAGGCAACAAACATTTCCCGCTCTTGCCGGCGGGGGAGTTATGGCCTATTCCAGGGTTTATCCTCAGCTTACTAGCGGTCTGGGCGAAGCACGAGACACTCTATTCAGTAACAACATGGACCTCTCCTCCACCGACAGTGTGGGTAGATACCGATGCATCAGGGACAATAGGCTGGGGTTATCAGTCAAGCCTAGGCCATCAGGATCAAGGTCTTTGGTCCCAATCCCGAGACTGTCACATCAATGTCCAAGAATTACTAGTCCCATTGTTTTTCCTCCAGGCACACGGCCCGGAGTTGTGGGGCAAGTCCATCGCTTTCCAAATGGACAATCTGAACGCAGTATCGTGCATTCAGAAGCAAGGGTCAACGAGGTCTCGGGCATTACTCACGCTATCAGAGGAGATTTTCACACTGGCAGACAGTTTAGAAATTCATTTACACGCCTCGTACCTCCCGGGCATAGCCAATGTCTGGGCAGACGCGCTATCCCGGCGAATGAGTACGAAGGTCGAATGGTCAATCAAGCAAACCATCTTCAATCAGGTGATTGCTCCAATGTACCATCCACAAGTGGATTTGTTCGCGTCCAGGGAGACTCACAAGCTCCCTCTTTACCTGACCCGCCAGGAACCAACCCTGGCGGGGGGACCAGACGCATTGATGGTGGACTGGAACGAGTGGAGTTCCATATATCTGTTTCCGCCTCCAGACGCATCTCTCATGTGTCAGGTAATTCACAAGCTACAGAGCTATCGGGGCGCAGTCTCGATGATTGCGCCTCTATGGCCGGCTCAGGTGTGGTACCACCAGTTAAAGAAGTGGTGCGGGACCCCGACATCACTCCCGATATCGTATTTCCCCTTGGACACAATTGGAAACCTAGAGACCTCGCTGACTTTTGCTTTTTGGACATTCAGACAGCCAAGTGGCTGCCCCAATATGGCCAGAGTGTAACTGCTAAATTGATAGGTCAATATACAGAGTCTACCCAGCGACAATACTCTTCTCATTGGCGTGCTTTCACTACTTGGGTTGTCGAAACCTCTCGGACAGACACTTCGGTTGCATTAGTTTTCAAATACCTAGATTATTTGTTTGAACATAAGCATCTAGCAGTTAACACTTTAAAAAACCACTTGTTAGCTATAAAGATCCCCCTTTTTGATCTAACAGGTTTATCTATACCACCGGCGGAGGAAAAGGGTTTCATGAGAGCATGTTTCAGGCTTCGTCCACCACCCCGCCAGCTCACACCTACCTGGTCACTCGAGAAGACTTTAGCATTGCTTTATTCCCCCAAATACACCAAGAACCCACCTTTTGAATTAATTCTTAGCCCATTGAGACCCAGCGTCGCACGTGATGCGTCGGCAGTTTTTGATCACCAACTCCCAGCGACGCATCACGTGCGTCCGGCATATTAAAATCAGTTACGTGGCTCGTAAGGTAGGAAATGGCGGAAGAATAGGAGGGGGAGGTACCGTAGTGTGTGTGCGAGCCAGGCCGGTAGGTGTGAGCGGGCCAAGATAGCCGCGCGGCCGGTGGTGGTGGGCTTAGTGGGGATACTTTACACCCTTAGTTCACCACCACTTTGAACCTTCATTACTCCAGTCGTATGGGAGCTAGAGGCTTGAGATTTATGTGAGACACTCCTTAGGATGTATGCCGTACAATGTCATACTCAGTTTTCACCCTAGTGCTCCCGGGCGGGTGGTCATGCGGGGAGACGAACTTTCGACCCCCCCCCCACCCCGACCCCCAAATGACCGAGGTGAGTTTTTTTTTATTTTGTCTTCATTTCTCACCATTCTCTTCCATTTTGGCTCAACACATTTTTTTGAGGCTCCCCCCCCCCCAAAAAAAAATAATATCCGAGGTGATTTTTTTTTTTTTTTTTTTCATTTCTCACCCTTGTCTTCCATTTTAGCAAACAAAAACAAAAAGTGAAAATGGCTTGGGACTGGGGTGAACAAAATATTATAACTAGCCGGGGCTCAGCCGTGTTTTTGATGGCGCTTGCTTCAGGTAATCGGGTATCTGAGTTGGCGGCGATGTGTAACACACCTAATTGCCTTAGATTTGGGTGGCGCAATGCTGATGTACAGATTGCTCCGTCTCCTTCTTTTGTTGCCAAAAAATTAACATCAGGATCATGTTTTTACTTCCTTTACTGTACCTGCCATTAAACGCGGCGATACTCACCACATTCTATGTCCAGTACAAGCCTTGATTAAGTTAATCAGAGCATCCCAGCCTAAGCAACCGGGAGCTCTATGGGTATCTGAGAATGGTACACGGGTTACAAAGCGAAGGATGGCGGCCCTCCTCGTAGAAGTTATCAGGGAAAGCAATCCCGGCTTAGTGGCAAGAGCCCATGACATTCGTAAATGGGCGGTGTCCCTACGTTTTTTACATAATTATTCGGTAGATGATATTGCCGAAACTAATTTATGGGCCTCCAATCATACCTTTCTATCTCGCTATCTGTCAGTACACCTGGAAAGACCAAAGCACACCTGTGTGGCCCTCCGGCAATGGGTGTAAGATCTTTGTGCTAGTAGATTTAAGCTGTTGTTTTCAAAACAAGGGGGGGGGGGGATGTGTAACTACAAAGACACTTAACACCCCTTCGCCGAAAACTTGTAATATATATGCAAATAGGTAAGACCAAAGGTTGTGATCTCTATTTACATTGTAAATCTTCTTTTTCTCTAGTAATTAAGAAAGATATATTTTTCTAGTCAAGAAAGATGGGATAACATAGGCTAATGTTTTGATATTATTTAAGAGTAATATGAGTGATATATACTAAAATACTATTACCTATGCAATTTTCACAGCATACCTACGTTATGGTTACACTATATAGAACATGTGTCAAATGTCACATACTTTATTTTGTACATATAGTCGGAGTCACAAGCCTAGTGACATACATGATATGTTCAGTAACTCACGCTAGTCGTGATTTTGTGTACTCGGTTAAGCAGTCACCCTGTGCGGGCCTTATAATCTGAGTCAATAACGTCACACTCTTAGTGATATTATAATCTAAGTCATGTTGAGAATCAGGTATTCGCGAACAAGGTGGGTTATACATAAGCAGTATCTTTAAGCACACATCTGCTTACTCTTTCATATTTTTATATCTGTAAAAGCATTTACATATTGAAGAATACACGTTATTGTAAGTATACAATAAATATTTGAGTTGTCTTGGTGTTTCTGTGAAACCTTTGGATTTTGAGTTGGGAATACTTTCGGAGAGCCGGTTTTTAAGGGTCATCAGTACGAATGTCCCCCTCCAGTCTTAGAATTCTGGCAGTTCGTTAATGACGAAGGGGCCACTATTAAATTATAGGTTTGATCCCCAAGGGGAAGAGAGAAAACCTAATATTTATGAGTGGCCCCGGAGTCATTGACGAGTTCGGCCCTCCCACCATCCCCTTCCCATTCGTTGATATTTTGAGAAGTCTTGATATATCATTGAAGGACGAAATGACGTGCGGGTCCCGATGCGTCGTCAGGCTGCGCACACCAAGAATATCCACGATTGTTGGAAGCTGTTTTTGACAACTTTAGTGTATTATTATTAGTTTTTATTTTTTCTAAAAGTTTTTTCTTTAGTGGTACCCGATCATTATGGCGATTCCATAAGAGATTAACTGTGCACTTATGATGCGGGCCCCATCAAGCTACCTGCGCGGGCATTTCAAATGTGCGAAACGCATGGAGTTTGAAAGGGTGCCTTCCTTTAACCTCTGAAGTGCGCATGGGGGTAATTGGAAACGTCCCCCTGTGCTGACGTATTTGAGGTGTTTCCGTCACTAAAATATTCATTGTGCCATTAATAGCATTAATACTTATCCATATGCGCCTATTATGGGTTGATTATAAAGGTATTAACCTGAAACAACAATAAAACGAGTGAAAACAGCGTTTGGATGGTCAAAATCGGAGATATAGCCCGCGAGTTGTATAATGTATGGGTGAGGCAATCTGCTTTCCCGCCAATTTCCCCCAAGGCCACTGAGACACAGTCGATCGATACTCTCTCTCTCTCTCTTGCACTCGCTTGCTATCAGTGATGACCACACCCTCCAATCGGATTTCTAATGTTAGCACGAAAATATACCTCAGAATAAGGGAATAACAGGGAAAATAGGTGATAACTGAAGGAGAGGAGGAAAGTGGGGAAGGAGGGGAGGTAGAGGACTGAGATTTTGCATGGCCCAGGGGCCAAAAAAAAAAAAAAAAATAAATAATTTTTTTTTTTTTTTCGATGTCAAAAGTTGATTTTTTTTTTCTCTGACTCTTAAGAGTCTCCCCGCAGTGCGCCGGGGGAACTCTTAAGAGTCTCCCCGCAGCTCCCGGGTTAAGGCAGTTCGTCAATGACTCCAAGGCCACTCATAAATATTAGGTTTTCTCTCTTCCCCTTGGGGATCAAACCTATATTTTATAAATACAATTCCATTTTTCATGTGACTTTATATATTCCCTGATCTATTATATTGATTCAGTAAAAGTCTTGCAAAGAAAAAGAATAACTAATTGGCTAACCTAATAATAATAATAATGATTTATGATACGTAAAGAGGACAATGATTAAATGAATAAAATAATCTTTAAAGGGTTAACAAACTAAATTAGGTATTTCTTTCATTTGATTGTTAAATACATTATTTATTTTATAAATACAATTCCATTTTTCATGTGACTTTATATATTCCCTGATCTATTATATTGATTCTGTAAAAGTCTTGCAAAGAATAAGAATAACTAATTGGCTAACCTAATAATAGTGATAATGATAAATAGTGATAATAGTTAGTGAGTGCTGTACTGTATTTTATATATTTTTTTGTAATAGTATAGATATCTTATCAATATTTGTATTTTATATATTATTTTGTAATAGTATAGATATCTTATCAATATTTGTATTTTGTACTATTGTTAATGTCTTGTCATGTTGCAAATTTTATTTTAAATAATATTTTGACATTTAACATGTAGTTTCTTTATTCATGCAGAGTTTAGTAAAATTTGCCAGAACGTCCCGGACTTCCCAAACTTGACTACTTCCTTTAACGTGACGATAGTGCGTTGTTATATGTGCGATTAGTTTGCTTGGGAAACAGATTAACTTGCTCATGTAGTAATGTACACCCTATGTGGTGGATTGTGTTCTTTTATTTAATAATTTTCATTTTAGTAAGCGTTGTTTCCACATAGCGATTTTGATAATTTAATTTGACTTTATATTGTCCTTGTCCCAATTTTGGTTTGTTTAGTTTGCAAGTTTTACATTTTAATAATAATAATGATTTACGATACGTAAAGAGGACAATGATTAAATGAATAACATAATCTTTAAAGGGTTAACAAACTAAATTAGGTATATATAAAAAGATCTTAATAATGTTCTGACTTTAACGATAATCCAGATTAATTAGTTTATAATTGCTTAAAAGTCCTTGCTTACATACCAAGCTTTTCTCTATTCATAATTAGTAGCCTACCTACTGTAATACAGTAAAAGTCCGTTAATCCGACGACCGATGATTCGAATCTCCCAATAGTCCGAATTTTTCAATTTGAGGCCAAATCCGAATTCACCCGATGGTCCGAATTTCAAGAAGTCCCAAAGTCCCCTTTTTGAGGCATTAGGCCACTCAAATGACACATAATGGAGCACACACATATCATATGTTCATGAATTCACTTTAAAAGTTTACCATTGTCATTGTAGCCTATTATCTACTTCAAAACATTCAGATTAATGGTCAAAGGAAGCTACTGATATAATCGTAAACACCTTCGTCTTCTTCTTCTTCTTCCACATCGTCTGCTAGAGAGTTTGTTTTGCTCTTGAACGCATCCTTGGGACGCTCCGATGCGCTACTGGCTTGCACCGCATTTTCGGCAAGCGCATTCAGTCTTGAGCTTGAAAACGCACCTTTCAAGAAGTCCCAAAGTCCCCTTTTTGAGGCATTAGGCCACTCAAATGACACATAATGGAGCACACACATATCATATGTTCATGAATTCACTTTAAAAGTTTACCATTGTCATTGTAGCCTATTATCTACTTCAAAACATTCAGATTAATGGTCAAAGGAAGCTACTGATATAATCGTAAACACCTTCGTCTTCTTCTTCTTCCACATCGTCTGCTAGAGAGTTTGTTTTGCTCTTGAACGCATCCTTGGGACGCTCCGATGCGCTACTGGCTTGCACCGCATTTTCGGCAAGCGCATTCAGTCTTGAGCTTGAAAATGCACCTTTGGACGTATTAGTCTTGAGCTTGAAAACGCACCTTTGGATGTTCCGATACGCTACTATTTATAGTTCAGTGATCGGAGCATCCCAAGGGTGCTTTCAAGACAACAAGACAAGGGTGCTTTCAATACAATATAATATAACAGAGCACGTCACAAAAGGAAAATTACAAGAACCTCTCAGGGAAGTGCCGTTGTTAAGGCATTACTTCCCGAACCACATCTGATCTTCAAGAGCAAGACAAACTCGCTAGTAGACGGAAGAAGAAGAAGACGTTTATATCAGCAGATTCCTTTGGCCATTAATCTGAATGTTTTGAAGTAGTTAATAGGCTACAATGACAATGGTAAACTTTTGAAGTGATTTCATGAACATATGATATGTGTGTGTGCACCATTGTGTCATTTGGGTGGCCTAATGTCTCAATGTTTTCGTCATACACAGGTTCATAGGGGTAAAGTCCGATAATCCGAAAAATCCACTAATCCGAACGAGAGCCGGTCCGCTGCCCTTCGGATTAACGGAAGTTTACTGTATTAAACATTAAAATAATTCAATATAACTTTAAATAGTTTCATGATTAAATCTAATTGAAGTGTATCAGAGTATAAAGGATAACTATCCCAACCGCTAAAGGAAAGCAAGTAACAGACCTAACTTTTATATTTTATGTTCTATTGGCCTTCAGCTGTTTGATACCCTTTAATCTTGTCTGTGCTATCTAGTTATATTTACAGTAGTTAACCACTTTTAAATCAAGATACGTAACAACTTAAATTTATTTACCAAACTAAAGTCTATGATTATATTAAAGATAAGACCGAATCAAATGAAGAAATCGTAGCTATGATGAACGACCCATACCTGGCCGACATGGATGTGGGCCAAGAAATCCAGGAGGATCAGCAAGAAACAGAAATGCCAGCCCTGACAACACCCGAAATGACAGTGACACAGTTTTGGAAAGCCTTCACCATTAAGCATGCCGTCGACTACGTTTTGGAGTCCTGGTCAGAAATAACGGATGCAACCATAAACCATGCTTGGCGTGAATTGACTCCTCACCTGTGTATTGCCAAAGCAACCAATATTGCAGTGCAAACCAAAGAAGCAGCAGCAGAGGCTACACTACAAGCAGCTAGGGGGATTGCTGGCTTTCAGGATGTGACATTAGAGGAAATTAGATAGGTGCTCGAGGGGGGAGTCGAGCAGAATGCGGATGAAGCCATACAGGTGATTAATGAGGAGGACAGGGCACACCTGGACCGCGCCAGTTCGTCCCAGCAGCCACCACATCCACAGCCAGGCCCCGCAATGGATCGCCTGCCAATTCGGAATGTCAGCCGGATTTTAGCAGCTATGGACACCTTCAAGGATGAGATAAGAACCCATGAAAACTGTCCTCTCCGTACATCAGAAGTGGTAGCCCTTGTTGAAAAAGCCAGCCGGTATTACGTCGACAGGCAGAATGAAGAGATGAACCGGCGTCATCAGACCCTAATCACCAAGTTCTGTGCTGTACGGCAACAACAGCAAGAGGAGCAGCAGCATCAGCAAGAGGAGCAGCAACAGCAAGAGGAACAGCAGCAGAATGACGACGACTTGGATGGCTTCGTGAGGGATGCTATGCAGCAGGAAGACAATGACAAGCGAATCCAGGTGATAGGCGAGGCGGCTGAGTTGGCTGAGGAGGATGAGTGCGGTGGGGGAGAGAGAGGCGGTGAGGCCCAGTAGGGGTGCCTCGCCTCGCCTCGGAACCTAAACTTCAAGCTAGTTGTGCCAACAAACACTTTATTAAAGGTATCTTATACATCCTTTTAATGTTTTCTTATCATTTACAACTATTTCTAATAGGTTATATGTATAAATGTGTCCCACAACCGATATAAATGTACTAATTAATACGGAAATTCGGCGGATGCCACCTATAAGTAATTATTCCCATAAGCTACGTTATTTGAAATTTGCGAATTTTAAATTTGCGAGGTCGCATGTCGCCCATATTCTCGCAAATTTGGAGGATGGACTGGACAAAGATTTTTTTTTTTTAAACAGTTACAATTATTGTTGTATACTGTATATTTAACTCACTGAGCCCCAGCTAGTTTATAATAAATGTACCACCCAGGACCAGCAGGTTTTGAAAAAAAAAAAAAAAATCCAGAAAACACCAGGAATGGGTTAGGAATGAAGGAAAACCCACAAAAAAACGATCCCATAGGTCATTAAGGGGTCCTACGGTGCGCCCGAAAGTCGGATTTACAAGAGGGGAAAATTGAAGGCAAAAACACCCAAAAACAGGTTTTTGCGCGTTCACGTGCACGCGGTTGGACTTTGAGAGTTTCAACCATCGGCATGGTTGCGTGGGATACTTACAGTTTCCATACAAATCTGAGCCCTCTAGGTGCCATAGGACCGGAGTAATTAACAGTGACGCAACGTTGTCGTCGCTGGGGTTTAGCGTTACAAACATTGCCGACGACAACGTGTCGTCGCTGGGGTTCAGTTGGTTAAGTGATCTGTTTTTATACATGCAATCAATAGATTATATTTTATGCACCTTTTCTACAATTCCTATCCCATAATTTCAGATAATGGTTGCACACAGGTATTTCTTTACCCACTGAGCCCCAGCTAGTTATAAATAAATGTACCACCAGGGACCAGCAGGTTTTGAAAAAAAAAAAAAAAAAATCCAGAAACAATAGCGAATGGGTTAGGAATGAAGGAAAAACCACAAAAAAACGATCAAAAAGGTCAAAAATTGGTCCTACGGAGCCCCCGAAAACGGATTTTACAAGAGTAAAAAATTGAAGGCAATTTCCCCCACAAACCATGTTTTTGCACGCTCACGCGGACACGGTTGGACTTTGAGAGTTTTCAACCATCGGCATGGTTGCGTGGGATACTTATACAGTTCCCATACAAATCTGAGCCCTCTAGGTACCATAGGACCGGAGTAATTAACCCTTAATTAGCGGCTCACCACATAAGTCGAGTTAAATAAAGCTGGACTATGTGGCGGCGCTCGACATAGGTCGAGTGGCAATTTCAGCACGTAATGTTGCTGAGAGAGAGAGACAAGTGGTGGCAGGAGAGTAGCGAGCGTATGACTGCTCCAGACCACCGCGGCGAACATACTGACACGAATCCCAGCTCCCTCCTCCCTCTCTCACTCGCTATATAAGGAATTGTATCGGGAAAGTGGCTAATTACATGCTTTTTGCACTCGCGTTGCACGGTTATTGCAAGAAAACTAGCCATCATAAAAGGATCGTTATGGTGTCATTCGAAAGCTCTGTTTATGCCCTTTCAGGGATAGGTACTTGTTTTACGTTCTGGGTCTTATTTAGGCATGAAAATGATCACGTAAACAGCCCTATTTTGGCTAAAAACACCCCGCTGGGCGGTACATATAAATAAACCGCATAGGCCGCTCGTAAGGTGTTAACACTGACACGACGTATGTGACGCTGGGGTTTAGCGTTACATACATCGCCGATGCACTGTTTGCGTCGCTGGGGCTCAGTGGGTTAAGTACGCTACCTGTATTATCCTTTACATTTTTGATGTATCGTGTATACAAAAAATAAAGAAAATTAGAGCTCTATATCGGGTTTAGTCTCATCCTACTGTTGGTTTGTTAGTGGTTTGATATTTGTCACGAATGTCCCCCTCCAGACTTGAGATATCAGGCATATCGTTAATGATGAAGGGGCCACTAATAAATTATAGGATTGAGTCCCGGAGGGAAGAAGGAAAACCTAATATTTAGTAGTGGCCCCGGAATCATTGACGATTCCGGCCCTCCTTTCCATCCCCTTCCCATTCGTCTCTGATGTTTTCTAAGTTATCTTGATATGTCAGTTAAGGCGGAATGACGCTGGGCAGTTCAGCGTCTGAGGGCAAACCCACGCTATCAACATCCACACGATGGGAAGCATAGCAAATTAGTAGTTCTAATAGTTTTCTTTTTATTATTTTTAATTAAGTTTTTTCGTAGTGAGCTCCCGTTCATAAGGACGATCCCGTAAGTGAATATGAGCGTACGCTTACGATGTTGGTCTCTAAATACTCTGGGGCGGATGATTTGCACAGCTGACTATAAGGTTCAAAGAGTGCCATTACTGTATAAGGCATATCGTCAATAATTCCGGGGCCACTACTAAATTATAGGTTTGACTCCTGTAAGGAGATAAAGAAAACCTAATATTTAGTAGTGGCCCCGTAATCATTGACGAACATGCCTATTACATAAGGCACCCTCTTCAAACACTCATCCGCCGTAGTTTGAATCTACCGCGCAGAGCATAAAAATTTGAGGAGCCTTCATCATGAGTGCACGCAACCTCACTCATGGCTTCAGTCATTATGAATTGGGTTCTCACTACGAAAAAACTTCGTAAAAAATAAAGACAAAAAGAAAATAAGAATAACTATTCAATAAGCTTTCCATAATATCGTGGATGTACTTGTGTGGATCTTTGACCAGACGCTGACTCGGGCGTCATTCTTCCTTCACTGACATATCAAGTAAACCAAAATTCTTAATACATCAACGAATGGGAAGGGGATGGTCGGGAGGGCCCCAGTCGTCAATGATTACGGGGCCACTACTAAATATTAGGTTTTCTTTATCTCCTTACAGGAGTCAAACCTATAATTTATTAGTGGCCCCTCCATCATTGACGAACATGCCTGATATCTAAGACTGGAGGGGGACATTCGTAATCATATCATAACTCTAGTAAAAGCAGATAATCAAACAACCACATAGTATTCTTACTTCGAAAAAATATATATTTATTGGCGTAGCACATAAATACAAAAAAGGGGTTCAAGCAGGAGCGTGCTTCAAAGAAGCCTGCTTGATAAAAAGGGTTAACTCTTGAGACTCTGCGAACAGATCTGTAAGTTAAAAAGGCACCCCACTCAACATAAGTGGTGAAAAATAAAAACTTATAAGTTTACATGTGCACATATAACCCCATAATACTAGTGGATACATCTTGCAAAATATATCCAATGCTTAAAATTAAATTGCTTTCACAGCTAAAACTACTATAACAACACTGTTGTTTGTACTACCATTGTACTAGCACAATTTCCTGCACTGAATAGTACAGAGAAATTTTCATATCACACTACTCATAACTAGTATCACAGCTCTTATACTCCGGCGGGGTCTAGGGTGTCCTATGTTACACTGACTGCACCCCCCCCCCCCCCCCCCTTTTCCTTGAAATTAAACAAAAAGTGACTTAAGGGCCACCTAGACCCTCTGCCTTAAAGCTATACATGGCAAGGAAGGTTTGTCTAGAGCTACTGACAGGTATCGAGTAAAAAATGTATGATTAGAGGCCCACAAATGTGTGGACGTAATATCTTCCACAGAAAAATTCTTAAGGAAACGCAAAGAGGCTGCCCATTTGCGTAAATCGTGGGCCCTACCCACAACGCCGGGATTACTCTCTTTAATGACCTCGACCAAAAGAGAAGCCAATCTACGTTTCAGCAAGCGCTTACCCGTACTTGCTACCCATAAAGCACCCTGGGGGTTTAGAGGAGCTACTCTCAAATATTTGGTTAGAGCCTGCACTGGACATAAATTATGGTGCACCTTTCCCCTTTTCAACGCCGGCACAGTGAACTCTGAAAACACGTGTTCACTGTGCTCATTCTTGGCTATGAACCCTGGGGAAGGTGCAATGTGAATACACTCATTAAGCCTACCAAACCTGAGGCAATTAGGTGTGTTGCTCATCGCCGCCAGCTCAGACACTCTGTTCCCGGTGGCCAAAGCCAAAAGGAATACAGCCTTTTTTAAGATTAATGTAAAGTCTGCAGTATTATGGTACAGACGGGAATGAAGTAAAGACAATGCTTTGTCCAGAGACCAAGTAGGCATGAGCTGACGGGGAGGTGGACGGAGTTTAAAACATGCCCTCATAAAACCTGTTTCCTCCGCGACTGGTATGGTGAGACCGGAAAGGTCCCAAAATGGCATCCTAATCGCTGTTAAGTGATTTTTTAACGTTACCACAGATAACCGTTTCTGCTCGAACAGATAATTTAAATAATTAAAAACTAACGCCACCGAGGGCACAGTTTGTTCTGTCCTAAGGATCCAAGAAGTAAAGGCTTGCCAATGTGATTGATACTGTCGTTTTGTAGACTGAGTATATTGATTCATTAATTTATTGGTCACGTCTCTACCATACGGTGCTAGCCACTTGGCCTCCTGAATGTCCATAATGCAAAAGTCAGCAAGGTCGCTAGGTTGCCAATCGTGTCTAAGTGGAAAAACCCGACAGGGAGCGACACTGGGTGCGGGCACCACGTTTTCAATTGCTGGTACCACAACTGCGCTGACCACAGGGGCGCGATTAGCTTGTCTAAGCCCCGATAATCTCGTAGTTTGTTTACTACATGGCACAATAGAGACGCATCTGGCGGCGGAAACAGATAGATGGAACTCCACCTGTTCCAGTCTGTCACCAGGGCGTCTGGCCCCCCTGCCGGTGTTATCGTCCGGCGGGTGAGGTACATTGGGAGTTTGTGTGAGTCTCCTCGGACGCAAACAGATCCACTTGTGGATGGTAAAGCTCCGCAATCATTTGGTTGAAAATGGGTTGCTTGAGCTCCCATTCTACTGTTGTGCTCTGTCTCCGAGACAGAGCGTCTGCCCAGACGTTTGCTACGCCTGGGAGATAAGATGCGTGAAGATGAATGTCCAGCCTGTTGGCTAGAATGAAAATCTCTTCCGACACGTTTAGCAACTTCCGAGACCTCGTTGACCCTTGTTTCTGAATACAGTGAACTGCATTCAGATTGTCCATTCTGAAGGCCACCGACTTGCCCCGTAAAGTAGAGCCGTGAGCCTGAAGGAAATATAAGGGGACTAGTAATTCTTTGACATTGATGTGGGAGATTTATAAATGGGACCAAAGCCCTTGACCCTGGTGCCCTTGGTTTGACTGAAAACCCCAACCTATCGTTCCTGACGCATCCGTGTCTACCCATACCGTCGGCGGAGGAGAGGTCCATGACATTATTGAGTGCAACATTTCCCTCTTCGCCCAGACCGCTAGTAAGGTGTGGATCAATTTTGGTATGGGCCATAATTTTTCCGCCGGTAATAGTGGAAAATATTTGTTGCCCTCCAATATTAAACGCTTTACTTTCAACCGGCCCAACATTACAGTTAGTTGAATCCAGTTGAGAGAGCCGACCAGAGACTCCCAGATTCTCCGTGTCGTAGTCAGACTGTGAAGGAACAGGAACAGTTTCCTGCGAAACCTGTTTCGATTGTCCACACTCTGACTCAGAGTGAGAGCAGCTGTGTCCCAAACCAGCCCTATCCACTGAACTACTCGTGAGGGAACAAGGTTTGACTTTACCAGATTTACCTTGAACCCTAGAGTTTTGACATGTTTTAATGTTATGTTGACATGATTTATGCATACTTGCTCCGTCTCTGCCACCACTAGCCAGTCGTCTAGGTACCACAAAATCCTGATCCCTTGTTTTAACAATGGCATCAGGGCTTGCCGGACTAATTTTGTGAATAAGCGAGGTGCCAGGTTCAATCCGAATGGCATCCTCTGAAAAACATAATTTTGATGCCTGATCCGTAAGGCCAGAAATCTTTGAAATCTTTTGTTTATCGAGACGTGCCAATAAGCGTCTGTCAGGTCTAAGGAACACATCCAACCTCCCGGCGGAAGTGTTAGCCTGATTTGGTGCACTGTTAACATCCTGAATGACTCGTTGTGAATGTGAAGGTTCAGATAAGACAGGTCTACGACGGGTCTCATCTGAACACTGTCCCTTTTGGGTACCAAAAATAGCTTGGATGTGAAGACTGGGTAATTTTGAGGGACCGGGATGATGACATTCTTGGCTATCATTTCCTTGATCAGTGACTCCACCTCTAATGAAACTAGATTCGCCGTTGTCGGCTGACGTAAACGAGGTCGCCGGAGCCACTGCCAAGTGATGCCTTTGCGTACCACCATCCTTGCCCAAGTATTTAACGGCCATGCTTTGTGACACGTTCGGAACGACCCAGTTAGCAGACAAGGGTTCGCCGGCTGTACTACCCTCGGATCCACCCGCCTTGAGACCGGCCCCGGGAGTGAGAGAGACTTTAGTTTTTTTATGGTGGTGGAGGTGGTGGTGGTGGACGCTTAGCCGGCTGGCCGGCGTTGGCAGAAGACGGGCCTTGACCTGGTTTGTTATAGCCTCGTCCTTTCTGACCTGCAAACTTACCCTGTCTATACCTGTACTGACCTTGGGGGGAGGAGGACTTAGGTAGGTGAAAGGGCTTAGATCCCCCCGGCTGTGCTTTTGCGACTGGCTTGGGTTTGGGAAAGTTAAAAGGTTTCTTAGAAGGGGTGGGACTTTGTTTAAAGGCCTGAGCCATATTGAAAACCGTTCTCCACACATCAGGGGACATTAAAGAGGGAGTTAGCACTGGTGACATGACCACCTGATTCGCAATTCGATCAGGAAGTTTCCGCACCAAGGACATCCTGAGATATTGTCTCGCTCGTACTGCCTCAAGTAAGGCTGTGCGGATATCACCCAATGACTGAATTGACGTTTGAAGGAGCAATCGCCGAGACAGTTCAACCGATCTTCTGCCATCCGCGTCTGCGATTGCCTGAGCGGATCGGAGCATCGATTTCGCCACCAGGTGCGTCACAATGTACTGGGAGAAAAGTCTATACGCTTTCCCCCGTAGCCTAAATTCCCGGTCTAGGTGAGTTGGAGAAGGAGTAGTGAAAGGGTCCTTGAGTTCACATAGATTGATTTTGGGGGCAGCTAAGAAAGCAAACAAAGCAGAAGGGACTCCGCCGGCAGAACACACTGGCATAGAGAACCAAGAATGACTATCCTGAGGAATTTGGTGGGAAGATTTTGAGGTGAAGGTGGTCGCAAAGTTTTGAGCCTCCGTCTCCCATTCCACCCAAGGTCCCGGGCCCAACTGCCCCACCTTCAATACTGGATTAGCGGCTGTGTCAGTGACAGTTTGCAAATCTAATTCTGGAGTGAGAGCTGACAGTGTTTTTATGTCATTAAAACCATCATGCTTGGACCAGTCAGAAAACAGTTTTGAAGCTGAGGCAGGGGGCAGGGCAGGTGTAGCAGTATATACAAAATAGTCCTGGTGATAATAGTTAGGAATGGCCTTAACATTAACATCTAGTACACTCCCCAAAGTATCCAAGGCCCGTAATTTTTTAGATTTATTGCCTTGGATTACCCACTCTCGTGGCACTGGAAGTTCCCCTGACAAGGTAGGTTGAGCGACCTCTGGTTTAGTGGGGATCAATTGTACCCATGACTCGTCGGGACCGTACAATAGGGGCATTGCTACCTTTCTTATTGGTGCTTTATCTAAAGGGGGCGGATTGACATCCGTTATAACCCTTACATTAGAAGTAGTCAGTGCCGCCGAAGCAGGCCTAGTGACCACAGATGGTGATATAGAGGGAGGGTGAGGAATCTTAGTCAAAGCAATAGAAGTCATCAGAGGCCGAACATTAGAACTTGTCATGGAAGCTCCCAGGTCCACTGTAGGAGTCTCCGGCTGTTGGCCAAAAAATTTAGTTAGAGCATTAACCAGTAACCCATCTATTTCCTCCGCCGTGACAAATTTATTCGATGATGAACTCAAAGGTGAATCATTCCAATCCTGTGCGTCGTCTAAAACTGAACCCGACTCTTGCACTTCCATGTCCGAGATAATAGATACTTCGTCTTTGTCATCTGGCTCCCCGTGAGAGGATTCCGCCGAAGCCGGAGTCCCGTCGTGTTGCCAAGACAAGTCTGGAATGGATGATGAGATCGCCGCATCCCAGTGGACATCAGCCACTGTTTGTGTATCTTGAGCCAGACGTGGGCTTTCAGTCCCTGGTCGAGAATACCGCCATACACCTAGGCCTTGGCCTGCACTCCCTTGGGAGTCCGATACACTCTCAATAGGACGATCACTGTCCACCGAACTCTCCAATTCTAAGGTTAGAATACTAATTGGCAAACTATCTTTGGTTGCTGACACTACACTAGCCTCATCCGATTGAATACTAGCTTTGTCGGGGGTAGAGGTATGATGAGAGGCACTAGACTCCGGTGAACGCCAGGAGGCCTTTCGATCATGTGAGTCTTTTCTAGAAGATTTATGGCTACGGTGCGACCTAGAACTTCCTTTGGACTTTGAAGATTTCTCGCTATAACCACTGGTGGACCCCTCTGTCTTGCTCTTCTTACTCGCCGGCGAAGACGAGAGACTAGGCGGCTGCTGCCGAAGAGGGGACCTGGACCTGGATCGCGCCCATGACGCCGCCACCGGGGGCGTAGGTTCTCGCTGTCTCTTAGATGTGCTTGGGGCTGGAGAAAGTGTAAGACCCTGTCCAGTCTCTGCCGACCTTCGTACAGTTACTCTAGAGGGACGTTTAATGGGGGGGTGCTCAATTAGTAACTTATCCCAAAGAGGGACGTTATCGCATTGAAGTGACTTATGAGCCACGGTAGTAGTATAAGTGGTCATCTGCTGCCTGACCTCCCGTAAAGCGACCGCTGCGGTCTTATCATTGTCTTGAAGCACTTTATGGCTTAATTGAGAGCAAAAGGTACAGTTCCTCATAACCCACAGACCCCTTGAGCGGTCGAGACATTTAACACATTTAATGCAAAGGGTGTGTGCAAAAATAGGGATACCTGAACAAGTGGGCGTAATGCACAAAGCAAAGACAGGGGCAAAGGTAGCCATGACAGAGACTGGTGGGAAACTTACTCCCGGTTCTGTATAGACCCGCCAAGACCCAGCTCTGGAAAAAAAAAAAAATCCAGGAATTAATGCTCATAAGGTTAACCCAACATGTTCGCACACAAGTGTTAAATAAGCCGCCGGGTAACGAGACGCAATACTCAACGACTACAGCTCGCTACGCGGTGGGGTTCCTAAGTAAAAGATTTCAGAATATCTTAACTTGTCCAAAATATTTATGAATACCCTCTGACATAATATAAAGACCAGCATGGCGTTTATAACTGATTTAGTCTTTCCGGTGGTGTTTGTTTCAAGATTCAATTTTGGAAAAAAAAAACTACAAAGACGCCGGCCCCCGAATTATCTCGCAGATCAAAAACTGGGAAGCCTGACAAATATACGAGATCTGACTTCTCCCGAAGTGTGTTTTAGATCGCCATATGTTGAAGGCGGCGATACAAAACGTATCCCTCAATTGTCTGGTTAACTAACTGAATTGTAAATTCGTTATTCCCACCCTTCGAAGGAGCACCCGCCGGGTGTGAATTTAAGTTAAAAAACGTTAACCCCAATTGTGCCCTAAAACGCCGTATGTTGAAGGCGGTGATACACAATGCATCCCTCAATTGTCTGGTCAACTAAACGGAATTTTGCAAATTCGTTCATCCCACCCTTCCAGGATGCACCCGCCGGGTGTGATTTTACGTTTATAAAGTTAACCCCAATTGTTCCGATCCCCACTTCTTTGTAAAAGATCGCCGGGGAGGAAAGACAAACAACAACAGCTTAGTGTTTTATTGGCTTTGCAAAACCGGGAAAAACTACATACAACACGTGTCCGCATGAACACTGTTAGATGGGTACAGCCATCCCGCCGGGATTCATAAGGAGCCTGACACAGGCACCACAGAGAGGCAGTCCTGGAGAGCCACAGACACCCACTCGCCGGGGAAACAAGCCTGTTTTTAAAACCACGCGTGGCCAAAACTCGGCAACCAGCCGGGTTTTTCACGGTGTAACCGAGAAAAACCCGCCGGAAAGTAACCCACCCCGTCCAGATACCATCCGAACGCAACACAGGACCGAGGCGTTAGCCAAAACACAACTAACGCCGGGGCCACAAATAGTCCGTGGAAATAGCCAATACACAACTAAACCAGGACACACATGACACAGTAGTACATATTTATACAATAAATCAATAACACTTGTACATGTGGCAAAGCTACGAGAGGCTGGCTAGGCCTAGGCAGACGGATAAAAGTAAACATGTCGGAATATAAACAAAAAGCACTGAATTATATCACAACAGGAACCACCGCCAACAGACCACTGTAGCAACACTTCCGGCAAAGGGAAGAACTGACTCGGGACCCAGAAAAAACTTCACTAAGTGAAGAAAAATACGCTGGGAACGTCAGCAAAAATAAGCTACCTCATCAGAAAGATAAAAGGAAGCAATAATAACCTGATAAATTGACCTGAATGTTGGTTTGAAACAGGGGTGTGTGATGTCCCCGTGGTTGTTTACTGTATATATGGATGGAGTTATGAAAGAAATACTATCAAGAGCAGTGGATGTTGGTGTATCGCTGAAAAGGGAGGGAATTGAGTGGAAGCTACCTATACTGCTGTTTGCGGATGATACAGTTCTGATGAGTGATAATGAATGGGAGTTGCAGGGTCTGGTAAATGAGTTTGGAACAGTGTGCGAAAAACGGAATTTGAAGGTAAATACGGGGAAGAGCAAGGTTATGGTCTTCGAAAGGGGTGAAGTCACAGAGTGTGAGGTGAAGCTGAACGGTCAGGCTATGGAGATCGTCAACTCTTTTAAGTATCTGGGCAGTGTGTTGAGTAAAGATGGGACTATGGATGAAGAGGTGCGGGAGAGGGTACAACAGGGGAAGAGGGTTGTAGGAACGCTAAAAGCAGTAACAAGAAATAGGGTGGTCAGTATGGAAGTGAAGAAGTCCTTGCATGACAGTGTGGTAATCCCGACACTGACTTACGGAAGCGAAGCATGGACGTTGGTTGAGAGACTCAGACCAAGAGTGAGAGCAGTGGAAATGAATTACTTAAGGAGTGCGTGCGGAGTTACATGGAGGGATAGACAGACTAATGAGGAAGTAAGAAGGAGGTGTGGTGTGGAGGTAGATGTGCTGGAAAGTGTGAAAAGGAACAACTTGAGATGGTTCGGCCATATGGAACGTATGGAAAGCGAGAGAATGACTAAGAGGGTGTACGAGAGCGAGGTGGAGGGACAGAGGGGGAGAGGTAGACCGAATATGAGGTGGAAGGATGGAGTGATGAAGTACATGAACGAAGGCGGTGCTGGTTGGGGGGAGGGGCGTCGACTGACTGGGGACAGAGGTGCATGGGGGCGGTTCGTTCGTGGCCACCCCTTCGGGGATCACGGCGTCAGGCAATAGATAGATAGATAGAATAATAACGCGTAATGAAAGCCGCCTCCATCACAAAGCTAGCTAACTGTGAAAAAGTTCACATGTCCACAACAGGACCACGAGGGTACACCCGAAATAGATGCCCCAAACACACGACCCAAAATACACTGCACTGCGGGCAACTAGCCCAGGACACTCCTGCTACGCATATCCTAACCTTACTCGATACATCCCGGAGTAAACAAATGAGAAAAAACTCACTAGGGACGCAACAAATGCGGAACCAGCGGAGCGTGGGGAGACACGTCCGGGCAGGCTGAGCGCAGAGCAGAGAAGGAAGAATGACGCCCGAGTCAGCGTCTGGTCAAAGATCCACACAAGTACATCCACGATATTATGGAAAGCTTATTGAATAGTTATTCTTATTTTCTTTTTGTTTTTATTTTTTACGAAGTTTTTTCGTAGTGAGAACCCAATTCATAATGACTGAAGCTATGAGTGAGGTTGCGTGCGCTCATGATGAAGGCTCCTCAAATTTGTTATGCTCTGTGCGGTAGATTCAAACTACGGCGGATGAGTGTTTGAAGAGGGTGCCTTATGTAATAGGCATGTTCGTCAATGATGGAGGGGCCACTAATAAATATTAGGTTTTCCTTCTTCCCTCCGGGACTCAAACCTATAATCTGGACCCTCTCCTTTGATAGCACCAGCTGTAGTGAGCGACACAATCAATAAAATGGAGGACGGTAAAGCTCCAGGGTGCTCTGACATTGTCGCTGAGATGATAAAAGCCTCAGGGGAGACTGGTGTCACCTTAATCACTGAGTTGACAAACACCATTATTAAAGATGAGAAAATCACCGAGGATTGGCACAAAAGTGTAATAGTAAATATATACAAAGGAAAAGAGGATGCGCTAGATAGAGGTAATTATAGGGGCCTGAAAATGCTTGACCAAATCATGAAGGTCTGTGAGAGAGTCTTTGAGGGTTTGATCAGGCAAAGCATCTCCATTGATGATATGCAGTTTGGTTTTATGCCAGGACGTGGTACAACCGATGCTATCTTCATAGTCAGGCAGATACATGAAAGATACTTACTAAAAGGCAGGGATCTTTACTTTGTGTTTGTAGACCTGGAGAAGGCCTTTGACAGGGTGCCTAGAGATGTTGTGCAGTGGGCTATGAGGAAACTTGGTGTGGAAGAGTGGCTGGTGCATGTGATAATGAAAATGTATGAGGATTCGCGAACTGCGGTGAGGGTGAAAGGTATAATGAGTGAGGAGTTCACAATCCGTGTTGGAGTTCATCAATGTTCAGTGTTAAGCCCCCTCCTCTTTATTATGGTCTTGGAGGCACTGTCTAGAGTTTTTAGATCCGGACTCCCGTGGGAAATGTTTTATGCAGACGATTTAGTCCTAATAGCTGACAATGTGCAAGATGCTGAGGCCAAATTCAGAAGATGGAGAGAGGGCATGGCGAGCAAGGGTTTAAGAGTCAATATTAACAAAACCAAGGTTATGCATTGTAGATTGAGATGAGGCAATGTGGAAAAGAGCGGTGCATACCCACGTGCAGTGTATGGAAAGGGTGTGGGCGCTAACTCGATTCGATGTAGCACCTCTCGATGTTTGGTGCACCATGGGAGTAAGCGCTGTAGTACTGTAGAATAAAAGGACCCCTGCCGAAGGATAAGTCAGAAATCAAGAAATTTGAGAGCGTAGTATGCAAGGGCGAGCTTGTGTTAAATGATGATCCTGTGGCTGTGAATTTTGGAAATGAGTCATTGGAGCTGGTGGACAAGTTTTGTTACCTAGGAGATACCTGTCCATACTCTATATGCTCTATTTAGTATGAACAGTATCAATGCTACGTAATTTGGGTTAATGTAGCATTACGTATCCTACCGTAGTCTTAAGTTGAACGCTCCCGTAACCTTAGGTTGAACGTTACATATTTCGGGAAGAATATCTTATTCTATAGTTAAATATGGGCAAGTAGTGTAGGATTATAATTCCCATATATTACTGTGTTACTTATTATTATGGTTCCCATGTTTCTCATTGTATAATAATGGGATACATTTTCCGCATGCTTTGCGCATGCGCCGATTGTCACGAGGGACTCGAGGAAGAGGCTCTCGTCCCTTCTCTACCAAACCTCCGTAACAACAATACATACATACAAGTTTAAAGCCCATAACTGTGGTTACAGTCTCACGTCCTAAATGGCAGCTTTCCAGGCAGCCTTGTCAAGGGCTGCCTCTGTTGTCAAGTTATTTATTATTATGTTCTCTCCACTAACCAACTTTACTCCTAAACTCGATTAATGAAATTAACAAACACATGTGTGAGATCGGACCGGAGTACCTGAGCCCACGTCATTTAGGTCCACCCCTACGCGCAGCTCCCCCCAAGTTCACAGTCCGTCATTTCTTCACCCAGTTCTGATCATCCATTCTCTCCACATGTCCAAACCAACCAAGTTGGCTCGGGCGCATCACTTCACTGATACTCCTAATGCCCAGACGCCTTCTCAATTCCTCGCTCGATGCCCTGTACCTAAGATTAACCCCACACATCCATCTCACCATTCTCTTCTCATTCCGTCCATTCTATTGACATCCTCCGCTTTAACCGGCCACGTCTCAGAGGCATAGGTCATCGTGCTCCTAACACACAAGGTTTACACCTTCCCTTTAAGGTGGGGTGGGAGCCCTCTCATGGTCAGGAGTGGCAACAGCTCTCTAAACTTTCCCCAGCCACTTCTGACTCTAGCAATGGAGCTAGCTTCAGCGCCACCTCCAGCAGAAACTGTATCGCCCAGGTAGCAGAACTTATTCACACACTCCAGCGTTACACTGTCGAAATCAACACTGACAGGCGGGTCATTTAATACAAGATCTCCCTTGCACACTGCACATTCAAAGTCTATGATTCTTGTCAAAGGTCCTCTAGCTCCACTACATCTCTTGTGTACCCAGTCACTACAGACACAACATTGAATTGAATTACTTCCCACCCCCTTCCCACATACTGCGCATGGATAGTCGCCGCTTCTTTCCATAGGTCCACGCCCTACTCCACTAATCCACTAATCCACTAACAACACGTTGTATCACCCTGGTGTCATATGTTCATTCATTTAGGTGTTTAAGCTTCACTATTCATTTCATCCATCATCTAACTAGTCATGATATATTAGAAACAGAAACTTAGAGTAAATTAATTAATATTAAGTTAGCCTTGCCCATCCACTTCCTTTCTTTTTCCTTGTCCTACTAACACCGAGTTGAGCCCTACTGCTATCCGCCATCTTTGATCATCCTGAGTTAGTATCATGATAAGGTAAGCTTTTTTATTTTCTTTATGTGAGTCAAATTTATCTCAAGGTCCATTTGTATTTAGTAAATAACCACAATACCATCTCTGCCGGTGGTGGAGCCGAGGCTGCCACTGTTGCTAGAATTAGATGTGGCTGGGGGAAGTTTAGAGAACTTCTACCAATTCTGACCATGAAAAGAATGCCTATCCCTCTGAAGGGAAAGGTGTATGCCTCATGTGTTACAAGTGCAATGACGTATGCCTCAGAAACATGGGCCGTTAAAGTAGAGGATGTCAACAGAATGGAACGTAATGAGATGAGATTGGTGAGATGGATGTGTGGGGCCGGGCTGCAGGATAGAATAACAAATGTTGAGCTGAGGAGACATTTAGGTGTAAAGAGTATTAGTGAGGAGATGCGTACTAGTAGACTGGGATGGTATGGACATGTGGAGAGAATGGATGAACAAAATTGGGTGAAAAGATGCAGGTCTGTGATTGTGGAGGAAGCTGCACCAAGGGGGTGGACCGAGGAAGACCTGGGATCAGACTATACGTGCCAATCTCAAATCCAAACCTTGACATGTGAAGCAGCCCTTAACAGGGTTGCCTGGAATACCACCATTAGGACAAGAGACTGAAACTGCATGTATGTGTGGAGCACTCAGTCTTAAAATTTGATGTATGTATGTGTATTTATTAGTGGCCCCTCCATCATTGACGATTATGCCTATTACATAAGGCACCCTCTTCAAACACTCATTTACCGTAGTTTGAATCTACCGCGCAGAGCATAAAAAATTGAGGAGCCTTCATCATGAGCGCACGCAACCTCACTCATGGTTCGTCATTATGAAATTGGGTACTCACTACGAAAAAACTTCGTAAAAAATAACAAATAAAAAGAAAATAAGAATAATTATTCATAAGCTTTCCATAACTTCGTGGATGTACTTGTGTGGATCTTTAACCAGACGCTGACTTCAGGCGTCATTCTTCCTTCTCTGCTCTGCACTCAACCTGCCCTGACGTGTCTCCCCACGCTCCGCTCGTTCCGCATTTGCTGTGTCTCTAGTGAGTTTTTTCTCATTTGTTTACTCTGGGATGTATCGAGTAAGGTTAGGATATGCGTAGCAGGGGTGTCATGGGCACCGCAGTTCAGTGTATTTTGGGTCGTGTGTTTGGGACGCCTATTTCGGGCGTACCCTCGTGGTCCCGGGGTGGACGCGGGAAACGTTTTCGCGGTTTAGCTAGCCTAGTTATTTAGTTGGCTTTAACTACGCGTGATTAGGCTTCTTTTTATCTTTCTGATGAAGTTGCCTTATTTGTTTGTTTTCTGACGTTCCTAGCGTATTTTTCTTCACTTAGTGAAGTTTTTTCTAGGTCCCGTGTCAGTGCTTCCCTCTCCCGGGTATATTTCTTCGAGGTGTGTTGGCTGCTGTTCCTGTTGTGATAATATTCAGTGCTTTTTGTTTTATTACCACATGTTTAAGCGATACTCCGTCTGCTTAGGCCTAGCCAACCTCTCGTAGCTTTTTTACATGTACAAGTGTTATTGATTTATTGTATAAATATGTACTACTGTGTCATGTGTGTTCTGGATAAGCTGTGTATTGGCTTATTCCAGGCACTATTTGTGTACCTCCGATTGCTTCTGGTTGGTCTGGGTTACCGTTTCCGGCGGATTTTCTCGATTGCTCCGTGAAAACCCGGCTGGTTCTCAGATTGCGTCTGGTGGGTGTGGGTTGCCTTTTCCGGCGGGTTTTCTCGATTGCACCGAGAAAATCCGGCTGGTTACCGAGTTTTTATCACGCGTGGTTAAAAATAGGCTAGTTTCTCCCGGCGAGTGGTGGCTTGAGGGCTCTCCAGAACTGCGTCTCTGTAGTGGGGCCTGTATTCAGGCTTACTATGTGTTTCCCGGCGGAAGGGCTTTACCCGGTTCAACTAGGGGTTCATGCGGACACCTGTTGACGATAGTTTTTCCCGGTTTTGCAAAGCCATTGAAGAACTGGGCTGTGTTGTTTTGAGTAGTCTTTCCACCCCGGCGATCTTTTGCAAAGAAGTGGGGATAGGAACAATTGGGGTTAACTTTTCTATTATTTTTCACCCGGCGGTTGAACCTCGGGAGGGTGGGAATCACGGATTTGCAATTCGGTAGGATTACCCTAACAATTGAGGGATACATTTAGGTATCAAGACATTCAACTCACGGCGATCTAATGATTAAGATGGGCTTAACCTGGCTAACTGCGTTATAATAAGGAGGCCGGCGTCTTAGTATGGGTTCCCGGTGAACGTTATATCACAGGGAAGACTGCGTCACTTATAAAGAACTGCTCATCTTTATATCATGTCTGAGGATATTCTTAAATCTTTTGGACACGTAAAGTTATTTACAAATCTTTACATACGAACCTACAGGGTAACGAGAGGTAATGGTGGGGTATTACGTCTCGTTGCCCGGCGGTTCCACTTGTGTTAGAACATTGTGGGGTAACCTTATGAGCATTAATTCCTGGAAATTTTCTTTTTTCCAGGGCGGAGTTCCAGCGGGTCCACAGAGGACCAGGTGAGGCCCGGGGGGAGTTAGCTTTTAACCAGTCTCTGCCATGGCTGCTCTAGCCCCTGTTTTTGCTCTTTGCTCAACACCCTCATGTTCCGGAATCCCTATTTTTGCGCACACTCTGGGCATTCGTTGTGTCAAATGCTTAGACCGATCAAGGGGTTTGTGGGTCACAAAGAATTGTACCTTTTGTAGTCAGCTGGGTGTTAAAGTATTACAGCACGACAATCTGGCCGCGGCGGTTGCATTACACGAGGTCAGACAACTTCTTACTAATTATGCGACTGCAGTGGCTCATAAAGCATTGCAGTGTGATAACGTAATTCTGTGGGACCGTTTGATGATTCAGTACCCCCCCAATTAAACGTCCTCCTTCCCGAAGTAAAGTCACTAAGCCGGCAGAGGCTGGGCTGGTTAAAGAGCTTCTTGCCTCCCCCGGCACATCTAAGAGACCGCGAGAGCCGTCTCCCCCGGCGACAACTTCGGAATCAAGAGCTAGGTCCAGGTCACGGTCTCCTCTCAGAAAGCAGACACATAGTCACTCGACTTCACCTTCGCGGAAGAAGAGCAAGACAGACAAGACCAAGGATAGTTCTAGTGATACATCAAAGTCGAGGCGGAGTCACAAGTCTTCTAAAAAAAGAGTCTCATGTACGAAAGTCCTCCCGGCGTTCGCCGGAGCCTCGAACCTCGCTTTCTGCCTCTACTCCTGACATGTCTCAAGTCCAATCTGACAGGTCGGAAGTGGAGTCAGAGACTGTGGTCGGGGATATTCCGGCGGACATAGTGTCCCCAAATAATAATATTCTCACTTTAGATTTAGAGGGTTCTCCCGGCAGTGATAACCCGCGAGAGGGCTCGAGTGAGGGCTCAGTCATTGGGGTGGGGCCTGACTCACAAGTAAGTTCCGACCATGGCCGGGGAGTTTGGAGGTACTCCCAGCCATGGCGGGACAGCTCTCTGCCGTCTCAGGCAACTCAGGTAGAGGCTGAAGTCCACCGGGACGCGGAGACACCGTCTTCCATCCCTGACTTAACATGGCAAGGGGCCCCCGCCTCGGCGGAATCCTCTCAGGAGGGACCGGAGGCAGGGGATGATGGGTCTATTATTTGTGAGGTGGGTAATGAAGATAACTCTCAGAATAGGGATATTTCACCTAATAGTTCTTCCTCTGCTCATTTTGTCACAGCGGATGAGATTGATGGGTTATTAGCGAGTGCTTTAACTAAGTTTTTTGGCCAGCAACCGGAGCCTCCTATGGTTGGTCTGGGAGCTCCCACGCCAACATCGACTGTCCGACCTCTGGCTACTTCCGTTACTTTGACACAAACTCCGCTCACTCCCCTTGTATCACCTACTATTGTTACTAGGCCAACTTCGGCTGCACTAACTACTTCCAATGTGTGAGTAGTAGCAGACGTAAATCCTCCCCCATTAGACAAAGCCCCGGTCAGAAAAGGGGCTATGCCTCTCTTATACGGGCCAGACGATTCGTGGGTATCACTGCTACCAACAAAGCCAGAGGCAGCACAGTCCACTATGTCAGGGGAGCTTCCGGTACCACGAGAGTGGGTAATCCAAGGAAATAAATCTAGGAAGTTAAGGGCTCTTGATATGCTGGGAAATGTACTTGATGTTAGTATTAAGGCCATCCCCAACTATTATACTCATGACTATTTTGTATATTCTTCTACACCTGCCCTACCCCCTGCATCAGCTTCGAAACTGTTTTCGGACTGGACAAAACATGATGGATTCAATGATATCAAAGCGCTGTCAGCTCTAACCCCTGAGTTGGGATTAAAGACATTTACTGACTCAGCCGCGAATCCAGTTTTGAAGGTGGAGCAATTGGGTTCGGGACCTTGGGTGGACTGGGAAATCGAGGCGCAAAACTTTGCAACCACATTCACTTCTAAAGCTTCACACAAAATTCCACAAGAGAGCCATTCTTGGTTCTCTCTCCCAGTATACTCTGCCGGCGGAGTTCCCTCTGCTCTCTTTGCCTTTTTAGCTGCCCCTAAAATTAATCTATGCGAGCTTAAAGATCCGTTCTCTACACCTTCCACTGCTCACCTAGAACGGGAGTTTAGGCTACGGGGTAAGGCGTACAGACTATTTTCTTAGTATATTGTTACGCAACAAGTAGCCAAATCTATGCTAAGATCTGCTCAGGCTATAGCGGACACAGAAGTTCGAAAGGCAATCGAACTATCTAGACGCTTACTTCTCCAAACTTCTATTCAGTCACTAGGAGATATACGCACGGCCTTGTTAGAGGCGGTGCGGGCAAGACAAGATCTAAGGATGTCTCTAGTCCGAAAGCTCCCGGATAGGATTGCTAATCAAGTAGTAATGTCCCCAGTTCTAACTGCCTCTTTAATGTCCCCGGAGGTGTGGAGGACGGTGTTTAACATGGCTCAGGCCTTGAAGCACAGTCCCGCCCCATCTCAGAAACCTGCTTTCACTTTTACCAAGCCCAAACCAGTCGCTAAAGCTCAGTCTGGTGGGGCGAAATCCTTTCATTTGTCTAAATCCTCTTCCACCCAAGGTCAGTACAGATACAAGCAGGGAAAGTCTTCAGGTACCCATAAAGGACAGAGGTATCAAAGGCTGGGTCAGGGCCCGTCTCCAGCCAAACCCGGCCAGTCGTCTAAACTTCCACCACCACCACCACCAAAAAACTAAGGTCTCCCTCACTCCCAGGGACGATCTCCCGGCGAGTGGATCAGGGGGTAGTCCAGCCGGCGAACCCTTGTCTGCTAACTGGGTCGTTCCGGGCGAATCATCGCGCATGGCCTTTAAACACATGGGCGAGGATGGTGGCATGCAAAGGCATCATCTGGCAGTGGCTCCGGCGACCTCGCTTACGTCAGCCGACAAAGGCAAATTTTGTTTCATTAGAGGTGGAGTCACTGATCCAAGAGATGGTGGCCAAGAATGTTATCATCCCGGTCGCCCAAAATTACCCAGTTTTTACATCCAAACTTTTTCTGGTACCCAAAAGGGACAGTGTTCAGATGAGGCCAGTCGTAGACCTGTCTTATCTGAACCTCCATATTCACAACGTATCCTTCCGGATGCTGACAGTGAATCAGATCAGGCTAACACTTCCACCGGAAGGGTGGATGTGTTCTTTAGACCTGACGGACGCGTATTGGCACGTCCCGGTAAACAAACGGTTTCAACGGTTTCTAGCGTTAAGAATCATGCATCAGACTTATGTCTTTCAGAAGATGCCGTTCGGTTTAAACCTAGCACCTCGCATATTCACAAAATTAGTCCGGCAAGCCCTGATGCCCTTGTTGCAACAAGGGATCAGGATTTTGTGGTATCTAGACGACTGGCTGGTGGTGGCGGAGACGGAACAATTATGCATTAGTCATGTCAACATAACATTAACTCATGTAAAAACTCTAGGATTCAAGGTAAACCTGGTAAAGTCAAACCTTGTTCCCTCACGAGTGGTTCAGTGGATAGGGCTGGTCTGGGACACAGCTGCTCTCACTCTGAGTCAGAGTGTGGACAATCGGAACAGGTTTTGCAAGAAACTGTTTCTGTTTCATCACAGTCTGACTACGACACGGAGAGTCTGGGAATCTCTAGTCGGCTCTCTCAAATTGATCCAACTAACTGTAAAGTTGGGCCGGTTGAAAGTCAAACGTTTAAATTTGGAGGGCAACAAATTTTTTCCACTATTGCCGGCGCAAACATTATGGCCCATCCCAAAATTAATACACACCTTACTAGCGGTCTGGGCGAAGAGGGAAACATTGCACTCAGTCATGTCTTGGACCTCTCCTCCGCCGACGGTATGGGTGGACACGGATGCGTCAGGCACGATAGGTTGGGGCTTTCAGTCAAACCAAGGGCACCAGGGTCAAGGGCTCTGGTCCCACTCAGAATCCTCCCACATCAATGTCAAAGAGTTACTAGTCCCCTTGTATTTCCTTCAGGCTCACGGCTTTTCTTTGCGGGGCAAATCGGTGGCCTTCAGGATGGACAATCTGAATGCGGTTCACTGCGTTCAGAAACAAGGGTCAATGCGATCTCGGAGGTTGCTAAACGTGTCAGAAAAGATTTTTGTACTAGCCGACAAGCTGGAAATTCAGCTTCACGCTTCTTATCTCCCCGGCGTAGCGAACGTCTGGGCAGACGCTCTGTCTCGGAGACAGAGCACAACAGTAGAATGGGCGCTCAAGCAACACATTTTCGACCTAATGATTGCGAAGCCTTACCGTCCACAAGTGGATCTATTTGCGTCCGAGGAGACTCACATGGAGATGGATTTGGGAAAAAATGAGGAGAGAAATGAAGGACATAAAATAAATAGATACAACTATTCTAAAACTGATTTTAAATCATTGAAACATTATTTCCAAAGTATAAATTGGAAGGAACTAGAAAGCCTGGAAATGGTTCAAGACAAATATAGACTTTTCTTGAAAGTATATGAAGAAGGGATACATAAATATGTCCCAAGGTTCCAATCAGGGGTAAAGAAGGAAAAAGAATGGTTCAATATAAGATGTAGTAAGGCACAGGATAGAAGAAACCGAGCCTGGAATATAGCACGGAAGAGACATAGTGAAAATAACTGGAATAAGTACAAGGAGAAAAGAAATGAATACGTAAAGATACGACGCGAGCAACAATATAAATATGAAAGGAATATTGTAGAGAAGTGCAAAACCGAGCCAAAACTATTTTATAGATTTGTAAATGGAAAAATAAAAACAAAAGAAGGTATTGTCAGACTAAGAGTTGGAACAAACAGCTATGAGAAAT
Organism: Paralithodes platypus; assembly: GCA_032716605.1. Taxonomy (NCBI): domain Eukaryota; kingdom Metazoa; phylum Arthropoda; class Malacostraca; order Decapoda; family Lithodidae; genus Paralithodes; species Paralithodes platypus. Next base: position 5,989,661 of record CM064509.1, read on the forward strand.
ATAAAGAATTGTGTGAAGTTATGAATGAAAAGTTTCAGTCAGTGTTTGTAAAAGAGGAGGAGTTTATAGAACCTGATAGAGAAAGGAGAAACACCACAGATGCCTGAAATGAAAGTGACAAAAAGTGAAGTGCTGAAATTGATGCAGGATTTGGACGTGAGGAAATCAATGGGACCAGATGGAGTGGCTGGATGGATCCTCAAAGAATGTGCGGAAGAGTTAGTGGAACCAATCTATGAAATCATCAAATCTTCACTGAATGAGGGAGACCTGCCAGTGGAATGGAAGAGAGCTAACATAGTACCAATTTACAAAGGAGGAGACAGAGAAAATCCGCTTAACTACAGACCGGTGTCCCTCACCAGCATTGTTTACAAAATTTGTGAGAAAATTATAAGAAAAAAGTGGACACACTTCATTGAGGGACAGGGGGTGCTTAGCGAGAAACAGTTTGGATTCAGGGAAGGGAGATCTTGTGTATCTAATTTATTAAGCTTTTATAGCAAAGTTGTAGATGTTACACAGGAGAGAGAGGGATGGGTTGACTGTTTACCTGGACCTGAATAAGGCCTTTGACAGGGTGCCTCACAAAAGGTTATTGTGGAAATTGCAGGTTGTTGGAGGTGTACATGGTAGGATGTTAAAATGGATGGAAAACTTTTTAATAGGAAGAGAAATAAGGACCACGATACGAGACTAATATTCACAGTGGAGGAGTGTGACGAGCGGAGTACCACAGGGATCAGTGTTGGGTCCGATAATGTTCCTACTTTATGTAAACGACATGCCAGAAAACTTGAATAGTCATATGAATATGTTTGCGGATGACGCTAAGATCATGAAGAATGTCACCTGTATAGAAAGTTGTCAGGATCTTCAAAAGGACCTAGATGAGTTGCACAGATGGAGCCAAACCTGGAAAATGAGTTTCAATGCAGAAAAGTGTCATGTTTTGGAAGTGGGAACAAGTGAGATAAGGCCAAGCTGGGAGTACAAATTAGGAATTGAAATAATCGGCAAAACACGGCATGAGAAGGACCTTGGAGTGATAATACAAGATGATCTATCCCCGGAGAAGCATATTAACATGATCATTGGAGGAGCATATGGAATAATAACCAATATGAGAGTGGCATTTAACTATTTGGATGAAGAAATGTTAAGAAAACTGATAATGACTATGATAAGACCAAGATTAGAATATGCAGCAGTGATATGGTCACCACATTTGAAAAAACATATAAACAAATTAGAGAAAGTCCAAAGGATAGCAACGGAGATGATCCCAAGATTGAAGGAGTTGACATATGAGGAAAGACTTAAGACACTACAACTGCCTACCTTGAAAGAGAGAAGGGAACGAGGCGACTTAATAACGATGTTCAAGGGAGTAAAAAGTTTGGAACGAGTAGATAGGGAAGATCTATTCGTGAGGGATAATGAAAGGACAAGAGGGCACGAGTTTAAGCTGAGGAAGGGCAGATGTCGTAAGGACACAAAGAAATTCAGCTTCCCATATAGGAGTATAGAGACTTGGAACAACTTGGAGGCGGAGGTGGTGAGAGCGAGGAACATTAACATGTTCAAATCTAGGTTGGATAAAAGTAAATATGGAAATAGGGCAACATAAGTTATGATATGTTAGTCCAAAATACTGGGAACTGGGAATATCCATTACGATACTTGTCTAAGTAAAATGGATTGATTATAAAGTAACTAAGACAGGACAACACGAGCGCTGCTCAATTCCTGTAAACTACAAATAGGTAAATACAAACTCCCGCTGTACCTAACCCGCCGGACAACCACGCCGGCGGGAGGACCCGACGCACTGGTGACAGACTGGAACATGTGGAGTTCCATTTATCTGTTTCCGCCGCCAGACGCTTCTCTAATGTGCCAAGTAGTAAACAAACTACAGGATTATCGGGGCGTCGTCTCATTAATCGCGCCCCTGTGGCCGGCGCAGGCGTGGTACCAGCAATTAAAGACGTGGTGCCCGAACCCAGTGTCGCTCCCGGTCGGGTATTTCCACTTAGACACGATTGGCAACCTAGAGACCTCGCTGACTTTTGCATTATGGACATTCAGGAGGCCAAATGGCTAGCTCCGTATGGTAGAACCGTGACCGATAAATTCATGAATCAATACACACAGTCTACTAAGAGACAGTATCATTCGCATTGGCAGTCTTTTACTTCTTGGATACTCAGAACAGAACAATCCGTGCCGTCGGTAGCTTTGGTTTTTAATTATTTAAACTATCTGTTTGAGCAGAAACAGCTATCAGTAGTAACGTTAAAGAATCACTTAACAGCAATTAGGGTGCCATTCCTGGACCTTACGGGTCTAACCATACCACTAGCGGAGGAAACAGGCTTCATGAGGGCATGTTTTAAGCTCCGCCCACCTCCCCGTCAGCTCATGCCTACCTGGTCTCTGGACAAAGCGTTGTCATTACTTAATCCCCGGAAAATTCTCTTTCCAGGGCGGAGTACCGGTGTTGCACCAGGTGACCAGGTAGTTCCCGGGGGCGGGGTAGTTTTCCCCCAGTCTCTGTCATGTCGGCACTTGAACCTCTCATTGCTGTATGTTCAACGCCGTTAAGATCAGGTATCCCTATATTATTTTTATTTGTTAATGAAATAATTTAATCACTGAATAATAATAACCATATATATTTTCTATGATTATATTAGGATAATATTGTGTTTATTTATAGTAATTTATTTTAATACAATTAAATATAAATTAAATTAATTAGTATACTTTATGATTTTGCTCACCAGCTCTGCTTTCAATGTGTTAATGAGCTATGGGAGCTTTTAATTATCATAAACCTTTACAGGGCTCTCTTTCAGAGAGTATACCGAGCTCGCAAGCGAGGGACAGCCACAGCCAAGGTGTATGGCGATACTCACAGTCCTGGCAGGACAGAACACATCCCTTTGTGACTCAACTAGTGCTGACGTCCACGGGATGCCGATGTACCATCTTCTACCCCAGTTTTAACATGGCAACATGTGGAGGTCCCGACTTCGGCGGGATCTTCCCATGATAAGCCAGACTTAACGGATGAAGAACAACGATCTCTGGTCTCAGAGATGGAGGTTGAAGAGTCCAGTCACCTTCTAGGCGACTCTCAGGGTACTGTCGAATCTCCACGGAGTTCGTCATCGGCTAGGTATGTACCGGCGGAAGAGATTGATGGACTACTATTGAATGCACTTAATAGGTTCTTTGGCCCTACGCCGGAAACTCCTTCTGATACGGGAGATCCCGCGATGTCGACGAATGTGCGACCTCTGGCTACATCCTTTGCTTTAGCTAAAATACCTAGCCATCCGCTTGTGTCAGACCCAATTTCCAATGTGCCAGGCACAGCAGCTCTCACTACTTCCACTGTGCGAGTCATATCAGACATATCTCCCCCTCCTTTAGACAAGGCGCCAGTCAAAAAACAGGAGCTATGCCTCTTTTTACGGGCCTGATGAGTCAGGGGTAGCAATGTTACGGAAATGTTTTGGATGTTCATATTAAGGACATTCCAAGTTATTATAACCATGACTTATTCTTACCACCAAATCCCTCCAGAACGCCATTCTTGGTTCTCTCTTCCGGTTTTTGGTGCCGGCGGAGTCCCCTTTGCTTGGCTGCCATTAGCACGCCTTCCCCAGCTTACCTAGACCGCGAGTTTAGGTTAAGAGGAAAAGCGTTTAAACTGTTTTCGCAATATATGGTTCCCAGCAAGTAACAAAGTCTCTGTTACGCTCTTCTCAGGCAATAGAAGCCGCGGAAGTCAGGAAAGCCATTGAACTTTCCCGGCGCTTGCTTCTCCAGACTTCCATCCAAGTCTTTAGGAGATATTCGGACGGCCTTATTAGAGGCAGTTCGAGCAAGGCAGGATCTGAGGATGTTCTTAGTGAAGAAACTTCTTGACCGTATTGCAAGCCAAGTAGTTCTGTCTCCAGTTCTAATTCCTTCTTTGATTTCACCAGCAGTTTGGAAGACTGTTTTCAATTTGGCACAAGCATTCAAGCAAGGTCCCCGCAAGCCCTGATGCCCTTGTTAGAACAAGGGATCAGGGTCTGGTGGTATCTGGGCGACTAACTGGTGGTGGCAGAAACAGAAAAGTTACGCATCATTCATGTCTACGTTACGTTAAACCATCTCAAATCTCTAGGATTCAAGGTCAACTTAGTAAAAGTCAAACCCTTGTTCCCCCACGAGTATTTCAGGGGATAGGGCTGGTCGAGGACACAGCTTCTCTCACTCTGAGTCAGAGTGTGGACACTCGAAACAGATTTCGCAAAAACTGTTTATGTTTCTCCACAGTCTGAATACGACACAGAAACTTTGGGAATCTCTAGTCGGTTCTCTCAACGGGGTTCAGCTAACTGTGAAGTTGGGCCGGTTGAAAGTCTAACGTTTAATCTTGGAGGGCAACAAATTTTTCCCACTATTACCGGCGGGGATAGTATGGCCTATCCCAACGTTATTACACAACTTACTAGCGGTTTGGGCGACGAGAGAAAGGTTGCACGCAGTCATGTCATGAACCTCTCCTCCGCCGTCGGTATGGGTGGACATGGATGCGTCAGGCACGATAGGTTGGGGCTTTTAGTCAAACCTCGGGCATCAGGGTCAAAGGTTTTGGTCCCATTTAGAAATCTTCCACATCAATGTCAAAGACTTACTAGTCCCCTTATCTGTCCTTCAGGCTCACGGCTCTGCTTTACGGGGCTAGTCGGTGGCCTTCAGAATGGACAATCTGAATGTGGTTCACTGTATTCAGAAACAAGGGTCAATAAGATCTCGGAAGTGGCTAAACGTGTCAGAAAAGATTTTTTATACTAGCCAACAGGCTGAACATTCATCTCCACGCATCTTATCTCCCAGGCGTTGCAAACGTCTGGGCAGACGCTCTGTCTCAGAGACAAAGCACTTCAGTGGAATGGGCGCTCTTGCGTGTGCGGAGCATTACCATCCACAAGTGGATTTGTTTGCGTCTGAGAAGACTTGCAAACTCCCACTGTACCTCACCCGCCGGACGATAACGCCGGCGGGCGGACCTGACGCTCTGATGACGGACGAGAACAGGTTGAGTTCCATTTATCTATTTTCCGCCGCCAGACGCGTCTCTAATGTGCCACGTAGTCAACAAACTACAGGATTAGCGAGGCGTAGTCTCGCTAATCGCGCCCCTGTGGCCGGTGCAGTTTGGTACCAGCATTTGTACACGTGGTGCCCGCACCCAGTGTCACTCCCGGTCGGGTTGTTCCACTTAGAACACAATTGGCAACCTAGAAACCTCGCGGACTTGTTCATTATGGACATTGAGAAGGCCAAGTGGCTAGCACCATATGGTAGCGACGTGACCAAGATATTCACGAATCAATATACCCAGTCTACAAAGCGACAGTTTCAATCGCATTGGCAAGCTTTTATGTCTTGGATTCTTAGAACAAACCAAACGGTGCCCTCGGTGGCGTTGGTTGTTAATTATTTAATGTATCTGTTCATGCAGAAACATTTATCTGAAATTGATTTATGAGGGCAGGTTTTAAACTCCGCCCACCTCCCCGTCAGCTCAGGCCTACATGGTCTCTGGACAAAGCATCGTAGTTATTCTCGTTCCCGTATGTACCAAAGACTGCAGATTTTACAAAAGGGCAGTATTCCTTATGGCTTTGGCTACCGGGAACAGAGTATCTGAGCTGGCGGCAATGAGCAACACACCTATTTGCCTCAGGTTTGATAGGCTTCATGAGTGTATTCACATTGCACCTTCCCCAGGATTCATAGCCAAGAATGAGCACAGTGAACACGTGTTTTCAGAGTTCACGGTGCCGGCGTTAAAAAGGGGAAAGGTGCACCATCCTTTTTTGCCCAGTGCAAGCTCTAACCAAATATTTAAGAGTGGCACCTCTAAATCACCAGGGTGCTTTATGGGTCGCAAGTCCGGGTGAACGCTTGATGGAGCGTACACTGGCTTCTCTCTTGGTCGAGGACTTTAAAGAGAAGAATCCCGGCGTTGTGGGTAAGACCCACGATTTACGCAAGGGGACAGCCTCTTTACGTTTCCTTAATAATCTTTCGGTGGAAGTTATTAAGTCCACACAGTTGTGGGCCTCTAATCAGGAGTTTTTTGACGCGATACCTTTCAGTAGCTCTGGACAAACCTTCCTTGCCATGTATAGCTTTACGGCAGAGGGTCTAGGTGGCCCTTTTAGTCACGTTTTGTTTAATTTCAAGAAAAAGGGGGGGGAGGGTGCAGTCAGTGTGACATAGGACACCCTAGACCCCTCCGGAGTATGTGTTCGGAACATACGAGCTGGGATACTGTTTGTAGGCATTGTTTTATAAAATTTCTCTGTAGTATTTATTGCAGGAAATTGTGCTAAAGGCCAATAGTAGTGTTACAACAATTCTTGTTGTAAGTAGCTTTGGCTGTGAAGCAATAGATTTTTGAGAAATCTCGGTAGTTGCAACTACGACTTTTACTTTTGAAGTAATTACTTCTCCATAAGTACACGAGTTCAGTACTTCTATGAATGTACAAGAATTCATTTATGTTTGGTTATATTTTTAGGAATATATCCACTAGTTAATGGGGTTTATATGTGCACATGTAAACTTATAAGTTTTTAGTTTTCACCACTTACTTTAAGTGGGGTGCCTTCTTAACTAGCAGATCTGTGTACAGAGTCTCAGAGTTAACCCTTTTTCAAGCAGGCTTCTTTGAAGAACGCTCCTGCTTGTACCCCTTTTTGAAGATTTAGGCTGTATAAAGTTTATGCACCCGAATATCTCTTTTTTACAAGAGTAAGAATACTACAGTATGTGGTTGTTTGATTATCTGCTTTTCTAGAGTTATGATATGATTACGAATGTCCCCCTCCAGTCTTAGAAATCAGGCATGTTCGTCAATGATGGAGGGGCCACTAATAAATTATAGGTTTGACTCCTGTAAGGAGATAAAGAAAACCTAATATTTAGTAGTGGCCCCGTAATCATTGACGACTGGGGCCCTCCCGACCATCCCCTTCCCATTCGTTGATGTATTCAGGATTTTGGTTTACTTGATATGTCAGTGAAGGAAGAATGACGCCTGCAGTAGCGTCTGGTCAAAGATCCACACAAGTACATCCACGATATGATGGAAAGCTTATTAGATAGTTATTCTTATTTTCTTTTTGTTATTATTTTTTACGAAGTTTTTTCGTAGTGAGAACCCAATTCATAATGACTGAAGCCATGAGTGAGGTCGCGTGCGCTCATGATGAAGGCTCCTCAGTTTTTAAATGCTCTGCGCGGTAGATTCAAACTACGGCGGATTAGTGTTTGAAGAGGATGCCTTATGTAATAGGCATGTTCGTCAATGATTACGGGGCCACTACTAAATATTAGGTTTTCTTTATCTCCTTACAGGAGTCAAACCTATAATTTGTGTCACTTGACGAAGAAATCTTCAGGAATCTCTATACAGCGCTGGTTAGGCCGCACCTGGAATATGCGAACCAGGTGTGGGCTCCATATATGGTAAAGGATATAGAAGCAGTGGAGAAAGTGCAGAGGAGAGCTAGCAAGCTGGTACCAACATTGAAGAACGCGGGCTATGAGCAGAGGTTGAGGACACTGGGGCTTCCGACACTGGCATATAGGAGAAAGAGAGGGGATATGATAGAGACTTTTAAGATAGTGTCAGGAAAGTACGATGAGGATGTGTGTGAAGGTATCTTCTTGATGCGGGAGGGAACAAGAACGAGAGGACACTCTAAGAAAATTTACAAAGAAAGAAATAGGCTTGAGAAGGCAAAGAACTCATTTTGTGATAGAGTGGTAAATAAGTGGAACGCACTGCCCCAGTATGTAGTCGATTCCGAATCAATAAGGGAGTTTGAAAGTAATCTTGATAAAGCATGGGGAAGACAAGATTTGAAGTTTGATTATACAACAAAAAACAGAATAGTAAAAATGTTGCGTCTGCTACCGCCGCCGCCAACACCGTGAACGACCGCAGCAGTGCAAGTACTGGTACTGAGCTGGATACACAGGCATAGTTTGCCTTTTTCCAGAGGATCTACTGTAAGAAACTGTAAGAAACTGTAAGAGTAAGATCGGAGCTCCATAAATCCTCTTTCGGGTATGGTGTAAAATCCGATTCCTACAGAACATCCTGGGTCGTCTACATATTTCTCGTCACTTGAATGCAGATGTAAACGAGGAGCGGGGGCATGAATGGTGGTGGTGCAAAAACCTCATAGGTCCGCTCCTTATGGGAGATCAGAATTTCACTTTCCTTCCCACTCGAGTCATCAGTCAAATCATCCTGGAAGGAGTCATCCAAATCGCCACTGAAAGGTGTATTTGAGTTTCCATCAGTGGGATGCATGAGGGCACATATCTTGGAATCAGAAAGAGCATGACGTGCAGTCTGCTGCACCAATTTTCAAACAACAACGAAGAGCGGTGCGTTCCTCGGTGCCACTAGCAGAGTGGTGAACTCCACATAGGTGAACATAGGTAGGTGAACATGATGCATTTCTCACGGCTGAAACTAGACAAATTCTCTCGGGCACGGCGTGGATTAGGGGTGTCGGAGGTGACTCATACATGGGTTAGAGGCCAACGAGAGCTTTGTCCATGTGCTGCTATTTTGGCTTTGATGAAATCCTATTTTTACTAGATTTATGATTCTTGAAATTCCAAAAGTATTAAAATGGCATTTGGCACTAGCTGCGTTCGACTCGCTTCAAGCAGTAGGGTCTCACATAAAACGAGTATATGGTCGATAAACGAGGGCGTTTTATGCGATTTCGTTTTATGTGAACACAGCATTTTGGTGGCCCAATATCGTCAATGTTCACTGGAAGAGTAAATTTCCGTCAGGAGCGTACGATATTTTGTACATTTTGTACGATATTTCGGCGTTCTATATGAAAGCGTACGATATTTTGTACGTTTTGTACGATATTTCGGCGCTCTATATGAAAACTCCTCGGATTTGCCCCACTTTGGCGGCGGACTCGTTTTATGTGATCACATTCGTTCTGATCGAAAATTAAATATTAATATTTTAGGTCGCTCGTTTTAATCGAGACTCGTTTTATGCGAACACGTTTTATGCGGGACCCTACTGTACATATACTGTACTGTACGTCGTTGGCAGAGACCGTGTTAACTTGATAAACTTCACTAAAGGCTCTATCTATCTATCTATCTATTGCCTGATGCCGTGATCCCCAAAGGGGTGGCCACGAACGAACCGCCCCCATGCACCTCTGTCCTGTCAGTCGACGCCCCTCCTCCCAACCAGCACCGCCTTCATTCATATACTTCCTCACTCCATCCTTCCACCTCTCCCTCAGTGCACCTCTCCCTCTCTGTCCTTCCACCTCGCTCTCGTACATCCTCTTAGTCAATCTCTCGCTTTCCATACGTTCCATATGGCCGAACCATCTCAAGTTGTTCCTTTTCACACTTTCCAGCACATCTACCTCCACACCACACCTCCTTCTTACTTCCTCATTCGTCTGTCTATCCCTCCATGTAACTCCGCACGCACTTCTCAAGTAACTCATTTTCACCGCTCTCACTCTTGGTCTGAGTCTCTTCCCGAACGTCCATGCTTCGCTTCCGTAAGTCAGTGTCGGGATTACCACACTGTCATGCAAGGACTTCTGCACTTCCATACTGACCACTCTATTTCTTGTTACTGCTTTCAATGTTCCTACAACCCTCTTCCCCTGTTGCACCCTCTGCCGCACTTCTTCATCCATAAAAGCTCACTTAGATTATATTCCCAGTTACTGATAAGTATACTGTAGGTGAAAACATTGTTCAAAATTCTAGAGAGTAATTATTTGTAGGTTTTATCACAAACTTCTCAATAAGTTACAAAAGTTAGTTTAGGTTTTTAGGTTATTTTAAACACGGAAATAAAAAAAATATAATTTGAATATTAAAACTTAAATAATGGTCTCCCACAGCATTTTTATGTATTTTATTGATATATGGGTATATTCTGAATGTTTGGGATGAATATAATCAGTAACTACACAGAGTGTCATTGAAAATTGCTGTGCGTTTTCTATGCTAAAAATGTGTGGTAAACTTGTTATAATTACCTTGCATTGACGTAGATGTGTGTGAATTTGTATTTTGTTTTTGTGTGTTCATTGGTATCTGTCATGTTGTCCCTATTAATCATTCTTGAGTTCCCCCCCCCCCAAAAAAAAAGGAAAAGTGGGGATTGGGCCTGAGTATATACATACCTTGCATTGCGATGTCCCTTGAAGCACTGTCTGACTGTAGCTTGGGGCACTGTGGCCTCAGACTGTGTTCCCACCCCAGGTGCTCTCTCACCCCTGGCACGCTGCACTGCTCGCTCTATAGCACTGGCCATGCGGGCACTTGCTGTCCTGTTATATGTGCGATTAGTTTGCTTGGGTAATAGATTAACTTGCTCATATAGTAATGTACACCCTATGTGGTGGATTGTGTTCTTTTATTTATAAATTATTATTTTGCTTAACCCTTCCTACCCGGCTGTCCTTGTGAAAGGACACCGCGGCAGTTGGGCAGGACCCCGGGTGTCCTTTTAACAGACAGTAAGTTTGAAAGCCTATTCAGCTTGGTCTGAACGCCGTGCGTCCGACGCATGTAAACAAAGCCGATCGTTGCATCACCGCACCTCCGAAAACAAGAAGGAGACGTCGGATCAATGTTATTGTTGTGACGTCAGACGAAATTAGTGTCTGAAAAGCTTCGATATTGTCAACATCGCGGCAAAATTCGCTCCACGGAAATCGTCATCACAACTCAACCAGTTGACTTAGAGAGCTCTACTCAACGCCAGTCTACAGATTGGAAACCGCACTACATTTATAGATGCGTGGGAAATTTATAGCAGTTAAAATAGCAAAGATACGGTAGCCTAGGCCTAGACGTTTTTCGGCCAAATCGCCCGGATAGGACCTCCATCCTTTGGAGGACCAGCCCGGGTCAAAAGGGTTAAGCGTTGTTTCCACATAGGGATTTTGATAAAAAAAAAAAAAATTGTTTACTGTGTTCGTCCAAGTTTTGGTTTGTTTATTTTGCAAGTTTTACATTATAATATAAACATAAACAATATCAAAGCTGGATACAGGGTTGGAAAATATACCTCACTTCATTCATTATTTAACTTTTCCATTGTATTGTGTTTGGAATGACATTTTGATGGTTGAAACAGGACAAAATGATTGACTGAGAGCAGGAAAAGCAAAGGGGAGTACAGAAGTAGGAGTATCAAACTTTGTGTACACCTCAGGGTGGGTCTATCAAAGTATCCATAGTCATACTTGACTATTTTATCATATAATTTGTGTTGGATATTAACTTATATGGTGATTATAGAGTTCAGTCTCCATATATGATTATGTACGGTCGCGCTAATAAGTCGTGTCCCGGCTGTCATTAAGTTTTGCTCGCTCTGTATTTACCTAATTGTATTTACCTAATTGTAGTTTACAGGAGTTGAGCTAAGCTCGTGTTGTCCCGTCTCTCAGTCTACTTTCATCCAATTTTTTCTTGAAAATATGGATGTTCCTTGCCCCTACCACCTCCTCCTCCAGCCTATTCCATTTGTCAATACATCTATAGGGGAAGCTAAACTTCCTGATATCGTTCTTGCAGGTAGGTCTTTTTACTTTGTAGCTGTGGCCTCTAGTTATTCCTGTATCCATAATTATTATATCCTCCCTATCCAGCCTCTCCAGCCCTCGGGTGCATTTGTACATCATTATCATGTCTCCCCTCTCTCTCCTCTCTTTTAGACTCTGTAGATTTAATTTGTCTAGCCTCCCTTCATATGGCAGTTCTCTGAGACTTGGAACCAATCTAGTAACTGCTCTCTGGATTCTTTCTAACTTGTGAATATGCTTCTTAAGATGTGGGGACCACACCACTGCTGCATACTCCAGTCTTGGTCTAATCATACTTTTTATTATCTTCGCTAACATGTTCTCATCCAAGTAGTTCAGAGCAACTTTCATATTCCCGGCCATTGCATACATTCCGCTAAAGAGCATGTTAATATGTTTCTCTGGCGACAAGTTATCTTGTATAATCAGCCCTAAATCCTTTTCTTTTTCGGCCTTGCTAATTATATTATCTCCCATCCTGTACTCCCAATTTGGTCTGTTCACGCTTCTTCCCATATTTAACAAATGACATTTACTTACATTAAATTTCACTTGGTGCTCCATTCGTATATTTTATCTAAATCCCCTTGCAGCTCCTCACAACTACTTTTATTTGTTATTTGTCTCATAATTTTTACGTCATCTCCAAACATTGACATGTAGGAGTTTATGCCTATCGGCAGGTCATTCACGTACATAAGGAACATGAGAGGTGCCAACACAGATCCCTGTGGCACACCACTCTCAACTTTCCGCCACATTGAGTAAGTTCCTCTAATGTTGGTCCTCATTTCCCTATCTGTTAAATAGCTCTCCATCCATTTCAGCAAACTCCCCCTGACACATCCTATCGTCTCAAGCTTAGATAACAATCTCTTATGTGGTACCTTATCGAATGCTTTGGAAAGGTCTAAGTAGACGCAGTCCACCCATCCGCCTCTTTCTTGCAGTACATCTATCACCCTACTGTAGTAACATAGCAGACTGGTAACACAAGATGGCCCTTCTCTGAATCCAAATTGCTTTGGCATTATTATTTTCTTTCTCTCCAACTGCTGTATTAATGTCTGTCAGATGTTGAATAGGTTGGGTAAGTGTAGGAACATGTTTATATATTTCACTCGATATGAAGAAATGAAGCTTAGATATTGCTGATACCAATTATTGATCAAAACATACTTGGTGCCGAGACATCACTTATTAGCACGACTGTACTGTACATAAGCTATAATATAGGCTTGATTCCCGGAGGGAAGAAAGAAAACCTAATATTTAGTAGGGGCCCCGTAATCATTGACGATATGCCTATTAGTATAATAGCCTCCATTCAAGCGCCCGCGGTAGCCAGTTTGAATCTACCGCCGCGGGGAGAACGGAGTACGCTTCATAAGGGTAACGCTTATTCTCTTATGGAATCGTCTTATGATTGGGTACTCTCTACGAAAAAACCTTCGTAAAATATAAAAAAAATATATATATATACTTAATAATTGTTATACTGTACTATAGCTTTCCATCTCGCGGTTTTCTTGTGTAGGGTTTCTTGCCGCTGCTCCCTGAGCCGCCATACTTTCTTCACTGACATATTAAGATTCATCTCAAGACATCAAGCGAATGGGAAGGGGATGGACGGGAGGGCCCTACATCGTCAATGATTACGGGGCCCCTACTAAATATTAGGTTTTCTTTCTTCCCTCCGGGAATCAAACCTATAATTTATTAGTGGACCCTCCTTCATTGACGATATGCCTGATATCTTAAGACTGGAGGGGGACATTCGTGACAATATCAACACACTAACAAATTACCTCAGGTAGAGACAAAGAATCTGTATAACAATTTAACCCACTGAGCCCCAGCGACGCAGCGTTTGCGTCAGCAATGTATGTAACGCTAAACCCCAGCGACGCAACAGTTGCGTCAGTGTTACTCCGGTCCCAATTACTTCGGTCCTATGGCACCTAGGGGGCTCAGATTTGTATAGGAGCTGTGTAAGTGTCCCACGCAACCATAAAAATGGTTGAAAACTCTCAAATTCCAACTGCGTGCGCGTGAGCGCGCAAAAACCGGAATTTTGGGTGTTATTGCCTTAAATTCTTTACTCTTGTAAAATCCGTTTTCGTAGGACCAATTTTTGACCTTTTTGATCGTTTTTTTGTGGTTTTTCCTTCATTCCTAACCCATTCGCTATTGTTTCTGGGAAAAAAAAAAAAATCAAAACCGGCTGGTCCCTGGTGGTACATTTATTAATAACTAGCTGGGGCTCAGTGGGTTAAGTCTTTATTGTTTACATACAATGTTTATAAAAATGAAAAAGGGAAGCAGTGCATTACTTCAAAGAAGATCTGCTTATAGTTTACTGGATTTGCACTCTGCGATCCGTCTAAATGTTTGTTTAGGGACATATTCTTATTCCCTTTCAAACAATTACTGACCTATAATTCTTTGGATTATATTATAGGTTTGACTCCTGTAAGGAGATAAAGAAAACCTAATATTTAGTAGTGGCCCCGTAATCATTGACGATTATGCCTATTACATAAGGCACCCTCTTCAAACACTCATTTACCGTAGTTTGAATCTACCGCGCAGAGCATAAAAAATTAAGGAGCCTTCTTCATGAGCGCACGCAACCTCACTCATGGTTCGTCATTATGAAATTGGGTACTCCCTACGAAAAAACTTCGTAAAAAATAACAAATAAAAAGAAAATAAGAATAACTATTCATAAGCTTTCCATAACTTCGTGGATGTACTTGTGTGGATCTTTAACCAAACGCTGACTTCAGGCGTCATTCTTCCTTCACTGACATATCAAGTAAACCAAAATCCTTAATACATCAACGAATGGGAAGGGGATGGTCGGGAGGGCCCCAGTCGTCAATGATTATGGGGCCACTACTAAATATTAGGTTTTCTTTATCTCCTTACAGGAGTCAAACCTATAATTTATTAGTGGCCCCTCCATCATTGACGATTATGCCTGATATCTAAGACTGGAGGGGGACATTCGTAATCATATCATAACTCTAGCAAAAGCAGATAATCAAACAACCACATAGTATTCATACTTTGTAAAAAAGATATTGTGTGCATAATACTTTATACAGCATAAAAATATACAAAAAGGTGACAAGCAGGAGCGTGCTTCGAAGAAGCCTGCTTGGACATAAAGGAGTTAACTCCGAGACACTGTACACAGAGCTGGTAGTTAAGAAGGCACCCCACTTAAAGTAAGTGGTGAAAAACAAAAAACATCAAAGTTTACATGTGCACATATAAACCCCATTAACTCTTGGATATAATTTGAAAAATATACCGTAAAGAGGTACTTACATTACACATACCAGCTGCGGCCGCAACTACTAAGATTTACTTAAAATTATATTGCTTCACAGCCAAAACTATTTACAACAAGCATTGTCTTTGAACTATGATTGGACGTTAGCACAATTTCCTGTAATGAATACTACAGAAAATTCTTTAAAATCACAGCACCTACACCCTGTATCACAGCTCGTAAGCTTCGCACACGTCCTCCGGCGGGGTCTAGGGTGTCCTATGTTACACTGACTGCACCCCCCCCCTACTCTCTTTTCCTCACCTAAATAATAAGTGACCCAGAGGCCACCTAGACCCTCTGTCGTAAAGCTATACATGGCATGGAAGGCCTGTCCAAAGCTACTGAAAGGTATCGAGTCAAAAAGGTATGATTAGAGGACCAGAGGTGCGTGGCTGCTATGTCCTCAACAGACATTTTTTTAAGGAAACGTAAAGAGGTCGCCCACTTGCGTAAATCGTGAGCTCTACCCACAACTCCGGGATTACTTTCCTGAATGACGTTAACTAAGAGAGAAGCTAGTTTACGCTTCATAACGCGTTTACCCGTACTAGATACCCATAAAGCACCTTGTTGATTCCTAGGTGCGACCTTTAAATATTTGGTAAGCGCTTGCACTGGACATAAATTATGGTGCACCTTTCCCCTTTTCAATGCCGGCACTGTGAACTCTGAAAACATGTGATCACTGTGTTCATTCTTGGCGATGAACCCTGGGGAAGGAGCAATATGAATACAATCATTGAGCCTTCCAAACCTGATGCAATTAGGTGTGTTGCTCATCGCCGCCAGCTCAGACACCCTGTTCCCGGTAGCTAAAGCCATAAGGAATACTGCCCTTTTTAAAAGTAAGTCAAAATCTGCAGTATTTTGGTACCGCCAGGAATGAAGTAATGACAACGCTTTGTCCAGAGACCAGGTAGGCATGAGCTGACGGGGAGGTGGGCGGAGCTTAAAACATGCCCTCATGAAGCCTGTTTCCTCCGCTAGTGGTATGGTTAAACCCGTAAGGTCCAGGAATGGCACCCTAATTGCTGTTAAGTGATTCTTTAACGTTACTACTGATAGCTGTTTCTGCTCAAACAGATAGTTTAAATAATTAAAAACCAAAGCCACCGACGGCACGGATTGTTCTGTTCTGAGTATTCGCTACGCCGGGGAGATAAGAAGCGTGAAGCTGAATTTCCAGCTTGTCGGCTAGTACAAAAATCTTTTCTGACACGTTTAGCAACCTCCGAGATCGCGTTGACCCCTGTTTCTGAACGCAGTGAACCGCATTCAGATTGTCCATCCTGAAGGCCACCGATTTGCCCCGTAAAGAAAAGCCGTGAGCCTGAAGGAAATACAAGGGGACTAGTAACTCTTTGACATTGATGTGGGAGGATTCTGAGTGGGACCAGAGCCCTTGACCCTGGTGCCCTTGGTTTGACTGAAAGCCCCAACCTATCGTGCCTGACGCATCCGTGTCCACCCATACCGTCGGCGGAGGAGAGGTCCAAGACATGACTGAGTGCAATGTTTCCCTCTTCGCCCAGACCGCTAGTAAGGTGTGTATTAATTTTGGGATGGGCCATAATGTTTGCGCCGGCAGTAGTGGAATTTTTTTTTTGCCCTCCAAAATTAAACGTTTGACTTTCAACCGGCCCAACTTTACAGTTAGTTGGATCCAGTTGAGAGAGCCGACTAGAGATTCCCAGACTCTCCGTGTCGTAGTCAGACTGTGAAGAAACAGAAACAGTTTCTTGCGAAACCTGTTCCGATTGTCCACACTCTGACTCAGAGTGAGAGCAGCTGTGTCCCAGACCAGCCCTATCCACTGAACCACTCGTGAGGGAACAAGGTTTGACTTTACCAGGTTTACCTTGAATCCTAGAGTTTTTACATGATTTAATGTTATGTTGACATGACTTATGCATAATTGTTCCGTCTCCGCCACCACCAGCCAGTCGTCTAGATACCACAAAATCCTGATCCCTTGTTGCAACAAGGGCATCAGGGCTTGCCGGACTAATTTCGTGAATATGCGAGGTGCTAAGTTTAAACCGAACGGCATCCTCTGAAAGACATAAGTCTGATGTATGATTCTTAACGCTAGAAAACGTTGAAACTGTTTGTTTACCGGGACGTGCCAATACGCGTCCGTCAGGTCTAAAGAACACATCCACCCTTCTGGCGGAAGTGTTACCCTGATCCGATTCACTGTCAGCATCCGGAAGGATACGTTGTGAATATGGAAGTTCAGATAAGACAGGTCTACGACCGGCCTCATCTGAACACTGTTCCTTTTGGATACCAGAAAAAGTTTGGATGTAAAAACTGGGTAATTTTGGGGGACCAGGATGATAACATTCTTGGCCACCATCTCTCGGATCAGTGACTCCACCTCTAATGAAACAAAATTCGCCTTTGTCGGCTGACGTAAGCGAGGTCGCCGGAGCCACTGCCAGGTGATGCCTTTGCGTGCCACCATCCTCGCCCATGTGTTTAAAGGCCATGCACGATTATTCGCCCGGAACGACCCAGTTAGCAGACAAGGGTTCGCCGGCTGGACTACCCCCTGATCCACTCGCCGGGAGATCGGCCCTGGGAGTGAGGGAGACCTTAGTTTTTTGGTGGTGGTGGTGGTGGTGGTGGAAGTTTAAACGACTGGCCGGGTTTGGCTGGAGACGGGCCCTGACCCGGCCTTTGATACCTCTGTCCTTTATAGGTACCTGAAGACTTTCCTAGCTTGTATCTGTACTGACCTTGGGTGGAAGAGGATTTAGGCAAATGAAAGGATTTCGCCCCACCAGACTGAGCTTTAGCGACTGGTTTGGGCTTGGTAAAAGTGAAAGCAGGTTTCTGAGACGGGGCGGGACTGTGCTTCAAGGCCTGAGCCATGTTAAACACCGTCCTCCACACCTCCGGGGACATTAAAGAGGAAGTTAGAACTGGGGACATTACTACTTGATTAGCAATCCTATCCGGGAGCTTTCGGACTAGAGACATCCTTAGATCTTGTCTTGCCCGCACCGCCTCTAACAAGTGTTACGATCCAGGTTCTCAAAGACACAGGGCTCTTCAACATTGGACTAGATAATGGCAAAAATGCAACAACGGTAACACTAGATCCAACCCCTGCCTTAAACACTGGAAAACAAAACACCATTACCGCCCTGAGTCGTGCCTGGACAACGAGGTATCCTATGACTCGGTAACTGGTGCACACACACTAGGCTGACGCTCGATGAAACAGCCTATTCTCAAACAGTAAAAGATTACTCGATTAGGTTACACAAAGAAAAGATAGTTAACGTGATTAATTAACATTACGGTAGATACTCAATAACTGGCACTCCTGTATTAAAGAAAGTGCAATGCTAGTCCTGCAACATCAACTGGAAACTTCTGAAATAAGTCTGATGCTGGGAAGATGTTCGTAAAGAATCTTGAACAATTATAATGCAGAATACGGGTCACAATAAATGCTAGGACATATAGTAATAATAGGCAGGCGAATAATAAAGACTGCGCAAAGGTAGTAATGCTCGACAACTAAAGAAATGCTTCGTGACACAACGCAACAGCCTACTCGGGTTGTGCAACTCAACAACAACCTCGGCTCAAAAGTGAAGTGAATAATAATGTGGCATACATATAATAATGTGGGCTTATCTCTAACCAGTGTCTGCTCAGTTAATAAAGTCTAGCTGGGGTATCAAGGAAGGGCAACAATGGGTGAGCATGCGGCTCGTAGCCTAATGTTGTCCGAAGGTGGTATAATGAAGATTACGTTATATGACGGGGATGCTCTCTTGATAAATCTAGGTCTCTAGTACCTAGTTCTATCCTGGCGATCCCTCAGAAGTCAACACAAAGAGGCAGCACTATGTTGTGAGGGATAGGCTATGGCCCTCTCACACCACAGCGCTGTGCTCGCAAAAGTAAACCCACCCGAAGACAACTTAGGCTCCCACAGTACCTGTCGATGTCGTGCAGGGCTTAGCTAACACTGCACACATCGGAGACAACGACACAGTAACCCTACCCCTAGTCTAGCTTTAAATAACCCAGCAGAATCACTCAACACCTTGCCAGGGAGACATATACCGGTCTACAACCTTCCCGAGAGAGGACACACACGGAAAAGTCCGTCTCTCCAAACCTCATTAAAGCCTAATACATGGAAATATCCGAGAGCTTCGCGTACAATACGACTGGCCGACGGTGAACGTCTATGCTGAAACCAGAAGGGATGTTGAGTTTAATAAAGATTAGAGAATGAGAAAGGAGAAGTCGAGAGAGAGAAATAGTATGCAAAGTGGCGAGTATGGGGGACAGAATTGCAAAGGATGTAGACGATACGCGTGTCAGGCAAGCTCTGAGCTGGTAAAGAACACGCGGCCGCGATGGGCAGGGACTAGTTGACCACCCGGCCGCCAACGCCATCAGCGCCCAAGCGAGCCGGGCCACAGCTCCCCCGCTGCCAGGTGTACTCCCTCACCCTCTCTCGCTCGCTTCCCACACAAGCAACATTTATATTATAGTAAATATAAAATATAAGGCGCGGTCACAGACCAAAACAAAGACCACTTCTAGACTGTCTGTGGCAATACGACACTAACGAAATATAGCAGATCATTCTAGGACAACTGTAGCCCATCCCCCCATCCTGGCGAGCGCTAGCGAGCTGCAATGCCCCACGCAACCATTCTGTCAACGCCGGGAGGCGTCACACAAGGCCGTGCGTATATCTCCTAGTGACTGAATAGAAGTTTGGAGAAGTAAGCGTCTAGATAGTTCGATTGCCTTTCGAACTTCTGTGTCCGCTATAGCCTGAGCAGATCTTAGCATAGATTTGGCTACTTGTTGCGTAACAATATACTGAGAAAATAGTCTGTACGCCTTACCCCGTAGCCTAAACTCCCGGTCTAGGTGAGCAGTGGAAGGTGTAGAGAACGGATCTTTAAGCTCGCATAGATTAATTTTAGGGGCAGCTAAAAAGGCAAAGAGAGCAGAGGGAACTCCGCCGGCAGAGTATACTGGGAGAGAGAACCAAGAATGGCTCTCTTGTGGGATTTGGTGTGAAGCTTTAGAAGTGAATGTGGTTGCAAAGTTTTGCGCCTCGACTTCCCAGTCCACCCAAGGTCCCGAACCCAATTGCTCCACCTTCAAAACTGGATTCGCGGCTGAGTCAGTAAATGTCTTTAATCCCAACTCAGGGGTTAGAGCTGACAGCGCTTTGATATCATTGAACCCATCATGTTTTGTCCAGTCCGAAAACAGTTTTGAAGCTGACGCAGGGGGTAGGGCAGGTGTAGAAGAATATACAAAATAGTCATGAGTATAATAGTTGGGGATGGCCTTAATACTAACATCAAGTACATTTCCCAGCATATCAAGAGCCCTTAACTTCCTAGATTTATTTCCTTGGATTACCCACTCTCGTGGTACCGGAAGCTCCCCTGACATAGTGGACTGTGCTGCCTCTGGCTTTGTTGGTAGCAGTGATACCCACGAATCGTCTGGCCCGTATAAGAATGGCATAGCCCCTTTTCTGACTGGGGATTTTTCTAATGGGGGAGGATTTACGTCTGCTACTACTCGCACATTGGAAGTAGTTAGTGCCGCCGAAGTTGGCCTAGTAACAATAGTAAGTGATACAAGGGGAGTGAGCGGAGTTTGTGTCAAAGTAACGGAAGTAGCCAGAGGTCGGACAGTCGATGTTGGCGTGGGAGCTCCCAGACCAACCATCGGAGGCTCCGGTTGCTGGCCAAAAAACTTAGTTAAAGCACTCGCTAATAACCCATCAATCTCATCCGCCGTGACAAAATGAGCAGATGAAGAACTATTAGGTGAAATATCCCTATTCTGAGAGTTATCATCATTACCCACCTCAGAAATAATAGACCCATCATCCCCTGCCTCCGGTCCCTCCTGAGAGGATTCCGCCGAGGCGGGGGCCCCTTGCCATGTTAAGTCAGGGATGGAAGACGGTGTCTCCGCGTCCCGGTGGACTTCAGCCTCTACCTGAGTTGCCTGAGACGGCAGAGAGCTGTCCCGCCATGGCTGGGAGTACCTCCAAACTCCCCGGCCTTGGTCGGAACTTACTTGTGAGCCAGGCCCCACCCCAATGACTGAGCCCTCACTCGAGCCCTCTCGCGGGTTATCACTGCCGGGAAAACCCTCTAAATCTAAAGTGAGAATATTATTTGGGGACACTATGTCCGCCGGAATATCCCCGACCACAGTCTCTGACTCCACTTCCGACCTGTCAGATTGGACTTGAGACATGTCAGGAGTAGAGGCAGAAAGCGAGGTTCGAGGCTCCGGCGAACGCCGGGAGGACTTTCGTACATGAGACTCTTTTTTAGAAGACTTGTGACTCCGCCTCGACTTTGATGTATCACTAGAACTATCCTTGGTCTTGTCTGTCTTGCTCTTCTTCCGCGAAGGTGAAGTCGAGTGACTATGTGTCTGCTTTCTGAGAGGAGACCGTGACCTGGACCTAGCTCTTGATTCCGAAGTTGTCGCCGGGGGAGACGGCTCTCGCGGTCTCTTAGATGTGCCGGGGGAGGCAAGAAGCTCTTTAACCAGCCCAGCCTCTGCCAGCTTAGTGACTTTACTTCGGGAAGGAGGACGTTTAATTGGGGGGGTACTGAACCAACAAACGGTCCCACAGAATTACGTTATCACACTGCAATGCTTTATGAGCCACTGCAGTCGCATAATTAGTAAGAAGTTGTCTGACCTCGCGTAATGCAACCGCCGCGGCCAGATTGTCGTGCTGTAATACTTTAACACCCAGCTGACTACAAAAGGTACAATTCTTTGTGACCCACAAACCCCTTGATCGGTCTAAGCATTTAACACAATGAATGCACAGAGTGTGCGCAAAAATAGGGATTCCGGAACATGAGGGTGTTGAGCAAAGAGCAAAAACAGGGGCTAGAGCAGCCATGGCAGAGACTGGTTAAAAGCTAACTCCCCCCGGGCCTCAGCTGGTCCTCTGTGGACCCGCCGGAACTCCGCCCTGGAAAAAAGAAAATTTCCAGGAATTAATGCTCATAAGGTTACCCCACAATGTTCTAACACAAGTGTTAATGAACCGCCGGGCAACGAGACGTAATACCCCACCATTACCTCTCGTTACCCTGTAGGTTCGTATGTAAAGATTTGTAAATAACTTTACGTGTCCAAAAGATTTAAGAATATCCTCAGACATGATATAAAGATGAGCAGTTCTTTATAAGTGATGCAGTCTTCCCTGTGATATAACGTTCACCGGGAACCCATACTAAGACGCCGGCCTCCTTATTATAACGCAGTTAGCCAGGTTAAGCCTATCTTAATCATTAGATCGCCGTGAGTTGAATGTCTTGATACCTAAATGTATCCCTCAAATGTTAGGCTAATCCTACCAAATTGCAAATCCGTGATTCCCACCCTCCCGAGGTTCAACCGCCGGGTGAAAAATAATAGAAAAGTTAACCCCAATTGTTCCTATCCCCACTTCTTTGCAAAAGATCGCCGGGGTGGAAAGACTACTCAAAACAACACAGCCCAGTTTTTCAACGGCTTTGCAAAACCGGGAAAAACTATCGTCAACAGGTGTCCGCATGAACCCCTAGTTGAACCGGGTAAAGCCCTTCCGCCGGGAAACACATAGTAAGCCTGAATACAGGCCCCACTACAGAGACGCAGTTCTGGAGAGCCCTCAAGCCACCACTCGCCGGGGGAAACTAGCCTATTTTAACCACGCGTGATAAAAACTAGACAACCAGCCGGATTTTCTCGGTGCAATCGAGAAAACCCGCCGGAAAAGGCAACCCACACCCACCAGACGTAATCTGAGAACCAGCCGGGTTTTCACGGAGCAATCGAGAAAACCCGCCGGAAACGGTAACCCACACCAACCAGAAGCAATCGGAGGTACACAAATAGTGCCTGGAATAAGCCAATACACAACTTATCCAGAACACACATGACACAGTAGTACATATTTATACAATAAATCAATAACACTTGTACATGTAAAAAAGCTACGAGAGGCTGGCTAGGCCTAAGCAGACGGAGTATCGCTTAAACATGTGGTAATAAAACAAAAAGCACTGAATATTATCACAACAGGAACAGCAGCCAACACACCTCGAAGAAATATACCCGGGAGAGGGAAGCACTGACACGGGACCTAGAAAAAACTTCACTAAGTGAAGAAAAATACGCTAGGAACGTCAGAAAACAAACAAATAAGGCAACTTCATCAGAAAGATAAAAAGAAGCCTAATCACGCGTAGTTAAAGCCAACTAAATAACTAGGCTAGCTAAACCGCGAAAACGTTTCACACGTCCACCCCGGCACCACGAGGGTACGCCCGAAATAGGCGTCCCAAACACACGACCCAAAATACAATGAACGGCGGGCAGCCCGCCCATGACGCCCCTGCTACGCATATCCTAACCTTACTCGATACATCCCAGAGTAAACAAATGAGAAAAAACTCACTAGGGACGCAGCAAATGCGGAACGAGCGGAGCGTGGGGAGACACGTCAGGGCAGATTGAGCGCAGAGCAGAGAAGGAAGAATGACGCCTGAAGTCAGCGTCTGGTTAAAGATCCACACAAGTATATCCACGAAGTTATGGAAAGCTTATGAATAGTTATTCTTATTTTCTTTTTATTTGTTATTTTTTACAAAGTTTTTTCGTAGTGAGTACCCAATTTCATAATGACGAACCATGAGTGAGGTTGCGTCCGCTCATGATGAAGGCTCCTCAATTTTTTATGCTCTGCGCGGTAGATTCAAACTACGGTAAATGAGTGTTTGAAGAGGGTGCCTTATGTAATAGGCATAATCGTCAATGATGGAGGGGCCACTAATAAATACTGGCCTTAAAAACTATTTGTACATTCTATAATTGTTTGTACATCTTGTTTATACTATATAGTTGTACTAGGATAGATATCAAATAAAATAAAATCTTTTGAGCTGTAGAACCAGCTCGACTATTAAGCATCACAGCTTGTGAACTCATCACAATATCCGGCGGAGGGTTCTAGAGGTCTTTGAGCTATCTAGCACCCCTCCCCCCTCTCCTTTTCACCTTTTAAGATTAACACTTAATTAGTAATAGCACATGGACTACTAGACCCGTTGCCGTAACGCCACACAGGTTAGTTTTGGTTTATCCAGGGCCACCGACAGGTATCGCGTCAAGAAAGTATTGTTGGACACCCACAGCTTTGTGTTAGCTATGTCGTCCACTGAATAATTTTGCATGAATCTAAGAGAAACTGCCCACTTTCTTATATCATGAGCTCTGCCCAATACGCCGGGATTACTTCCCCTGATTACATCTACGAGTAAAAAAGCTCATTTCCGTCTCGTGATGCGATTCCCTGTTCGGTTGACCCATAGGAAGCTTGGTTGTTGAGGTTCTGCCACCCTCATAAACTTAAGTAAAGCTTGTACCGGGCATAAAAGATGATGTGTGTGTCCTCTTTTCAGTGCCGGGACAGTAAATTCTGAGAATACATGATCACAACGTTCATTCTTTGCAATGAACGTGGGAGACGGGGCGATTTGTACATGTTCGTTCAGTCTCCCAAACCTGAGGCAGTTGGGTTCGTTGCTCATCGCCGCCAGCTCAGATACTCTGTTTCCTGTCGCTAAAGCCATCAGGAACACAGCCTTCTTTAATACTGAATCAAAATCCGGCGCATGGTTATATTTGCGTGAGTGAAGCAACGACAAGGCTTTGTCAAGCGGCCAGGTAGGCATGAGCTGGCGTGGTGGTGGGCGTAGCTTGAAACATGCCATCATGAAGCCTTTTTCTTCTGCCTGCGGTATGGATAGACCAGTGAGGTCGAAAAAGGGGGTTCTAATAGCTGACAAGTGATTCTTTAGTATTTACCTATTTGTATTTACCTATTTGTAGTATACAGGAGTTGAGCTTTTTAGGCTCGTATTGTCCCGCTTCCTGAGTTACAATTATCTAACTTTGCCTTAAAAATATGAATGTTTTTGGCACACACCACTTCCTCTTCCAACTGATTCCATTTACTTATACTTCTGTAAGGGAAACTATACTTTCTCACATCTCCTTTACATCTTCCTTTCATTAGCTTATATCTATGCCCCCTAGTTCTACCATTATCTTTCACAATATAACCCTTCTTGTCCACCTTTTCAAGTCCTCTCACACATTTGTACATCATAATCATATCGCCTCTCTCCCTCCTATCCATTAGAGATGGTAAATCTAATTTCTTTAATCTCTCCTCATATGGTAATTCTCTCAGTTCTGGTATCATCCTAGTTGCAGCTCTCTGAACCTTCTCCAGCTTCTTTATATGCTTTTTTAGATGTGGTGCCCACACCACTGCCGCATACTCCAGTCTTGGTCTCACCAATGTTTTTATTATTTTCTCCAGCATCTCCTCATTTATATAGTTAAAGGCTATTTTTATTCTGTTTAGCAGTCCATATGTTTCTCCCACTATCTTATTAATATGATTCTCAGGTGAAAGATCACTCCTAACAGTTATCCCTAAGTCCTTTTCTTTCTATCTATCTATCTATCTATTGCCTGACGCCGTGATCCCCGAAGGTGTGGCCACGAACGAACCGCCCCCATGCACCTCTGTCCCCAGTCAGTCGACGCCCCTCCCCCCAACCAGCACCGCCTTCGTTCATGTAGTTCCTCACTCCATCCTTCCACCTCATATTCGGTCTACCTCTCCCCCTCTGTCCCTCCACCTCGCTCTCGTACACCCTCTTAGTCATTCTCTCGCTTTCCATACGTTCCATATGGCCGAACCATCTCAAGTTGTTCCTTTTCACACTTTCCAGCACATCTACCTCCACACCACACCTCCTTCTTACTTCCTCATTAGTCTGTCTATCCCTCCATGTAACTCCGCACGCACTCCTTAAGTAATTCATTTCCACTGCTCTCACTCTTGGTCTGAGTCTCTCAACCAACGTCCATGCTTCGCTTCCGTAAGTCAGTGTCGGGATTACCACACTGTCATGCAAGGACTTCTTCACTTCCATACTGACCACCCTATTTCTTGTTACTGCTTTTAGCGTTCCTACAACCCTCTTCCCCTGTTGTACCCTCTCCCGCACCTCTTCATCCATAGTCCCATCTTTACTCAACACACTGCCCAGATACTTAAAAGAGTTGACGATCTCCATAGCCTGACCGTTCAGCTTCACCTCACACTCTGTGACTTCACCCCTTTCGAAGACCATAGCCTTGCTCTTCCCCGTATTTACCTTCAAATTCCGTTTTTCGCACACTGTTCCAAACTCATTTACCAGACCCTGCAACTCCCATTCATTATCACTCATCAGAACTGTATCATCCGCAAACAGCAGTATAGGTAGCTTCCACTCAATTCCCTCCCTTTTCAGCGATACACCAACATCCACTGCTCTTGATAGTATTTCTTTCATAACTCCATCCATATATACAGTAAACAACCACGGGGACATCACACACCCCTGTTTCAAACCAACATTCAGGTCAAAGAACTCGCTCTGCTCACTCTCCACACGTACTGCCGCCTTTGCACCCTCATACATGCTCTTCACTGCTTTCAGCAACTTGCCCTCTACTCCGTATATTCTAAGTACTTTCCACAAACCTTCTCTATCCACTCTGTCATAGGCCTTCTCCAAGTCCATAAAGGCAACATACACCTTTTGTTTCTTCTCCAGATACTTCTCCACAACACAATTCAGGGTAAAAATCTGATCTACACATCCTCTTCCCTTCCTAAAACCTCCCTGCTCGTCGCCTATCCATTTCTCCGTTCTCACTCTCACTCTCTCAATCACTACCCTACTGTATACCTTCCCTACTACGCTTAGAAGACATATTCCTCGGTGGTTACCACACACTCCTCTTTCCCCTTTGCCCTTATATAGGGGGACTATTATGCCAGTCTTCCAGTCATCGGGTGCACTCCCCTTCTCCCATGCTAGTTTGCACATTTTCCATACCCATTCTATCACTATCTCACCACCATACCTCAACATTTCCCCACACACTCCATCTGTTCCTGGTGCTTTCCCCAACTTCACTCTTTTCATGGCTTCCCACACTTCTGACCTCCTGATCCCCACCTCCTCCTCCACTACTTCTCTTCTTCTCCCTCCCATACCATATCCAGCTATGTTTGCTGGCTCTTCATTCCTTTCATTTAGCAACTCACTGAAGTACTCCCTCCATCTTTCGACTCTCTCTTGCTTCTCGGCTAGCATTCTCCCATTCTTATCTTTCACACCCTTACTGTTTCCCTTGCTACCTTCCCTAACTTTCTTGACTTCTTTCCAGAACAGTTTCTTACTCTCGCTCCATTTTACACTCAGATTCCTTCCAAATTCCTCATCTACTCTTCTCTTACTTTCCTTCACTACTCTCTTCACCACCCTCTTACTCTCCACGTACCTCGCTCGTTTCTGTCTCTCGGAATCTTCATTCCCTCTACTACCCAACCACTCTCTATATGCTTTCTTCTTTTCTTCCACAGCTATTCTTACCTCTTCTGTCCACCATGCTGTACCTTTCACTCCCCCCTCTTCTCCTCACTCCACACACCTCCTCACATGCTGCACAGATCTCATCCTTAAACACCTTGCTCATCTCCTCCACTTCCTCCATAACTTCCAGGTCGAACCCACCTAGTCGTCTTTCCACTGCTCTCCTGTACTCCTCCCTGACTTCCTCCTCCTGCAACCTCTCCACCCTCCTCACCATTCCACCCTCCTCTCGCCTCCCTCCCGCTCTCCTCACCCACTTCTTTTGTATCCTAACCTTAGCTACCACTACATAATGATCAGACAGACCCCCTCCAATACCCCTATACACCCTAGCATCCATCACAGATTTCTTCATTCGTTCATCCACACATACATAATCAATCAATGACTTTCGTTCCACCACTGTCTTATCCTTCATCGTCAACATCCGTTTCCACGTGTACCTGTGGATCATTCTGTGTCGGAAGAAGGTGTTGGCTATCCACAGCCTCCTCCCCACACATACGTCCACAAGTGCACTACCATTCCCATTCACCTCTGATGGTACCCCCCACCCTCCCACCACTCCCTCAACTTTCCTATCACCCACCTTACCATTCATATCCCCAATCAGAAATATTCTTTCATTCTTGTCAAACTTCTCCAGGCACGCCTCCACATTCATCCAGAACTCCTCTTTCTTTCTTTCAAGTATATCCTCTGTCGGGGCATACACGCATACAATCACCCACGTTTGTATTCCTACTTTCATTCTCACCCACACAATCCTTGAACCCACAGACCCATGCTCTCTTACACATTCCTTCCATTTGCTACTTACAAACAAACATGCACCTTCTCTCGCTGTTCCTTCACTCACTCCAGCACACACACCCATTCCACATTCCCAATCTCTCACATCTGAACCTTTCCATTTGGTCTCTGTCATTCCACATACATCCAGCCTGGCATTCACTAACACTTCCAGAACCTCTCTCTCTTTTGTGCCATCATTCATGCCACTAACATTCCACGTAGCCATTCTCAGAATGTCCGAAGGCATGTCCTTAGTCGGTCGTGGTTCGTCAACGTTGGTTCCGTCCGCATCCGAGGCTGTTCGTTCGTTTTTCTTTGCTTAGATATTTTTTCCGGGTGGGGGTCGCAAGCCCACCGACCCAACCTCTTTAGTCGCCTCTTACGACACGCAGAAGGCACGTGGGGCATATTCTATTCCCTAACCCCCAGGGGGATGGGTTAATCTCTGTCTGATGGGTTAGTCTCTGATGGGTTAATAGTGTTTTCTCCTAACTTATATTCCATATGAGGCCTTCTTTTACTTACTCCCATTTCTACTACATGACATTAATTTGTGTTGAATTCCATTTTCCACTTCTTGCTCCATTGATCTATCCTATCCAAATCCCTCTGTAATTCCCTACCACTGTTTTCATCTTCTATACGCTTCATGATCTTGGCATCATCTGCAAACATATTCATATATGCATTTATATCCTTTGGCATGTCGTTAATGTATATTAGAAACATTATGGGAGGCAGCACCGCTCCCTGCGGAACTCCACTTATGACATCTTTCCACGTAGAAAATTGATCTCTGATAGTAGTCCTCATCTGTCTCCCTGAAAGATAGTCCTCCATCCAATTTAAAAAACTACCCTGAATCCCTCCATACTCTTTTAATTTCCACTTCAGCCTGCTATGCGATACTCTGTCAAAAGCTTTCTTCATGTCAATATATACGCAGTCCACCCATCCATCTCTCTCTTGTAATATGTCAACCACTCTGTCATAAAAACTGAGTAGATTTGTAACACATGAGGTACCCTCCCTGAATCCAAATTGCCTGTTAGATAGTAGATTATTCTTTTCCAAGTAAATCATCCATCTTTTCTTAATTATTTTCTCACAGATTTTGCACACTATACTAGTAAGTGACACAGGTCGATAATTCAATGGATGTTCCCTGTTCCCACCTTTATAAATCGGTACAATGTTGGCTCTCTTCCAGTCCATTGGTAATTTTCCCACTTCCAGAGAGTATTTCATTATCTCATATAAGGGTTTCACTAGTTCGTCAGCACATTCTTTCAAAATCCATCCCGCTACATTGTCAGGTCCCACTGCTTTTTTCACATCTAGTCCTTTCATTATTTCTACTAGCTCCTCTGGGAGAAAATTAATCTCTCCCAGTTTATCACCAATTTCACCTACCGGTACTTCTTCAAAGTTATCACCTTTAGTATATACTGAGTGTAGTGTATTGTTCATAATTTCACACATATTCTGGTCGTCATCATAAGTGGTCCCTTCAACCTTCAACCTCACTATTCTATCCCTTACCTTCATTTTACTATTTATAAACCTATAGAACAGCTTAGGATCACTCTTACATTTTTTCACAATGTTCTTCTCATATTCTCTGGCTTCTTGTCTCCTGATTGCAGCATATACATTTCTTAATCTCTTGTATCTGTTCCAAGTTTCTCTATTACACCTTTTTCTAGCTGCCTTCCACGCTTGGTCTCTCTTTTCCTTGGCTTTCCTACATTTTTCATTAAACCAATCCTTTTCCTTCGCTGACCTATTACCTTGTTTAGGGACATATTTATTAACTCCTTCTTCATATATTGTTTTAAATACTCCATACTTCTCGTCTACACTATTTCTCTGATGTATTTCACTCCAGTCAACATCTCTAAAGTATTGTCTCAGTGATTGGTAGTCTCCTTTTGCATAGTCTAACCTAGTTTCCTTGTGCTCCTCCCTCTCCTCCATATTGGAATAACCCAATAGGATTTCTATATGCATTACAACGTGATTGCTCATGCCTAAAGGTGGTAAGTATTTTATATCAGAAATTACATCTGGGTCTCTAGTAAACATTAGGTCCAATCTGGATGCTTCATCATTTCCCCTTCTACTTGTATTTTCCTTTATATTTTGCACCAATAAATTTTCTGTTACCATATCCAGTAGCCTATACCCCCACGAGTTCACGTTGCTACCAGCTTCTCTCTGCTCCCAATCCACCTCTTTACAGTTGAAATCCCCTACTATAATTAATTCATTGGTTCTACGAGTTAATTTTTCAATACAAATAATCATCTCATCTTTGATAAATGTGTATTCCTCCTCTTCCCAAGCCCCTGTGTAGGGCGGCATGTAGGCCACTACAATATCCGCCTTTTGATTGTCATCATCTGTCAATTCTACTGCTAATATTTCCGCTTTACTATTATTCAGATCAATCATTCTTGTTTTCAATTTATTATTTGTAAGAATTAGCACCCCTCCCCCCATCTTGTCTTCTCTATCCCTTCTCCAGATATTATAGTTGTTCCATCCCATTCCCTCCAAACTTATCCCTTTATTTAGTTTAGTTTCACATAGACACAATATTAAGGGCTCTTTCTGTCTGATGTAATCATTTATTTCTAATTTCTTTGATAGCAGCCCATCCACATTGCTATAGACCATCTTGCACCTGTTGCTTTTACCATTATGATTGATATTCCCTGTCTTTATCCTACTATTTCCCCTTCCTGTTGCACCTCTCCCTCCAATCCTTCTTCCTGTACCACCACTTCTTTTCTCCCCCCCTCCACCCCTATCCTCTCCCCCTTCTTCAGGTACCACTTCCTTACTTTCCCATCCATGTTTCTGTAGAAAAAAAAGCCCTTCTCCACTTCTGATCTATTATCGTTCTTTTCTTTGACTTCTCTATTTATTTCTCTAAATTTTTCCCTCTCTTCCGCATTTAGATCTTTCCTTAGTTTAACATTTCTGTATTCCCCCTCCTGACTTAACTTCCAGCTGGATCTGAGTACCTCCTCTGCTACTTTGGTTGACTTAAATCTAATCTTCATTGGCCTCATTTCTCCTTTCTTGTATTTCCCTAGTCTCCAACAATCCTCTACCTCTCTCTTCCATCCCTCCTTATCTTGTCTATCTATCACATCAATCATCTTCTCAACTTTCTTCATCTCCACACCCTTTCTCGTATTTCTATCTAATATTTCCCCTTCTACATCTCCAAACATAATTACACATCTCTTCTTATCAATAATATCACTGACCTGTTTCTCATTTTGTCTGATGGCATTAACTACCCTCTTGTTCAGGTTCTCCTCCTGCTGTCCCTTTTGCTCCTCAATAATTGCTTTTAGTTGTACCTCTGCTTCACCCACTCGATCACCCCAGACATTTTTCATTTGAGATACCTCTTCCTCCATTTTTTGTGTCCTGTCCTGATTTGTTTCCACAAATATACAATAATTTCCTGTATACCCCACTTTAGGCAAGTCAGATGGTAGTTTGAGGAGCGCCAGCCAAGGACGTCCGCTCCCACTCGTCTCTCGTGGTAGTGTCACTACCAAGAAGCGTTTATGTTCAAACAAATAATCTAGGTATTTAAAAATCAGAGCCACTGAGGCGTCTGTTTGCGCTGTCTCCACTATCCAGGATGTGAACGTTTTCCAATGTGATTGGTACTGTCTCCTGGTGGACATAGTATACTGATTAAGAAATTTGTTTGTAACACTCTCTCCATACTGGGTTAGCCATTTGGCATTTTGAATGTCCATAAGGCAAAAGTCAGCGAGGTCTTTAGGTTGCCAATTGTTTCCAAGTGGAAGTACGAGACCGGGAGTGGTACCGGGTTCTCGCACCATGTTTTCAACTGGTGATACCGCAACTGAGCCGGCCATAGTGGCGCGATCATCGAGACTAGGCCTCGGTAACCCCGTAGTTTTTGAACTACCTGACACATGAGTAAAGCATCTGGAGGAGGAAAAAGATAGATGGAAGTCCACTTGTTCCAGTCCTCTGATAATGCGTTGGGACCCCCCGCCGAGGTTATCTCCCGGCGGGTTAGGTAGAGAGGAAGTCTGTGGTTCCCTTCTGTCGCAAATAGATCCACTTGTGGACAGTATGGCTCTGCAATCATCTTGTTGAAGATCTTTTGTCTGATTGCCCATTCTACTGAGGTGCTCTGTCTCCGGGACAGAGCGTCTGCCCAGACGTTCGCTACGCCCAGGAGATAAGATGCATGTAGATGAATGCTCAGCGATTTGGCTAGAGCAAAAATCTTTTCTGACAATTCCAGCAACCTCCGAGACCTTATTGACCCTTGCTTTTGAATCCAGTGTACCGCATTCAAGTTGTCCATTCGAAACGCAATTGACTTCCCCTGTAATGAAGAGCCGTGAGTTTGAAGGAAAATAGTGGGACTAAGAGTTCTTGTTGGTTTATACGAAAGTTCATGTCTGGGGACCAAAGACCTTGGCCCTGATGGCCTAGGCTTGACTGATATCCCCAGCCTATTGTCCCTGAAGCATCTATGTCTACCCATACCGTAGGCGGAGGAGAAACCCACGTCATTATTAAGTGCAATATTTCCTTCTTCGCCCAAACCGACAGTAAGTTGTGAATTAATGGAGGAATGGTCCATAATTTTCCCGCCGGCAAAAGCAGGAAGAATTTGTTGCCTTCCATGATTAACCTCTTTACTTTCAGCCGGCCCAACTTCACAGTTAATTGGATCCAATTGAGAGAACCGACCAGGGACTCCCATGTCGTTCTCGTCGTATTCAGACTGTGGAGAAAACGAAACAGTTTCCTGTGAAATCTGTTGCGATTGTCCACACTCTGAGTGAGAGTCAGATTGGCTGTGTCCCAGACCAGCCCTATCCATTGGATTTCCCGTGTGGGTACAAGGAGAGAGTTGACCTTGAACCCTAGGGTCTGTACATGGTTTATGACTTTGTTTACATGACTTTGGCATAAACTCTCTGACTCTGCCACTACCAGCCAGTCGTCTAGATACCACATCACCTTGATCCCTTGAGCTAATAAAGGTATAAGGGCTTGCCGGGCTAATTTTGTGAAAATTCTCGGTGCCAGGTTCAACCCAAAGGGTAATCTCTGAAAGACGTAAGTCTCTAGTCTGATCCTCAAGGCGAGGAATTTTTGGAACCTTTTGTTTATGGGGACATGCCAATAGGCATCTTTCAGGTCTAGGGAGCACATCCAACCTTGCGGCGGAAGTGGGAGCCTGATTTGATTCACTGTCAGCATCCTGAAGGGTGAATTGTGAATATGAGTGTTCAGATACGAGATATCTCCTACTGGTCGCATCTGCACACTGTCCCTCTTTGGCACTAGAAAATGTCTGGAGGTGAAAACATGGCAAGTTGGATTTACCGGGACAATGACATGCTTGGTGATAATTTCTTGGACAAGTGACTCCACCTCTAAAGAAACACGATTGAACTCTTGAGTTTGACGTAAACGAGATCGTCGGAGCCACCGCCAAGTGATGCCCTTGCTTACCACTGTCCGGGCCCACGTTCGTCGGGGCCAGGCCCTGCGGCATGCCTGGAACGACCCAGTTTCTGTACTGGGTCTGTTCGCCGGGACTGCTCTCGAATCCAACTCGCCCGCGATAGGCCCCGGGAGAGAGAGAGTGTGACCGACTAGTTTTTTGGTGGTGGTGTAGTGGAGCGAGATGGCTGGCTGGTTTTAGCAGACGTCGATCCCTGATGCGGCTTGTTGTGAGACTTACCTTTGTTATCCCACTTGCCTGAGTGTTTACCCTGCCTGTGTTTGTGCTGAGTACCTCCCTGCTGTTGGGGAGATCTAGGGTCCTGAAAGGACTGTTTAGCACTAGGAGCTTGAGGCTTATTACCGCCTTTTGATTTAGAGTACGGTTTCTTAAATGGCTCCTTCCTAGGCTGGGAGATACTCTGCCTTAGAACGTCTACCATATTGAATACTGCACTCCATGTATCCATATTAAGTAGTGAGGCAGTTAATACTGGGGAAAGTGTTGCCCGGCGACCTACATCTTCCGGCAACTTCTTTACTCTTAAGTCCTGGAGTGCTCTGACCGCCTCCATAATAGCTATTCTTATATCACCTAAGGACTGAATGGAGTTTTGTAGCAGAAGCCTCCGTGATAGTTCCGTGGCCTTCCGTACATTCTGATCCGAGATGGCCGTAATGGTTCTCGTGAGTGACTGGGCAACTTGGCGACTTACTAAATATTGGGAAAATAGTCTAAGTGCTTTACTGCGTAACTTGAAATCTCTGTCCAAGTGGGCCGGAGGGGGAGTACAAAAGGGGTCACTCAATTCATAAAGTACGAGTTTGGGGGCCGCTAAGAAGTCAAACAAAGCCGGCGAAACCCCTCCGGCCTTATTAACTGATAGTGAGGCCCATAAGTGGTTCTCTTGGGGGATCTGATGGGAGGATTTCGAGGTAATGGTGGCTGCGAATTGTTGCGCCTCTATTTCCCAGTCAACCCACGGACCCGTACCTACCTGGCCCACCTGCAGGACTGGACTGTGGCCTAGATCGAGCGCCGGAACTGTATCCAGTTCCGGTGTCAGTGCATTAACCCCTCAGACCCGGTAGGGCTCTGAGGCACCCATAACAAACATGGCCCGCGGAACCCGGTAGGGCTCTGAGGCTCCGGCAGCTTGAAAGCCTGTAAGCTTTGTTTTGAAAGCCGTCCGTCCGACGCATGTAAACAACAGCCGGTTGGACCGACGCCGCGCATCTCCGACCACAAGAAGGAGAGGTTTCGCTTGTTCTTGTGTGGCTGTGTGTGTTATTGTGTTATTGTTTAGTATTGAAAAGTGGCTGATATGGCTGACATCGCCACAAAGTTCTCTCCACGGAAATCGTCATCACAACTGAAACAGTTGTTGTTGTTGTTCCCCAAGCTGCCTGGCCGAACAGCCCCAAGGCCCCGAGCAAGGCCAAGGCCATAACCGAGCACCCCCACAGAACCCTCCCTGCAGACCACAATAAAGCCTGGGTGACCGAAGCCACTCCATGGCAGGGAGCTGAGGAGGGTGCGGAAATGCCCGGGAAACCAACGCCCCACCCAGGGCCCTGTGCCCCTCAGCAATTATGAAGAGAAAGTTGAGGGGCAAAGGAAAAATGTGACGCTTTGGCTTCCAATCTTGGTAGATTGGGAGGTCAATCCACGGAAGAGACGCCGTCACTTGAGATCTAGAAAATATATAAGTAAAAGGAACAGTCAGAGTAAGCTATGGGTATGGCAGAGATCGCTCAGTTCTCATTCTGATAGACCAGCCCATCACCATCACTGAAACAGTTGACTTAGAGAGCTCTACTCAACGCCATTCTACAGGTACGAAACACATCTACGCTTGCGGATGCGCGGGAATGCGGAAGCAGTCAAAATAACAATGATACGGTAGCCTAGGCGTAGAAATTTTTCGGCCAAAACCCCCGGGTTTCGGGGAATATTTATTTTATGCGTAGCCGGTCCCGGAGGGTTAAGGGACTTTATGTCGTTCATGCCGTCCGATCGTGCCCAGTCTGCAAAAAGTCGTGCAGCTGAGGAGGGAGGTAAAGCCGGTGATACAGAGTATAAGAAGAAATCAGCACTGTATACATTGGGTATTGCCTTAATAGTAACATCCAATAACTTTCCTTCTACATCTTTGGCTTTGAGTTTCTTACTCTTACTTACCTCAATGGTCCAATCACTAGGAACCGGAAGCTCCCCCGACACGGTCTGCTGTGCCATATGTGGTTTCTGTGCTATTGACGGAATCCATGAACAGTCTGGCCCGTACAGGAGGGGCATAGGCCCTCTCCTCTGTGGGAGTTTATCAAGAGGGGGAGGAGTAACATCCGTGATTACACAGACTTTAGAGGTAGTCAAGGAGGCAGGCACTGTCGTGCTACATGCCGTGGCTGATGCCAGATTTACGTTAAGTGGAGGAAAAGAAGCTTGGGGAGATTTAATGCCGGTAGGTTCTAAAGGTCTTACCGTGGAGTCAATCGGGGGACCTACCGGGGTACTGGTGGAAGGACCTGAGGTAGTAGGAACATATTGTTGCATAATTTTATGTAAAATGTCATTAAGTTCATCTGTAGTCACACCTTTACTGTGGGAACCCCTAGAGGATTGAGAGCTCCCTTCAGATTCCTCCCCATTGTTCACTTGTTGAGCCGAGGACAGATCAACGTCCTCCGGCTCTCCGGGTAAGTATTTACCTAATTGTATTTACCTAATTGTAGTTTACAGGAGTTGAGCTAAGCTCGTGTTGTCCCGTCTCTCAGTCTACTTTTTATCCAATTTTTTCTTGAAAATATGGATGTTCCTTGCCCCTACCACCTCCTCCTCCAGCCCATTCCATTTGTCAATACATCTATAGGGGAAGCTAAACTTCCTGATATTGTTCTTGCAGGTAGGTCTTTTTACTTTGTAGCTGTGGCCTCTAGTTATTCCTGTATCCATAATTAATATATCCTCCCTATCCAGCCTCTCCAGCCCCCGGGTACATTTGTACATCATTATCATGTCTCCCCTCTCTCTCCTCTCTTTTAGACTCGGTAGATTTAATTTGTCTAGCCTCCCTTCATATGGCAGCACTGTATCTGCCACTTCCGGCGTTTGTTGCCGGTTTTCAGGTACCTGGTTATCCGGTGGCCAAATTAGATCTGGGACAGACGAGGGGAGTGTGTCTAAGTTAGTATTCTCCCCCGTCATGGCCTGATTATCACTAGAGGGGTTTAGCTGTGAGGGCGATTGTCTCCAGACTCCCCGGTCCTGTCCTGCAGGTGGTTGGGAGTCCGGCATTACCTGAGAGTCATCATAACTTTGACGTGAGCAGGTTTGAGAGCCCCCATAATTCTCGGCTAATACCCTATTCGACACAATCGGTTGAGCTCTACGTGCTACATAATTTAGCTTAGGTATAGCAAAAGTAAAGTCATGTGGTTCACTCAAGGACTGACTATTCACATCCCTAGGACTCGACTCAATCCCCTCCGCTCCTACCTCCGATCTTTGTAATGTGGAGGTAGAGGCGGAGGCAAGTGGCCGCGACCTCGGCGTAGGCTGGTGGCGCGGCTTCGTGACATCCGTGCGGGCACTTTTATATCCTGAACTAGATTGTTTTGTCAAAGAATCCGAATCCTCCCTCCGTCGTTTAGTCGACCTAGATGATTCAACTGAAGAATGACGGGATTGTCTATGGGGGGACCGTGATCTCGACCGAGACTTAGTACTCGGGGAAGGGGACCGTCTTCTCTTCGACCGGTCAGGGGGGGGTCTCCTCGGCACTCTCACTGTCGCTACTATCACTACTCACCAGTGCTTTAGATAAGACTTTAGTTTTCGATTTTAGTTTTGTTGACTTGGCCGGAGTTGATTTTACTAAAAAGATATTTTATTACTACACAGGGCCTCATCGTCACAGTGTAATGCCTTATGGGCCACGTCCTTTGCGTACCCATTAAATAAGTTCTTAATCTCTTTTAAAGCCGAAAGGCATGAAAGGTCTCTCTTGTCGAAGAGCGCCGCTCTTAGTTCTGAGCACACGGCGCATCTCTTCGACACCCATAATCCCCGTGAATGATCGAGGCACTTAACCCTTATTTAGCGGGGTCGGACTTAAGTCCGATACGAGAAAATTGGACTAAATGGCGGGGTCGGACTTAAGTCCGTGGGCGTATTCCCGCCCTAATTTAGGTGGAAAGCGAAACTTGGTGGTCAGGCGGTGTACTACAAGGGCCCACCCACACATCCCCACTGCGTGACCGTAACTAAGTGACCCTCAAGCAGCCATAATGGAAGGTCAAGATTTGCCCGTGTTCGATTCGGTGGCCGCCATCCCTAGTGCGTCGCGCCATCCTACTAACCACGCCCGGCTTACCACCCAGGAACTAGATATCATGCTGAACTCTTCAGAACTTTCTAATAAGCTGTTGGATGAAACCGTCGAAGGTCTGGGTGAGAGTTTTGGTAGTGTGGATGACTCGGAAGACGAAAATAACCCGATCATAGGCTTTCACCCCAAGCATAATTTGCGTGGGGTGGATGTTGTGGTTGATATTGGACAGACCCTTGAGCAAATTGGAGACGTTCCTGACGAAGAACATACTGGTGTGGGTGTTGGTAAGTACAATTTATATTTTATAATTGCTTGAAAATGTGATTGCAAGCATTTTATCACCTTACGAGCGGCTGGTGGAGTATATTTCACTGTGCCGCCCAGCGGGTTTTTTTTTTTACCCTAAATGGGGTTGTTCCGTGCTCTTTTTCATGCATAAACAAGACCCAGAGCGTAATACAAGTATGTATTCTGAAAGTACGTAAATTGAGCTTTCCAATGACACCCGAACCATCCTTTTACGATCACTGGTTGTCTTTCAACGATCGTAAAACACGAGTGCAAAAACCCTAAAATACGGTAATTTCCTTATATAATTCCCTGTGTGGCGAGCGGTCTTGAGGTAATTTATGCTCCTAATCACCGCTCCGCTCTCTCTCAGAGCACATTACGTCCTCAAAATTGCACTCTACAAGAAATTTCCTTTGCATTTTATAGCGTATTATTTGCAGGCGTTCGGTAAATTTCTTACGGTAATACAAACAACGAAAGATTGAATATTTGTGCTTGGCATTATATGATTGTGGGGAACAGATGTAGGCCTACCGTATATATTATGTTTTCATATAAATGATACATGTGTAACATTTTTATATTATCACGACTCTCTCTCTCTCTCTCTCTGTCTCACTCTCTTTGTTTGTACTCCTTTGTACTCTCTTTGTGTGATGTAGGCCAGGGCACGCCCCTAACTAATCTCTTCCCTCCCAGGGGAAATCACACCTAGCAGATGTTTTTGACCTCCCCTCTCTCTCTGTCTGTCTCTTCCTCTCTGGGTCTACCTATACTGCATATGACATTGACATTGCTTGAGAGTTTGATTGCAAGCATTTTATAGCGTATTATTTGCAGGCGTTCGGTAAATTTCTCACGATAACCAGGGTGTATGGTACATTTCTCACGATAATACAAGCAACAACGAAGCTTGGCGAAGATTGTGGTCTACAATATACCTTTTTATAATTGCATGTGACCTTGTAATTGCTTGAAAGTTTGATTGCAAGCATTTTATAGCGTATTATTTTCAGGCGTTCAATAAATTTGATAAATATATCAAAATAAGTCCTGTGGGACTATGAAATAGCTATTATTGGACAAGGACAATATTTTGTTCATCCCTCCACTGGAACATCAACAACAATGTCAACAACGTATCGCCGTCGGCAATCGTAAGATTCAGAGTCGTAAAGATTCCAGGACGAGCTCAATAGAAAATGAATGAATGAAATGAATGAGTGTGCAGTACTGGCAATACGTATAGCGACTTCCGCTAGATCTAGAGACCTTTACTTCGATCTAGCAGCAATGACTTACACTAGCGGTTTTGTTTTGAAATTTCAGAACAATTTCGAAGTGATATTATATGGATTTTGCCAATTCATATTTCTAGTGGTATTTATCATGTCTTACATCTAACAATATATGCTAGCGGATTTAACTTCAATTGGTAACCCTCCCGCTCGAGTCGGCTCCAAGAAAATCGATAATGGTGGCACTTTAGTAAACAGGTGATAAACAAAACCGCATGCGGATCGGTTTGGTGTATCCGTATTATGGTAAGTTGGCTACCTACTATTGTTTATACGATATAGTAAGTAATGATAAGTAAATTATTATATATAAAACAAAAACAAAATTCCTGCAAAGCAAGCGAAACAGAGAGAGAGAGAGAGAGAGAGAATGCAGAAACTGAACTGAAGAAAGAGTGAAAAAGATATAATAATACAGAAATATTACAAGCAATTAATGAAATAGAGGGATTAGTTAGAGAAAATAATAATGAGAAATACATAATACGGATGAGGAAGAGGGAAAGCGAGAGAGAGAGAGAGAGAGAGAGAGACAGGAGGAGTGAGAGAGATTAGAGAAAATAGAGAGATTGCAAGCATTTTATAGCGTATTATTTGCAGGCGTTCAGTAAATTTCTTACGGTAATACAAACAATGAAAGATTGAATATTTGTGCTTGGCATTATATGATTGTGGGGAACAGATGTAGGCCTACCGTATATATTATTTTTTCATATATATATGATACATATGTAACATTGTTATATTATCACGACACTCTCTCTCTCTCTTGTCTCTTCCTCTCTGGGTCTACCTATAGCCTACATTTATAATTGCATGTGACCTTGAAATTGCTTGAGAGTTTGATTGCAAGCATTTTATAGCGTATTATTTGCAGGCGTTCAGTAAATTTCTTACGGTAATACAAACAACCAAACAACGAAAGATTGAATATTTGTGCTGCACATCCCTCATACGAAATACCATTCCCACCGTATAGAGAGAATACAGAAACTGAACTGAAGACAGAGTGAAAAAGATATAATAATACAGAAATATTACAAGCAAATAAATGAAATAGAGGGATTAGTTAGAGAAAATAATAATGAGAAATACATATACGGATGAGGAAGAGAGAAAGGGAGCACAAGAGAGGGAAAGCGAGCGAGCCAGAGAGACAGACAGACAGGAGGAGTGAGAGAGATTAGAGAAAATTATAATGAGAATTACATATACGGATGAGGAAGAGAGAGAGAGACAGAGCGCGCGAGAGAGGGAAAGCGAGCTAGCCAGAGAGAGAGAGAGAGAGAGAGAGAGAGAGAGAGAGAGAGAGAGAGAGAGAGAGAGAGAAGAGAGAGAGAAGAAAGAAAGAGAGAGAGAGAGAGAGAGAGAGAGAGAAAGAAAGAAAGAAAGAGAGAGAGAGAGAGAGAAAGAAAGAGAGAGAGAGAATACAGAAATAAGGAGAAATAAGAGAAAAATATGACCGATTACCGAAGGAATAGTAGACGCGCGAGAGGCCGAAGTCAGGCCAAAGCGAACGCAACCGAACGCGCCTGGGAAATAGACCAAAAAGTACCTCCTCTTCCTCACCTCTTCCCACCCTCCACACTCATTCATAACATCCATTCATAGACTTATATGGGGAGACGAAGAATTGCTCTTTCCAAAAATGATAGTTTCGTTCGCATTGGAGCCATAGTAACGGCGCTAGGGCGAGTTAAATTGAGCGAATATTTGGGGATTATGCCCGCTGAGCGGTACAGTGTAAAATACCTTACCACCCGCTAAATAAGGGTTAACGCATTTTATACATAATTTATGTGCAAAAACTGGTAAGAGAGAACAGGTAGGAGTAGCGCATAAGTCAAACCGAGGCATGATGGAGTTAGGACCCCCCCTTGCCGTAATCGGCTCCCCCAACTGCCGCCGGTACTGCTACTGAAGTGTTGAGATCTGGAAATAGAAATTTCCAGGAATCAATGCTCATAAGGATAACCTGAGAGGTGTTAACACATCCTACCTCAAGTCCGCCGAAAAATTAGCTATAGCCACTGCTACTCTAACCTTCCGCTGGACTTGACTCAGAGAAGCTTTTAGGTTTCTCTGATTCTTTGAACTGCTTACCTGTGACAAAGGTGTCACTGGCCCTTGAAGACCTTAAGCGTTTTACTATCAATGACTATTTGGACTAGAGAGATAGTAAAAGATCACGCATTCTTGT
Source organism: Paralithodes platypus (assembly GCA_032716605.1). Classification (NCBI taxonomy): domain Eukaryota; kingdom Metazoa; phylum Arthropoda; class Malacostraca; order Decapoda; family Lithodidae; genus Paralithodes; species Paralithodes platypus. Next base: position 6,031,659 of record CM064509.1, read on the forward strand.
AATTCTTGACTATTTAGTTAGTGTTTACCAATGAACTGTGCGCCGTGCGTACTAAGTTGCCGTGTGAGGCTCTCGGTCAGGGCGAGTTCACTCGGCGGGCCAAGTTATTCCCTGAGGAAATCTCATTTCATCCGGGAAGTTCATGGTTTAGCATACCACGCCGGGACATTTGTTAAGTTCCTTACTCATCCGCAGGACGAGAAACAGGCAGCTGGCTTTGAAAGCCGCCGGAAAAACGAACCAAAATTTTCAGAGGTGTTGACTTATCTGTGAAAGTCAGACACCCCCAAAAACCCCACACCAACAGGACGTCTCCTGATTCCCTCTAAACATACAAAATCTCACATGTAAACTCAGGGAAGCACATTAGGTTATGACATACATGGAATAATATTATTCATCAAATAATGACCCCTAGCCTTACCCAGAGACCCCTACTGAGGCTGGACACGAGGCTTGTAGAAACAGCAGCTCTCCAACCTCCTGAAGACCCAGCAGCAGCAGCACATTGTGATGAGGCCTACGAGAGGGGCCCACGCGCAGACCCGGACTCTGGAAGGTTCCACACCACGTGTGGCAACCCTTAAACCAGAGCGTCTGCTAAAAACGGTAATTCAACTGCCTCATAGAGACGGCCTGAAGCATAATCCTGCATTGAAGTAGCCTCCTAACTAATTAGTTAAGCAATAGCTAAGGCGCATATGACAATAACATAAAAATACATGATGCGCAGATCCTGGTGGACACGAAGCGCCTGTACAAAGGACCCTATTTTAACACTTCCTGCCGGCGTACCAATGGGGTAGCCTGTGCTAGCTAATCTAAAACCTTGTTCAATACAACTCAGATATATACAAATGAGTAAGGACTCACTAGAAGGGAGCAAACGAAGAATGAAGCGGAGCACACTGGCACCCAACCACTCGGGACGACCGCGGGAAGAGGAAGAAAGTATGGCGGCTCGGGGAGCAGCGGCAAGGAACCCCACACAAGAAATCCACGAGATGGAAAGCTATAGTATAACAATTATTAAGTATATTTTTCTTTTTTATATTTTACGAAGGTTTTTTCGTAGGGAGTACCCAATCATAAGACGATTCCACAAGAGAATAAGCGTTACCCTTATGAAGCGTACTCCGTTCTCCCCGTGGCGGTAGATTCAAACTGGCTACCGCGGGCGCTTGAATGGAGGCTTTTATATTAATAGGCATATCGTCAATGATGGAGGGGCCACTAATAAATTATAAAATGCACACAATAATATGTAGTAAGGCAAATGGTGCTTAATTGCTATTCCCTTTACGTAAAGATCAGCTAATATATTGTATGTACAGTACTGTATTTCTTACCTTGCACTTGTTGATTCATCATCACTGTCATCATCACCAAAGTCTATAAAGAGAAAATTCTAGTTACCTGTATTTAGTTAATTAATATGCTGTAATTAAATGCAGTTTATTATACGAACCAACATGAATACCGTACAACAAACTATTGTGATTCAGTGATCCAACATATAAATAAATCCTAATTATGTCCTATCCTATAGCCTAGTGTGGGTGCCCTATTGGTTAACAAAGAGTACCCTACAACACTTGTAAACTTCAAGAGCCGTCTGTCCAGGTATTTCTTCACAAACTTTATCTTGATGGAAGTCCAATTGTTACAAACATTTTATAATTGGAGGATGCCTTTAGGTACATGGACATACTGTACTTATGTTTTGTCTTTGTTTTTTCATTCCTCTATTTATTGTCTCTTAAAAAAATAATAATAATAAAATAATAAATAAAAGAAGACATATAATGGAGGTGACTCTAGTTATGCTTAGGATTATCCACTTGCAATGTCCCTGCTTACTTGTCTATCCACCTATCTATTGCCGGACGCCGTGATCCCCGAAGGGGTGGCCACGAACGAATCGCCCCCATGCACCTCTGTCCCCAGTCAGTTGACACCCCTCCTCCCATCCAGCACCACTTTCACGCATATACTTCTTAACTCCATCCTTCCACCTCTCTCTCGGTTTACCTCTCCCTCTTTGTCCTTCCACCTCGCTCTCATACACTCTCTTAGTCATTCTCTCGCTTCCCGTACATTCCACATGGCCGAACTATGTCAAGGTGTTCCTTTTTTATACTTTCCAGCACATCTACATCCACACCACACCGCTCTCGTACTTCCTCATTCGTCTGTCTATACCTCCATGTAATTCTGCACACACTTGTCAAGTTGCTGATTTCCACCCCTCTCACTCTTGGTTTGTGTCTCTCCAACAACGTCCATGCTTCACTCCCGTATGTCAATGTCGGGTTACCACACTATCATGCAAGGACTTCTTTACTTACATTATAGGTTTGACTCCTGTAAGGAGATAAAGAAAACCTAATATTTAGTAGTGGCCCCGTAATCATTGACGAACATGCCTATTACATAAGGCATCCTCTTCAAACACTAATCCGCCGTAGTTTGAATCTACCGCGCAGAGCATTTAAAAACTGAGGAGCCTTCATCATGAGCGCACGCGACCTCACTCATGGCTTCAGTCATTATGAATTGGGTTCTCACTACGAAAAAACTTCGTAAAAAATAAAAACAAAAAGAAAATAAGAATAACTATCCAATAAGCTTTCCATCATATCGTGGATGTACTTGTGTGGATTTCTGACCAGACGCTGAATCAGGCGTCATTCCTCCTTCACTGACATATCAAGTAAACCAAAATCCTTAATACATCAACGAATGGGAAGGGGACGGTCGGGAGGGCCCCAGTCGTCAATGATTACGGGGCCACTACTAAATATTAGGTTTTCTTTATCTCCTTACAGGAGTCAAACCTATAATTTATTAGTGGCCCCTCCTTCATTGACGAACATGCCTGATATCTAAGACTGGAGGGGGACATTCGTAATCATATCATAACTCTAGAAAAGCAGATAATAAAAACAACCACATAGTATTCTTACTTTTGAAAAATGTATTTAATACGGCGTAGGCCGGAAATATACAAGAAAAAGGGGTTCAGGCAGGTGCGTGCTTCAAAGAAGCCTGCCCGACAAAAATAGGTAACCCTGAAGATTCTGAACACAGATCTGTAGTTACAAAAGGCACCCCACTCAACGAGTGGTGACAAAAATAATAAGTTATAAGTTTATATGTGCACATCATAAACCCCAAAATACATGTGGAGATCAATTGCTAATGAACTCCATTGAACTAATGTTACATTGCTTTCGCAGCTAAAACTACTATAACAACACCGTTGTTTTGTACTAAACTTTGTACTAGCACAAATTCTCGCAGAGAAATTTTCATATCACATTTTAACCTTAAATTGTATCACAGCTCTCATACTCCGGCGGGGTCTAGGGTGTCCTATGTCAACTGACTGCACCCCCCCCCCCCCCTTCCTTGAAAATAAACATAAGTGACTGCAGGGCCACCTAGACCCTCTGCCTTAAAGCTATACATGGTAAGGAAGGTTTGTCTAGAGCAACTGACAAGTATCTAGAGAGAAACGTATGATTAGACGCCCACAACTGTGTGGACGCAATATCTTCAACTGAAAAGTTTTTCAGGAAACGTAAAGAGGCCGCCCACTTGCGTAAATCGTGGGCCCTACCCACAACGCCGGGATTACTCTCTTTAATGACTTCTACCAGAAGAGAGGCTAATCGCCGTTTAAGTAAGCGTTTACCCGTACTCGCTACCCATAAAGCACCTTGGGGGTTATGAGGAGCTATTCTCAAATATTTGGTTAGAGCTTGCACTGGACATAAATTATGATGCACCTTTCCCCTTTTTAACGCCGGCACCGTGAATTCAGAAAACACGTGTGCACTATGCTCATTCTTGGCTACAAACGCCGGGGAGGGTGCAATGGAAATTGAATCATTAAGTCTACCAAACCTAAGACAATTAGGTGTGTTGCTCATCGCCGCCAGCTCAGACACTCTGTTTCCGGTGGCCAAAGCCAAAAGGAAAACTGCCTTCTTTAAGATTAAAGCAAAGTCTGCAGTATTTTGATACAGACGAGAATGAAGTAAAGACAAAGCTTTGTCCAGAGACCAAGTAGGCATGAGCTGACGGGGAGGTGGGCGGAGTTTAAAACACGCTCTCATAAATCCTGTTTCCTCCGCCACCGGTATGGATAGACCTGTAAGGTCGAAAAAGGGCACTCTAATCGCAGTTAAGTGATTCTTCAAAGTAACCACAGATAAACGTTTCTGCTCAAACAGATAGTTCAAGTAATTAAAAACCAATGCCACTGAGGGTACAGTTTGTTCCGTTCTAACAATCCAAGAAGTAAAAGCTTTCCAATGAGATTGATATTGTCGCTTAGTAGACTGAGTATATTGATTGAGCAATTTATTGGTCACATCCCTACCGTATGGTGCTAGCCACTTGGCCTCCTGAATGTCCATAATGCAAAAGTCAGCGAGGTCTCTAGGTTGCCAATCGTGTCTAAGTGGAAGTACCCGACCGGGAGCGATACCGGGTCCGGGCACCACATTATTAACTGCTGGTACCACACCTGCGCCGGCCACAGGGGCGCGATTAGCGAGACTAAGCCTCGATAAACTCGTAGTTTGTTCACTACGTGGCACATTAGTGACGCATCTGGCGGCAGAAACAGATAGATGGAGCTCCATCTGTTCCAGTCTGTCACTAGGGCGTCTGGCCCCCCTGCCGGCGTTATCGCCCGGCGGGTGAGGTATAGAGGGAGCTTGTGAGTCTCCTCGGACGCAAAAAGATCCACTTGTGGATGGGAGAGCTCCGCAATCATTAGGTCGAAAATGGGTTGCTTGAGCTCCCATTCTACTGTCGTGCTCTGTCTCCGGGACAGAGCGTCTGCCCAGACGTTCGCTACGCCTGGGAGATAAGATGCGTGAAGATAAATATCTAGACTGGTGGCTAGAACAAAAATCTCTTCCGACACGAGTAGCAACTTCCTTGACCTCGTTGACCCTTGTTTCTGAATACAGTGAACTGCATTCAGATTGTCCATTCTGAAGGCCACTGACTTGCCCCGTAACGCCGGGCCGTGAGCCTGAAGGAAATACAAGGGGACTAGTAACTCTTTGACATTTATGTGAGAGATTTCTAAGTGGGACCAAAGTCCCTGACCCTGGTGCCCCTGATTTGACTGAAATCCCCACCCTATGGTGCCTGACGCATCCGTGTCTACCCATACCGTTGGAGGAGGAGAGGTCCATGACATGATTGAGTGCAATGTTTCCCTCTTCGCCCAGACCGCTAGTAAGGTGTGGATTAATTTTGGTATGGGCCATAATTTTCCCGCCGGTAAGAGTGGGAAATATTTGTTGCCTTCCAATATTAATCGTTTTACTTTCAACCGGCCCAACTTGACAGTTAGCTGAATCCAGTTGAGAGAGCCGACCAGAGACTCCCAGACTCTTCGTGTCGTAGTCAGACTGTGAAGAAACCTGAACAGTTTCCTGCGAAACCTGTTGCGATTGTCCACACTCTGACTCAGAGTGAGAGCGGCGGTGTCCCAGACCAGCCCTATCCACTGAATTACTCTTGAGGGAACAAGGTTTGACTTTACCAGATTTACCTTGAAGCCTAGAGTTTTGACATGATTTAAAATGATATTGACATGTTTTATGCATAATTGTTGTGTCTCTGCCACCACCAGCCAGTCGTCTAGATACCACAACACTCTGATTCCCTGTTTTAACAATGGCATCAGGGCTTGCCGGACTAGTTTCGTGAATAATCGAGGTGCTAGGTTCAAACCGAACGGCATCCTCTGAAAAACAAAATTTTGGTGCCTGATCCTCAAGGCCAGAAACCTTTGAAATCTTTTGTTGACCGACACGTGCCAATAGGCGTCTGTCAGGTCTAGGGAACACATCCAGCCACCCGGCGGAAGTGTTAGCCTGATTTGATGAACTGTTAACATTCTGAAAGACTCGTTGTAAATGTGAAGATTCAGATACGACAGGTCTACGACCGGCCTCATCTGAACACTGTCCCGTTTGGGAACCAAAAACAGTTTTGACGTGAATACAGGGTAATCTGGGGGTACCGGGATGATGACATTCTTGGCAATCATCTCCTGGACCAGCAACTCCACCTCTAATGAAACACAATTTGCCGTTGTCGGCTGACGTAAGCGAGGTCGCCGGAGCCACTGCCAAGTGATGCCTTTGCGTGCCACCATCCGTGCCCAGGTTTTTAACGGCCATGCTTGGTGACACGTTCGGAACGACCCAGTTAGCAGACAAGGGTTCGCCGGCTGTACTTCCCTCGGTTCCTCCGGCTCTAAGATAGGCACTGGGAGTGAGAAAGACTTTAGTTTTTTGATGGTGGGTTTGGTGGTGTTGGACGCTTCGCCGGCTGGCTGGTGTGGGCCGAAGACTGGCCCTGCCCCGGCTTATACTGGCCGCGTCCCCTCTGTCCTGAAAACCCTCTCTGTCTATGCCTGAACTGACCCAGGGGGGATTGGGAGGACTTAGGCGGAAGAAAAGGCTTAGAACCCCCTGGCTGAGCTTTAGTAGGAGGCTTAGGTTTGGGGAAGTTAAATGCGGGTTTCTTAGCCTGTGCGGGGCTGTGCTTCACGGCCTGTGCCATGTTAAACACTGTTCGCCATACATCAGGGGACATTAAAGAAGGTGTAAGTACTGGGGACATTACCACCTGGTTAGCAATGCGATCAGGCAGCTTGCGAACTAATGACATCCTAAGATCCTGTCGTGCTCGCACCGCCTCAAGTAAGGCTGTGCGTATGTCACCTAAGGATTGAATCGACGACTGAAGAATCAGACGCCGGGATAATTCAACTGATCTTCGAGCATCCGCGTCTGCGATTGCCTGAGTAGACCTGAGTAAAGACTTAGCCACCTGTTGAGAAACTATGTACTGTGAAAACAGGCGGAAAGCTTTTCCCCTTAGCCTAAATTCTCTGTCTAGGTGAGAAGGGGTAGGGGTAATGAATGGTTCCTTTAGTTCACAAAGATTAATCTTAGGGGCAGCTAAAAAAGAAAATAAAGCTGACGGAACTCCGCCGGCAGAACCTACCGGCATGGAGAACCATGAATGTGTATCCTGAGGGATCTGGTGGGAAGATTTAGAAGTGAAAGTGGTTGCAAAGTTTTGAGCCTCTACCTCCCAATCCACCCAAGGTCCTGGTCCCAACTGTCCCACCTTCAACACTGGATTAGCTGTCTCGTCTGTGACGGTCTGTAAATCTAGTTCAGGAGTAATAGCCGACAGAGCCTTAATATCATTAAACCCATCCAGCTTAGACCAGTCTGAAAAAAGTTTTGAAGCTGAGGCAGGGGGTAAAGCAGGCTTAGATGCATAAACAAAATAATCCTGATGATAATAACTAGGTATAGCCTTGATATTTACGTCCAAAACATTACCCAAGGCATCCAATGCCCTTAATTTCTTAGACTTATTTCCCTGGATAAACCACTCACGTGGTACCGGGAGTTCCCCTGACAAGGTAGGCTGGGCAAGCTCTGGCTTAGAGGGGTTCAAAGGGACCCATGACTCGTCTGGCCCATAAAGCAGGGGCATAGCTACTTTTCTAAGAGGCGCTTTGTCTAGAGGGGGTGGATTAACATCCGTAATGACCCTGACATTTGACGTAGTGAATGCCGCCGTAGCTGGCTTAGAGCTCCCTGCCGGTGACAGAGTAGGAGGGTTAGGGATCTTAGATAAATCGATTGACGTTATCAGAGGCCGTACCGCAGAACCTGTCAAGGGAGCCCCCAAGTCCATTGTGGGGTTTTCTCGTTGTTGATTAAAGAATTTTGATAGAGCATGAGTAAGTAACCCATCAATTTCTTGTGCTGTAACAAACTGGTTAGGTGCAGAACTTTCAGGTGAATCAGTATTATCATGGGCGGCGTCCAGGCCTGAGCCTGACCCTTGTCCCTCCCTATCTGAAATTAATGACACTTCATCTTGTTCCTCCCGATCCTCCTGAGAAGACCCCGCCGAGGCAGGGGCACCTTGTTTCCAAGATAAATCAGGGATAGAGGATGGGGTCGCCGCGTCCCTGTGGACATCGGCTACTGTGTGACTCGTATGAGTCGGACGTGGATGGTCAGACCCTGGCTGAGCAAACCGCCAAACACCGAGGCTCTGGCCTACGCTCTCTTGAGAGTCTGAAACATTCTCAATTATTGAATTTCCTGAACTTTCCGTTTCTAGGGTTAAAATATCAATAGGTAAATCTTGTTTAGGGACAGGCGCTTCACTATACTCTGAGGCTGTAACAGAAACATTTTCAGGTGTAGAGGTACGATGAGATGCACTAGACTTAGTAGAATGTCGAGAGGACTTCTTATGGGAATCCTTTTTGGAGGATTTGTGGCTACGGTGTGACCGCGAACTAGACCTAGGTTTGGAAGAATCACCACCATGGCCACTGGGGGAAGCTTCAGTCTTACACTTCTTACTAGCCGGGGAAGAGGCCCGACTTGAAGACCGTTGTCTGAGGGGTGACCTTGACCTCGATCTCGCCTGCGACGAGGAGGTGGCTGCCGGGGGAGTAGGCTCTCTCGGGCGTTTAAACGTATCCACAGACGATACAGAACCCTGGCTAGTCTCTGTCGGCTTAAAACCCGTTACTCTAGAGGTACGTTTAGGGGGAGGGTGCTCTGACAGCAACTTATCCCAAAGTGGGACGTTGTCACATTGAAGTGACTTATGTGCGACAATGGTAGTATAGGCCGACATTTGTTGTCTGACCTCTCTCAACGCTACCGCCGCGGTCTTGTCATTGTCACACAGGACTTTATTGGCTAATTGGGAGCAAAATGAACAATTAGGTGTAACCCAGAGACCCCTTGAACGGTCTAGACATCTAACACACCTTATGCAAAGGGTATGCGCAAAAATTGGGATACCCGCGCAAGTAGGGGTAATGCACAGGGCAAAAACTGGGGCCACATTAGCCATGACAGAGACTGGTGTGAGGAACTACCGCCGGGTCTGTATTGGTCCGCCGGAGCTCAGCTCTGGAAAAATAAAGAAAAATTTCCAGGAATTAATGCTCATAAGGTTAACCCAAGTGTTCGCATACAAGTGTTAATAACCCGCCGGGTAACGGGATGCAAAGACACAGCTAACACATCTCGCTACGCGGCTGGGTGTAAAGAGGCTAAACAAATCTTCTTAGCTAAAGAACATGAAGAATACCCTCTGATATAATGGTCCAGTATGGCACTTATAGTCTGTAGGAGGTGGTGACTGTCTCAAGATTCAATTTTGTAACAAAGCCCCCCCTCATAAAGACGCCGGCCCTTGAAATATTTTAGTAGAATAGCCCAGGGCAGGAATATACGAGATCTGATTTTTTAACGAATTGTCCCAAACGATCGTCGTAAAAATAGAAGGCGGCGATACTGAAAGTATCACCCAATTAAGGTTAATCGAAATTGAATTTGTTTATAAATTCCTTAGTTCCTCTACTTAGGGGCACCCGCCGGGTGTGGGAATCGATTTGGTTAAACCTCACTGATCCTTCAATTGCCGTAAGAGTAAAGGCAGCGATACACAGAGTATCACTCCAATGGATTGGTTAACTATAAGAGACCTAAGTCGTTTTATCCCACCCTGCTCAGGTGCACCCGCCGGGTGAGAAGTCTAAAAGTTAACCCCACAAGTTCCTGACCCCACTTCTTTGTAAAAGATCGCCGGGGAGGAACGCCTAAACAACAGCTAGGTTTTCCATGTGGTTGTCGTAAACCAGGTAGAAAAACCTATAAAAAACGAGTGTTCTCAAGAACGTCGTTTCTTTATATATATCTAAATATATATGTAAGGATGGGTACAGCCATCCCGCCGGGAATTTTAAAGGAGGCCTGAAACCAGGCACCCACAGAGACGCAGTCCTGGAGAGCCACAGACACCTCCCCACGCCGGGGAACCAGCCAGAGTTAAAAACCACGTGTGGCCCAACACTGCTCATCGGTCAGGATTTTTCATGGTGAAACCGAGAAAAACCCGCCGGAAGGCAAACCCCACCCTGAACAGACACCATCTGAACAATACGACACGAGGAGAGACACGCACGACTAACCAAGGTCACAACATAATCCGTGGAATTAGCCAATACACAACTAAACCAGGAAACAAATATAGTCCGAGGAATTAGCCAATACACAACTAAAACCCGGATACACATGACACAGTAGGGCATATTTAAAAATAAATAATAACACTAGACATGTGGCAAAGCTACGAGCGGCTGGCTAGGCCTAGGTAGACGGCATGAAAATAGTTGAAATATAAACACACACTGGAATATCACAACAGGAACCACCGCCAACACACCACCGAAGCGATAACTTCCCACCCCGGGAAGCCTGACACGGACCCAGAAAAAACTTCACTAAGTGAAGAAAAATACGCTGGGAACGTCAGCAAACACACAGCTTACCTCATCAGAAGGATAAAAGGCAGCAATAATTAACGCGTAATGAAAGCCGCCTGCATCACCAACTAACCCAACTGTGAAAAGTTCACGTGTCCACAACAGGACCACGAGGGTACATCCGAAATAGATGCCCCATACATACGACCCAAAATACACTGCACTGCGGGCAACCAGCCCAGGACACTCCTGCTACGCCTATCCTAACCTTACTCGATACATCCCAGAGTAAACAAATGAGAAAAAACTCACTAGGGACGCAACGAATGCGGAACCAGCGGAGCCTGAAAGGTACGTCCGGGCAGGCTGAGCGCAGAGCAAAGAAGGAGGAATGACGCCTGATTCAGCGTCTGGTCAGAAATCCACACAAGTACATCCACGATATGATGGAAAGCTTATTGGATAGTTATTCTTATTTTCTTTTTGTTTTTATTTTTTACGAAGTTTTTTCGTAGTGAGAACCCAATTCATAATGACTGAAGCCATGAGTGAGGTCGCGTGCGCTCATGATGAAGGCTCCTCAGTTTTTAAATGCTCTGCGCGGTAGATTCAAACTACGGCGGATTAGTGTTTGAAGAGGATGCCTTATGTAATAGGCATGTTCGTCAATGATGGAGGGGCCACTAATAAATATATATATTGAACAACCATGGGGACATCACACACCCTTGCTTTAACCCAACATTCAAATAGAAGAACTCGCTCGCATCACATACTGATGCCTTTGCACCCTCATACATGCTCTTCACTGCTTTCAGCAACTTGCCATATACTCAGTATATTCTCAGTACTTTCCACAGACCTTCTCTATCAACTTTTTCGTAGGCCTTCTCTACATAGTCTACATAGTCTGCCTTCAGGAAACCTGGTACACAAAACAGGACTTAGGTAATTTGAACATATTAGATAAAGATTTCCATGGGTACGGGGTCTCCACTACGGACACACGTGATGGTATTGTGGCAGGTCACGCCCCAGGGGGAGTTGCAATAATGTGGAGATCGTGCCTAGATAGTGTAATTAAAACCATTGAGACAAATTTAAGCTGGTGTGCGGGAATACAGCTGGAAGTGGGACACAGAAAATTTGCAATATTTTGTGTTTACTTACCGTATCAGTGTGCAGAAAATGAAGAACTTTATTTGGAAAAGTTAGGGGAGCTTGGTGGCCTAATTTCTGAATTAGAGATAACGTGTTACTCAGTGGTAGGTGATTGGAATGCTACCCCTCACGAGTTGGGTGGTTCCATGTTTGCTAAACATATGTTAAGGTTTTGTGAGGAGCAAGGTTTAATTTTGTCCTCCAAAAACCTGCTTCCAGAAAATAGCTATACATATGTTAGTGAAGCATGGGAGACCAGGTCGTGGCTTGATCATGCAATCTCTAGCTCTGACTTTCATGACTCTATCTCAGAAATGGCCATAAGATACGACAATACGGATGACGACCACATACCTATAGAATTAACAATCCAAATTAATAAAGCACCGGAAATAACAGAAAATAGCAATAGCATCAAGGCAAAAGTTCCATGGAATGTAATCTCAAATGAAGAGTGCCAAATGTACTGTGATAAAACCAAGGACTTATTAAATAGGGTGCAATATGATGGTAATGGTGTAGCACAATGCAGGGATCCAAAATGTAGTGATGCACAACACAGAAAGGACATTATTAAATTTTACAATAGTATAATAGATTCTTTATCAAAAGCGGGGGAAAGTATTTTTAATAGCCGTAAATATAAGTCCTCATTCAATAAGCCAGGTTGGCAAGACTATGTGGCTGACCTGTAACAGGCCTCCAGAGATGCTAGGTCTCATTGGCTTGAAGTAGGTCAGCCTAGACAGGGGCCTATATTTGAACTTCACAAAAGAGCAAAGGCTAGGACCAAATATGCCATTAGATTTATTAAGCAAAATGAAAACCAATTAAGGAAGGAAGCCCTTGCAAAGAGTCTGGCAGAAAAGGATACTAACTGTTTTTGGAAGGACATCAGATCCATGCAAAATTGTAACACACCATTACCTGTCAGTGTTGAGGGGGTTACGGGTGAAGAGAACATTGCTGACTTATGGAAAACTCATTTTAAGGAACTACTTAACAGTGTAAACCAAAGGTCTACTAATGGTGCAATTCAATATGTGAAAGATAGTAATTATGAAGACATTAAAGTGACTGAAAGTGATCTTGAGAATGCCATAAGAAAACTTAACCTAAATAAAGCTTGTGGGCTGGATGGTATATATGCAGAACATCTTAAATATGCAGATAAGTTGTTAATAGATAAACTTAGTTCTTGCATCACCAGTCTATTTACGCATGGTGTCCTGCCGGAGTCTATGATATCCGTAATACTTGTTCCTGTCATTAAAGATAAATCAGGTAAAATTACAGCAAAAGACAACTACCGCCCAGTAGCACTTGCTAGTGTGGTGAGTAAGGTAGTTGAAATGATAATGCTAGAAAGAATGTCTGCATATATTGTCACCAGCAGCAATCAGTTTGGCTTTAAGAAAAATCACGGCACAGACCAATGCATATATGTGCTGAAAGAAGTGATTGATACATACAACAAACTAAATAGCTCAATTTTCTCTTGTTTTCTTGATGCAAGTAAGGCTTTTGATAGGGTGTGTCACAAAACCTTATTTGAAAAATTAGTTAACAGGGGAGTGCCTAGCTATATTGTTAGGATACTTATTTTCTGGTATGCTAATCAAAAAATGTGTGTAAGATGGGGCAACATCCTGTCAGGCTCTTTCGCCGTAACCAATGGTGTTAGGCAGGGGGGGATATTGTCTCCGTATCTTTTCAACGTCTACATGGATGATCTTAGTCTGGAGCTGAACAAGACTCGCACTGGGTGCTGTATTGGCAGCACCATTGTAAATCATCTCATGTATGCTGATGACCTAGCCTTAATCGCGCCCTCTGGAGCAGGACTGGATAAATTATTAAGAGTATGTGAAAAATTTGGAATCGAACATTCAGTCAAATTTAATCCTATAAAGAGCAATATCATAATATTTAAATCTAACCTTCTATTGAAATCAAAGCTACCTAAATTCCATTTGTATGAAGAAATTATAGAAGAAGTAAGTAAAGTAAAGTATCTAGGACACTATATTTCATGTGATCGCTCAGATGATGAGGATATGGGTCGTCAGCGAAGGCAACTTTACATGCAGGGAAATTCAATATTAAGAAAATTTCATATGTGCACATGGGATACAAAAATAACATTGTTCAACTCCTACTGCTCACCAATGTATACAGCACAACTATGGTGGAACTATAAGAAAATTACAGTGAATAGACTAAGTATCTCATATCACAATATCATGAAAATGTTTCTGGGGCTCTCAAAATATGAGAGTACAAGTACGCTATGTGCCTATATGAACTTACACTGTTACAAATCACTCATTAGAAAGCTAACATATAAATTCATTCAGCGCCTTAACACTTCTGAGAACAGGATCATTAAAATGCTACAAACTCCAAGCATAGTGTACACCTCCAGGATCCAGGCACACTGGAGGAAGTTGCTCTATATTTAACCTTAAGTAATGATTTCAGGTCTGCTACACTACAGAATTAGCATACCGGTACTGATCCTCATAGTGCAGTACAGTACCGATATTCCTATACTGTACTGTAGCAACATACTGTACCGGAAGCTAAATGATGTGAGGCATGGTACTGTACACAATTAGGACAGTGGTTTTGGTAACACAGTAGTTTGATGACCACTGTTTTTGGTTGAGGCAGTGCTGTGAACTACATGATAGCAAGCTGGGTATTATTTAATTTCTTTTTATTTTATGTAGCCTATGTACAGTAGCTTATATATATTTATATATATTTATGTTACTGTAAGGTATATATGGACCCCAGTATGGTCCCCTCTGTACTGTGTGAGTCTGAAATAAAGTATTATTATTATTATTATTATTATTACATACAACTTTTGTACGTTCTCTAGATTTTCTCCACAACATATTTCAAGGGAAAAATCTGGTCTACACATCCTCTTCCCTTCCTAAACCCGCCCTGCTCGACACTTACCCATTTCTCCATTCTCGCTCTCACTAGATCACATTCTCTAGATCACTACCCTACTCACTGTACATCTTCCCTACTACACTTAGAAGACATATTCCCCGGTGATTATCACACACTCCTCATTCCCCTTTACCCTTATGCAGGGGGACTATTATGCCTGTCTGCCAGTCATCAGGTGCACTTCCCTTCTCCCATGCTAGTTTACGCATTTTCCCTACCTATACGATCACTATCTCACCAACATACCTCAGCATTTCCCCACACACTCCATCTGTTCCTGATACTTTCCCTGTCTTCACTCTTTTCAAGGCTTCACACACTTCTGACCTCCTGATTCCCACCTCCTCCTCCACTACTTCTCTTCTTCTCCCTCTCATACCCCATCCAACTATGTTTGCTGGCGTTTCATTCCTTACGTTCAACAATTCATTGAAGTGCTCCCTCCATCTTTCGACTCTCTCTTGCTTCTCGGCTAACACTCTCCCATTCTTATCTTTCACACACTTACTATTTCCGTTGCTACACTCCCTAACTTTCTTGACCTCTTTCCAGAACAGTTTCTTTCATTCCCTCCATTTTACACTTAAATTCCTTCCAAATTCTCCATCTACTCTTCTCTTACTTTCATTCACTACACTCTTCAACACTCTCTTTTTCTCCAATTACCTTTCCCTTTTCTGTCTCTCCAAATCTTCATTCCCTCTACTACCCTAAATGTTTTCTTCTTATCCTCAACAGCTAGTTTTACCTCTTCAGTCCACCATGCTGTACCTTTCACTCCCCTCCCTCTTCTCCTAACTCCACATACCTCCTCACATGCTGCACACATCTCTTCCTTAAACACTTTGCTCACCTCTTCCACTTCCTCCATACCCTACAAGTCAAAACTACCTATAGGTAGCGCCAACGAACTTGACAATAATCTTGATCCCTGACCTCTCTGTAACTCAAAAGGACCTAGAGCAAACTGGCTGTAAATATTCACACCTATTTCCTGGTGGACTCTTCGCAAATGATAGAAACGTCAGCCCGATTGCTTTTATTAATTTTGAGTTATAAGAAGTTAAGGGGTCAAGATTATTGTCAAGTTTGCTGGCGCTACCTATAGACATCTTTCTACTGCTTACTTGTAAAAATTTACATTTATTTTTCTAGGATAGTGACCCCTCAATTAGTAATTTTTTTTTCTGACCTGCAAATGTCGGGGTGTACACTGGCCAGGTGCGCGTCGACCTTGCCTGATTTAGTCTTAATTCAGCTTTAAACTTGCCATATAAAAACCTCTCTCCAAACCCCAGACCAAAGTTGTTTTTACAGGGATCTTGAGTAGTAATACTCCTGTATATCATTAACATTTATTAGTGACTACTGTGTCAATAACATATAGCCTAATTTCAGGTTTGACACCTCAAGTGAAGAAAGGAAAACATAATATTTAGCAGTGGCTAAAGACGTGAGAGCCTTATGATAATATGGCCTCTTTCCAGGTCTCCTAGAGACGGGATTAACCTTCCAACTGTCGGTCGAGAACCATAATCAATCTTAGGGGGTACCCTTTAATAGCCTAGTTCCTAAGGTACGTCAGTTTTGCGGAGTCACTGGAAGTGAAAAAATAAAAATATAATGTCTAAAATCAGTTTGAACAGTGCCCTCATTTTGCTATGAATCCTCCATCTTGTCCTAGCAGCTTCCCATATTCATTGCCATCACTCGCCATCTTGCGAGATTCTGCCTCTCTCGGCCGACACGAGCAAGATAAGACGTGCACCCCAGCTTCCTCCTGACGCTCGCGTGGTCCCTCCTAGTTACCTCAGAGAAGGCAGTCCTTATATCCCCAACAGTCATTAGTGTGTTAGCTAAAGATATCTTTCTGAGTGAACCAAGGCAGCCCTAGAATTGGTTATCTCAATAGAATCGGCCACTTCTCTCATGCAGTTGGCAAGTTGTTTGTTTACAATGAAGTTAGAAAGGAGCCTATAAGCCCTTTGTCTCAATCGGTAGAATTTGTTCAGCATACCTTGGGTTGGTGTGGATAATAATGGGTCAGAAAGAGACTGAAATATTATTTTGTGGCCTCGTAAGAACTCCCAAAACTCAGCCGGAATGGCGTCAGATTGAAGAATGAAAAGCGAGGAGAAGTGATGGTCCTCGTTAGGGATTTTGTGTGGTGTGAGATCCGTACAACCCAAGGCAAACATCTGAGCCTCAGACACCTAATCGGACCAGGGACCGTGACCCAAATCAGTAATATCAAGCATAGGCATCTGAGATTCACTTATCTTAGTAGTACAACCTGTGTTACAGAGGGATGAAAGCATTTTGACGGCATCATGGCTATCTGTTTTCTTAAAATCTGACCATTGCTTAAATGTTTTACCTGAGGTTACAGCAGGAGCTAGTATATAGACTAAGTACCTGGCATCTTGACTAGATGGAAATGGAAACACAACCACATCGAGTACCCTGTCCTACCCTGTCCTCACTGTCTTTAGCTCGAAGATGACGATGCTCATTAACCTCTATTGACCAGTCCTGAGGAACAGGAAATGTGTCAGGAGATCCAGCCGGTGTCAGCATAGGCACTCTCTGCCATTGTCTGGGAGGTCCATATAGTAATGGAAAGGGTCTCTTTGGAATCTCCGGGTCTACTTCTAGAGCCATAGGAGTTATCTGTGACATAAACACAGGTTGTTGAATAAGGGAAAGTTACTGAGCTGTCGAACTAGTGGAAGGTGTGAGCAGGGTAGGCGACTGTGGCCTATGTTGAACAGGGTTAACAGCTAGGGGAATAGTAGGAAGAAGAGGAGTGGCAAAGCTGAAGATGGGACTTTACGGAATTCATGCAATACCCTATTGATTTTGTCATCCATCAGTTTACCAAGAGTACCAGTGAATTCTTGTAAAGATTCCTTAACTACAGCATCAATCTATTCCCTAGGTACATTAGAGTCCACCTCGTCTGAACAGTGTGAAGGGGGAGGGAGCCGCTCCTCAATTTTCTGCTCTTGAAACCAAGAGTCTCCGAACTCACAGAACTCATTACTCTTGCCCCTCCTCACACGGTTCATTAGGGTTAGACTTAGTCCGCACTGAATCATAAATGTTCACCTCACTCAAGGCACTCTGTCCTTCCATCACCTCACTGTCAATGTGTATTGGTAACTCTGGGCCATTAACCTAGGCTCAGGTGTAAAGTCATGAGCCTTCCTTTGCTGTAGGGGAACTATTGGAGGCAATGGTTTTCTAGGGGAAGCCCCGGAATGATGGACATCAGCATAAACTGTAATGATTTCCAGGCTCTTTGGATCACTTTGTTTCACAAGAGGATGAACCACAAAACCAGGAAGGGAAGAGTGAATCTGGTCAAGGGACAGCCCGGGAGGCTCTCTCGGAGAATGCGGAGAAATGAACACTTAGTCCGCCTGAGGGCTGGAAGATAAGGTATTAGTGTCAGCAGTGCTGATAGTGGACTTTGGTTTAGGACTAGAAGATTGTTTGCATTTTTTACTTTCTATCACTGGGAGGGGTAGTGGAATAACTAGATCTCTGGGAAGGGTAAATCTTAATATTGAGGAATTTAACATAGTCGGGATCTGACAAAGAGGGGACTTTATTAAGAACTTTTGAAATATATCCTCTGATAGCCTCCCAAGCTGTCAGTAATACCTGCTTGGCCATGACAGAATCCACACACTGATCAGGGTTATGAAACTTCCTCACTTACAGTTTCTTACAGTAGATCCTCTGGAAAAAGGCAAACTAGGCCTGTGTATCCAGCTCAGTACCAGTACTTGCACTACTGCGGTCGTTCACGGTGTTGGCGGCGGCGGTAGCAGACGCAACATTTTTACTATTCTGTATTTATGCTTTATAATCAAACTTCAAATCTTGTCTTCCCCATGCTTTATCAAGATTACTTTCAAACTCCCTTATTGATTCGGAATCGACTACATACTGGGGCAGTGCGTTCCACTCATTTACCACTCTATCACAAAATGAGTTCTTTGCCTTCTCAAGCCTATTTCTTTCTTTGTAAATTTTCTTAGTGTCCTCTCGTTCTTGTTCCCTCCCGTATCAAGAAGATACCTTCACACACATCCTCATCATACTTTCCTGACACTATCTTAAAAGTCTCTATGATATCCCCTCTCTTTCGCCTATATGCCCAATTAACCTATGCCCTATTAACCCAACATGTTCGCACACAAGTGTTAATAACCCGCCGGGTAACGAGACGTAATGTCACAACGATCACAGCTCGTTACGCGGCGGGGTTCTATAAAGATTTCCGAATATCTAGACATGTCTTAAGAAAGTTAAGAATACCCTCTGACATAATATAAAAGACCAGTATGGCGTTTATAAATATAGTCTTTCCGGTGATGACTGTTTCAAGATTCAATTTTTGAAAACAACCCCCCACAAAGACGCCGGCCCCTGAATTATCTAGCAGAATAACACAGGGCAGGCTGATACGAGATCTGACTTCTAACGAATTGTCACATAGATCGCCGTAAGTTGAAGGCGGCGATGCATTAACGTATCTCTCAATTAACTGGTTAACTAAATTGAATTGTAAATTCCTTATTTCCTCCTCCCAGGAGCACCCGCCGGGTGTGAAAAACTTATGAAAAAGATGTTAACCCTAATTGAGCCTTCGATCGCCGTATGTGTGAAGGCGGCGATACATATAGTATCACTAAAATGGACCGGTTAACTAAACTGAATTACCAATTCGTTCATCCCACCCTACCAAGGTGCACCCGCCGGGTGAGATCTGATGTATAAACGTTAACCCCATAAGTTCCTATCCCCACTTCTTTGTAAAAGATCGCCGGGGAGGAAAGCCCACAACAACAGCTAGGTTTTTCCTTTGGTTTGTAAAACCGGGTAGAAAAACTTCATAACATATGTCCGCAGGAACAATGTTAGATGGGTACAGCCATTCCGCCGGGAATCATAGGGAGCCTGAAACAGGCACCACCACAGAGACGCAGTCCTGGAGAGCCACAGACACCTACTCGCCGGGGGCACAAGCCTGTTTTTAGAAACCACGCATGGCCCAAACACGGCTCTCGGCCGGGGTTTTCATGGTGTAACCGAGAAAAACCCGCCGGAAAGTAACCCACCCCGTTCAGAAACCATCTGAACGCACATAGGACCCGAGAGATAGCCAAAACACAACTAACCTAGGGCCCACAAACATAATCCGTGGAATTAGCCAATACACAACTAATCCAGGAAACATACATAGTCCGTGGAATTAGCCAATACACAACTAAACCAGGATACACATGACACAGTAGGACATATTTATAAAATAAATCAATAACACTTGTACATGTGGCAAAGCTACGAGCGGCTGGCTAGGCCTAGGCAGACGGCACAAAAAACGTTGAAATATAAACAAAAGCACTGGAAATATCACAACAGGAAACACCGCCAACACACCACTGTAGCAATTACGCCCGGCAAAGGGAAGACTGACTCGGGACCCAGAAAAAACTTCACTAAGTGAAGAAAAATACGCTGGGAACGTCAGCAAAACAAACGCTACCTCATCAGAAAGATAGAAGGCAGCAAAAGCGCGTAATGAAAGCCGCCTGCATCACAAGCTAACTAATCGTGAAAATGTTCACACGTCCAAAACAGGACCACGAGGGAACATCCGAAATAGATGCCCCAAACACACTGCACTGCGGGCAACCAGCCCAGGACACTCCTGCTACGCATATCCTAACCTTACTAGATACATCCCGGAGTAAACAAATGAGAAAAAACTCACTTGGGACGCAGCAAATGCGGAACCAGCGGAGTGTGGGGAGACACGTCCGGGCGGGGCGAGCGCAGAGCAGAGAAGGAAGAATGACGCCTGAATCAGCGTCTGGTCAAAGATCCACACAAGTACATCCACGATATGATGGAAAGCTTATTGGATAGTTATTCTTATTTTCTTTTTCTTTTCATTTTTTACGAAGTTTTTTCGTAGTGAGAACCCAATTCATAATGACTGAAGCCATGAGTGAGGTCGCGTGCGCTCATGATGAAGGCTCCTCAGTTTTTAAATGCTCTTCGCGGTAGATTCAAACTACGGCGGATTAGTGTTTGAAGAGGATGCCTTATGTAATAGGCATGTTCGTCAATGATGGAGGGGCCACTAATAAATACATTATTATCACAATCATGCACTCATCAAATCTGCATCAATGTCCCAATCTCCCCTCACAAACAATCACTTAATTAGGCTATTCAGTTACCACCACAATAGGCTACCATACATGTATAGTACAACCAACAGAAAGCCATGATGAACATTTGTATGAAATGTAGCCTAGCTATAGGCTACTCAACACTCGACACCTCTACAACTTTAATAGTATATAGAACCAGCCCAATTCCGCTTTCCTCAATGTTAGTTAGTTAGGATAATACTTCAGAGGCTATCCACCCCATCACACTGTAAATCAAGAATATAATATAGTTTGAAATGGAAACTCGCAAATCTACGCTTCTGAACGAATCCTAACTAGCCCAATGGTGCGAACAAAAGACCTTGGCAACACTGTGTACGTATATCCCGCCGCGATCAGCTGACGACCTAAACAGTCCCCCGTGGAAAAGGCAGTGTTGTAAACAAAATTGTCATCATCTTTTTCGAATTTCCTGCATCTCCACGTATGTAATTTGCTGCTTCTGTGTTCTATGACATTCTGATTCACATTGAAATATAGCCGGTAACATATTTAGCTGCCCGATTTGATTATAGGTTTGACTCCTGCAAGGAGATAAAGAAAACCTAATATTTAGTAGTGGCCCCGTAATCATTGACGATTATGCCTATTACATAAGGCTACCTCTTCAAACGCCCATAAGCGCAGTTTGAAACTACCGCCACAGAGCTCAGAGGAACCTTCATCATAAGCACACGCTAAATCACTCATGGTTCGTCTTTATGATTGGGTTCTCACTACGAAAAAACTTTGTAACAAATAAAAAATAAAAATAAAATAAGAATAACTATTGATAAGCTTTCCATATTCCGTGGATGTACTTTTGTGGATTCTTGGACCAGACGCTGGCTAGCGCATCTATCCACCTTCACTGACATATCAAGTATACCAAAATCCTTAATACATCAACGAATGGGAAGGGGATGGTCGGGAGGGCCCCAGTCGTCAATGATTACGGGGCCACTACTAAATATTAGGTTTTCTTTATCTCCTTGCAGGAGTCAAACTTATAATTTATTAGTGGGCCCTTCATCATTGACGATTATGCCTGATATCTAAGACTGGAGGGGGACATTCGTAATCATATCATAACCATTGCAAATAGAATAGGCAGATAATCAAACAACCACATAGTATTCTTACTTTGTAAAACTGTATATTTATGTATAAACTTTATGCAACATATAAAAAGGGGTACAAGCAGGGGCGTGCTTAAAGAAGCCTGCTTGAGGAAAAAGGTAACTATGAGAATCTGTTCACAGATCTGAAAGTTAAAGGCACCCCACTTAAAGTAAGTGGTGAAAAATAAAACTTTATGTTTACATGTGCACATATAAACCCCATTATTCTAATGTGTATATTCCTTAAAATTAGACACAAAAATAGAATAAATTCTTGTACTATCGCAGATGTACTTACTAAAATGCTACTCGTAGTTGCAACTACCGAGAACTCTTAAAATTAAATTGCTTCAACAGTGTATCCCACTGAAAGAAACCATTGTTGTACTACTGTACCTCAACAACATTTCCCGTAGGCATTACTACAGAGAAATTTTAATCACAACACTTATACATTGTATCACAGCTCGTATACTTTGTACATATCTTCCGGCGGGGTCTAGGGTGTCTTATGTTTCACTGACTGCACCCCCCCCCCCCCCTCTTTCTTAACCTAAACAATTAGTGACTGAGAGACCCATCTAGACACTTTGCCGTAACGCTATACTATAGGTTTGACTCCTGTAAGGAGATAAAGAAAACCTAATATTTAGTAGTGGCCCCGTAATCATTGACGAACATGCCTATTACAAAAGGCATCCTCTTCAAACACTAATCCGCCGTAGTTTGAATCTACCGCGCAGAGCATTTAAAAACTGAGGAGCCTTCATCATGAGCGCACGCGACCTCACTCATGGCTTCAGTCATTATGAATTGGGTTCTCACTACGAAAAAACTTTGTAAAAAATAAAAAGAAAAAGAAAATAAGAATAACTATCTAATAAGCTTTCCATCATATCGTGGATGTACTTGTGTGGATTTCTGACCAGACGCTGATTCAGGCGTCATTCCTCCTTCACTGACATATCAAGTAAACCAAAATCCTTAATACATCAACGAATGGGAAGGGGACGGTCGGGAGGGCCCCAGTCGTCAATGATTACGGGGCCACTACTAAATATTAGGTTTTCTTTATCTCCTTACAGGAGTCAAACCTATAATTTATTAGTGGCCCCTCCATCATTGACGAACATGCCTGATTTCTAAGACTGGAGGGGGACATTCGTAATTATATCATAACTCTATAAAAGCAGATAATAAAAACAACCACATAGTATTCTTACTTTTGAAAAATATATTTAAATATGGCGTAGGCCAAAAATATACAAGAAAAAGGGGTTCAGGCAGGTGCGTGCTTCAAAGAAGCCTGCCTGACAAAAAATGGGTAACCCTGAAGATTCTGAACACAGATCTGTAGTTACAAAGGCACCCCACTCAACGAGTGGTGACAAAAAATAACAAGTTATAAGTTTACATGTGCACATAATAAACCCCAAAATAATCATGGAGATAAATTGCAAAGGATCTCCACTGTTCTAATATTAGATTGCTTTCGCAGCTAAAACTACTATAACAACCCCGTTGTTTTGTACTAACATTGTACTAGCACAATTTCTCGCTGAGAAATTTTCATATCACATTAACCTTAAATTGTATCACAGCTCTTGTGGATTCTTGGACCAGACGCTGGCTAGCGCATCTATCCACCTTCACTGACATATCAAGTATACCAAAATCCTTAATACATCAACGAATGGGAAGGGGATGGTCGTCAATGTCCTAGGGTGTCCTATGTCAACTGAGTGCACCCCCCCCCCCCTTTCCCGTGAAAATAAACAAAAGTGACTGAAGGGCCACCTAGACCCTCTGCCTTAAAGCTATACATGGTAAGGAAGGTTTGTCTAGAGCAACTGACAAGTATCTAGACAAAAACGTATGATTAGACGCCCACAACTGCGTGGACGCGATATCTTCTACTGAAACATTTTTCAGGAAACGTAAAGAGGCTGCCCATTTGCGTAAATCGTGGGCCCTACCCACAACGCCGGGATTACTCTCTTTAATGACCTCGACAAGAAGAGAGGCTAATCGCCGTTTAAGTAAGCGTTTACCCGTACTCGCTACCCATAAAGCACCTTGGGGGTTTAGAGGAGCTACTCTCAAATATTTGGTTAGAGCTTGAACTGGACATAGATTATGATGCACCTTTCCCCTTTTTAACGCCGGCACCGTGAACTCAGAAAACACGTGTGCACTGTGCTCATTCTTGGCTACAAAACCTGGGGAAGGTGCAATGTAAATACATTCATTAAGTCTACCAAACCTAAGGCAATTAGGTGTGTTGCTCATCGCCGCCAGCTCAGACACTCTGTTCCCGGTGGCCAAAGCCATAAGGAAAACCGCCTTTTTTAAGAGTAATGCAAAGTCTGCAGTATTTTGATACAGACGAGAGTGAAGTAAAGACAAAGCTTTGTCGAGAGACCAAGTAGGCATGAGCTGACGGGGAGGTGGGCGAAGTTTAAAACAAGCTCTCATAAAACCTGTTTCCTCCGCCACCGGTATGGAGAGACCTGTAAGGTCTAAAAAGGGCACTCTAATCGCAGTTAAGTGATTTTTTAATGTTACCACAGATAAATGTTTCTGCTCAAACAGATAATTTAAATAATTGAAAACTAAAGCCACTGACGGCACATTCTGTTCCGTTCTGATGATCCAGGAAGTAAAGGCTTGCCAATGTGAGTGATACTGTCGTTTCGTAGACTGAGTATATTGATTGATTAATTTATTGGTCACCTCTCTACCGTATGGTGCTAGCCACTTGGCCTCCTGAATGTCCATAATGCAAAAGTCAGCGAGGTCGCTAGGTTGCCAATCGTGTCTAAGTGGAAATACCCGACCGGGAGCGATACCGGGTCCGGGCACCACGTTTTCAATTGCTGGTACCACAACTGCGCCGGCCACAGGGGCGCGATTAGCGAGACTAAGCCTCGATAATCCCGTAGTTTGTTCACTACGTGGCACATTAGTGACGCATCTGGCGGTGGAAACAGATAGATGGAGCTCCATCTGTTCCAGTCTGTCACTAGGGCGTCTGGCCCCCCTGCCGGCGTTTTCGCCCGGCGGGTGAGGTATAGAGGGAGTTTGTGAGTCTCCTCGGACGCAAATAGATCCACTTGTGGATGGGAGAGCTCTGCAATCATTAGGTTGAAAATGGGTTGCTTGAGCTCCCATTCTACTGTCGTGCTCTGTCTCCGGGACAGAGCGTCTGCCCAGACGTTCGCTACGCCTGGGAGATAAGATGCGTGAAGGTAAATGTCTAGTCTGTTGGCGAGAGTAAAAATTTCTTCCGACACTTTTAGCAACCTCCTTGACCTCGTTGATCCTTGTTTCTGAATACAGTGAACTGCATTCAGATTGTCCATTCTGAAGGCCACCGACTTGCACCGTAACGCCGGGCCGTGAGCCTGAAGGAAATACAAGGGGACTAGTAATTCTTTGACATTGATGTGAGAGATTTCTAAGTGGGACCAAAGCCCCTGACCCTGGTGCCCCTGATTTGACTGAAATCCCCACCCTATTGTGCCTGACGCATCCGTGTCTACCCATACCGTTGGTGGAGGAGAGGTCCATGACATTATTGAGTGCAACGTTTCCCTCTTTGCCCAGACCGCTAGCAAGGTGTGGATTAATTTCGGGATGGGCCATAATTTTCCCGCCGGTAAGAGCGGGAAATATTTGTTGCCTTCCAATATTAATCGTTTTACTTTCAACCGGCCCAACTTGACAGTTAGTTGAATCCAGTTGAGAGAGCCGACCAGAGACTCCCAGACCCTCCGCGTCGTAGTCAGACTGTGAAGAAACATGAACAGTTTCCTGCGAAACCTGTTGCGATTGTCCACACTCTGACTCAGAGTGAGAGCGGTCGTGTCCCAGACCAGCCCTATCCACTGAATTACTCGTGAGGGAACATGGTTTGACTTTACCAGATTTACCTTGAAGCCTAGAGTTTTGACATGATTTAAAATGATATTGACATGTTTTATGCATAATTGTTGTGTCTCTGCCACCACCAGCCAGTCGTCTAGGTACCATAACACTCTGATCCCCTGTTTTAACAATGGCATCAGGGCTTGCCGGACTAATTTCGTGAATAATCGAGGTGCTAGGTTCAAACCGAACGGCATCCTTTGAAAAACAAAATTTTGGTGCCTGATCCGTAAGGCCAAAAACCTTTGAAATCTTTTGTTGACCGATACGTGCCAATAGGCGTCTGTCAGGTCTAGTGAACACATCCAACCTCCCGGCGGAAGTGTTAGCCTGATTTGGTGTACTGTTAACATTCTGAAAGATTCGTTGTGAATGTGAAGGTTCAGATAAGACAGGTCTACGACCGGCCTCATCTGAACACTGTCCCTTTTGGGAACCAAAAATAGTTTGGACGTGAATACAGGGTAATTTGGGGGGACCGGGATGATGACATTCTTGGCAATCATTTCCTGGACCAGTGACTCCACCTCTAAAGAAACAAAATTCGCCGTTGTCGGCTGACGTAAGCGAGGTCGCCGGAGCCACTGCCAAGTGATGCCTTTGCGTGCCACCATCCGTGCCCAAGTGTTTAATGGCCATGCTTGGTGACACGTTCGGAACGACCCAGTTAGCAGACAAGGGTTCGCCGTCTGTACTACCCTCGGGTCCTCCGGCCTTAAGGTTGGCACCGGGAGTGAGAGAGACTTTAGTTTTTTTATGGTGGGGTTGGTGGTGCTGGACGCTTTGCCGGCTGGCTGGTGTTGGCCGAAGACTGGCCCTGACCTGGCTTATTCTGGCCGCGTCCTCTCTGACCTGAAAACCTACTCTGTCTATGCCTGTACTGACCTTGGGGGGAGTGGGAGGACTTAGGCAGAAGAAAGGGTTTAGATCCCCCTGGCTGAGCTTTAGCGGATGGCCTGGGTTTGGGGAAGTTAAATGCAGGTTTCTTAGAAGGGGTGGGACTGTGCTTAACGGCCTGTGCCATATTGAACACCGTTCGCCACACTTCAGGGGACATTAAAGAGGGAGTAAGCACTGGTGACATGATCACCTGATTCGCAATGCGATCAGGTAGCTTGCGAACTAAAGACATTCTGAGATCTTGTCTTGCTCGTACCGCCTCAAGCAAGGCGGTGCGTATGTCACCCAAGGATTGGATTGACGACTGGAGGAGCAGTCGCCGGGATAATTCAACCGATCTTCTGGCATCCGCATCTGCGATTGCCTGAGTGGACCGCAGTAAAGACTTAGCTACCTGTTGAGACACTATGTACTGAGGGAACAGGCGAAAAGCTTTCCCCCTTAGCCTAAATTCTCTGTCTAGGTGAGTAGGGGTAGGGGTAGTGAAAGGGTCTTTTAGCTCACAAAGATTAATCTTAGGGGCAGCTAGGAAAGAAAACAAAGCTGACGGGACTCCGCCGGCAGAACCTACCGGCATGGAGAACCACGAATGAGTATCCTGAGGTATCTGGTGGGAAGATTTAGAAGTAAATGTGGTTGCAAAGTTTTGAGCCTCTACCTCCCAATCTACCCAAGGTCCTGGACCCAACTGCCCCACCTTCAAAACTGGATTAGCTGCTTCGTCTGTGACGGTCTGTAAATCTAGTTCAGGAGTGAGAGCTGACAGAGTCTTAATATCATTAAACCCATCCAGCTTAGACCAGTCTGAAAATAGTTTCGAAGCTGAGGCAGGGGGTAAAGCTGGCTTAGTAGCATATACAAAATAGTCTTGGTGATAATAACTAGGTATAGCCTTGATGTTTACGTCTAGTACATTTCCCAAAGTGTCCAAAGCCCTTAATTTCTTGGATTTATTGCCCTGGATGACCCACTCACGCGGTACCGGGAGTTCCCCTGACAAGGTAGGTTGGGCGAGCTCTGGGTTAGTGGGGGTCAAAAGGACCCATGACTCGTCTGGTCCATAAAGCAAGGGCATAGCCACCTTTCTGAGAGGTGCCTTGTCTAGAGGGGGTGGATTGACATCCGTGATGACCCTGACATTTGAAGTTGTCAATGCCGCCGTAGCAGGCCTAGTAACCACTGATGGTGACAGAGTGGGGTTAGGGATCTTAGATAAAGCAATCGAAGTCATCAGAGGCCGTACCGTAGAACTTGTCGTGGGAGCCCCCAAGTCCCTCGTGGGGGTTTCCTGTTGTTGGCCAAAAAATTTAGATAAAGCATCAGTAAGTAGCCCATTAATTTCTTGCGCAGTAACAAATTGGTTTGATGATGAACTTACAGGTGAATCATTATTATCCTGCGTGGCGTCTAAGCCTGAGCCTGACTCTTGCCCTTCCATCTCCGAAATTTTTGAAACCTCGTCTTTCTCCTCCTGATCCTCCTGAGAAGACCCCGCCGAAGCTGGGGTACCTTGTTGCCAAGATAAGTCAGGAATAGAGGATGGGATCGCCGCGTCCCTGTGGACATCAGCTACTGTGTGACTCGTTTGAGTCGGACGTGGGTGGTCAGACCCTGGCTGAGCAAACCGCCAAACACCGAGGCCCTGGCCTACACTCTCTTGGGAGTCTGAAACATTCTCAATTACTGAACCCCCTGAACCTTCCAAATCCAGGGTTAAAATATCAATAGGTAAATCCTCTTTAGGGACAGGCA
This sequence comes from Paralithodes platypus, assembly GCA_032716605.1. Lineage (NCBI taxonomy): Eukaryota > Metazoa > Arthropoda > Malacostraca > Decapoda > Lithodidae > Paralithodes > Paralithodes platypus. The sequence continues at coordinate 6,060,071 of CM064509.1, forward strand.
CCGCACTGGACCCTTGAGACCTAACACAAACTCTGTCTGGGGTAGAGGTACGATGAGAGGCACTAGAAGCTGGTGAATGTAGGGAGGACTTTCGTTTATGGGAATCCTTTTTGGAGGATTTATGGCTACGGTGTGACCGTGAACTACTCTTAGATTTGGAGGATTCATCGCCGTGACCACTGGTGGAACTCTCCGTCCTACTCTTCTTACTCGCTGGTGAAGAGGCAAGACTAGAAGACTGGCGTCTGAGAGGTGACCTAGACCGAGATCTCGCCCGAGACGAGGAGGCGGATGCCGGGGGTGTAGGCTCTCTTGGACGTTTCGGTGTAGTAGCAGAAGATACAGAACCCTGACCAGTCTCCGCCAGCTTAGTGACTCTAGAGGAACGTTTAGGGGGAGGGTGTTCAAATAGCAATCTATCCCAAAGAGGGACGTTGTCACATTGAAGTGATTTATGCGCAACAATCGTAGTATAGGCCGCCATTTGTTGCCTTACTTCTCTCAGCGCTACTGCCGCGGTCTTATCATTGTCACAAAGGACCTTTACAGCTAATTGGGAGCAAAAAGAACAATTACGCATGACCCAGAGACCCCTTGAACGGTCTAGACATTTAACACACCTTATGCAAAGAGTATGCGCAAAAATAGGGATACCGGCACAAGCAGGGGTAGTGCATAAAGCAAAGACTGGGGCTAAGGTAGCCATGACAGAGACTGGTGGGGAAAACTACCGCCGGGTCTGTATTGGTCCGCCGGAGCCCAGCTCTGGAAAAAAAGAAAATTTCCAGGAATTAATGCTCATAAGGTTAACCCAACATGTTCGCACACAAGTGTTAATAACCCACCGGATAACGAGATGTAATGACACAACGATCACAGCTCGCTATGCGGCGGGGTTCAGAATATCTAAACAAATCTTTTGAAGAAAGTGAAGAATACCCTCTGACATAATATAACTGTCCAGCATGGCGATTATAGTCTTCCTGGTGGTGACTGTCTCAAGATTCAATTTTGGAACAAAAACAACCCCCCCATAAAGACGCCGGCCCTTGAAATATTTTAGTAGAATAACACAGGGCAGGCTGACACGAGATCTGATTTCTAACGAATTGTCACAAAAAGATCGCCGTAAGGTTGAAGGCGGCGATACCTAATTGTATCACTAAATTAAGTGGTTAAATCGAAATTGAATTGTAAATTCCTTATTTCCTCCACCTAGGAGCACCCCCGGGTGTGAAAAACGATGTTAACCCTAATAGAACCTTCAATCGCCGTAAGTATAAAGGCGGCGATACATATAGTATCACTTAAAAATGGATTGGTTAATGAACTAAATGCCTTAGTTGTTCGTCCCACCCTACCAAGGTACACCCGCCGGGTGAGATGACAAAACTTTAACCCCATAAGTTCCTGTCCCCACTTCTTTGTAAAAGATCGCCGGGGAGGAAAGCCCTTAACAACAGCTAGGTTTTTCATGTGGTTTTGTAAAACCTGGTAGAAAAACTACATAACGTATGTAAGTTCGCATGAACAACGTATTTATAGATGGGTACAGCCATTCCGCCGGGAATCAAAGGGAGCCTGAAACCAGGTACCAACAGAGACGCAGTCCTGGCGAGCCACAGACACCTCATCGCCGGGGACACCAGCCTGTGTTAAAACCACGTGTGGCCCAACACGGCTCTCGGCCGGGTTTTTTCATGGTGAAACCGAGAAAAAACCCGCCGGAAGGAAAACCCACCCTGATCAGACACCATCTGAACGTACAACGGACACGAAGGAAGCCACGCATGACTAACCTAAGTCCACACAATAATCCGTGGAATTAGCCAATACACAACTAAACCAGGAAACAAACATAGTCCGAGGAAATAGCCAATACACAACTAAAACCCGGATACACATGACACAGTAGGGCATATTTATAAATAATAAACAATAACACTTGTACATGTGGCAAAGCTACGAGCGGCTGGCTAGGCCTGAGTAGACGGCATACGAAATGTTGAAATATACACAAAACACTGAAAATATCACAACAGGAACCACCGCCAACACACCACTGTAGCAATAACTTCCGGCAAAGGGAAGACTGACTCGGGACCCAGAAAAAACTTCACCAAGTGAAGAAAAATACAAAGGGAATGTCAGAAAGCAAAGCTTACCTCATCAGAAAGATAAAAGGCAGCAATAACTAACGCGTAATGAAAGCCGCCTGCAACACAAGCTAACTAACTGTGAAAAAGTTCACATGTCCACAACAGGACCACGAGGGTACATCCGAAATAGATGCCCCAAACACATGACCCAAAATACACTGCACTGCGGGCAACCAACCCAGGACACTCCTGCTACGCATATCCTAACCTTACTCGATACATCCCGGAGTAAACAAATGAGAAAAAACTCACTAGGGACGCAGCAAATGCGGAACCAGCGGAACGTGGGGAGACACGTCCGGGCAGGCTGAGCGCAGAGCAGAGAAGGAGGAATGACGCCTGAATCAGCGTCTGGTCAGAAATCCACACAAGTACATCCACGATATGATGGAAAGCTTATTAGATAGTTATTCTTATTTTCTTTTTGTTTTTATTTTTTACGAAGTTTTTTCGTAGTGAGAACCCAATTCATAATGACTGAAGCCATGAGTGAGGTCGCGTGCGCTCATGATGAAGGCTCCTCAGTTTTTAAATGCTCTGCGCGGTAGATTCAAACTACGGCGGATTAGTGTTTGAAGAGGATGCCTTATGTAATAGGCATGTTCGTCAATGATGGAGGGGCCACTAATAAATATGGCATTGACGGTTTGTCTAGTGCTACCGACAGGTATCGAGTCAAAAAAGTATGATTTGAAGCCCATAGTTGAGTAGTAGCTATGTCTTCAACAGAAAAATTCTTTAGAAAACGTAAAGATACTGCCCATTTGCGTAAATCGTGGGCCCTACCCACTACGCCGGAATTACTCTCTTTAACCCTCCTGGCCCGGGCAGGCTCTCCTAATGACGGAGCTCGTATCCGGGCGATCTGGTCGAATATCAACAAAAGTAAACTAAGGCTAATCTCGCTTAATATATTAACTACATTAATCAAACATATATAGAAATGAGCGCCTTACCTTCCTGCGTAGAATGGCGTTGAGTAGAGTTCTCTAGCTCAACTGGTTCCGGAGTGATGGTGATGGAAGTGGAGGTAACTTTTGCCGCGTATTTACCTCGGCGCGTCCGAACACTCAACCGCGGCTCCGGCTACGACGCCCAGTTGCACTCGTCGCTCCACCCGCAATTATGCCGGGAAGCGATTTGATAGTGTTTTATTGGTTATTCTGTCATTTATTATAGTTATTATGTTATTTTCACTCAATAAAGTTATTTATATGAACTTATTTGTGTCTCTGTCACTTATTACTTCGTTTTATTATTATTATTATGATTATTAGTGTCACTTTCACTGGACTTTGATAATTGGTAGTGTCATTTCCCCTTTTATGTATTGTTAGGTAAGCTAATAATATATAGTGTCACTGTCACTTATTCATATTGTTATGAAGGCACTTATTATTACTTGTGTGTGTCTCTTTCACTTATACTTAGTTTTATTATTATTATACTGTTACTTTGACTGGCCTAGGCTTATTGAGTGTCATTTTCACTTATTTATTGTTAGAAATATATATTTTAGTGTCACTTTCACTTGTTCATATTGTTATTGAAGGCACTTATTATTACTTATGTGTCCTTTTCACTTATACTTAGTTATATTATTATTCTTAGCCTACATTTGAGTGTCACTTTCACTGTTGTCACTTCCACTTCAAAAGTTTGTTAGAGTGTGGAAGTCGTTGAAGCAGGTGCCAGCACACAGTCCAACTTGACACTCGAGGCATTCCCAAGTGGTTTTTGTGGGTTTGCGGGGTCTGCGAGTTGTGTGGCTGCACACATGGCACCTCTTCTGACTCCTAGCATTACTACCTGGTGCTTTGAAAGGAAGGGCGCTGAGCTGGTGCTTCCTGAAGAATTCAGCACACCCCGTTCTGTCAAGCTGGCCTGGTCCTTGTATTGGCCTGCCTGGTGTACCCGCATGTTTAGCCAGGAGCTCAAGTAGCACCTGCTTGTGGAACTTCCGCAGGGACTTGTACTTCTTGGCTCCTGGAGTCCTCAGACGGTAGATGTTGTAGGCATTGAGGACCGACATATCTACCGTATGCAGGATAAACTTCTTGTACCACCTGCAAGATGTTCGCAGGCAGTCGATGAAGCCCATCTGCATGTCGGACTTGTCAACGAGGCGCATGTTGATGTTATAATCCAGGACAGCAGCTGGTTTTTGGACGGGGTTCTTGGTTGTTCGGTCCACCTTCCCTGTGGCGACCATCTGGGCCTTGTGGCATGTGGTGAGGAGGTTGACCTTGCGCTGGTCATGCCAGTGGATGGAGAGGATGGGGCCACTCTTCTTGTGGAAGATGTCCGCCTTCTTCGTCTTGGTTGGGTAGCCTGGCATGCCCTTCCTTTTGCCCTTGACTGTGCCGACAGTTCCGGTCTTGCGGTCATGGAGGTACTTGGTCAGGAGAGGCGACATGTAATAATTATCTGTGTAGAGGATGTGGTTATTATTGAAGTGCCTCTCCATCATCTTCTTCACTACAGCGCCACCAAAACCAATGAGAGGGTCAGTCACAACTTCTCCAGCCTTGCCGCTGTAGACTATAAAGTCCAGCACATACCCCGTCAAGCAGTCGCAGAGGACGAAGAGCTTGATGCCGAAGCGGTGTCTCTTGGACGGGATATACTGTCGGAAGTGCAGCCTACCACGGAACAGGACCAGAGACTCGTCGAGGCACATCTTCTGGAAAGGAATCAGGTATGTGGTGAACCGATGACGTATCATGTCATACAGCTTCCTGATCTTCCATAATGAGTCGGGAAGGTGGACTGCCATGTTGTTTGTCAGGTGGAGATAGGAGAGGATGTCGAAGTACCTGTCCCTGGACATGTATTTGCCAAATGATGGAGTCGTTATGATGTCGCCAGTGATCCAGTAGTCAGCCAGAACGTGCTTCCTTATATGAGTCATCAGCATTGTGAGTGCCAAGAACACATATAGTTCTGCCACAGTGAGAGCTCTCCATGGCACTGGTCTTCCTCCCAAGAAAGTTGGCACAGATAGCATGGTGGTGATTTGTCTCTTTGACGAGGTATTCCATGACTTCATTGTCATAGAAGCTACAGAAAAGTTCACTGGGGGTAGCATCTGGGCCACAGGGATATGCTGGTGACACCCCAGAACCCATCTGTACCTCGTCAAAGGCAGGACAATCTGGCTCAAAATCAGCTCCATCTGTCCACACAAACAGGTCAGATGCTGATGCTCGAGGTCGTGCTGCAGCAGGCACACGCCCTGGATGCCCTGGCACACGCCCTTGGCCACGCGGATGCCCAGGCGGACGCCCTGCACGCCCACGCCCAGGCCCAGGCCCAGGGGCAGCGGCGTCGGCAGGCTGACCACGTCCACGACCTCGCCCTCTCGCTCGATTTGTCGGCACATCCTCTTCCTCTTCCTGTTCCTGTTCCTCTTCCTCTTCCTCCTCAGGCGACGTCAGGTCATCTGGGGCAATGTTGGGGTCGTCAGCATCCTCTTCAGGAGACAATTCTGGTGAAGAAGTGACCGGGCGTCGGCGGTGTGGGGCGCGGGAGGCTGCGGGAGCTTCAAGAATGGGAGCCGAGGCCTCGGGAGTTGGGCTCCTTTTGCGGCGAGCCGAGGGCTTTTCAGCAGCAAATAATGCTCTGCGGTGTGTTGAGGCCTGTGGCACATCACCAATACCACTTGAAGAGGCCCTTTGGTCATCCTGAACGAGAGATGAAGGCGAGGGCTGTGGGTGACCCACGCGGCGTCCCGTGTCAAGGCGTCGGGACAATGGAATGCGGGTGGTTGCTAGGCCAGGGTCGGCATCATTATCGCTATCTTCAGCTTCCCTATGCTTTTCTGCGGCTGCCCTGCGTGCTTTTTTAGCTGCACTTTTGATGAATGATTGTTTGTAGAAATATTTGCCCACTTTCAAGGGCGTACGGGCAGCCAAAGGGGAAGGTCCTGGGCTAGGGCTAGGCCTAGGCTGACCTAGCAAAGATGGCGAGGGGGTAGGCCTAGGTTCTAGCACACTGGGAAGCTCAATGGCACCTTCCTGAAACACTTCCACATCAGGATCATCACTACTGTCTCCCCCCTCAAATAAATCGACATTATCGTCGTCTCCAAAGCCCACGAAATCGTCTTCTTCACTTTCACGTATAAATTGTACCTTGTCCACCAAGCTTTCGCCACTGCTCTCTTCATCACTTTCAAAAAGTTGTCGCTGTATAGCGCTATCACTCAACAAACGCTTAACTTTCTTTTGTTGAGCTCTCTTCTCGGTTGCAACAGGCGTTGAAGTTGCGAGCGGGGTAGCACTGGGGCCCGCGGGAGGTTGCAGCGAATCGGACACGTCGGAAAACATTTTTTCAGTATTACTCGGTATGGCGGCCACGTACGAACTGATAACACTAGTAGTTGAGGCTTGGTGGCGCTGCGGTCGCTCCTACCATGCAAAAATTGGCCGCGCGAATTTTGAAGCACGCTTTCAAGCACAAGGATTTTAAAATGACACCCGGGTTCCGGCCCTTTTTTTTTGGTGTCATTTTAAAATGACACCCGGGCTGGAAGGGTTAATGACTTCTACTAGCAGAGAAGCCATTTTACGTTTCATTAATCTTTTACCCGTACTCGATACCCATAAAGCACCTTGCTGGTTAAGAGGTGCCACTCTCATATATTTGGTCAAAGCTTGTACAGGACACAAATTATGGTGCACTTTACCCCGTTTCAACGCCGGCACCGTGAACTCTGAGAAAACATGTTCACTTTGTTCATTCTTGGCGATGAACCCTGGGGAAGGAGCAATATGAATGCAATCATTTAGTCTACCAAAGCTTATGCAATTAGGGGTGTTGCTCATCGCCGCCAGCTCAGACACCCTGTTACCAGTTGCCAAAGCCATTAGGAACACAGACTTTTTTAATAGCAATTCAAAATCTGCCGTATTCTGATACAGACGGGAATGAAGCAAAGATAATGCTTTGTCAAGAGACCAGGTAGGCATGAGCTGACGGGGAGGTGGGCGGAGTTTGAAGCATGCTCTCATGAAACCTGCTTCTTCCGCTTGTGGTATGGTTAGACCTGTAAGGTCAAAGAATGGCACCCTGATAGCTGTTAAGTGATTTTTTAGAGTCACTACATATAGACGTTTCTGTTCAAACAAATAGTTTAAATAATGAAAAACTAATGCCACCGAAGGTACTGTCTGTTCTGTTCTAACTATCCAAGAAGTAAAGGACTGCCAATGAGATTGATATTGCCTCTTGGTAGATTGTGTGTACTGATTCATAAATTTATTTGTCACGTTTCTACCATACGGCGTTAGCCACTTGGCCTCCTGAATGTCCACAATGCAAAACTCAGCGAGGTCTTTAGGTTGCCAATCGTGTCTAAGTGGAAATACCCGACCGGGAGCGACACCGGGTTCGGGCACCACATTCTCAATTGCTGGTACCACAACTGCGCCGGCCACAGGGGCGCGATTAACGAGACTACGCCTCGATAATCCTGTAGTTTGTTGACTACGTGGCACATTAGAGAAGAGTCTGGTGGCGGAAACAGATAAATGGAACTCCACCTGTTCCAATCCGTCACCAATGCGTCGGGCCCCCCCCCCCCCCCCCCGCCGGCGTTAATGTCCGGCGTGTGAGGTACCGAGGGAGTTTGTGATTCTCCTCTGACGCAAACAGATCCACTTGTGAACGGTAAGGCTCTGCAATCATTTGATTGAAAATGTTTTGCTTGAGTGCCCACTCTACTGTTGTGGTCTGTCTCCGAGACAGCGCGTCTGCCCAGACGTTTGCTACGCCTGGGAGATATGATGCATGAAGATGAATGTGCAGCTCGTTGGCTAGCACAAAAAAAAATTCTGACACGTCTAGCAACTTCCGAGACCTCGTTGACCCTTGTTTCTGAATGCAGTGAACTGCATTGAGATTGTCCATCCTGAAGGCCACCGACTTTCCCCATAAAGTAGAGCCGTGAACCTGAAGGAAATACAAGGGGACTAGTAACTCTTTTACATTTATGTGAGAGGTTTCTGAAGGGGACCAAAGCCCTTGACCCTGATGCCCGAGGTTTGACTGAAAGCCCCAACCTATCGTCCCTGACGCATCCGTGTCTACCCATACCGTCGGCGGAGGAGAGGTCCATGACATGACTGAGTGCAACATTTCCCTCTTCGCCCAGACCCCTAGTAAGCTGTGTATTAATGTTGGGATAGGCCATAATTTTCCCGCCGGTAAGAGTGGGAAATATTTGTTGCCCTCCAAGATTAAACGTTTGATTTTCAACCGGCCCAACTTCACAGTTAGTTGAACCCCGTTGAGAGAACCGACTAGAGATTCCCAGAGTCTCCGTGTCGTAGTCAGACTGTGGAGAAACATAAACAGTTTCTTGCGAAATCTGTTTCGATTGTCCACACTCTGACTCAGAGTGAGAGATGCTGTGTCCCAGACCAGCCCTATCCACTGAATTACTCATGAGGGAACAAGGTTTGACTTTACCAAGTTGACCTTGAATCCTAGAGATTTGACATGGTTTAACGTAATGTTGACATGAGTGTTGCATAACTTTTCTGTCTCTGCCACCACCAGCCAGTCGTCCAGATACCACAAGATCCTGATCCCTTGTTCTAAAATGGGCATCAGGGCTTGCCGGACTAATTTTGTGAAGATGCGCGGCGCTAGGTTCAACCCAAACGGCATCCTTTGAAAGACATAATTCTGATGCATTATTCTTAACGCCAGAAATTTTTGAAATCTCTTGTTGACCGGGACATGCCAATACGCGTCTGTCAGGTCTAATGAACACATCCACCCTCCCGGCGGAAGTGTTAGCCTGATTTGATTCACTGTCAGCATCCTGAAGGACACGTTGTGAATGTGGAGATTCAAATAAGACAGGTCTACAACCGGTCTCATTTGAATACTGTCCCTTTTTGGTACTAGAAAGAGTTTGGACGTAAACACCGGGTAAGTCGGGGGGACGGGGATAATGACACCCTTGGTAATCATCTCCTGAACTAGTGACTCCACCTCTAAAGAAACATGATTGGCCGTTGTCGGCTGACGTAAGCGAGGTCGCCAGAGCCACTGCCAAGTGATGCCTTTGCGTACCACAGTCCTCGCCCATGTTCTTAAAGGCCATGCCTGATGACACGCCCGAAAGGACCCAGTTAGCAGACTGGGGTTCGCCGGCTGGACTACCCTCGTTTCCAACACGCCTTTGAATGGGCCCGGGAGTGAGAGAGACCTTAGTTTTTTGCTGGTGGAGGTGTACCCTTGGACGACTGGCCGGGTTTGGCAGGAGGCAGGCCCTGACCTGGTCGTTGGTGAAACTTGTGGCCTTTACCTGAGAAGCTACCCTGTTTATACCTGAACTGAGCCTGACCCTGGGTGGAAGGGGACTTTGGCTGATGAAAAGGCTTATACCCACTAGCTTGAACTTTCGAAACTGGTTTGGGTTTAGGGAAAGTGAAGGTAGGTTTCTTAAGTTGAGAGGGACTTTGTTTGAATGCTTGTGCCATATTGAAAACAGTCTTCCAAACTGCTGGTGAAATCAAGAAGGAGTTAGAACTGGAGACAAAACTACTTGGCTTGCAATACGGTCAGGAAGTTTCTTCACTAAGAACATCCGCAGATCCTGCCATGCTCGAACCGCCTCTAATAAGGCCGTCCGAATATCTCCTAAAGACTGTATGAAGTCTGGAGAAGTAAGCGCCGGGCAAGCTCAATGGCTTTCTTGACTTCCGCGGCTTCTATTGCCTGAGAAGAGCGTAACAGAGACTTTGTTATTTGCTGGGTAACAACATATTGCGAAAACAGTCTAAACGCTTTTCCTCTTAACCTAAACTCGCGGTCTAGGTGAGCTGAGGAAGGCGTGCTAAAAGGATCTTTTAATTCGCACAAATTGATTTTAGGGGCAGCCAAGAAATCAAACAAAGCAGAGGGGACTCCGCCGGCACTATAAACCGGAAGAGAGAACCAAGAATGGTGTTCTTGAGGGATTTGGTGGGAAGATTTTGACGTGAAAGTAGTAGCAAAATTTTGAGCCTCTGTCTCCCATTCCACCCAAGGTTCCGTACCCAACTGCCCCACCTGCAAAACTGGATTAGAGGCTGAGTCTGTGATTGGAAACATATCCAACTCCGGCGTCAAAGCAGAAAGTGCCTTGACGTCGTTAAAGCCGTCACTCTTAGTCCAGTCAGAAAAAAGCTTTGAAGCTGAGGGCTGGTGTTGCTGGTGAGGGCTGGTGTTGATGCATACACAAAAAAGTCATGGTTATAATAACTTGGAATGGCCTTAATCTGAACATCCAAAACATTTCCTTGACTATCCAAAGCTCTGAGTTTTCTAGACTTATTACCTTGGATTACCCACTCATGTGGTACAGGGAGCTCCCCCGAAATAGTAGCTTGTGCTGCCTCTGGCTTAGTTGGTAACATTGCTACCCATGACTCATCAGGCCCATATAAAAGAGGCATAGCTCCTTTTTTGACTGGCGCCTTGTCTAAAGGAGGGGGAGTTATGTCTGATACGACTCGCACATTGGAAGTAGTGAGAGCTGCTGTGCCTGGCACATTGGAACTTGGATCTGACACAAGAGGGGGGTTAGGTATTTTAGCTAAAGCAATGGATGTAGCCAGAGGTCGCACATTCGTCGACGTCGCACATTCGTCGACGTCGCGGGAGCTCCCGTACCAACTGTAGGAGTTTCCGGCGCAGGGCCAAAGAACCTATTAAGTGCATTCAATAGTAATCCATCAATCTCTTCTGCTGTTACATACCTAGCCGATGACGAACTCCGTGGAGATTCGACAGTACCCTGAGAGTCGTCTAGAAGTTGACTGGACTCTTGAACCTCCATCTCTGGGACCAGAGACCGTTGTTCTTCATCCGTTAAGTCTGGCCTATCATGGGAAGATCCCGCCGAAGCCGGGACCTCCACATGCTGCCATGTTAAGTTTGGGATAGAAGATGGTATATCGGCATCCCGGTGGACGTCAGCCACTACTTGAGTCACAAAAGGGTGTGTTCTGTCCTGCCAGGACTGTGAGTAATGCCATACCCCTTGGCTGTGGTTGTCACTCGCTTGCGAGCTAGGAATACTCTCTGATTGAGAGCCCTCACCCGAGCCCCCTAGAGGTTTATAGTTTCTGTAAGACACTTCTAAATCTGAGGCTGACACACGTGACCTAGTAGAAAAAGCCTGAATATCAGGTAATGAAATGTCCGCCGGGGCATCCTCCACCACATTCTCTGACTCCACCCCCGACCTGTCAGATTGGACGTTAGACTTGGTGGGGGTAGAGGCAGAAAGCGGGGTACCAGGCTCCGACGACCGCCGTGAGTCCTTTCGCGCCGGAGGATCCCTTTTGGATGATTTATGACTTTTACTTGACTTATGCTTAGTACTAGTACTGTCTTTAGATCCCCCACTAGCTTCCTTTTTCTTCTTTTTGGAAAGGGAAGCAGAGTGGCCCGAATCTGTCACCTGCTGCCTCAGTGGTGACCTTGAAGTGGACCTCGTCGCCGTTGCCAAAGGTGACGGTGAGCGAGGCCTCTTAGACTTGCTGGGGGAGGGTGTGGCAACTTGTCCCCGCCCAGTCTCTGAGGTCTTACGTGCACGTATCTTATACTGAGGGGGTGTATGTTTAATGATTAAAAGCTCCCATACCTCAAGGTTATCACATTGCAATGCTTTATGTGCTACATTCGTTGAGTAAGTAGCGAGAAGTTGTTTCACTTCTTGTAAAGCCACCGCCGCAGTATTATCCTTCTGACTTAGAACTTTAACACTTAAGAGGTGACAAATAGTGCAATTCTTTGTCACCCATATCCCCCGTGGCCGATCTAGGCATTTAACACATTTAATACAGAGCTTGTGAGCAAAAATAGGGATACCTGAGCATAACGGTGTTGAACATAAAGCAATGAGAGGTTCAAGTGCCACCATGACAGAGACTGGGGGAAATCTACCCCGCCCCCGGGAACTACCTGGTCACCTGGTGCAACGCCGGTACTCCGCCCTGGAAAGAGAAATTTCCAGGAATTAATGCTCATAAGGTTACCCCAAAATGGTACAAAACATGTGCCTTAAAACCGCCGGTCAACGAACCGTAGCACTCCACCACTACTGTTCGTTTTCCTTTAGTTTCATATTAAAGATTTCAGCATATCTTTACATGTCCAAAAGATTTAAGCATATCTTCTGAATCCTCATAAAGATGAAGCATATCTGTAAAAAGATTTTGGCATATCTTTACCTGCCCAAAAGATTTAAGCATATCTTCTGAATCCTCCTAAAGATGAAGGCTTTCAAGTATCCCTTTACACTTGAAACACTAGTAAGATTCAGGCAACTTTTTATCCCATAAAAAGTCTAAGCCTATCTTAATCTCTAATCCGGCTTCTCCCAGAAGCCCTCATAGATCGCCGTAATGAAGGCCGTGATACCCTATTGTATCAAACAATTGTTTGGCAATTCATCACGAATTGCAAATCCGGTAATATAACCACCCGAAGGTACAACCGCCGGGTTTTATATGTAATGACAAACCAATTGTACCTGCCCCAGACCTCTTTGTAAAAAGGTCGCCGGGAGGGAAAGACCAAACAAAACCAACAGCATTGTTTCAATGACTTTGAAAAGCCGAGAAAACCATATCCAACAGGTGTCAGCATGATCACCTAGATAAATGTGTGGAGCCCACCTCGCCGTGAATAAAACAGGAAGCCTGATCACAGGCTCGACCACAGAAAACGCAGTTTCTGACGAGCCCTCAAGCTACCCAACTCGCCGGGGTAACTTACCTATTTTAACCAACCTGATTAAAACTCTGTAAAAACTCGCCGGGGTAACTAACCTATTTTAACCATCCAGATTAAAACTCGGTAAACAAAACGGCTTCCTCGGAGCAATCGAGAAAAACCGCCGGAAAGGCAACCCACACCAAACAGAACGCAGTCTGAGAAACATAATCAGACCCCCAGTCCGAAGCTCCTGGATCAGCCAATCACAACTAATCCAGGACACACATGGCACATGAATACATTTTTATTATAATAAACAATGAAAACACTTGCATATGTGAAAAAACTACGAGTGGCTGGCTAGGCCTGGTGAAAACGGAAAAACAATTAATGACGTCGAAACACCATCGAAAAGCACTCCTCCCACCAAAACTGGAACAGCCGCCACATCAAAATCGTAGAAAACACCCGGGTAAGGGAAAACACTGACTCGGGACCCAGAAAGAACTTCACTAAGTGAAGAAAAATACACCAGGAACGTCAGTACAAATAACATAGGCTACTCCATCAGAAAGATAGCAAGAAGCCCGACATCGCGTAGTTACAGCCTCCTAACCAGCTAGGCCAAAAGATGGCTAAACACGAAAAACGTTTGAGAGCGTCCTCAACTCGGCCACGAGGGTCCGTCCGAAATAGACGCCCCAACAAAACGACCCAAAATACACTTGTTCTGCGAGAAAACCACCCATGACACCCCTGCTAGCTAATCCTAACCTTACTCAAGACATCCCAGAGTAAACAAATGAGAAAAAACTCACTAGGGACGCAAGAATGCGGAATCAAAGCGGAGCACTGTGGGGGACACGTCTGGGTGGTGAGAGCGCAGAGCAAGGAAGGTGGATAGATGCGCTAGCCAGTGTCTGGTCCAAGAATCCACAAAAGTACATCCACGGAATATGGAAAGCTTATGAATAGTTATTCTTATTTTATTTTTATTTTTTATTTGTTACGAAGTTTTTTCGTAGTGCGAACCCAATCATAAAGACGAACCATGAGTGATTTAGCGTGTGCTTATGATGAAGGTTCTTCTGAGCTCTGCGGCGGTAGTTTCAAACTGCGCTTATGGGCGTTTGAAGAGGTAGCCTTATGTAATAGGCATAATCGTCAATGATGGAGGGGCCACTAATAAATAGTGGATTATAAATTGGTAACTTAAAAGTGCACGATAGCTTGTTTTGTAGGAAAGAAACTATAGTGCGCAGGTGCAGACATTCAACCTGCCAAATTCTACAGCTAGAGAATATAATACCGTATGTTTAGCCAATTTCTACTGAAACACGTATTTGTTAGTAACTAAAAAGGAAGTAAATACAATACTTCGATGAGTATTAAAATTTCGCCCAGCCTATTACACCACATTAGATGAAACTAAATTTCATGTTCAATAAGCTGATATTTATGTATCAAATTATGTTAATTATTATATATTCACTGCCTTAACGAGTATATAACCATCATATTATGAATCTAGTAAAAATATACTACACAACTATGTGTCATAAATAGTTGAGAACTGTATTAAACCTCTTAAATCACGAAAACCATCAAACACCTCAATGGTGTATCACACACGATAGTCATTTGAATAAGACCCCCAGCGCCATCTGGATTTTTAGTACGGTTTTCCCTCATTGGATACAGCTGACGGTCCCGTTAGGTCGTCTGAAGGTCAAAAGAATTATTTTGGAAGGAAACAGGTGCTTTCCGCTGTTGCCAGCAGAAACACTAAGGAAAATTCCAAATTTAATCCACAACCTCCTGGCGGCTTGGACGAAGCCAGAAGTAATGCACTCCTCCTTGACATGGACAGCTCCTCCTCCGACAGTCTGGATAGATACAGACGCGTCAGGTACCCTGGGATGGGGTTACCAGTCAAACCTAGGACATCAGGGTCAGGGTCTATGGTCCAGGTCAATTCACCTTCATATCAGTGCCAAGGAGTTGTTAGTCCCCCTATTCTTTCTACAGGAGCACGGCATGAGCAAGGCGGAAAAGTCCCTAGGCTTCAGAATGGACAATCAGACTGCAGTGACATGCATTCAGCAACAAGAGTCAGCGAGATCTCGAGTGTTACAAGGGTTGCCAGAAAAGATATTTAGGCTGGCTGCAAGGCTAGAGATTTATCTTCATGCAACATATATGCCCGGTGTGGTGAACGTGTGGGCAGACGCTCTGTCTCGGAGACAGAGCACTCAAGTAGAATGGCCTCTCAAACAAACCATCTTTCAAAAGATGATTGCCGAACCCTACCATCCAGAAGTGGACTTGTTCGCGTCAGAGGCAAACCACAGGCTGCCTCAGTACCTCACACGTCGGAGTCAGACTCCGGCGGGAGGTCCGGACGCATTTCTGGTAGACTGGAACAAATGGAGCTCCATTTATCTATTTCCGCCTCCAGACGCATCCTTAATGTGCAAAGTAGTTCACAAACTACGGGGTTATCGAGGCATGGTCTCGGTGATTGCGCCATTGTGGCCGGCTCAAGTTTGGTACATTCAATGAATGACGTGGTGCGAGAACCCGGTGTCGCTCCCGATCTCGTACTTCCACTTAGACACAATTGGAAACCTCAAGACCTCGCTGACTTTTGCCTTATGGATATTCAGAAGGCCAAGTGGCTAGGCCAGTTTGGGGAATCCGTGACTCACAAGTTGATTAATCAGTATGCTCAATCCACACAAAGACAGTATCAATCTCATTGGAAGTCATTCACTACCTGGATCGTAGAAACTGACCAACAACAGTCCTCGGCGGCTCTGGTGTTTAATTATTTAAATTACCTTTTTGATATACAAAAGTTGTCAGTTGTCACATTAAGGAATCACCTCACAGCAATTCGGACACCTTTTTTCGATTTACCTGGTCTGTCCGTGCCAGAGGCGGAAGAAAAGGGGTTCATGCGGTCTTGCTTCCGGCTTCGCCCTCCTCCACGTCAACTCACACCCACCTGGTCTCTTGATTTGACCCTTGAAATGCTTCATTCCCGTAAATATTGTCATAATCCTCCTTTCGAGTTAAGACTTAAGAAAGAAATTTTTCTGATGGCATTGGCCACAGGTGATAGGGTGTCTGAGTTGGCGGCGATGAGTTCGGAGCCATCTTGCTTAAGGTTTTCGAGGCGCAACATGAGTGTACATATTGCTCCTGCTCCCAATTTCATTGCTAAAAATGAACACAGTAATCATGTTTTTACAGAGTTTGAAGTTCCTGCTCTGAAAGAGGGCGATAAGCACGATTTACTTTGCCCGGTGCAATCACTCATTTTATTTATGCGGGAATCTCGGCCAGCTCAGGCGGGATCCCTCTGGGTTTCACAGACAGGTAAACGTCTTCAAAAACGACAGCTGGCTGCGTTATTGGTAGAAATAATTAAAGAGAGTAACCCGGGCGTTCTTGCTAGATCACACGATATCCGGAAATGGGCTGCATCACTCAGATTCCTACATAATTACTCACTCGATGATATTCAACAGACCAAGCTATGGTTATCTAATCACACTTTCTTAACACGTTACCTGTCAGTGAATCTCATGAAACCTTCTCGCACATGTATAGCATTAAGGCAGAGAGTTTAGTTTTAAGCTATTTTTGTAAGAAAAAGGGGGGGGGGGGGAGGTATCCTAGCTAGGGCCTCTAACCTGCCTCCTATGTGATACAATGTGATGACGAGAATGAAGGTCATGTGATAACCCATTCCTTAGACTAATATAAGACTAGTCAGGAAAATGTTATGTTTACTTTATGTACTGTATGGCAATAGAGTTTCCATTATACTCATTAATCTTAACCCTCTCACCACGGAAGGGCTCTTGAACGCCCATAAAAAAGCATATAACAGCTGCCCGGAAGGGCTCTAGAACGCCCAGTGGTTGAAAGCCTGTGAGCTTCGTGTGCGAGGCGTCGGTCCGACGCATGTAAACAACAGCCGGCTGGACCGACGCCCCGCATCTCCGGCCACAAGAAGGAGAGCGTCGCTTGTTCGTGTGTGCCTGTATGTTGTTGTTAAGTATCGAAAAGTAGTGTAAAGTGGCTGTTTTTGCCATAAAGTTATCTCCAATGAAATCATCATCACAACTCAACCAGTTGACTTAGAGAGCTCTACTTAATGCCATTCTACAGGTAAATAACACAGCTACGCTTGGGGATGCGCGGAAATGCGGGAAGCAGTCAGATTAACACATATACGGTACCCTAGCCTAGACGTTTTTCGGCCAAAACACCCGGGTTTCGAGGAATATATATATAATACATAGCCGGGGCTGGAGGGTGGATAGGATTAAGAGCAAGAGTACAAATATTTTTGTAATACAGTACCTGTAGGCCATATGTATATAGGCCACAATATTATCAGTATTTTATAAGAGATGAGATATTGATTTATTTATGTATTCATAAGCTAAAATGTATAGTTTATGTGTGTCACACCAACTGTTCTGTCAAACGAAACGGTGCTACACTACAGGCAACCTTTAACCCCTCAGACCTGGTAGGGCTCTGAGGCACCCATAACAAACGCGGCCCAGGGAACTCGGTAGGGCTCTGAGGCTCGAGCAGCTTAACCCCTTATTGACAGCGCTCGACTTAAGTCGTGCACCAATTTGCAGCAAGTTAGGAGCATTATTAAGGCTTTTAAAGGGTTAAAATCGAGTGCAAATGGCTGGGAGCACAGCGGGCCAGACAGCCGACTCCCAGGGCTTACCGCCGCCCATTAACTCATGTTCCCTGTGTTCTCGAGAGGCCGGCAGTGTAGCCAGTAGTGAGCATAGCTGGGAAAAATATACCGATATATGCTAAACTCCCATGTTCGTGGCATCACTGCAAGAGAACCACGAGTGCTACACAGCTCGTTCTGGTCTCATTTTGAAGCTTTTAGTGCCTAGTTATTTGCTAAATAATATTTTGTTCATGCAGATGCTTGATTTATCATGCAGGAGGGCCTGAATATGCCCAAATGAGCCCAAAACACCCCGCTAGACAAGGGTTAAAAGCCTGTAAGCTTGTTTTGAAAGCCGTCCGTCCGACGCCGGTTGGACCGACGCCGCGCATCTCCGACCACAAGAAGGAGAGGCATCGCTTGTTTTTGTGTGGCTGTGTGTTATTGTTTAGTATTGAAAAGTGGCTGATATGACTGACATCGCCACAAAGTTTTCTCCACGGAAATCGTCATCACAACTGAACCAGTTGACTTAGAGAGCTCTACTCAACGCCATTCTACAGGTACGAAACACATCTACGCTTGGGGATGCGCGGGAATGCGGAAGCAATCAAAATAACAAAAATACGGCAGTGGAGTGGGAGAAACTGGCACAGACGTATCCCCTCCGAATTTACTCTTTATTACATCCATAACATTTTGGAGGTCTCCTTTAGTCACGAACTCCTTGGTTTGATCCGTGGACATATATTGAGATTCAATATCAGAATGCCCTGCTGAAGCCACTTGTTTACCAGACTCTAGTTGCTCTGAGACATCGTCATGAATGGATTGACACTCCATTGATTCCAGTGACCGAGCTGAGGGGAGTCAAACCTCAGACAGGACAGCGGGTTCGAGAATCTCGCGCTCAAAATCTTCCCAGCCTAAGTTGGGAAAGGACGACAGAAGAGGGACCTCACTTGACTCTTGAGGATATCCTCTATAATGTTCTGCGAGCACTCGAGAGGGCACACGGCATTGAGGTGTGTGACTGCGGGTATAATGTACGGTTTTGGCCTCACTGACGGAGATACATGGCCTACCTAGTGGCTAAAAAGTCCCTGGGCGGTGTCGCAGCACCCCTACGGACCGTCCCCGACTGGCCGGATTTGATTTTCGGCACAGCCAGGGACAGCCTTGTAGGTTCTGGTGCCGGCAAAGGCGATGTCTTAGACCTCCCACTAGAGGCCGCCGTACGGGACTGAGACTTGGAAGCACTAGAATCGGACTGAGCTGCGTCCTCCGGCGTTCCTGTTCGTTTCCTCTTCACCGCCTGTTGTACTGGCGGTGGAGAGATTGCCCTGCGCAGAGGAGATCTCGATCTGGACCGACGTCTCGACTGCGATGGTTTCGACGAATCCGGCGCAGGCCGCTTCGCTGACCGGCGAAGGGGACTAGATTTCTGTGAGGTGTTATCATCGTTGGAACTTATCATAGGTTTTGACACTACCTTCGAAACTCTTTTCTTTATCACTGTGCCAGAATGAGTATTCGATTTAGGAGGGTTAGCACTGGAGGGTTTTATTAATAAGTCCCAAAGTGGCTTGTCATCACATTGTAGTGCCTTATGGGCAACATCTTTACTATAGTCATTAAAGCAAGTTTTGATGGCTAACATCACTGTACTCTTTACTCTTTATGGTTAATGAAACCATTACGTAGCCGCACACACACACTGCACTTTTTTGTAACCCACTGTCCATGCGATCTATCTAGGCACGAAACACATTGGACACAATGCTTATGTCCAGTTACAGGAAGGTTAGCGCATAAATCAGATGAACAGAAAGCAATATGTTCCATGATTAGTCCTCCCCCACCGGGATTGGTGACGGTCCGGAGCTCCTCGCCGAGGAGACGTGTACCTGGAAAAGAAATTTCCAAGAATCAATGCTCATAAGGACAACCTGAGACTTTTTAACTCTACCGTTACCTTATAATACACAAGAAAAATAGAAGTAGCGATCACCACCACTCTAAGTTTCTTATGTATCCTTATGGAAAACCCATATGTGGTTTTCTTATGAAGGAATTTAAGACTGCTTACCTATGACAACGATGATCAATGACCCATACTAAGTGCTGAATAAAAAGCGCTTTCCAGTAAGCGACCATCTCGCCGTGAGAGGAGAGTTGTTAGCAATGACCCTTCCGCCGCAATGACAGAATAGTAGTCTTCCCGCAGCGCTAGGAATATTTAATAATAGTATAGGCGAGTCGTTGCAGCTGAGCCGAAACATCCCTTGGAAGCCTTCCTCTTCCGCCGGGAGTTCGTTCTAGTTCAAGACAACAAACTGGTTACTTGGATCCTGCGCAACACTAGAACACCACTAGCGGGATGCCCGTCGAAGTCCTCCACACCCAGCACCAAAATTCCACCCACGTATACACAGATGGATCACGCATCAGTACCAGTAATAACAACAGCAAATCTGTGTCTTCAGCATTATGGATCCCAAAATTTCACCTTACCATGGGATGGAAGCTACCCAAACAAACCACAGTGTTTACAGCAGAGCTCTATGGACTCCTCCGTGCACTTGAGATCATCAACACCCTCCCAGTAAGTGCCTACACCATTTGCTGTGACTCCAAAAGTGCCATACAAGCCATCAACTATAACACCAAGACAAACAAGGAAATAGTATACCCTATGATCCAACTCCTCACCACCCTCCACTCTCAAGGATATACAATATCCCTCCAATGGGTACCCAGCCACATTGACATCCTCCATAATGAAATAGTGGATGGACTAGCCAAAGGGATGCACTCCTTCCACCTAACAACAGTCATACCCTACACCACAACCGACCGGACAAACATCCTCAGAGAAGACGTCCTCCAAGACTTCAAGGAAGAGTGGAAAATAACCATAGCTGGCACACAATACAGTAACATCAAGTCAGAGTGGTCAGTGTGGAAACACTCCATCTACAAGAACAAAGCCTTAAACACCGCGGCTCTCCGCCTCAGAACAGGACACACCAGACTGGGATATGTACTGGCATATGACTGGCATATGTACAGGATGGGACTGCAAGCAAATGAAAATTGCCCGTACTGCCTCACACCTGAGACAGTGGAGCATTATCTACTCCACTGCCACAGACATTACGGTGCCCGCACCCACCTCAGAAGTGTAGTAACCCAACAAGGAGGAACATTCAACATCAAGCATATCCTAGGTGGAGGAGACCTACCACAGCACAGTAAACATGTCATCGCATCAGCCCTAGGAACCTACATCAGAACAACAAACAAAATCACAAGCATATAAAATTACCATCCAACTGAATCTGTACTATACCACCACTGATCATCATCATCATCATCTCTGACCTCACCCTCACCTTGACTTGAATCACACAGTACACATAGAGCAGTACAGTACTGTACTGTACTGCAACTGATCATCATCATCATCTCTGACCTCACCCTCACCTAGACTTAAATCACCCTGACCTCAAAAGGCAACGACAAACTTACCCCTCATATACAGTACAGTAGTATAAAATCCACCTTTACTATCTCTCCTAACCCCTATTATACTAACAATTGTTCTTTTCACCCCTCCTAAAACGCCTGTGCAGTAATCTGGAGACACCACAACCCTCCAAGCAAACTGCACATTTAAACAATAAGAAGAAGAAGAAGGGATGCCCGGCGAGGGTGAAACGCGTTCGCGAGACAGATCCCCCGCCGGAAATATGATCCTAACCATTCTACTATCAAGTCTGCAACAAGAAGAACTTGGGGAGGGGTATGAAGATCGGGTATTTAAATTAAGTGTACTAATTTTCGCCGATGACGGTCTGATTCTAACGCAAAATATAGAGAAAGCTGAAAGAGCCATAGACAATTTAATAAATATAGGAAATATGTGTGGCCTAAAAATAAATAAAGACAAGAGTAAAATATTAATGTTTAACGTAAAAGAAAAGCCCGAAAAGATAAGAGATATTGAGGTATTATTATTATTATTATTATTATTATTATTATATGAGATGCCGAAGTCTCCAACCAGGGTGCAGAAACACCATCAAGATCAATCCACACAAAACACCCGGAGGCACTGGAGAGAGACTATGGCAACTTAGGAAAAAATAAAAACATACACTGTATACTGTACTGTACATATACACATATTAAACACAGATAACATATTATGCAGTGGAGGATATCAAGCTTAAATATAATACAATAAAATAGAATAAAATAAGTTTAAAAATTATAATTAATGGTGCAAAAAAGCATTAACTCTAGACTTAAAAATGGAGATATTAGCTGAATTGACTAGCTCATTTGGCAACTTATTCCACAAGTCAACCATGGCCGGCACAAAACACCGTGAAAACTGTGTAGTAGAAAAATTAACACGGCTCATGGCAAGATAATTAAGATTGCTTGTGAATCTAGTTGCACGAGCCCGGACATAGGGCCCAGGCAGAACCCCATGTAAGGGATGCTGAGGGTTGTTAAAAACTTTAAATAAAAGACTAAGGGCACCAACTTTACGTCGATGACACAGATCAAGAGACAAATTAGGTAGAATAAAACTGATGGAATTTAGCGACCTGTCAAGCAACTTGAGATGGCAGTCAGCTGCTGACAACCAGACAGGTGAGCAGTACTCGAAATGTGGCAAAATAAAAGCATAAAAAGACTTGATAACTGTGGCATCACAAGCAAATGTTTTATAAACCTTGCGAAGCAGACCAATTTTTGGGAAATGGAAGAGGAGAAAGAACGAATATGCTTTTCAAAAGTAAGTTTGGGATCAAGAGTAACTCCTAACAAACGCAGAGTATCCACATTCTCAATTTGCTCGCCAGAAACTTGTAGATAAGGATGGGGAGGATCCAAGGTACGAGATCTGCTGATGATAATGGAGTGTGTTTTACTAGCATTAAGTTTCATGCCCCAAAGTTCACACCATGATGTAATTTTGGCTAAATCCCTATTCAGAGCAGTAGCAATTACGTGTCGATCTATTGGTGATGCAATTGACGCATATAAAGTTGTATCATCAGCATAGGAGATTAGTTTATTTTCAAGCTCGGAACACAGGTCAGCAGTAAAAATAATAAAAAGCAAAGGCCCAAGGACACTGCCTTGTGGAACACCAGAAACAACAGTAACAGAAGGGGAATGACACCCATCAATGATCACAGACGGAGATCACAACTTGTAGCAAGTTGTCTGTGAGGACCGGGATTAACTTCTATATCACCGGACAAAAGTAGAAACAAAAACAGAAAAAGTTGAAAGCAATCCATATACAAATACATAAAGATGGATATAAACAGGTCGACCCAGACGGAGCCATCACATCTGGGTTTTTTTTTTTTTCTATGTGATTGAGGGAGGCATATAGCGAGTGCCTCCCCCATAGTTGAAAGAGTGACAGGGCCAAAATCAAGGGACGTTCGAGCCAAAATGCCTGGACACACGGAGTTTGAAGCAATTTAAGTCATAGGAAGAGGGAAAGACTGATTCTGGGAGAGAGTTCCAGAGCTCAGCTGTTGAGTAGAAGAAAGTTTGAGAGTAACGTTTCACTCTTGGGTTGGAGAGTTGCACAGAGTAGGGGTGGGATTGAGTTGCAAGACGGGTACCACGTGCCCTACGTAAAGGAGGTGGTATGCACTGGGATAGCTCTGAGGAACACTGATTATTATAGTAGCGATAGAATAGCGAGAGAGATGCAACATTGCGGCGGAGAGAGAGAGATTGCAGAGAGTTGGTGAGTGGACGGGAGTTAATGATACGAAAGGCCTTCCTTTCAACTTTGTCTAGGAGAGCAGTGTGAGAGGAACCTCCCCACACATGTGAACAATACTCAATACAAGGGCGCACTATGCCCCTGTACAGAGCAAGAAGCTGTGCAGGGGAAAAGAACCCCCTAAGGCGGTTGAGCACACCCAGCTTCTGGGATGCTGCCTTAGCAAGACTGGTAATATGGTCCTTCCAAATGAAAGCAGAAGAAAAAGAGACACCAAGAATATTGAGAGAAGATGAAGGGTTGATTTTTGTATTGTTGAAGAATAAGGGATAGTCCGCTGGGAGATCCTGACGGGTAGATAGATGGAGAAATTGGGTTTTGGAAGCATTAAAGTTAACAAGGTTTTCTCTGCCCCAATTGGAAATAGTATTTAGATCAGAATTTAAGAGTTCTATGGCTTCATTACGTTTGTCGTTGAGGGATTGCTGGCTGGGGCGTTCTGAAAAACTAATGGAGTAGTGCAAGGTTGAGTCGTCTGCGTATGAATGGATGGGAATTAAGGTACAGTTAAGGAGATCATTTATAAAAATTAGAAAGAGAATAGGAGATAGGACAGAGCCCTGAGGAACACCGGAGTTTATAGAGTGAGGAAGTGAACAATGGCCGTCCACAACCGCGGCTATGGAACGGCCGGAAAGGAAATTAGAGACAAAGGCACAGATGGAGGGATAGAAACCGAAGGAGGGTAGTTTAGAAATTAAAGATTTATGCCAGACTCTATCGAAGGCTTTCGATATGTCTAGTGCAATAGAAAAAGTCTCACCGAAGTCCCGAAAGGAGGATGACCAAGAGTTAGTAAGATATGAAAGAAGATCACCAGTAGAGCGACCCTTAAGGAAGCCATACTGGCGATCTGAGAGCAGATTATGAGAAGAGAAATGCTTAAGAAATTTGGAAGCAAGAATAGTTTCAAAAACTTTAGAAAGACAAGAGATAAGAGCAATTGGACGATAGTTGGAGGGTTGAGAGCGGTCACCCTTCTTTGGGACAGGTTGAATGTGAGCAAAAGGTATAAAACAAGCCCCAAAGACACCATATCCAGGGGGGAGCAGTAGCGGTGGATTTTATTTGTTTAGAAAAGACTAGAAACAGAAAAAGAATGCCAAATCTTCTGAAAATCCACCAGACTCAAAAGTCTTCCTCATTGGCCTGCTAACCACCGTGGGGAAAAAAACAGGAGATTGCAGTAAAAGGAAGGAAAGTTGTTGTATAGCACCAAACAGCAGGGATGGATGTAAACGGACAATGGAAGACCTTGGTGCAGGCTATGGCAACATCCTAAACATCCATCATGGTAAAATACCATAAGTTTGCTAAATGGCCGTTGACTAATATATACAGTAGTTCATCCGCCCTTTGACAGGTATTGCTTTTAGTCCTGCAGGGTGTCTAGCCACCCACCCTCCAAGTGAGGACCCGGAGGGGGAGCCGGTTTAGTCGCCGACAATCCGACAAGTGATATTAAATATTTGGGTATAAAAATTGAAGATAAAATAAATTGTTTTAAATATCAAAAAGAAATATCCTTGGCTAAATCAGAACAGATGGCAAACTTAAGATACCCGATAATAGCTCAAAGCTGCAGTAAGGTATTGATAGGAAAAACTTTTTGGAAGAGTGTAGCCCTACCTACAATTCTATACAGAGCTAGTGTGCTAGGACACACCAACACAGAGATAGATAAGCTGCAGCAAGTAGAAAATAAAGTTTACAGGCAAATATTAGGAGCCCCCAAATATGCACAGGTAGAAACACTAAGGGATGAAGTAGGTGCATCACCAATGCAAACAAGAATTATGGGGGGTCAAATAAAATATTTAAAGCACATAGAGGGAAACGAGGGATGTCACTTACTAAAAAGAATTATTGAAGAAAAACATGAATTTGCAACAGATCCCTGGTTCGAATCCACCACTAAATACCTCCGATAAGTGAAATTGACATACGATGACTTAATAGATATAGGGAAAGTCCAGTTGAAGGGTAAATTAAAAGAATGGGATTCTAAAATGTGGAGGGAAGAACTGAACAAGAAAACTAGTTTAGATATTTATAGAAAGTATAAGAAAGAAATAAGGGGAGAAGAACTAATATATGATAACAGACCAGCTTCTGTTATCCTATACAAAGCGAGAACAAATAACCTACAGCTAAATGATAGAAATAGATTTACAGGAGGAAACACAGGATGTAATATGTGTGGGGATGGAATAGAGGACCTTATAAGCATTTCATTCTGTGGTGCCCTGCATACACAGAAGAAAGAAGACTGGAACCTCTATTCCAACAACCATACAGTATATAGAAGATGAATCCCATATACTAGGTAGCTTAATGCTTAGTAGACAAAGCACAGGTAGGGTCAAAAAGGTA
Organism: Paralithodes platypus; assembly: GCA_032716605.1. Taxonomy (NCBI): domain Eukaryota; kingdom Metazoa; phylum Arthropoda; class Malacostraca; order Decapoda; family Lithodidae; genus Paralithodes; species Paralithodes platypus. The sequence continues at coordinate 6,085,860 of CM064509.1, forward strand.
ATATATAGGTTTTGGAGAAAGAGAGAAAAGCAAAGGAACAACACATGAAGAAACTGCAAAGAAAATATAAAGGTGAAAGAAGAAACAAGAACAACAAGCAAGAAGGAAAACAAGTAAGAAGAAAGAAGAGCAAGAAAGAAGAAAGAAGTAAACAGCACATAGCACATCATAAATTTTACTGTTAAATTAGAAAAACAAAAAACACGACAAAAGGGAGGCGCCGTTGCAAAGGCATAGCTTCCCGACCAGCAACTGAACTGAACAGTATACAGTAGGAGAATACATCTGTGTCTTCAGCATTATGGATCCCAAAATTTCACCTTACCATGGGATGGAAGCTACCCAAACAAACCACAGTGTTTACAGCAGAGCTCTATGGACTCCTCCGTGCACTTGAGATCATCAACACCCTCTCAGTAAGTGCCTACACCATTTGCTGTGACTCCAAAAGTGCCATACAAGCCATCAACTATAACACCAAGACAAACAAGGAAATAGTATACCCTATGATCCAACTCCTCACCACCCTCCACTCTCAAGGATACACAATATCCCTCCAATGGGTACCCAGCCACATTGACATCCTCCATAATGAAATAGTGGATGGACTAGCCAAAGGGATGCACTCCTTCCACCTAACAACAGTCATACCCTACACCACAACCGACCGGACAAACATCCTCAGAGAAGACGTCCTCCAAGACTTCAAGGAAGAGTGGAAAATAACCATAGCTGGCACACAATACAGTAACATCAAGTCAGAGTGGTCAGTGTGGAAACACTCCATCTACAAGAACAAAGCCTTAAACACCGCGGCTCTCCGCCTCAGAACAGGACACACCAGACTGGGAGGGCATATGTACAGGATGGGACTGCAAGCAAATGAAAATTGCCCGTACTGCCTCACACCTGAGACAGTGGAGCATTATCTACTCCACTGCCACAGACATTACGGTGCCCGCACCCACCTCAGAAGTGTAGTAACCCAACAAGGAGGAACATTCAACATCAAGCATATCCTAGGTGGAGGAGACCTACCACAGCACAGTAAACATGTCATCGCATCAGCCCTAGGAACCTACATCAGAACAACAAACAAAATCACAAGCATATAAAATTACCATCCAACTGAATCTGTACTATACCACCACTGATCATCATCATCATCTCTGACCTCACCCTCACCTTGACTTGAATCACACAGTACACATAGAGCAGTACTGTACTGTACTACAACTGATCATCATCATCTCTGACCTCACCCTCACCTAGACTTAAATCACCCTGACCTCAAAAGACAACGACAAACTTAGCCCCCATATACAGTACAGTAGTATAAAATCCACCTTTACTATCTCTCCTAACCCCTATTATACTAACAATTGTTCTTTTCACCCCTCCTAAAACGCTTGTGCAGTAATCTGGAGACACCACAACCCTCCAAGCAAACTGCACATTTAAACAATAAGAAGAAGAAGAAGAAGGAGAATACATTGTATAATAGTCAGGAGCTATCCCAACACCCTCAACTACTGAGACTATCTCATCATCCAGTAGAAGGCCACATATTTTATGGCACAACAGTAATGGGTAAGTTCCTATGTAGCGGGAGGAACCGTATTATATATTCCCATTTACCTAAGAATCTTTATTTATATCCTCATATATCTTACTTATTGTCTTCACTTACCTCAACAATACTAATCCCGATAGCTGGGGAGGGTATGAAATATATCAGGGAAAGAGAGGGGTTGAAACACGGTGATTAACTAGAATATAGCCATGTTGATTAACAAAGCCAAGACGTTGTGTATCCTTGCTTGTGATTGGTTGTTGACTATCGTGACGTCATCAGCCAAGGCTCATTCTTTCAACTCTAATAACCTCCCTGCCGCTAAATAATAGAACTATCCAAATAAGTGGCGATATATGCGAAGACGCTGTGACGCTCTGACGACCTGGAAGGACCGCGAAACACCGCATCGCATCTGACCCCACAACACACCACCAACAACCACACCGCACTCCTCAACCCCCGTGGGTAAGCGTATCCTCCTGTTTTTTCTTGTTAATTATGGCAAATGCGCAGAGTGGCCTCCGGGGCCTCAGTACAGGTAACGGAGCCAGACACAAAAGACTCCAAAACTCACAGCCACAACACTCCGACACAGCCTCCCCCACAAACACAAACTGTCCCCCTACAAACACCCAGAAACAGTCTTCCTCTACAAATAACAATCCCAAATATCCCTGTGGGGCGTGTAACATAAATATCCTAGAAGAAAATTCTGTTGCATGTGGCCTATGTAACAAATGGTACCATGGGGCACAAAGATGCTGTGGCCTCCCCCGAACAGCATTCAACAGCATCCTAGCCCACCCATCCTACCTCTCGTACACATGCACCCCATGCAGTCTAACCAAAGATGATTCACAAACAGGAGCCAAACTCAGTTATATGACACCGTCAAAGGGTTATGCGAAACAGTAGCCCAACTGATGGTGGAAATGAAAAACCTAAAAAGCCTCCCTCTCCAAACCCAAACCCCCGAACCCCCCACTCGCGCACCACAACCCCCCAAACCCCTCACTCCCGCACCACAACCCCCAAACAATGAACAACTGACAGAAGAGCTCCGAAAACTTGTACACCAGGAAGCCGTTGAGCAACGGGAAAGAGAAAAAAGAGCCATATTCATAATACTCAGAGGACTTGGTGAAAGCACACGGGAAGTGACAGAAAAATTCAGGGAAGTTGCCTGCCACCTGATGGGCACTGACAGGATCCAACTAAACAACATCATCCCCATAAAATCAAACCTAGTCAGAGCAAGCATCACAAATGAGGAACAACGGCAAAAGCTCCTTGAAGCAGCAAAGTCTCTCCGATCCTCAGTGTACCACACAGTCTACATTACGAGAGACTTGACCTTCAAACAAAGAGAAGAAATCAAGAAAAGGAGGTCCGAAAATGGTACCGGTACACAGAGAACTCGCCACCAGTATGAGCCGCGCAAGGATACCAACACCAGGACCACCCCCCCTACCACTACCACCACCCCACCCCTCCTTCCACCCACCTCCCCCACACCTATCCAACCCCGATCCAACTCTACAAGCTCGCCCCACCACCCAAATCAAAGTGCCCCCACCACCCTGAACAGCACCACAACCCCCAAAACTGCCGAAGGCAACAGGGTCCCAACACCCTGTAGACAACTGTCCACCACACCTCAGATCCACGAGAGCAGCACCCCAGAAGATGCCCTTGGATCAACAGCCCTACTCCCTTTAGAGACAAAAAACTAATCCGGAACAACCCAGCAAACCCCGCCTACTGCAAAAACCAGCCCAATACAAACCCATCCTTCTCATTCCTTAAAATAGCCTTCGCCAATGTACGGTTTTGACAACCCGTAAGGGAAGGAAGGAAAAACTACTATTTATTGGTGGCTCCTGAAGTCAATGACGTAAGAGCCTATGGTAATATGGCCTCGTTCCGGGCTCCTCTGAGCCCGGGTTAATCCTGATCACTACGGTCGAGAACCAATATCTTCTTAGGGGGTACCCCTTAATCATTCCTAAGGTACGTCATTGAGACGGAGCCACTGAAAAGTGAAAAATAAAAGAAAAAGGAATAGTACAGTTCAAACGCCGCGCCACTTGCGCATTCAGATCTTCCTCTGTTCCCATGAGCATGCCTTGAAATCCCAGTTGGCCTTGAACTGGCCTCTAAAGTATATACCAAATTGAGCATGTGAATGGGAAGGGGATGGAGGGAGGGCAATTTCGTCATTGACTTCTGGAGCCACCAATAAATAGTAGTTTTTCCTTCCTTCCCTTACGGGTTGTCAAAACCGTAATTTATTGGTGGCTCCTTACGTCAATGACGTAAGAGCCTAGCATATCACGACCGGTGGAGGGACCTTTAGATGCTCTTTAGCTATAAAACAAAGGAAGACTGAGAACTAATATATGAACTGTGACATGTATTTACTTATAAAAGGTATAACAGTAAGAAAAAATATACAGTATAAGGCGGGTACCATTAAAAGAAGCCTTATTTCATAGAAACAGAACTATTGAGATGTGAATACATACTGGTAATCTATCTCATCAATTTAGCGTAAAAACTAAAATAATGTTAAACATTTGTAGTTGCAATAGACATAGGTATTGCTATGTAATAGATATCATGTGGTCATAACATTCTTGTTATATGTTTCAGATTGTGTGACCTGCCTTTTCGTCATGGGACTTCAACACGCCCCCCTCTTTTCTTTCCATTTATAGTGACTGTCAGGGCACACTCTCTCTTATGCTGTTGGACTGGTAATAAAAGTGTTGAATCAGATACAACAGACTACTTAATACCCTCAAGGGGTATGTTCTTGCCTTAAAGCTATGCATGGTAAATTGGGTCTCTCCAGGTGTACTGACAAATATCTGGATAGGAAAGTATTGCTCGAGGACCAGAGACCTGTTTGAGAGATATCTTCTACTGAAAAGTTGTTGAGGAACCTGATGGTAGTGGCCCACTTGCGGACGTCGTGAGCTTTGGCAATCACCTGGGGGTCTGCCTCCTTAATTACATCTACTATCGTGGATGCTAAAACTTTTTTTCCCCAACCTTGATGAGCCATCTGGAGAAACCCATAAATGTTCCTTATTTCTAGGGATAACAGACTTAAAGTAGGTATATAATGCTTTCACAGGACATAGTGCATGGTGTATCCTTCCTATTTTTCAAGGCAGGAATGGAGAAAGGTGTAAAGATATGTTCCTGGTGCTCGTTTTTTGCAATAAAATCTGGTGCAGGTGCAATATGTACAGAGTCTTTATTAGGGGCAAACCGTAGACAGTTTGGGGACCTTGCCATGGCCGCCAATTCTGAGACCCTATGGCCAGTTGCTAGGGCCATCAGAAATACACACTTCTTGAGTTTCTTCTCTATGTTTGGTTTCACCGAGTAGGGCCTAGACTGTAACAATGCTAGGACCCTCGAGATTGACCATTGAGGAAGTAGCTGACGATTTGGGGCTCTGAGTTTGAAGCAAGCTCTCATAAACCCTTGTTCGTCTTTCTGGGGTAAGGATAGACCGGTAAGCGTGAGGAAGGGTTCCTTCACTGCCGACAGGTGGTTTCTAAGTGTGTTAACTGCTAGATTCTTAGTTTCACACAAGTAATTTAGGTATTTCAATAACAAGGAAGCTGATGGGTTCTTCTGGTTAGTATCTACAACCCACGTTGTAAATTGTTTCCAGTGAGAGCTGTATTGTCTCAGAGTGGAAGCTGTATTTACCTAATTGTATTTAGCTAATTGTAGTTTACAGGAGTTGAGCTAAGCTCGTGTTGTCCCGTATCTCAGTCTACTTTTTATCCAATTTTTTCTTGAAAATATGGATATTCCTTGCCCCTACCACCTCCTCCTCCAGCCCATTCCATTTGTCAATACATCTATAGGGGAAGCTAAACTTCCTGATATCGTTCTTGCAGGTAGGTCTTTTTACTTTGTAGCTTTGGCCTCTAGTTATTCCTGTATCCATAATTAATATATCCTCCCTATCCAGCCTCTCCAGCCCCCGGGTGCATTTGTACATCATTATCATGTCTCCCCTCTCTCTCCTCTCTTTTAGACTCGGTAGATTTAATTTGTCTAGCCTCCCTTCATATGGCAGCTCTCTGAGACTTGGAACCAATCTAGTAACTGCTCTCTGGATTCTTTCTAACTTGTGAATATGCTTCTTTAGATGCGGGGACCACACCACTGCTGCATACTCCAATCTTGGTCTAATCATACTCTTCATAATTTTCGCTACCATGGTCTCATCCAAGTAGTTCAGAGCAACTTTCATATTCCCGGCCATTGCATACAATCCGCTAAAGAGCTTGTTAATATGTTTCTCTGGCGACAAATTATCTTGTATAATCAACCCTAAATCCTTTTCTTTTTCGGCCTTGCTAATTATATTATCTCCCATCCTGTACTCCCAATTTGGTCTATTCACACTTCTTCCCATATTTAACACATGGCATTTACTTATATTAAATTTCATTTTCCACTTGGTGCTCCATTCGTATATTTTATCTAAATCCCCTTGCAGCTCCTCACAACTACTTTTATTTGTTATTTGTCTCATAATTTTTACGTCATCTGCAAACATTGACATGTAGGAGTTTATGCCTATCGGCAGGTCATTCACGTACATAAGGAACATGAGAGGTGCCAACACAGATCCCTGTGGCACACCACTCTCAACTTTCCGCCACGATGAGTAAGTTCCTCTAATGTTGGTCCTCATTTCCCTATCTGTTAAATAGCTCTCCATCCATTTCAGCAAACTCCCCCTGACACATCCTAGCGTATCAAGCTTAGATAACAATCTCTTATGTGGTACCTTATCGAATGCTTTGGAAAGGTCTAAGTAGACGCAGTCCACCCATCCGCCTCTTTCTTGGAGTACATCTATCACCCTACTATAATAACATAGCAAACTGGTAACACAAGATGTCCCTTCTCTGAATCCAAATTGCTTTGGGGTTATTATCTTCTTTCTCTCCAACATTTTCATCCATCTTGTGGTAAACTATCAATGGAAGTTAAATATTACTAAGCTATAATGAATCAAATAAAATCAATCTAAATGAATACTCTATATCTAAATTGAATTCAATCTGAAATAAGCTAATTTATATCCAAAGGTCTCACATAATAAATGTATATAATTATAGGGTAAGGTTATAAGGGTTAATATTAGCCAGGAATTAACTCACCAATAGTTCCACGTGGCAATGAGGCAAGGGAGAACGTTTTACCCAATATGGTGGTGGACAATGGGGAACGAGACTTCGGTCCCGAGACACGAGTCAAGTTAAAGAAAGAATAAATGATTACATGGGAATGGACATGAATATTATGCTTATCTATCAGTCAGTCATGATGTCGATGAGAGCGTCGTGATGGTGTAGCTGTGTGTATTGCTGTATGTGTATTGTGATTAGAGGCACAAAAGCACGATCAACTGAGGGCGGAAAATTAGATGTTAACTGGTTGGTGTTCGTGAAGGCTCTGACGTACCTCAAAAGCACACCTTGCTGCCTTGGCAAACCGCCAGGAGCCCAAATTATCGTACCGCATTTAGGTAGCTCTATACGATAAATTATATTAATATATACGATAAATTCATATATACTACATAAGACCATGGCAATATTGCTTAATAGCATATTAGGCCTTTTATAACTTAACTTATTTACAATCTTATAATATACGATCTACTCGTCCTACGTCGTTCTGTAGGAGAGATTATGACGTCACAGAGACATAAGAGATCACAAAAGAGTCATATTCTATCGTATTTATACGATACACTCCCCCCACAAAAAAGACCTGAACCCCACCTTAAACCTAAAGTTGCCCAGAGGCTATCTTCTGACGCCACAAGTCGACGGCGCCAGCAGCAGCGCGTCTGGGACGCGTCCCGGTCCGAGAATGATCACCATCAGTAAGAGGCGAGTCGTTCCTTAGAGAATTCTCGGACCCAGCAATAACAGGTGGAGCCTCAGATTGCAATGCCGAATCGAGCTCCAAAGCGTACAAACGTGCGATAGGACGAACAGTAGTTCCAGTGGCTGTCTTTAAAAGCGCCACCCGCTCTACAGAGTCTGCCCCCTTGTATACCTCCAATACGCGGCCTAATTTCCAGTATAAACGAGGACTATCTTCTTTAATTAAAACAACGTCACCAACTGTAGGGGCCGTTGGTCTACCAGAGGGAGTAACACTCCTTTCCCTCAATGCTAGCAGATATTCACTAATCCACCGTTTCCTAAAATCCTCGATTATCCTGGATATATACTGGTATCTCTTAGACACCGCTACCGCAGAGTACAACGAGGGATCCTCTAACTCTACTATGGACTGAAAATCAGATGGAAACGCAGTCAATGGTTTTCCATATAGCAAGTGAGCTGGCGTTAATGGTAGTGGTTCTTGCAGGTCGGTGTACACATATGTAAGCGGGCGATCATTCACGACTGCCTCTATCTCTGTGAGGACTGTCGTCAACTCACTCTTCTTTAATAGAGCACGTCCTACAACCGCTCTTAGTCCTGACTTTACTATGCCGACACACCGTTCCCACATTCCACCAAACCAAGGTGCCTTAACTGGAATGAACCTCCATTCGCACTTTTTCTCTCCCAAAAAAGTGATGATAGTAGGATCACTACTCATATCCTTTAGATATTTTGATGCTTGGACATAAGTGGGAGCATTGTCGCTAAGAATGAGTTGAGGGAATGAACGACGGGCACAAAACCGTCTGAACGCCAGCATAAAGTCCTCGCTAGACATATTATCACATAGTTCTAGGTGTACCGCTCGAGACGTCGCACAGGTAAACAATAATATATAAACTTTCTCATGCTCCCTCGTCTTCAATGCCCCTGTGTAATCTAATCCTACCGCTTGGAAAGGTTCTACGTGCTTTACACGGCATTCAGGTAGGGGTGGAGCTGGTCCAGTTGCATATGGTTTACCCTTTAGTCTCTGGCATATTACACACTTTCTCACTACGCGTCGAGCTACTTGTCGAACTCTGGGTATCCACCATGTGAGACGTAAAATTGATATAATATGACATACCCCGTAGTGTTTTACTTCCCTATGTGCACGTATGATCAATAGATCAGTAACGTGATGTCTTGTTGGCATAAGTATAGGTCGGTTTGTGCCGTCTGGTACACCCGACCACTTCAGGCGACCCTCACACCTGATGAGGCCATTGTCTAGGTGCAACCTTAGTTGACGCACTATATTAGGCATTAATGTCTTATTCGAGCCTTTCAAGGATTCTAATTCATTGGAAAAGGTTTCTACTTGAACCCATTTGATCAAAGTTACTTCAGCTGCTTTAAATTCACGAGCATCAATGTTGTGACCCCTGTTGCAGAGTTGGCCCGTTACTTTAAGCTTAAGATTGGATACATATCGCAACACCCAAGCTACAACTCTGACTAGTTTATTATAGTCACCGAATCTTGCCCACTTCATGATAGGACCCGGTGGCTCATTTGGTTGGGCTGTAACTGCCACTGTTTCCAGTGGCAGAAGTCCCTCACCAACAGCATGCCATATCGTCCATTCACTTTCATGGAGCAGCCACTTTGGACCATGCCACCACAATTCGGACTTCATTAACTGGCTAGCCGTTATACCCCTAGTTATGAGATCACTAGGGTTTTCCTTTGTATTTACATAATGATAAGCAACGTCTGGCAAAAGGGCTCTAATCTCATCTACCCTATTCCGCACATAAACTGGCAGAGACTTCTTGCTATGTATCCAGTTGAGTGCGACCTGACTATCGCACCATACGTGAACGATTTCAATATTTAATTCGCTCTCGTATGCTGCGCGTACATGTTGCACCAGACGTGCTAATAGCAGCATGGCAGTCAATTCCATTTTAGGGATAGTTACCTTCCTAACCGGGGCTACTTTGGCCCGGGCTGTAACTAAATGTGCCCCAAATGAAGTAACAACATATATGGCTACCCCGTATGCCGTGGCGCTAGCATCGCAAAACGTGTGTAACGTAACATCACCGAACGCCGCCACTTTACGAGGTATAGGTTTAGTACATAGGATGGCATATTCATTCAACAACAATGTCCCTTGGTCATTCAGGTCCTCGGGCAAACTGTCATCCCATCCTATTTTACGTCTCCAAACTTCCTGCATTAGAATCCTAGCTCTTATGGTAACAGGTAATGCTAGACCCAAAGGATCAAAAAATTGCGCAACTTTGCTCAACAGACTTCTTTTTGTGTGCGCTCCTGTCTGCTGAGCAAAAGACCTTGTTTGAAAAGTTAGTATGTCATGTTTAGGTTGCCAGATCATCCCCAAATTTCTGGACTTTTCCTGGTTAAGAGATGCCGTACCATCCACCTGTATTAAACTCTGAAGATCTTCACTATTAGTAACCCACTCGCGGAGAAATAGATGTGCATCCGCAAACAATCTGCGTGCTTGCCAGTATGCATACAACAAATCATCTTGACTATCGCTAGTACCCTGCAAATTGTCAATGTATAATCCGCGAGATAGTTTACTTGTGTCCTCATGAGTGTCAGCTAGATGTTTTCTGATTGTGGCATTTAACAAAAACTGCGAGCAAGTGGCCCCAAAGAGTACAACCCGAAAACGGTATATTATGATGGGACTTTCAGAGTCGCTAATGTCGCTTAACCAAAGAAAGCGGGTAACATCTCTATCTTCCTCCTTTAGCTTGACCATCAAGAATGCTTTCTCGATGTCACTGGTATAGGCATACTTCCCCAGCCTAAACCGCAATAGATGTTGGGACAGATCCGACACCATGGACGGACCTGTCAACAGGCAGTCATTCAGACTGGGTTGTTGACCTTGGTGGGCAGAACAGTCATACACCACCCGTATTGGTGTGGTGACGCTGTCTTTCTTTACCCCATGATGGGCCAGATAGTGAACCCTACCCTTCTTACACGGTTCCTTGACATCGACTCTCTCAATAAAACCCCTATCCTCATAACTCCGAAATACATCGTCATACGCCTGGCGCGTGCTCGGTTCGTTAGACAATTTCCGCTGCAATGCGCGCAAGCGACCTAATGCCAAACCATAGTTGGTAGGTAGGCTTATCTCACTGTTCTTCCAAGGTAAACTAACTTTATATTGCTTGTCTGAGGCACAGTAGCACACAGACTCGTCAAACCTTTGTAGCGCAACTTCCGAGTCATTATCAGTCTCCATAGGATTAATGCCTATGTAATCCAATCTCCACAGTCGTTCCAGGTCGAACTCGGCAGCCATCTTAGGGTCACTAGGTTGGGAATCCTCCCTTCCCAACTCCTCTGCCGCGGTTACATTGACTCTATATATCGAGACCGTGTCGACCAGGACCTTTGACTGTGTAGTATGCACCTTTCCGCTCATGCAGTATCCAAATTTAGTGGGGATTAAAATTACACCACACATCTTTTTAAATCCAGGGTATACTACTTCATAATAATGATCCACACCAAGTAGAACATGCACCTCACTCTGATTTCCCATGGGATCTGACAAGTTAACCCCTTTGCTACGTAATGCGTGTTCCACCTTCTTCACACCCACAGATACATATTCTGGTAGGGTGTCTACTACGATACAAGTCATAAAGTACCGGTTTTTACGATAGAAATATGAAATCTCCGCTATCTCGTAGTCTTGTTTATCAGTAACCCCTGTGAAGCCCTGTAATCGAAGAGTCTCAGCCCCTACGATTCGGTGCTTCAATCCCACTAGTACGGACCTCTTTATAAAGGAACGTTGAGATCCTTGATCTAGAAGTACCCGACAAACTTTGTTAATGTCATTACCTTCCATGGGAATCTGTATTGTGGGCAATATAGTGGTGTCTTGCGTGCTACCTAGTGCCACAGTTGTAGTACCCTCATTTTTGACGTCTTTGACTTTATCTGCAGTAGGACACAACTTATCAAAGTGATGTCCTTTGCAGTGCCGACAGGGCCTTAAGTATGTAGCAGTACATTGTCCCTGCTTACCATGTTCCCCACTTAGACAACCTACACATAGCTTCAATCTTCTCGCCTGTGCTAGTTTTGTCTCATTTGTCGGGTATTTTACACAGAAACTCCATTTATGTTTGTTGTTACATAGCTTACATAGAATCTGAGCAGGTTTCTTATACACACCCTCTTTCTTTACTTTAGTCCCCACTGTCATGCTTACTGTTCCCCTCTTCTCCACATTCTCACTCCCTCCCGACACATACATTCTCCCTTTGTTCAACTGTAGATTATTGATCTCCTTACTGAACTGAGTTTTGAATTCCCCCAGCTCAAATGATCTTACCTTATCAAGTATTGCCATAGGAAGCTTCTGACGCAAGATAATGACAATCATTTCCTGCGTGGTAAGCCCTAGGGTATCTAGCGATCGAGTATGGCACTCCATATTTGCCCTGAAGTTTGTCAACTCATCAACCTTATACTGTGGTTCTGCGAGCCCCAACAAGGCAACGACATGGGCCATCTTCAACTGCTCTCTATCCCCGTACGTGGACTCTAATAAGTGTACCGCTTCAAGATAACTACCACCTACTACTGCAAAACCCTCTATTAAATGTAAGGCCTCTCCTTCCATTTGTCCCTTCAGATAGTGAAACTTGCGGACATTATCCAAAGAGGATTCATGAACCGTAGATCGAAATACGTCCCAAAAAGCTAACCACTCGGTTAACTTGCCCCCAAATGTAGGAAGATTGAGCTTTGGGAGGTGTACAGTATGTTTTGGGTCAGCCCTTCTATGGGCCTCATTATCGCCTCCCTTCTTACTTGCGACAGCACGCTGTAATAGGCGCTTCGCTCTAAAGACAGGTTCGTCATAGAGGGCGCGATTATCACACTCTGTAACTATCTCTTCCTCCTCTATCATGTCAGCCACAATCACCTCACTCAGAGCCGTAATACGACCGTGGGTAGCCTGGACGTTATCTAATCTAGCCTCCAATTCCTCTAGATCAGCAGTAGTGATGAAAGTGTTTAAGTCCACAATTAGCCTATTTAACACTCCCCGAAGTCCCGCCCTTTGATTTTTAGGGGCTTTGCTTAGCACCCCACTAGACGGTGTCTCTTTATGGTCTTTATCCATTTTGCATGTGAGCCTATAGGCTATGTATCTAAATATCACGTTACAAAAACAACGGCCAAATAATAGGCTACTTAAGAGACGCCAACCGGCGGACTTCTATGTTATGGAGAAAAAATAGTACACTATATAGCAATACCTACTAATGGATCATATTGAACAAGAAAAAATGTTAGGTCAGGTCATATGTCACAGGAAGTCTGAAACTGAAAAGAACATTACTGGGGAAAGACGATGGGTGGGAAGCAGGACTTAGGCAGGCGCAATGACACAACCCCGGCGTCCCTCTCTAGCCAACGCTTCGTTAGCCCTACAATTTTGTTATATAGGACTTGATTGGTGTCTAAGTCGAGGTGGACACCATCCTGGTCGAGGTCTCGGATGCTGAGTGTTATGGAAACAAAGCGGTGCTTCGTTTCTATTAACCGACACCTCAGGGCGCGGTTAACAGAATTTTTTATAGCCTGATATTCCGCAGCTGAGAACCCTCGGACTTTCGTCCGGCTCTCAATTGCCACGATCTTGCAGCTTCCTCCGGACTCACGCTCCAGATCCAGCGCCACCTCTTTAATTGCGTCAGCTAACTCGCGGGGCACTGTACCGGGGCGTATATCATTGCCACCTATAAACAAAAAGATCATATGTGGCCTAAACTGTACCACTTGCCCCCACTGGGGGGAGGCTTTCAGGGTGTCAACGGTTGCTCCCGGTACCCCGAAGTAGGTCAGCCGGAAGGTTCTTTCCCCCTCTGACGCCCGATACGACTCAGTACCTCCGTCAGCTGCCCTTAGCCTAGTGGCATAAGAATGTCCCACTATGGCTATTCGCTGAGGTACCGGCGCCTGAGGTACAGGAAGATAGCCAAGCCCTACCCCTCCGGGGTCCTTGCTCCTGCATCCCTGGGCTAATCCCTTGCTCATTGCCTAAGATCCCTTACTGGTAGCTAGTCCCGGGTCTGGGCACCAATGTGGTAAACTATCAATGGAAGTTAAATATTACTAAGCTATAATGAATCAAATAAAATCAATCTAAATGAATACTCTATATCTAAATTGAATTCAATCTGAAATAAGCTAATTTATATCCAAAGGTCTCACATAATAAATGTATATAATTATAGGGTAAGGTTATAAGGGTTAATATTAGCCAGGAATTAACTCACCAATAGTTCCACGTGGCAATGAGGCAAGGGAGAACGTTTTACCCAATATGGTGGTGGACAATGGGGAACGAGACTTCGGTCCCGAGACACGAGTCAAGTTAAAGAAAGAATAAATGATTACATGGGAATGGACATGAATATTATGCTTATCTATCAGTCAGTCATGATGTCGATGAGAGCGTCGTGATGGTGTAGCTGTGTGTATTGCTGTATGTGTATTGTGATTAGAGGCACAAAAGCACGATCAACTGAGGGCGGAAAATTAGATGTTAACTGGTTGGTGTTCGTGAAGGCTCTGACGTACCTCAAAAGCACACCTTGCTGCCTTGGCAAACCGCCAGGAGCCCAAATTATCGTACCGCATTTAGGTAGCTCTATACGATAAATTATATTAATATATACGATAAATTCATATATACTACATAAGACCATGGCAATATTGCTTAATAGCATATTAGGCCTTTTATAACTTAACTTATTTACAATCTTATAATATACGATCTACTCGTCCTACGTCGTTCTGTAGGAGAGATTATGACGTCACAGAGACATAAGAGATCACAAAAGAGTCATATTCTATCGTATTTATACGATACATCTCTTCCTAATTAGCTTTTCACAAATCTTGCATACAATACTAATAAGTGAAACTGGTCTATAGTTTAGAGGGTCCTCAGGGTTTCCATTCTTGTATATCGGAATGATATTAGCTCTTTTCCATTCAACAGGAACCTGTCCTTTATCTAAGGAAGCTTGAATTATGTCCCTCACTGGCTCCACTAATTGCTCTGCACACTCCTTTAACCCTTAATTAGCGGCTCACCACATAAGTCGAGTTAAATAAAGCTGGACTATGTGGCGGCGCTCGACATAGGTCGAGTGGCAATTTCAGCACGTAATGTTGCTGAGAGAGAGAGAGACAAGTGGTGGCAGGAGACTAGCGAGCGTATGACTGCTCCAGACCACCGCGGCGAACCTACTGACACGAATCTCAGCTCCCTCCTCCCTCTCTCACTCGCTACATACTGAATTATATGGGGAAAGTACCGAATTACATGCTTTTTGCACTCGCGTTGCACGGTTATTGCAAGAAAACTAGCCATCATAAAAGGATCGTTATGGTGTCATTCGAAAGCTCTGTTTATGCCCTTTCAGGGATAGGTACTTGTTTTACGTTCTGGGTCTTATTTAGGCATGAAAATGATCACGTAAACAGCCCTATTTTGGCTAAAAACACCCCGCTGGGCGGTACATATAAATAAACCGCATAGGCCGCTCGTAAGGTGTTAAAACCCAGGCAGACACTTCATCCGGTCCCATAGCTTTCCTTACTTCAAGTCCTCTCATCGCAGATAACAGCTCATCTCTAGTTATTTCAATCTTACTAAGACCACTCTCCAGTACTCCCGCCTGTGGTTCGTCAAAACCTTCCTCTCTAGTAAAAACTGACCCCAATTTGTTATTCATTACCTCGCACATGTCCGATACATTTTCATACGTCCTAGCATCAACTCTTAATTTAGTAATTTGTTTCTTTACCTTCAACTTACTGTTTATATATTTATAAAATAATCTAGGATCACTTTCACATTTATTTACTATGTTCTTCTCATAGTTCATTTTAACTTGCCTAATTATGTTAACATATCTATTCCTCTCCTGTTTATATTTATTCCGATTACTCTCAGTGTTCCTTCTTCTTAATCTAGCCCAAGCTGCATCACGCCTACCCAAAGCTCTTTTGCATTTCAAATTAAACCAATCTTTCTGCTTAGTAAAATTTCCAGTTTTATATCTTGGGACAAACAGATTGGTTCCTACTCTATAAATTTCGAGGAATCTACTATATTTACCTTGTACGTCCTGTTCCTTCAAAATAAGATCCCAATCTACTCCCTCTAAATATCTTTTCAAGGATACATGATCAGCTTTACTATAATTTAATCTGTCATTTATGTAGCTATTGTCTAATCTATTGGCATTACTCGAGGTCAACTTCCATTTTAGTAATAGGTGATCACTTTTACCTACAGGACATAGATAGTTTATATCACTAATTTTGTGAGGATCCTTTGTAAAAATCAGATAGAGTTTAGAAGGTTCGTTATTACTCCTCATTCTTGTATTTTCCTTCACATATTGTGCAAGTACATTTTCCGTAACCAACTCCACTAGCTGACTTCCCCAAGATCTCTGATTTGGCCCTGCATCTCCCGATTCCCAATCAACCTCACTACAGTTGAAATCTCCTACCAAGATCAATCGATTCTTCCTTAAAAGCAATCTTCTCAACGACTGAATCATATCCTCGACCATCTCCTCAAACTCCAACTCCCTCCATGCTCTGGTCTTTGGTGGCATGTAAGCTACTGCTATGTCTGCTTTTTTCCTTCTATATCATTGAGTTCAACTGCCATTATTTCTGCCTTGTCATTATTCAACTCCACTTGCTTTGCTGTCATAGGGTTCTTAACTAATACTGCCACTCCACCTCCCCTTTTTCCCTTTCTATCATATCTCCATATATTATATCCTTCACTAAACACTATATTGCTGTCAAAGTCCTGGTTCAGCTTTGTCTCCGTCAAACAGACTATCTGTGGTTGATCCTTTCTTAATATATCATCCAATTCTACCTTTTTACTGTTTATTCCATCTATATTAGTGTAGTAGCACAGTATATTGGAATCCTCCTCCTTGTTTCTCTTCCCTCCCTGCCTCCCATCAGGTTCACCTCCTCTTCCATCACCTCCCTGACCTACCTCCACATTCCCTGCTAGTTCTATTCTCCTCCCCCCCCCCCCCCTCCACAATCTCCTGCCCCTCCCTCACCATCTCTCCGTCCTCGGGCTGATCCACTACCTGACTCACCGTCTCCATCCCCTGCTCCTCCCTCACCATCTCTCTGTCTTCGGTTTGATCCACTACCTGACTCACTGTCTCTATCTCCTGCTTCTCCCTCACTATCTCCTTGTCCCCGATTTGATCCACTACCTGACTCACTGTCTCCTTGTTAATTTCTCCTCATATTTTCCGTTCTTTCTGACTCCGAGTGTACCACTTCTTTAGTTTCCCTTCCTTTACTCTCCAAAAAAAAATCCTTTTCTCCTCATCTGACAATTTTCGATTTTCATCGTCAGCCCTTGCTTGAACTTCTCTCAACTTTTCCCTTTCCTCTATGCTTAAGTCCTTTTTCACCCTAATATGTTTCATTCCAGTACAACTATTTAGCCTCCAGCTTACAATGGTTAATGCTTCAACCACTGACCTAGATTTAAACTCTGCTTTTATCGGTCTCATCTCACCCTTTTTATATCTTCCTAGCCGTCTTACTTCGTCCAGTTCTCTCCCCCAATCACAGCCTTCGTCTAGACACTCCAATATTTTCTTTACTTTGTCCTCATCCCTTCCCCTGCTCTCCCTCATATCTGCTAAATGTTCTTCAATGTCTCCAAAAATTATTATGCTTTTACCTCTATCTACTGTTTCCCTCACTACCTTTTCCTTGCTCTTCAAAACCTGCACTACATTCTTCTCAAACTCTCTTTTCTCTTTTTCTCTCTCTTCCACCTGCTCCTTCATGATTTCTTCCAATGCATCCACCTTAGCATTCCCCACCCTTGTCCACTCATTTTTCTCCTCACTTATTACTCCCTTTACTTTCTCACTTAAATGGCCCTCATACTCCTTTAGCTGCTCCTTGAGTGCCATGTTCTCTGCCTCCAGCTCATCTACTTTCCTTATCACAGCATCTAGGTTAGCAATTAATGGCCCATCTGCAGTTACCACTGAACTGGCTCCACATATTTCTGTCAGTGACTCCACCTTCACACCTATATCTCTCCTCCAATTCTCCATAACTCCTTTCCATCTTAACAGACCCATCATCTGTCTCTTCACCACAGTCAATTGATCCTCCACTTCATTACCCTCTGCCAGAAATCCCTCAAATTCATAGCTCTCTTCATCTCCCAATAAACTCTGCCTCCGTTTGCCTTGGCCGGCCATTGTTTATATTTATGTAGCCTAGTTAAAAATATACAAAACACTTAATAAAATTACAGTAAAATTAAACTACTACCTGGGATAAACCCAGGTAGCGCCGCCCCCGTTTGTGTCACCCTATCTTGAAAAAAGAACAAATGGAAAAAATATATAGAAATGGGTGTTTGCGAGGTCACCACGAGCAGGTGGGGTACGACTTGATTACCTTCCTAAGAAGGTAACCCAACCGAGGTGTCGCAAGTACTAGGCAAAGATGAAATTGAAAACTCTAACCGTGTTTTGGGCCTTCAGCAGTAGCAGATACGTCACTCGGAAAACTAAACCTCATTGGTTACGATACTGCCACTGCGCAAAGCTGGTTCTGGTTCGTGAGCTTGTCCGTGACTTCCTCGTCGTAGGATGGGAGCCACTTGGATTTGAGAATGTCCACATAGCAAAATTGAGCGAGGTCTGCAGGTTCCCAATTTCTTCCAAGTGGAAATCTGTTAGGGGGAGTTGCAGGGGGTTGTTGCACCATTGAGTAAGTTGAGTGTACCACGCTTGAGTAGGCCACATTGGAGCGACCAGGGTTACTTGTCCCTGGAACGATCTGAGGTGGTGAATGACTTTGCACATTAGTGAGGTGTCTGGGGGTGGGAAGAGGTAAATCGATGTCCATCTGTTCCAGTCTACTGTGAAGGCATCCGGGCCTCCCTCCCGTGTCTTGAGGTCCCGAGAAATGTGAGCCTGGAGCTTCGTTGATTGAAGAGATGCGAACAGATCGATTTGTGGTGAAAATGGTAGCACTAATTGGTTGAACGTTTCTTGTTTGAGGGCCCATTCCACTGAAGTGCTCTTTCCCCTGGATAGAGCGTCGGCCCATAGATTGGAGACCCCTGGCAGGTATGTTGCGTGGATTACTATGGAGTACACTCTAACCTCCATTTAACGGATTCCGATTTAACGGATATCGGCAATAACGGTCAAAAAATGTAGGCCGGACAATGGACCTAGCAACGGACATAGTCCGTTGCTATAAAAAAGTTGGAGCAAAGTCCGTTGCTCTATCTATTTATCTCTCTAATGCACCTACCTAAATCCCTTATACATTAACATAACTATGTCTTATTTGGACTTTTTGTAATCTTTGAATCATTTCTAATATGTGGAATTGAAAAATATAATATCCTTCCAAATAATAAATAAGATAGTCAACAAAATATTTCAACTCTCCCCTCCGTGCCAGCAGAGATGGAAGATTTACGTTTGATAGATTTTTTGTTTTGTTTTTTTCCCTCGATATACACACTCTTTCTATTTATCTATCTCTCTAATTCATCTACCTAAATCCCTTATACATTAACATAACTATGTCTTATTTGGACTTTTTGTAATCTTTGAATAATTTCTAATGTGATGGAATTAAAAAATATAATATCCTTCCAGCACATAGATAAATAATAAATGAGATAGTCAAAAAAATATTTCAACCCTCCCCTCCGTCTAGGCGCCGAGCTTCCCAGACGGGAGATTTACGTTTGATAGATTTTTTTTTTTTTTTTTTTTTCCCACGGTATACACAAAATGATGGGGAAATATTATAACATGTTTTTAATTGACATTTGTGTCATTTTTGCTGATTATGAGTTGGTGGAAAATAAAATCTTTAATTCTATCATATCGGAAATGATTCACAGATTATATAGAGACCAAATAATATACACTTTTAAGTGTGTTCAATAGTTTTGCATTATCAATAGGGTGTAGCACAAGGGATTACCAGGATTTATTTCAGATACAGTAAAAAAAAGGATGCATAACAGTTAAATGTCACGATCCCGGACACCTGTACTCAACACCGGATTTTTCTCAAGGAATTTCCGGATTACATCCGGACTGGACAGTATTTAGCAGCAACGGACATTTAGCAGGAACGGACAGGTGCTTGCACGCATTTGTCCGTTAAATGGAGGGTCGAGTGTATTTCTGGGCTAGAAAGAATATCTTTTCTGAGAGGTCTTGAAGGATCCTGGACCGGGTGGAGCCTTGTTTCTTTAAGCAAGTTACGGAAGCCATGTTGTCCATCCGGAACGCTATTGATCTGGAGGTCAATGACGTCGCATGGATGGTCCCTGAGAAAGAATAGAGGAACTGCTAGCTCTTTGGCATTGATGTGATACTGACTTAGTGTGGTCCATTTCCCGTGGTTCTGATGGCCTTCCGTTGACTGGTAGCCCCACCCTATCAGGCTCGAGGCATCTGTGTCTATCCATAAGGTGGGAGGTGGATCTGACCAGTGTGTCACCGATTCCCGTACTTGAGATCTTGTCCAAAAAGCCAGGAGATGTAGGATCCTCTTTGGGATGGCGAGCGGGTAATTGTGAGGTGTTAGAGGGAAGGCTTTGTTGCCTAGCCAGATTAGTCTCTTCAGTCTGAGGCGGCCTAGGGGTACTGTCATTTGTACCCAATTTAGTGAGCCCATCAAAGATTCCCAAAGTTTCCTGGTGATATTCTTCGCATGTAATACTCTGAACAGTTTTAATTGTAGACGTTTGGCATTGGCTGGGCTTTGCTTTATCGTTTGGAGTTGTGTGTCCCAGATTAAGCCTACCCATTCTGCTGATTGTGAGGGAGTGAGCATTGACTTCTCCAGGTTCACTCTGAAGCCCAGCTTTGTAACATGTTGTACTACTTTCAAGGTTTGTTCTTGGCATTGGAGAGGTGTGGACCCGAGAATCAACCAGTCGTCTAGGTAGAACAGGATCTTTACTCCATTTTCGAGTAGTGGGAGGAGAGCTTGTTTGACTATCTTGGTGAAAATTCTGGGGGCTATGTTCAGACCGAAGGGCATTCTGGTGAACATTACTGCTTTGTTTCTGAATGGGATAGCTAGGAACTTTTGGTATCTTTTTGCTATTGGGATGTGCCAGTAGGCGTCTTTCAGGTCCAGGGTAATTATCCAGGCCTTTGGTTGTAGTACTAGCCTTACTTGGGAGATAGTTAGCATTCTGAATTTTGTATTGTGAATTGACTTGTTGAGAAGGGACATGTCTATCACGGGTCTTAGTTGACGGCTGTCTCTTTTTGGGACGAGGAACATGCGTGACAGAAAAACTGGTGTGCCCTCTGGAGGGTGAGTGAGAACTTTGTCTGTTAACATTTGGTTTATCACTGTTACCAATTCTGGAGATAGCTGTATCTTGTTGGGCTGAGCTCTGAGGCGGGGTCTTGCCAGCCATTTCCATGTGAGGCCCTTCTTTACCACTCTCTTTGCCCAGGATCTTTGAGGCCAATGCTGGAAATTTTCCCTGAATTGGCCTGTCGAATGCCGGGCCATTTCTTGGTTGATGGCCTCTTGGAAAGTCAGTTTTTTGGATCCTGGGTCGTTTGGTGAGAGTTGGTGGATTGGTGGTGACCTTGTGGTTGGGAGCATGGCGTCCTGCTTGATGAGTCTGACGTCCTGTATGTTGAGGTCTTTGTTGTGACCCGTAGTTTTGTTGTTTTGGTGGAGGTCGTGTGTAGGGTGATGGTTGGGTCCTTGGTGAGCCTCGACCTCTGGCCTGGTAGTGTCCTCTGTGCCCTCTGTTGCTTGATGAGTTACCCCTGTGCGTCTGAAATGTATGAGGGGTATATTGGCGAGGGGGGAACTGGCCCTTCCCCCTTCCCCGGTGAGGGTGAGAGTGAGGGTGGAACCTACTAGGGTGGCCTTGCTTATATGCTTGAGACTGTCTTGACGTTGCTATCTCGGGTCGTAGTAGTAGGGAGTGGACTTCGTTCCATGTTGTTTGGGGCATTAATCTGCTGGTGAATAGGGGTGAGAGGAGGACTCGAGCGGCGATATCTTTTGGCATTTTCTTGGACAAGTGGATGCGTATATCTTGTCTTGCTCTGGCTGCTTCATAAATAGCAGTCTTGACATCACCCGTGGTCATTAGAGAGTTGACAAGAGATGCTCTCCTGATGAGATGGAGAGCTGTTCTGGATTTTTGTTCAGCGATGGAATCTGCCACCTGTCTCATGGAATTAGAGAGCTTCTGCCATGTGATGAAGCTTGATAGCAGTCTGTGGGCTTTTTGGCGTAGTCTAAAATCCTTGTCGATGAGCGCTGGAGTAGGTGTCGAGATCATGGGGTCATTGGATGGCTTGCATACTATCTTTGGAGCTCTGAGATAATCCCAGAACCCCTGGGGAATGGAGTCGGAGTTGTGCACATACATTGTGGCAAACTGATGATCATCTTGTGGGATTCTTTGGGGTGTAGTATCCATACTGGAAAGGGCGAATTTTTCTGCCCCAGATACCCATTCCGACCATGGGCCATAGCCTAAGGATGAAACCTCCAGCATGGGAATTTTACTTTCGGACATTTTTGTGGAGCATTGTATGTCTGTTGCGAGAGTGGATAGAGATTTAATGGCATTATGCCCATCGGCTTTATTCAAATCCGACCATGGTTTGAAGCGTTTTCCCGAGGGGACTGCGGATGTCTGTGTGAACGTAAAGTACCTAGCGTCTGACATAGACGGGAAAGGTTTTATGATTACGTCCAGTACTTGGTTATGTGCGTCTTTTGCCCGGAGGTGACGCAGTTCGTCCATTTCGATCACCCAGTCATTTGGGACTGGTATCAGTTCTGGATGGCCTGTGTCCGCATCTTCAGGTGTTTCCACTGGTATTTGTTTCCAGTGACGGGAGTCCCCAAACAGAAGAGGGAAGGGTTTCTTGGAGATTTCCGGTTCCTGTTCAATAGGGGGGGGGACGAATATGGGACAGGAATAGGTTACTGGGAAGGCCAGTGGCTTGAAGACTGGACTGAGTGGAGGATGACGGAGTGGGTGTTAATTCCTGATCATGCTGTTTTGGCTGGGCAGGTATCTGAGCTAGAGGAACTGGGTCGGGTGTGGCTGGTTGTAGCATGGATGGGGACAGGGTCCTACATTGAAGGTCCTGGATAGCCTTATCCATAGAAGCCAATTTCTGATGTAAGTTGTCTGTTAACTCGTTGGTCAATGATCTTAAAGTATCTTTCATCTCTCCATAAGTCATTACGAGGGCTCAGTCTTGAGTCTATGTCAGACTGGTGAGGGTCTTCTCCTGAATGGTCTCCCTGATAAGTGTGGGAGTCCTTGTCATTCCAACTTTCGTCAGTGTGGCTGCTGGAAATTATGTCGTAGCACTCTATTCTGTCGTCGGCCATATCATAGGGTTCTTGGGTATCTTCAGGGGGTATTGTATGTTGATCTTCTTCAACTGTACTGTACCCTACTTGGTCTGGTTCTGCCAGAGTGGAATGGTGCAATTTCTGGGTGTTTCTTCAATGTACCTGAAATATACGATTTTACCGCATGCCACACAGCTTTCAGAATATTCTTACATGTGTCGGGGGCTAGTGTAGAAAGTGGGTTATGGAACTTAGCTATGTAATAATTACACCTGTCACAAACTTTAGGGTTCCACCTAGCTTTTGTCTTATCAATACACCTAGCATGATAGGAGCAGAGATTATGAGCTGTAAGGGATAATGTGGTGCAATCCCTGCTTGAGCATAGGGTTGAGTCCTCGGGAGGGTCCATTTCATGTACTGTGATACTGTCCATGTAGGCTGGTGAGGGTTCCGGGGAGGAGAACCCTCTGAAGGAGAAATCGTCTTCCAGGATGAGGACTTCTGTTTGTTGCACCTTAGCTTTCTTCTATGGTTGCATGTAGGCCCTGACGAGAGGGGAGAAAAGAAAACAAAAGGATTCTTTTAGAGAGGGAAGACAATTTGTGTTTGTTTCCTGAAAAACTAAAATTTTGTACGTAGGCCTACCCCTGTAAATTAATTAAATTAAGTAATTAGTGGGAATAATCTTAGCCGGTGGACCAGAACAAACGTCTAAAGATTTGACTCGTACACTCACCTGATATTGCAGGTTTGTTAGGTGTGGGCCGGGGCCCACAGGTGGCTTGGCTCGGGCTGTCAAGGGCTTGGAGTCCGGGATAATGTACAGGACCTGTTGTGGTATCTCTTGGTATGGAGGGGGTAGGTCTAATTGATGATCAGAGCTCCTCCTCTGTAATGTCGTGTCTTGCCTGAGCCTGTTGAAATATCAAGGAGTCAATGTTGCATAATGAGGTAAGCATTGTTCTTATTAGGTTTACTTTGTTTGGGCTAGGATTAGGGTCTAGCCTTGCATGATTTGCTTTAATTTAATTGGTTATACAGATGTGTTTATCATAAGTTCTCGTATTTGACTTAATTCTGAACATTTTGTTAAATATTGTTTAACATGTTTAAGGTTAATTAGCTTACTATAGTATGGTTTAACCAAGAGTACTCAGTAATAATTTCTATTTGAATCCTGTATTTGGGGCCCTTCTCTTAGGGTACCTGGTGTTGATGGGATAGGCTTAGGCCTAGCCTAGTGTTAGAGTACCCGGTTCATAGCTTGATGGTATCCGGCCGGATGTTGTGGGTTATAAAAAGACCTATTCTAGTCTGGGGATATCTGGGTACCAGGGACTGTTGTCATACCCGGTAGTTCCGGTACCGGGTCTTGGTGCTCTGGTTTTATAAATATAAGTCCTAGGGAAAAACCCGGGAGTCTTGGGTTATATTTATATGGTAGTAATGTCTTTCCAGACCATCCGGGTACCCGGGACTTTCGCCATACTCGGTAGTCCCGGTTGCTGGGTCTTGGTGTCAGAGTTTCATCGAAATGAGGACTAGGATAACCGGGGAAATTATGAGTGTATGGTAACATAGTGTTGTCCGCCTGTTTGGGTGGATTTCCCTGCCCGGCAGTCTTGAAAACCCGGGTCTTGGGGACCGGGGTTTGTTGAGATAATGACTCGGGAACCGGGAATTTGTATTGAATGGTATTCTGGTGTCTCCCGCCTGATTGGGCACTCGGGACTGCCACCTCGCTGGCGGTCCCGGTGTCCGGGCCTTGGTACCCGACCCTTTTGTGATGGGTCTAGGTTACCTGGGTAATTGGAATAATATCAAACCGGGGATTTGGTCTTGAATGGTATTCTGGTGTCTCCCGCCTGATCGGGCACTCGGGACTGCCACCCTGCTGGCGGTCCCGGTGGCCGGGTCTTGGTACCGGACCCTTTGTGATGGGTTTAGGTTACCTGGGTAATTGGAATATTATCAGCATGTCTTACATCATTTTTCCATTGTAGTGGGACAAGGGCAACTATATATTATGGGTGCTCATTGGGAAAATAAATTTATATATACGAATGTTTAGATGAGTAGAACCCGCGGGTTAATACAAATCCGATCCCTAGTTGATGTAATGCTGGTTTATAGGAAACACTGTCATGTGACAAAACTTGAAGGTAATAAATATGAAGAGTGAATCGTGACCGACTAGAGTGGAAACTAAACAAATTAAATTAAAAGAGACTTGAATGTAAATAATGAAAGCACTTTTGTCCCCAATAAACAAATTCGGTGGCGTGACGAGTAAACCCTGGCCAGGGCACAACCAGCGGTTACTGTCTAAACAAATTATATTAAAAGATGCTTGAATGTAAATAATGAAAGCACTTTTTGTCCCCAATAAACAATTTCGGTGGCGTGACGAGTAAACCCTGGCCAGGGCACAACCAGAGGTTACTGTCAGCCGATATAGTTAAAAAGGATAGGGCACTTTATAAAACACTGATACTTAAGGGAAAAACTGACGAATTACACTTCAAAAACAAATTTACAGAACACTAAGACACTGTAGCTATAGAGCCGAGGTTCGTGTGATACGAACAAACGATATAAAACATAATAGTTAGCGGCTCTGTGGAAAGTGGCTTCTTGAATGGCACGTTCGTAGGCCAGCCAGACGAAAGATCTTACTTCACAGGCTTACAAGTGAAAATTAGTCCATATACATACTTTCTTAGATGCATATACAGTAAAAGTCCGTTAATCCGACGACCGATGATTCGAATCTCCCAATAGTCCGAATTTTTCAATTTGAGGCCAAATCCGAATTCACCCGATGGTCCGAATTTCAAGAAGTCCCAAAGTCCCCTTTTTGAGGCATTAGGCCACTCAAATGACACATAATGGAGCACACACATATCATATGTTCATGAATTCACTTTAAAAGTTTACCATTGTCATTGTAGCCTATTATCTACTTCAAAACATTCAGATTAATGGTCAAAGGAAGCTACTGATATAATTGTAAACACCTTCGTCTTCTTCTTCTTCCACATTGTCTGCTAGAGAGTTTGTTTTGCTCTTGAACGCATCCTTGGGACGCTCCGATGCGCTACTGGCTTGCACCGCATTTTCTGCAAGCGCATTCAGTCTTGAGCTTGAAAACGCACCTTTCAAGAAGTCCCAAAGTCCCCTTTTTGAGGCATTAGGCCACTCAAATGACACATAATGGAGCACACACATATCATATGTTCATGAATTCACTTTAAAAGTTTACCATTGTCATTGTAGCCTATTATCTACTTCAAAACATTCAGATTAATGGTCAAAGGAAGCTACTGATATAATCGTAAACACCTCTGTCTTCTTCTTCTTCCACATCGTCTGCTAGAGAGTTTGTTTTGCTCTTGAACGCATCCTTGGGACGCTCCGATGCGCTACTGGCTTGCACCGCATTTTCTGCAAGCGCATTCAGTCTTGAGCTTGAAAACGCACCTTTGGACGTATTAGTCTTGAGCTTGAAAACGCACCTTTGGATGTTCCGATACGCTACTATTTATAGTTCAGTGATCGGAGCATCCCAAGGGTGCTTTCAAGACAACAAGACAAGGGTGCTTTCAATACAATATAATATAACAGAGCACGTCACAAAAGGAAAATCACAAAAGGAAAATTACAAGAACCTCTCAGGGAAGTGCCGTTGTTAAGGCATTACTTCCCGAACCACATCTGATCTTCAAGAGCAAGACAAACTCGCTAGTAGACGGAAGAAGAAGAAGACGTTTATATCAGCAGATTCCTTTGACCATTAATCTGAATGTTTTGAAGTAGATAATAGGCTACAATGACAATGGTAAACTTTTAAAGTGAATTCATGAACATATGATATGTGTGTGCTCCATTATGTGTCATTTGAGTGGCCTAATGCCTCAATGTTTTCGTCATACACAGGTTCATAGGGGTAAAGTCCGATAATCCGAAAAATCCACTAATCCGAACGAGAGCCGGTCCGCTGCCCTTCGGATTAACGGAAGTTTACTGTACTATTACAACTGCATAAAAACTCACTATGGACAAAGATTTCACGTCGAAGAGGGGCTATATAAACACTGTGGTGGAGATAAGAAAACTTCGTCTGCCTCCTATGGCCTACGGACGAGAGAGGCCAGTTCAAGGCCAACTGGGATTTCAAGGCATGCTCATGGGAACAGAGGAACATCTGAATGCGCAAGTGGCGCGGCGTTTGAACTGTACTATTCCTTTTTCTTTTATTTTTCACTTTTCAGTGGCTCCGTCTCAATGACGTACCTTAGGAATGATTAAGGGGTACCCCCTAAGAAGATATTGGTTCTTGACCGTAGTGATCAGGATTAACCCGGGCTCAGAGGAGCCCGGAACGAGGCCATATTACCATAGGCTCTTACGTCATTGACGTAAGGAGCCACCAATAAATTAAACTGTCTCTCAAACAAAGTAAACTTTGTAAATGACTTCTGTACTCAACACAGCACTGACATATTCTCAGTCACGGAAACTTGGCTCCAACCCCACATCTCAAATGGCAGCATAAAAGTACCCAACTTCACCATCTTCAGAAATGACTGTCAATCCAACAAACCAAAACATGGAGTCTGCACTTATGTCCATAAAGATGTAAAAGCCACATGCCCCTCACCGACCCAACACCCAAACACCATTGCAGTCCTCTTACATCAATACAATCTGCACATTCTAACAGTCTACCGCCCGCCCACCAACATACAGGAAGAGAACATGGCACTAAACAACTACATCCAGGAATTTAGCATAGGGAAAGAACTCCTCATCATTGGTGACCTAAACCTCCCTGCCATAAACTGGGATAATGAGACAACAAATGATCACCTTCCCCACACTGATGCACTCTTCCTTGACACGTTCAACACCCTTGGACTACACCAGTGGGTAAAAGAACCTACCTTCCTAAGCTCGGGAAACACCTTGGACCTGGTGCTAACGTCAGAGGATGACAGGATACTAAATGTGACAACTTACCCTCCATTTCCCCGCTGCGGCCATGCTTTAGTAGGACTCTACTATCTCTTCCAAGCCGACACCACCACCGCCTGCACCCCTCCCACCGAAATCCATGACTGGCCCATAGGAAACTACAAGAGAATTAGAGAAGCACTCCGCAGGGTTGACTGGGACTTTGAGATTGACTCGAGGGATGTGGACAACTTCTACGTATACATTACTGACACTCTCAACAACCTAGTCAGTCAATTCCTTCCAGTCAAAAAACTGCCCAAAACTGAAATGCCCCCTCCGTGGACCAAACTACAATCGAAACCTCTGTCCAAGTTCCGCAGTGCCACATGGAGGGAGTACAAGCAACAGAGGTCCATTCATAGCAGAAACTCCCCTCAAGCACTCCAATCCCTCTCCCGCTTTAGGGAGCTCAGTGACATGTACCGCTCACAAAACCTAAATCTCCAGATCTCCTACGAAAAACAGCTAATTCAAAACCGCACAACAAAACCCAAACTCTTCTACTCCTACGTAAGGCAAAAAAAATCTGACCGCCCGAAGGTAGGACCATTGACCCTAAATGGCCACCTAACCGACTCTCCCATAGCCATGGCAGAATCCTTTGCTGATGCCTTTGCAAGCGTCTTTCTTAACGTCCACCTCCAAGCTCCCGCACCTCACCAAACCTGTCTTGGTAGTCTTGAATCCATACACTTCAACACACAGGAAATTGAAGAAAAACTAAAGCAACTCAAACCAGACAGTGCAATGGGCCCGGACGCCATACACCCCAGACTACTGAAAGAATGTGCCGCCGAACTAGCAGTACCCTTCACCCTACTATTCAACCTCTCAATGACCTCTGAACAACTTCCCTCCCTATGGAAAACCTCCCATATATCCCCAATATACAAGAAAGGACCAAGGACAAACCCCCTGAACTACAGACCCATCAGCCTCACATCTGTAGCATGCAAAACCATGGAGAGAATTGTCACCAAAGAACTCTACAGATTCTTCCAGGATCACATGGTCCTCACCAACAACCAGTTTGGGTTTAGGGAGAACAGATCAGTTACCGACCAGCTCCTACTTACCTACAACTACATCACCTACTGGTACCGTGGGGAGCTGGTAGACCTAATTCTGTTCGACTTCACGAAGGCCTTCGACAGAGTCCACCACCAAACGCTCATTGACAAGTTGCAGTGTATTGGTATTTCAGGTCACTTACTCAACTGGATCATCAGCTTCCTGTGTGGTCGGACCATGAAAGTCTGTGTGAGTGGAACCACAAGCTCTTCAAGACCAGTGCTAAGTGGAGTCCCCCAGGGATCTGTCCTAGGCCCCCTACTATTCCTCCTCTTTGTCAACTACATTGGCTCAAGACTGCACAGCAAGTTCAAGATATTCGCTGATGACCTGAAGCTATACCTGCAATCCTCATCCCCGTGCCTAACCCAAGAACAACTTCAGGAGGACATAAACACCCTAGCTGCAACTGCAGCCTCCTTGGGCTTAGAGTTTTCCCCAGGGAAGTGTGCCCACCTACGCTTCACCAGATCACCTGCCCTCAGAACTGACCAGCCCACATACCTTCTTCAAGGTAACCCCATAAGACCCTCGCAAGCCCACTCCGACCTAGGTGTAAAAATCTCCACAGACCTAAAGTTCCACCAACATATCCGGGAAACTACCCAGAAAGCAGGAGGAATTGCCTCCACTCTTCTTAAAAGTACAGTGTGCCGAACTCCAGACTTCATGATGAACCTCCTCACCACCGACATCCGCCCCATAATAGAGTTCGGATCCCCTGTCTGAAACCTGGGTTACTCCATGGACCTCAAACGCCTGGAGTCCGTTTAGAGAAGATGGACCAAACAAATACACGGGCTGGAAGGTCTTCCCTACAATGAGAGACTACAAAGTCTAAACCTCTTCTCTGTACAGGGCCGACTGATAAGGAGCGACCTCATACTCTGCCACAACATCTTCCATGGCAATTCACCTATCGCACCCACCGACCTCTTCACACTAGCACCGAGAGTAGGCACCAGGGGCCACAGGTACAAGATACAGATCCAACATGTATCAGTAGAAGCCCGAAAACGCTTCTTCTCTTGTAGAATAGCAGAGCTCTGGAACTCCCTCTCCGAAGAAACTGCTATGGCCCCAAATATCACTGCCTTCAAGAGACTCCTTGCCCAAACTCTCCCCGAAACCCTCCAAAGCTATATACAATAACCTAAACAGACCTTCCTCCCTCCTGACCCCCCCCCATCCCTACTCCCACCACCCCCTACAAATTTCACATGCCCAACTCCCCACTTCACACCCATATCAAAATAAACAAAGAAATTCCATCATCTTGTAGAACAACACACATGTCATAGACCAACACCCAAATCAAATCCAAGAAGATACAAACAACCAGTTACACAAACATATTACAGTACATACACCTCATCACACAATCTAGCTGGAGTATCCGTATACCTGTACTAGGGCCCGGACCCTCTGTAAGTATTGTCATGTGACACAAGCAGGAGGCCGCGGCCCCACGAGGTAAGATAACGAGGTAAGAGGTAAGGCGGGCCTCAGCGATGACGTCATTCCAGCCTTCGGCCAACATGGCGTCATTACACCCGCTTATTTTAAAGCCCGCTTAATCTTACACCCGCTTAAATGTACATCAGCGGTGTATATGTTTCACACAACGTGTATTATAATGTCATTAGTGCACTGTGTAATTTGCGTCTTGATATTCAGTGTTTCTATTTTTATTTTATTTTTATTTTTTATCTATGTGATTGAGGGAGGCAAAAGGCAGAACTGCCTATAGCGAGTGCCTCCCCCATAGTTGAAAGAGTGACAGGGCCAAAATCAAGGGACGTTCGAGCCAAAATGCCTGCACACACGGAGTTTGAAGCAATTTAAGTCATAGGAAGAGGGAAAGACTGATTCTGGGAGAGAGTTCCAGAGCTCAGCTGTTGAGTAGAAGAAAGTTTGAGAGTAACGTTTCACTCTTGGGTTGGAGAGTTGCACAGAGTAGGGGTGGGATTGAGTTGCAAGACGGGTACCACGTGCCCTACGTAAAGGAGGTGGTATGCACTGGGAAAGCTCTGAGGAACACTGATTATTATAGTAGCGATAGAATAGCGAGAGAGATGCAACATTGCGGCGGAGAGAGAGAGATTGCAGAGAGTTGGTGAGTGGATGGGAGTTAATGATACGAAAGGCCTTCCTTTCAACTTTGTCTAAGAGAGCGGTGTGAGAGGAACCTCCCCACACATGTGAACAATACTCAATACTCAATACTCAATACTAATTAGTATTCAAGCATCGTATTTGGCTCGTGAACGGTAAGGTCAAGATGAACTGATATATTGGTAATTATAGGGAATAGGCTCGCACCCTTATTTTTCATGTTTTTTCCTCCAGATTTTGAGAAATGAGTGTATTCATGGTCTTAGTTATAATGCCAATGTTGGATAAACGATGGGTTGAGGGGGGGGCTTTGCCCCCCTCAACCCCCATGAATTATTGAAATCGTCATCTATGTTGCCAGCAGGGGGTAAATATTGATTATACTGCATAAAGAAAGCGTTTGTAAACAGTGAGGATGTCCGAAAGAGCTCTGAGATTGATTAGAATGGGCGTTTTTTCGGTCAATATTAAGGAGACGGACCACAGCTATTTTCAAGGATTTTAGTTTTGTGGATTTGTTATTTATATGATTTACAAGGTTTCTATAATAAATTTTGTTCATGGAAATTAGTATTTACCCATTATCCAAGAATCTAAAAACACGGCCCCCGATAGTGGGAAGGGCTATGAAAAATAGGGAAATTGTGGGGTAAAAACTACGAATCTTGTTTCTGAGACCTAGTATATTAACCTAACCTAACCTAGACGTATGTGGGATATAAAACTAGCCCTTGCATGCCAGCTACTGTGGGTTCATAGTACCCAGTACGTGGTATACAAAACTAGACCTTGCATGCCAGCTACTGTGGGTTCATAGTACCCAGTACGTGGTATACAAAACTAGACCTTGCATGCCAGCTACTGTGGGTTCATAGTACCCAGTATGTGGTATACAAAACTAGACCTTGCATGCCAGCTACTGTGGGTTCATAGTACCCAGTACGTGGTATACAAAACTAGACCTTGCATGCCAGCTACTGTGGGTTCATAGTACCCAGTACGTGGTATACAAAACTAGACCTTGCATGCCAGCTACTGTGGGTTCATAGTACCCAGTACGTGGTATACAAAACTAGCTCTTGCATGCCAGCTACTGTGGGTTCATAGTACCCAGTACGTGGTATACAAAACTAGACCTTGCATGCCAGCTACTGTGGGTTCATAGTACCCAGTACGTGGTATACAAAACTAAACCTTGCATGCCAGCTACTGTGGGTTCATAGTACTCAGTACGTGCGATACAAAACTAGCCCTTGCATGCCAGCTACTG
Source organism: Paralithodes platypus (assembly GCA_032716605.1). Lineage (NCBI taxonomy): Eukaryota > Metazoa > Arthropoda > Malacostraca > Decapoda > Lithodidae > Paralithodes > Paralithodes platypus. The sequence continues at coordinate 6,118,336 of CM064509.1, forward strand.
CGCCACACTCGTCCGACGGCATTAACCTAACCAATCAAGCCAACCTAACCTAACCTAGTGTTCGTAGTGGGGGGCTGTGCCCCCACACCCCCACTGTTAGCAACTACAAATCAGACTAACCTCGGAGGATTCATGGTCAGCAAATACAAACTAGACTAACCTCGGAGGATTCATAGTTGGCAAATACAAATAATACTAACCTCGGAGGATTCATGGTGAGCAAATACAAACTAGACTAACCTCGGAGGATTCATGGTCAGCAAATAGGCCTACAAATTAGACTAACCTCGGAGGATTCATGGTCCGGAAATAGGCCTAGGGCCTACATATTAGACTAACCTCTGAGGTAAAAAATACCGCGAGTTTAGTCAATATAAATCAGACTAACCTCGGTCATTCAATTACTGTTTGAATATCAATATGCGAATTACAGTGCATTAATTATGTCATAATACTAGTTGTGTGAAAAATATACAAATCCACAAACGTAAACCACCTCCTAAATACCGGTACAGTAGATCTCTTCCACAATATTATATTAAGTGGGCTAAGAGTTGATCAACATGGCTAAATTGCAGATAATGTTTCAACATCACTTTTTCTTTGCTATAATTCATGCCCTCTGCACCTATATGGGTTGTTATTGATGAGGTAAGTGAAGGAAATCAGTCTGTATTGAGGATATACATTAAAGATTCCGTGGTAAACGTAGCCTAGGCTTGGACCCAAATAACGACGGTATAAAACCCTTACCCTGTGTGTAGTGGAGATTAATGGTCTGCAGCCAAATTAACACAATGCAGCTGGAAGCTCCGTTCATAATCCCGTTAAATAGAAGATGTTGTAGGTGTTTTCATAAAGCAAACACACTTCACTATTCATTGAACAACAGTTTCCACCATTTCAAATATGGCCGACACTGAGATGTTATAAACACCAAGGACGATAATAATAAATTAATTAATGTGACGTCATAGAAGGATTGGGAAACAAAAGAGGCTCATTATATGGACTGATGTGTATTTCTATAGCCATTCAAATATCGCGAACATTTGTGACGTCACCGTCTAGACACCTGTAGAGTGACGTACTCCCGCAACAGCCAATCATACCCCAACATCGTTCGTGACGTCACACCCAGTTTATTGACCAATAGAATATAAGTTTACAACTCGACTCGCCTCCACTCGTCCGATTCGTCGTCCATCAGCTGAGCTGAGAAATTGTAGAAATTGAGTCCACAGATGCTCTCTAATTATTCATTTACCAAGTATATTTTCCATTTATAGTATACTACGAAGCAACATACATAATACATTATAGGTTTGACTCCTGTAAGGAGATAAAGAAAACCTAATATTTAGTAGTGGCCCCGTAATCATTGACGAACATGCCTATTACATAAGGCATCCTCTTCAAACACTAATCCGCCGTAGTTTGAATCTACCGCGCAGAGCATTTAAAAAACTGAGGAGCCTTCATCATGAGCGCACGCGACCTCACTCATGGCTTCAGTCATTATGAATTGGGTTCTCACTACGAAAAAACTTCGTAAAAAATAAAAAGAAAAAGAAAATAAGAATAACTATCTAATAAGCTTTCCATCATATCGTGGATGTACTTGTGTGGATCTTTGACCAGACGCTGATTCAGGCGTCATTCTTCCTTCACTGACATATCAAGTAAACCAAAATCCGTAATACATCAACGAATGGGAAGGGGATGGTCGGGAGGGCCCCAGTCATCAATGATTACGGGGCCACTACTAAATATTAGGTTTTCTTTATCTCCTTACAGGAGTCAAACCTATAATTTATTAGTGGCCCCTCCATCATTGACGAACACGCCTGATTTCTAAGACTGGAGGGGGACATTCGTAATCATATCATAACTCTAGAAAAGCAGATAATAAAAACAACCACATAGTATTCTTACTTTGAAAATATATTTAATAAGGCGTAGCCCGTATATATACAAGAAAGGGGTTCAGGCAGGTGCGTGCTTCAAAGAAGCCTGCTTGACAAAAAAGGGTAACTCTGAAGATTCTGTGAACAGATCTGTAGTTACAAAGGCACCCCACTTAACGAGTGGTGACAAAAATAACAAGTTATCAGTTTACATGTGCACATAATAAACCCCAAAATAATCGTGGAGATAAATTGCAAAAGATCTTCACTGTTTTAATATTAAATTGCTTTCGCAGCTAAAACTACTATAACAACCCCGTTGTTTTGTACTAACATTGTACTAGCACAATTTCTCGCCGAGAAATTTTCATATCATATTAACCATAAATTGTATCACAGCTCTCACACTCCGGCGGGGTCTAGGGTGTCCTATGTCAACTGACTGCACCCCCCCCCCCCCTTTTTTTCTTGAAAGTTAACAAAAGTGACTGCAGGGCCACCTAGACCCTCTGCCTTAAAGCTATACATGGTAAGGAAGTTTTATCTAGAGCAACTGACAAGTATCTAGTCAAAAACGTATGATTAGACGCCCACAACTGAGTGGACGCAATATCTTCTACTGAAAAATTCTTCAGGAAACGTAAAGAGGCTGTCCATTTGCGTAAATCGTGGGCCCTACCCACAACGCCGGGATTACTCTCTTTAATGACTTCGACCAGAAGAGAAGCTATTCGCCGTTTCAGTAAGCGTTTACCCGTACTTGCTACCCATAAAGCACCTTGGGGGTTTAGAGGAGCTACTCTCAAATATTTGGTTAGAGCTTGCACTGGACATAGATTATGATGCACCTTTCCCCTTTTTAACGCCGGCACAGTGAACTCAGAAAACACGTGTGCACTGTGCTCATTCTTGGCTACAAATCCTGGGGAAGGTGCAATGTAAATACATTCATTAAGTCTACCAAACCTAAGGCAATTAGGTGTGTTGCTCATCGCCGCCAGCTCAGACACTCTGTTCCCGGTGGCCAAAGCCAAAAGGAATACAGCCTTTTTTAAGAGTAATGCAAAATCTGCAGTATTTTGGTACAGACGAGAGTGAAGTAAAGACAAAGCTTTGTCCAGAGACCAAGTAGGCATGAGCTGACGGGGAGGTGGGCGAAGTTTAAAACAAGCTCTCATAAAACCTGTTTCCTCGGCCACCGGTATGGAGAGACCTGTAAGGTCTAAAAAGGGCACTCTAATTGCAGTTAAGTGATTTTTTAACGTTACCACAGATAAATGTTTCTGCTCAAACAGATAATTTAAATAATTAAAAACTAAAGCAACTGATGGCACAGTCTGTTCTGTTCTAATGATCCAAGAAGTAAAGGCTTGCCAATGTGAGTGATACTGTCGTTTCGTAGACTGAGTATATTGATTTAATAATTTATTGGTCACATCTCTACCGTATGGTGCTAGCCACTTGGCCTCCTGAATGTCCATAATGCAAAAGTCAGCGAGGTCGCTAGGTTGCCAATCGTGTCTAAGTGGAAATACCCGACCGGGAGCGACACCGGGTGCGGGCACCACGTCTTCAATTGCTGGTACCACAACTGCACCGGCCACAGTGGCGCGATTAGTGAGACTAAGCCTCGATAATCTCGTAGTTTGTTCACTACGTGGCACATTAGTGACGCATCTGGCGGCGGAAACAGATAGATGGAGCTCCATCTGTTCCAGTCTGTCACTAGGGCGTCTGGCCCCCCTGCCGGCGTTTTCGTCCGGCGGGTGAGGTATAGAGGGAGTTTGTGAGTCTCCTCGGATGCAAACAGATCCACTTGTGGATGGGAGAGCTCTGCAATCATTAGGTTGAAAATGGGTTGCTTGAGCTCCCATTCTACTGTCGTGCTCTGTCTCCGGGACAGAGCGTCTGCCCAGACGTTCGCTACGCCTGGGAGATAAGATGCGTGAAGATAAATGTCTAGTCTGTTGGCTAGAGTAAAAATCTCTTCCGACACGTTTAGCAACCTCCTTGACCTCGTTGACCCCTGTTTCTGAATACAGTGAACTGCGTTTAGATTGTCCATTCTGAAGGCCACCGACTTGCCCCGTAACGCAGGGCCGTGAGCCTGAAGGAAATACAAGGGGACTAGTAATTCTTTGACATTGATGTGAGAGATTTCTAAGTGGGACCAAAGCCCCTGACCCTGGTGCCCCTGATTTGACTGAAATCCCCACCCTATTGTGCCTGACGCATCCGTGTCTACCCCTACCGTTGGTGGAGGAGAGGTCCATGACATTATTGAGTGCAACGTTTCCCTCTTCGCCCAGACCGCTAGTAAGGTGTGGATTAATTTCGGGATGGGCCATAATTTTCCCGCCGGTAAGAGTGGGAAATATTTGTTGCCTTCCAATATTAAACGTTTTACTTTCAACCGGCCCAACATAACAGTTAGTTGAATCCAGTTGAGAGAGCCGACCAGAGACTCCCAGACCCTCCGCGTCGTAGTCAGACTGTGAAGAAACATGAACAGTTTCCTGCGAAACCTGTTGCGATTGTCCACACCCTGACTCAGAGTGAGAGCGGCCGTGTCCCAGACCAGCCCTATCCACTGAATTACTCGTGAGGGAACAAGGTTTGACTTTACCAGATTTACCTTGAACCCTAGAGTTTTGACATGATTTAAAATGATGTTGACATGTTTGATGCATAATTGTTGTGTCTCTGCCACCACCAGCCAGTCGTCTAGGTACCACAACACTCTGATCCCTTGCTTTAACAACGGCATCAGGGCTTGCCGGACTAATTTCGTGAATAATCGAGGTGCCAGGTTCAAACCGAATGGCATCCGTTGAAAAACAAAATTTTGGTGCCTGATCCGTAAGGCCAAAAACCTTTGAAATCTTTTGTTGACCGATACGTGCCAATAGGCGTCTGTCAGGTCTAGGGAACACATCCAACCTCCCGGCGGAAGTGTTAGCCTGATTTGGTGTACTGTTAACATTCGGAAAGACTCGTTGTGAATGTGAAGGTTCAGATAAGACAGGTCTACGACCGGTCTCATCTGAACACTGTCCCTTTTGGGAACCAAAAATAGCTTGGACGTGAATACAGGGTAATTTGGGGGGACCGGGATGATGACATTCTTGGCAATCATTTCCTGGACCAGTGACTCCACCTCTAAAGAAACAAAATTCCCCGTTGTCGGCTGACGTAAGTGAGGTCGCCGGAGCCACTGCCAAGTGATGCCTTTGCGTGCCACCATCCGTGCCCAAGTGTTTAACGGCCATGCTTGGTGACACATTCGGAACGACCCAGTTAGCAGACAAGGGTTCGCCGGCTGTACTACCCTCGGGTCCGCCGGCCTTAAGGTTGGCACCGGGAGTGAGAGAGACTTTAGTTTTTTGATGGTGGGGTTGGTGGTGCTGGACGCTTCGCCGGCTGGCTGGTGTTGGCCGAAGACGGGCCCTGACCTGGCTTATTATGGCCGCGTCCTCTCTGACCTGAAAACCTACTCTGTCTATGCCTGTACTGACCCTGAGGGGAGGGGGAGGACTTAGGTGGAAGAAAGGGCTTAGATCCCCCCGGCTGAGCTTTAGCGGTTGACCTGGGTTTGGGGAAGTTAAAGGCAGGTTTCTTAGAAGGGGTGGGAATGTGTTTAAAGGCCTGCGCCATATTAAACACCGTTCGCCACACTTCAGGGGACATTAAAGAGGGAGTAAGCACTGGTGACATGACCACCTGATTCGCAATGCGATCAGGCAGTTTGCGAACTAAAGACATTCTGAGGTCTTGTCTCGCTCGTACCGCCTCAAGCAAGGCGGTGCGTATGTCACCCAGAGATTGGATTGACGACTGAAGAAGCAGTCGCCGGGACAATTCAACCGATCGTCTGGCATCCGCGTCTGCGATTGCCTGAGTGGACCGAAGCAAAGACTTTGCTACCTGTTGAGACACTATGTATTGAGAGAACAGGCGAAAAGCTTTCCCCCTTAGCCTAAATTCTCGGTCTAGGTGAGTTGGGGTAGGGGTAGTGAAAGGGTCCTTTAGCTCACAAAGATTAATTTTAGGGGCAGCTAAAAAAGAAAACAAAGCTGAAGGGACTCCGCCGGCAGAACACACTGGCATGGAGAACCACGAATGAGTATCTTGAGGGAAGTTTTGGAAGTAAATGTGGTCGCAAAGTTTTGAGCCTCTATCTCCCAATCCACCCAAGGTCCTGGACCCAACTGCCCCACCTTCAAGACTGGATTAGCTGCTTCGTCTGTGACGGTTTGTAAATCAAGTTCTGGAGTGAGAGCTGACAGAGTCTTAATGTCATTGAACCCATCCAGCTTAGACCAGTCTGAAAACAATTTTGAAGCTGAGGCAGGGGGTAAAGCTGGCTTAGTAGCATACACAAAATAGTCTTGGTGATAATAACTAGGTATAGCCTTTATATTAACGTCTAGTACATTTCCCAAAGTATCCAAGGCCCTTAATTTCTTTGATTTATTGCCCTGGATGACCCACTCACGCGGTACTGGGAGTTCCCCTGACAAGGTAGGTTGGGCGAGCTCTGGTTTAGTGGGGGTCAAAAGGACCCATGACTCGTCTGGTCCGTAAAGCAAGGGCATAGCTACCTTTCTGAGAGGCGCCTTGTCTAGAGGGGGTGGATTGACATCCGTTATAACCCTTACATTCGAAGTGGTCAATGCCGCCGTAGCAGGCCTAGTAACCACTGATGGTGACAGAGTGGGAGGGTGAGGGATCTTAGATAAAGCAATAGAAGTCATCAGAGGCCGTACCGTAGAACTTGTCGTGGGAGCCCCCAAGTCCACTGTGGGAGTTTCCTGTTGTTGGCCAAAAAATTTAGATAAAGCATGACTAAGTAGCCCATCAATTTCCTGCGCAGTGACAAATTGACTTGATGATGTACTTACTGGTGAATCATTAATATCCTGCGCGGCGTCTAAGCCTGAACCTGACTCTTGCCCTTCCATATCCGAAATTATTGAAACCTCGTCTTTCTCCTCCTGTTCCTCCTGAGAAGATCCCGCCGAAGCTGGGGTACCTTGCTGCCAAGATAAGTCAGGAATAGAGGATGGGATCGCCGCGTCCCTGTGGACGTCAGCTACTGTGTGACTAGTTTGAGTCGGAAGTGGGTGGTTAGACCCCGGCCGAGAAAATCGCCAAACACCGAGGCCTTGGCCTACACTCTCTTGGGAGTCTGAAACACTCTCAATCACTGATCCCCCTGAATTCTCCAATTCCAGGGTTAAAATGTTAATGGGTAAATCCTCTTTAGGTACAGGCACCGTACTGGACCCTTGAGACCTAACACCAACTCTGTCTGGGGTAGAGGTACGATGAGAAGCACTAGAAGCTGGCGAATGTAGGGAGGTCTTTCTTTTATGGGAATCCTTTTTGGAAGATTTATGGCTACGGTGTGACCGTGAACTACTCTTTGATTTGGAGGATTCATCGCCGTGACCACTGGTGGAACTTTCCGTCCTACTCTTCTTACTCGATGGTGAAGAGGCAAGACTAGATGGCTGGTGTCTGAGAGGTGACCTAGACCGAGATCTCTCCCGAGACGAGGAGGAGGTCGCCGGGGGTGTAGGCTCTCTTGGACGTTTCGGAGTAGCAGCAGAAGACACAGAACCCTGACCAGTCTCCGCCGGCTTATGACTAGTTACTCGAGAGGAACGTTTAGGGGGAGGGTGTTCGAAAAGCAGTCTATCCCAAAGAGGGACGTTGTCACATTGAAGTGACTTATGAGCTACAATCGTAGTGTATGCTGACATCTGTTGCCTAACCTCTCTTAATGCGACCGCTGCGGTCTTATCATTGTCGCGGAGGACCTTGACACTTAATTGGGAGCAAAAGGAACAGTTGCGCATCACCCACAGACCCCTTGAACGGTCTAGACATTTAACACACTTGATGCAAAGAGTGTGCGCAAAAATAGGGATACCGGCACAGGTAGGGGTAGTGCATAAAGCAAAGACTGGGGCCAAGGTAGCCATGACAGAGACTGGTGGAGAAAACTACTGCCGGGTCTGTATTGGTCCGCCGGAGCCCAGCTCTGGAAAAAAAGAAAATTTCCAGGAATTAATGCTCATAAGGTTAACCCAACATGTTCGCACACAAGTGTTAATAACCCACCGGGTAACGAGATGTAATGACACAACGATCACAGCTCGCTACGCGGCGGGGTTCAGAATATCTAAACATATCTTTTTAAGAAAGTGAAGAATACCCTCTGACATAATATAACGGACCAGCATGGCGTTTATAGTCTTTCTGGTGGTGACTGTTTCAAGATTCTATTTCGGGAAAAAAAACAAAAACAAAAAAAAACCCACAAAGACTATAATTATTTTAGTAGAACAACACAGGGCAGGCTGATACGAGATCTGATTTCTAACGAATTGTCACAAAAAGATCGCCGTAAGTTTGAAGGCGGCGATACATAAACGTATCACTAAATTAAGTGGTTAATCGAAATTGAATTGTAAATTCCTTATTTCCTCCACCCAGGAGCACCCGCCGGGTGTAAAAAACGATGTTAACCCTAATTGAACCTTCAATCGCCGTAAGTGTAAAGGCGGCGATACATATAGTATCACTAAAATGGATCGGTTAACTAACTGAATGACTTAGTCGTTCATCCCACCCTACCAAGGTACACCCGCCGGGTGAGATGTCAAAACGTTAACCCCATAAGTTCCTGTCCCCACATCTTTGTAAAAGATCGCCGGGGAGGAAAGCCCTTAACAACAGCTAGGTTTTCTGTGGTTTGTAAAACCGGGTAGAAAAACTTATGTTCGCATGAACAATGTTAGATGGGTACAGCCACTCCGCCGGGAATCAAAGGGAGCCTGAAAACAGGCACCAACACAGAGACGCAGTCCTGGAGAGCCACAGACACCTCATCGCCGGGGACACAAGCCTGTGTTGAAACCACGTGTGGCCCAACACGGCTCTCGGCCGGGTTTTTTATGGTGAAACCGAGAAAAAACCCGCCGGAAGGTAACCCACCCCGTTCAGAAACCATCTGAACGTACAATCGGACTCGAAGGAAAGCGAAGCACGACTAACCTAAGTCCACACAATAATCCGTGGAATTAGCCAATACACAACTAAACCAGGAAACAAACATAGTCCGTGGAATTAGCCAATACACAACTAAACCCAGATACACATGACACAGTAGGGCATATTTATAAAATAAACAATAACACTTGTACATGTGGCAAAGCTACGAGCGGCTGGCTAGGCCTAAGTAGACGGCATAAGAAATTTTGAAATATAAACAAAAACACTGGAAATATAACAACAGGAACCACCGCCAACACACCACTGTAGCAAATACTTCCGGCAAAGGGAAGACTGACTCGGGACCCAGAAAAAACTTCACTAAGTGAAGAAAAATACGCTGGGAACGTCAGTAAGCAACGCTTACCTCATCAGAAAGATAAAAGGCAGCATAATTAACGCGTAATGAAAGCCGCCTGCATCACAAGCTAACTCAACTGTGAAAAGATCACAAGTCCACAACAGGACCACGAGGGTACATCCGAAATAGATGCCCCAAACACACGACCCAAAATACACTGCACTGCGGGCAACCAGCCCAGGACACTCCTGCTACGCATATCCTAACCTTACTCGATACATCCCGGAGTAAACAAATGAGAAAAAACTCACAAGGGACGCAGCAAATGCGGAACCAGCGGAGCGTGGGGAGACACGTCCGGGCAGGCTGAGCACAGAGCAGAGAAGGAAGAATGACGCCTGAATCAGCGTCTGGTCAAAGATCCACACAAGTACCTGTACATCCACGATATGATGGAAAGCTTATTAGATAGTTATTCTTATTTTCTTTTTGTTTTTATTTTTTACGAAGTTTTTTCGTAGTGAGAACCCAATTCATAATGACTGAAGCCATGAGTGAGGTCGCGTGCACTCATGATGAAGGCTCCTCAGTTTTTTAAATGCTCTGCGCGGTAGATTCAAACTACGGCGGATTAGTGTTTGAAGAGGATGCCTTATGTAATAGGCATGTTCGTCAATGATGGAGGGGCCACTAATAAATATATATGTACAAACAACAAATATGCTATAACACTGCCCAGTTCTTGAGATATAATGCATACCGTTACACAGGAATATACCCAGTAATGTAATAATCAATCTTAAAATTACACATCCTAGCCATAAACAGACCCTACGGAGAGGCTGGCCACGAGGCCGAGGGCAAGTAGAATAACAACAAATTACTCATACCTCCAGGAAGAACCAGCACGTACCCTCCTCCATCTCGACTACAGGAACGCAGGGACGACGACGCAGATACCAGAAGTAAAGTCCTTTACTAAGTAAAGCAACCCTAAACTAAAGGTTCTGCCGACGAAAAACAATAAACGCTAAACCCACCAGAAAGGTAGCCGAAAAGCGTTGCCTTTATAGTAATAAAAAGCCTCTAATCCTAACTCGTAAGGCTAAAACTAGAGGGGAAAGAAAATACAACAACAATAGCGTCCCCGTCTTATACTGACCCGAGGGTACGCCATCACCAAAAAACACCCTTAACACCTTCTGGCCCGGGCTCGCCATCCTAAGGACATTATTGAGATCCAGGCGATCTGGCCGAAAAACGTCTATGCCTAGGCTACCGTATCTTTGTTATTTTAACTGCTAGAAAATTCCCACGCATCTCTAAACGTACTTTGGTTTCCAATTTGTAGACTGGCTTTGAGTAGAGCTCTCTAAGTCAACTGGTTCAGTTGTGATGACAATTTCCGTGGAGAGAGTTTTGAGGCAATGTTAGCAATATGACACACTTTTCATCACTAAATCTGTCTTAGCAGACCACACAACAACAAAGCTTCGACGTCTGCTTGCTTTCGGAGGTGCACGCGTCGCCTTCGACCAGCTGTGTTTACATACGTCGGACGCGCGGCTTTCAAAACAATCTTAATAGGCTTTCAAGCTTACGGATTTCAAGGGGACACCCGGGCTCCTGCCCATCTGCCGCGGTGTCATTTTAAAATGCTGCCCGGGCGGGAAGGGTTAAACACAATGCCAATCAGCACGCCCGACCTAACTAATCTAAACCTACTCTGTAACATCTCAGATTAGTACAAATGAGCATAAGACTCACTATCCGGACTGAAAAGTGACGAATGAAGAGAGGTCGGGACACACGTCCGCTCGGCGCTGACCCCCGGAGCGTAAAGGAAGATGACGCAGCAGCGTTTCGACGCGAACCCATGCTAAGCAAACATCTTCACTACGGGAAGCGTAAAACAGATAATAGTTCTGATCTTTTTCTTTTTATTATTTTTTAATTAGTTTTTTCGTAGTGGCATCCGCATCATAAAGACGAGTCCGTAAGTAATTATGAGCGTACGCTTACGATGAATTGGTCTCTACGCTCCGGGGCGGGTGATTTTTTAACAGCTGACTAGGGTTCAAAGAAAGCCATCTAAGAAAATTTACAAAGAAAGAAATAGGCTTGTGAAGGCAAAGAACTCATTTTGTGATAGAGTGGTAAATGAGTGGAACGCACTGCCCCAGTATGTAGTCGATTCCGAATCAATAAGGGAGTTTGAAAGTAATCTTGATAAAGCATGGGGAAGACAAGATTTGAAGTTTGATTATAAAACAAAAATACAGAATAGTAAAAATGTTGCGTCTGCTACCGCCGCCGCCAACACCGTGAACGACCGCAGCAGTGCAAGTACTGGTACTGAGCTGGATACACAGGCATAGTTTGCCTTTTTCCAGAGGATCTACTGTAAGAAACTGTAAGAAATTACTGTATAAGGCAAATTGTCAATGATTCTGGGGCCACTACTAAATATTAGGTTTTCCTTCTTCCCTTCGGGACTCAAACAGGGTTGTTGATTTTTTTTTTTTTTTTAAATAAAAAAAATAAAAAAATCATTGATTTATTTGATTTATTTGATTTTTTTGATTTATTTGATTTTTTTGATTTTTTTGATTTTTTTAAAATATCCCCCTGCCCTATTGAGTAGTAATTCAAGTAGAGGAATTTATAACATACAATGTACTCTTTTAAAGTTGAAAGGTAATACTGTATACATATATTTGTAAATTTAAAAGCTATCAGTTATTTGTGTTACTACATAATGTACCAGTATCTACTATCTTTTTTTTGATTTTTTTGATTTTTTTAAAATATCCCCCCGCCCTATTGAGTAGTAATTTAAGTAGAGGAATTTATAACATACAATGTACTCTTTTAAAGTTGAAAGGTAATACTGTATACATATATTTGTAAATTTAAAAGCTATCAGTTATTTGTGTTACTACATAATGTACCAGTATCTACTATCTTACAATGAACCAATGCCTACACAAACTTATGAAAGCATGATAAATCTTCAGAATTCTTTTTATCTTGATTCACAGATCAAAAAAATCAAAAAAATAAAAAAAATAAAAAAAATCATGATTTTTTTGGTAAAAAAATCATTGATTTAATCAAGTGATTAAATCAAATTGATTTAATCAATATCAACTCTGGACTCAAACCTATAATTTCTCCTTTCTAACCTAGGAAATAATGATGGGCCACTAATAAATAGTCTGTGTGGTAAGTAATCTCCTCATATAATATGTATTTATAAGTAATCTCCTCAAAGATGGGTGAGGCTGGTACGACCTAAGTTGATTTCCCATTGAAACCTATGTTGATTAGTGCCCACGTATACGCGAAACCACGTATACGTGGAAGGGGGCCGGTAAAACCTAGGCGCGAATACTGGGAGTGCACTGTACTACATAATTATAGGCTCTCATGTAATTTTTTTTTTTTTTTTTTTTTTTTTTTTAAGGAGACAATGAACGGAGGAAGGAAAAACACAGATAAAACAAAAAGGTCCATGTGCCTAAAGGCATCCTCCATTCATAAAATGTTTGTAACACCTGGATTTAAACATTTGTAGATTGTAAGTTTGTGGAAAGCAATTCGAGGGAAGTGAATTCCAAAGAGTAGTAGCTCTGGGGATAAATGAATTCTGATAAGCAGAAGTTCTGCATTGTGGAGGAGAAAGTGTAAATTCATGGTCGCTCTCAGCTGCCCTAGTTCTACGGGGAAAGATGTGGAGAGGCGGCACGATTGAAGCAAGTTCCTCGGAACAATTGCTGTGAAAATATCTGTAGAATAATGCAAGGGATGCAACATTTCTTCGTATGGATAATGTAGGAAGGTCCTGTGTGATTGCAGGGTTATTGATTAATCTAATAGCTTTATTTTGAATTTTGTCCAACTGCCTCAATGCAACCACTCCACTTCCACCCCACAGAGGTGAACAGTAATCCATCTGAGAACGCACATGACTTTTATATATTACGGCCAACTGCTCGTCAGTGAAGAATTCTCGAACTCTGTACAGGAGTCCCAGTTTTTTAGAGGCATTCTTAGCAATGCTACTAACATAATGTGTCCAGCTCAAGTTAGTAGTTAATGTTACACCAAGAATGTCAATACTAGGGAAAGTGGGAATATTTACATCATTAAAAAATATATGGGAGTCAGTGAGATTCTGTCGGTTAGAAAATTGAATGTACTTGGTTTTCTGTGCATTAAAGGAAACTAGATTCTCTTGTCCCCATTCATTAATTCTAGAAAGGTCCTGGTTCAGAGAAATTGCAGTGTTTATTTTTGAATTTATAAGATCGGGTTGGGTGAAAGAATTGGTAAATGTGAAGGAACTGGGGAGTGTTGAGTCATCTGCGTAGGAATGTATTGGATTATGAGTGGTAGATATGAGATCATTGATATGAATGAGGAACAGAGTTGGGGCCAAAACTGATCCCTGGGGAACACCAGCATTTATTGAGTGAAATTGAGAATAAAGGCCATCTACCATTACACGTATTTTTCTGTTATGAAGATAAGAAGAAATTAGTGGAACTAATGATGCAAGGCCGTAGTGTGACATCTTCGACAATAAGGATTGATGCCAGACTCTATCAAATGCCTTTGATATATCCAGTGCTATTGTATGTGTTTCTCCATGTTGGTCTGTAGCTTGGTTGATTTGATGCGTAAGAAGGCAAAGAATGTCTGCAGTTGATCGACATCGTCTAAAATCATATTGCCTATCACTGATTAATTTATTATTCTCCAGATGCTTAATTATGTGATTATTTAATATAATTTCAAAGACTTTGCCAAGAGTGGAAGTTATAGCTATTGGTCTGTAGTTTGATGGATCTGAAGAGGCACCTTTTTTAGGAACTGGATGGATGTTTGCTTCTTTCCAGGGTACTGGGAAGCATGAGGTATGAGTACACAGACGGAATTTTTTTGCCAATACAGGAGCGAGCACCAAGGAGCAATTCTTAAGTACTATTGGAGGAATTTCATCTGGACCAGGAGCCTTATCTACAGAGAGATTCTGCAAAATAGTTTTGACATGTCTGGTGTGGATCTTAAGTGAGGGAATTTCAGGCGAATTAAAATTAAGTACAGGGACATCTTGATTTATTTCATCTAAGGTTGAGTTGGTGGAGAAAATATCCGCAAGAAGGTTAGCTTTACCTCGTGGGTCACTTACAAGATTGCCAGTCGGAGATTTTAATGGTGGAATGGATGAAGCAGTAGTGAAGTTGGATTTGAATGAGTTAAGAGTAGACCAAAATATTTTGTTATCATTTGGATTATTTAGAAGTTTATATACCTGCTTATGGAGAAAGTTTGATTTAGTTAGGTTTAATACAGTTTTGGCATGATTTCTGATGTTTCTAAAGTAATTAAAGGCTTCATGTGTTTTTGATCTTGTGTATGCATTGTAGGCTATTGCTTTTTGTTCAGTTACTCTAGCACAATTATGGTCAAACCATTTAGGTGAATTAGATCTTTTACTGTACTTTTGATGAGGAATAAAAGTTTCCATTCCAATTTTTACAAAATCTTGTATGTGGCTCAAGGTGGAGTGTGCATCATTAGAAAAGAAAGAGGTCCAGGGAATATCAATAAAGAAACCCTGAAGACCCTCCCAGTCTGCCCTATCGTAATGCCATTTAGTCACCAAAACAGGTTCAGAGTGGGAAGGTGTGGTAGGTGATAGACAGGTGGCCTGTATCAGACAGTGATCAGAAGATCCAAGTGGGGACCTCACTGTAACATCATAATTTTCTGAATTGGTTGTTAAAAATAAGTCCAGTAGGTGGGAATTATGATTAGGATTATCTGGTACACGGGTGGGTTGGTTGACTAGTTGAGTGAGATTAAATGAGTCTGCAAATAGCTCACATTCAAGACCAGCATCATCAGTCCTGGCTGAATGAGTGAGCCATTCAACATTATGGACATTAAAATCACCCAACACAGTGATTTCAGAAGAAGCATTTAAGTTGAGGACACTGAGTTGTGAGGACAGAGAATCAAAAAGACTTTGCTCTGGAGGAGTATTTGGGGAACGGTAGATGCAACATATGTATTTATGTATATGTATTGACGGAGAGAACCACTGATTAATATGAAAATTGGCAGTATGTCATTGATGGAGGAGCCACTAATATATATATTAATGATTAGGCCTACATCATAATGCTAAAAGATGAAAACTACATACTGACTTTTAATACTAGAATTTATATCAATCATTATCAGCAATTATCAAATATGAGATACATTTGGTACATTACCAAGAGCAGGTCCTAAGTTAAGTTCTGTAGCCCTGGTGCCATGAGTGCCAGCTCCAGAGTCTTGACCAGAGCCCATCCTGCTAACTTCCCTGGAGGTGGACGGCTGTACCTCCATGTCACAGATGGCGGGGCTGGAGGTGGAGCTGGTCAGAGCCGACGGTTTGGTTCCAGGGCACTTGCAAAATGCAACAGACGACTGGGTGTTGAGCACAGCAGAGGGACTTGGCTGGGATTGTGATGCACCATCCTCCTCCTTTGGTTGCCTCATGGTATGATCTGGATGTGGCTGGGTATGGGTACCTTCTTGATGTGGGTTATGGTCTGGATGTGACTGGGTAAGGGTAACTTCTTGATGTGTGTTCTGGTGTGACTGGTGAGACTCTGGGTGGGTATGTTCAGGAACAGTAAAATCTCGGTCGACCTCATCCCCCACATCAAGGCTGATAAGCCCGCTGGCTGCACCTTGACCAGAGTACGAGAGATTCACAGACGGTTCCACCTGGTGTCTGGTTCAAAGAAAAGTACACCACTTCATGAAACTAGAAGCAAAACATTGTCATTAAAGTGCTCATTATCAAATAGTATATGTATTAACAAAATAATAATAATAAATTAAGGAACACCCCGTTCTTAACATTAATCCTCCGTGGTGTCCCGAGTTCGAATCCCGGGAGGATCATATGCTTTCATTGGTATATTCTAGTGCATTGGGGTTTGTAATGGAGGATTAATGTTAACACTCTCACGTCCTTGACGCAATTTTGAGCCTATTAGGGATACTTTAAAGCCTTTGTTACCGTCAGGGGTATTTATAAACCTTTAGTTTATTTACTTCAACCTCTGCAGTTGTCTTTGAGTTAGCTGTGGGCAGAAAACTAATTTTGGAGAGGTAATTATATGAGTGAGAGTAAGCTATTTCTTATTGCTAATCTGGCAACCTCTGCGTCATAAGGATGTGAGAGGGTTAAGAACGGGGTGTTCCTTAATTTATTATTATTATTTTTTTAATACATTACAGGTTTGAAACCCCGAAGGGAAGGAAGGAAAACCATATATTTAGTAGTGGTTCCGTAGTCAATGACGTGAGAGCCTAATTACATATTAGGGCCCCATGGGGCACCCGGAGAATGCTTAACGCAACCCGAATATATTGAAAGAACATCCTAGGGGATACCCCTTACATAGTTCCTAGGGAACGTCATCGAAATGGATACCACGTAGAAATGAAGAAATTAAAGATAGTATAATGACCTGAACGGACGTGTTTTTATTTAGTCCCTGTGACCACCTCGTGTCTCTCCATATAGCCCAGTGAGTTGATATTACATTATAACAATAGGAGGCACCTAGATATGATACTATATTGAACGAGGTGTACTTACAGGTTGTATGGTTCGGTCCGACCGCAGCTGTCTGACGACTTACAGGGTGCCATCGCCTCTTCAGGCCATCTTGTTTTATTTTAAATTTTTCCTTGTGTTATTATATATTTAGGCTTTTCTAGCTTAGCTCGTTAGTCTTGCCTCCTGTGTATAGTTCAAATTTTGTAACTAGGATAGTTAGTCCTTGTTTTTCCTTGTGCAGCGTCTAGACTCAGCCGTTCGTACTGTTATGCGTGTTTGACCCCGATATATGTGTAACTCTTTTTGTTTTATATATTAGTTTTAAAGTTCCATTGCCTATTTTGGATCCCACGGAGACCCGTCATAACATTGACGCAAGGAAAAGAATAAGTTGTTCTCTCTTACACACTATATTTATTAGTGGCCCCTCCATCATTGACGATTATGCCTATTACATAAGGCTACCTCTTCAAACGCCCATAAGCGCAGTTTGAAACTACCGCCGCAGAGCTCAGAGGAACCTTCATCATAAGCACACGCTAAATCACTCGTGGTTCGTCTTTATGATTGGGTTCTCACTACGAAAAAAACTTCGTAACAAATAAAAATAAAATAAGAATAAATATTCATAAGCTTTACATATTCCGTGGATGTACTTCTGTGGATTCTTGGACCAGACGCTGACTAGCGCATTATTCCACCTTCCTTGCTCTGCGTTCAACCCACCCGGACGTGTCCCCCACAGTGCATTTGATTCCGCATTCTTGCGTCCCTAGTGAGTTTTTTCTCATTTGTTTACTCTGGGATGTCTTGAGTAAGGTTAGGATTAGCTTAGCGGGGGTGTCATGGGTGGTTTTCTCGCAGAACAAGTGTATTTTGGGTCGTTTTGTTGGGGCGTCTATTTCGGACGGACCCTCATGGCCGAGTTGAGGACGCTCTGAAACGTTTTTCGTGTTTAGCCATCTTTAGTCCTAGCTGGTTAGGAGGCTGTAACTACGCGATGTCGGGCTTCTAGCTATCTTTCAGATGGAGTAGCCTATGTTATTTGTACTGACGTTCCTGGTGTATTTTTCTTCACTTAGTGGAGTTCTTTCTGGGTCCCGAGTCAGTGTTACCCTTACCCGGGTGTTTTCTACGATTTTGATGTGGCGGCTGTTCCAGTTTTGGTGGGATGGAGTGCTTTTCGATGGTGTTTCGACGTCATTAAGTGGTTTTTTTCCGTTTTCACCAGGCCTAGCCAGCCACTCGTAGTTTTTTCACATATGCAAGTGTTTTCATTGTTTATTATAATAAAAATTTATTCATGTGCCATGTGTGTCCTGGATTAGTTGTGATTGGCTGATCCAGGAGCTTCGGACTGTGGGTCTGATTATGTTTATCAGACTGCGTTCTGTTTGGTGTGGGTTGCCTTTCCGGCAGTTTTTCTCGATTGCTCCGAGAAAGCCGTTTTGTTTACCGAGTTTTAGTCAGGATGGCTAAAATAGGTAAGTTACCCCGGCGAGTTTGGTAGCTTGAGGGCTCATCAGAAACTGCGTTTTCTGTGGTCGAGCCTGTGATCAGGCTTCCTGTGTTATTCCCGGTGAGGTGGGCTCCACACATTTATCTAGGTGATCATGCTGACACCTGTTGGATATGGTTTTTTCGGCTTTTCAAAGCCATTGAAACAATGCTGTTTGTTTGTTTGGTCTTTCCCTTCCGGCGACCTTTTTACAAAGAGGTCTGAGGCAGGTACAATTGGTTTGACATTGCATATAAAACCCGGCGGTTGTACCTTCGGGTGGTTATATTAACGGATTTGCAATTCGCGATAATTTGCCAAACAATTGATTGATACAATAGGGTATGACGGCCTTCAAGACGGCGATCTATGAGGGCTTCTGGGAGAAGCCGGATTAGAGATTAAGATAGGCTTAGACTTTTTATGGGATAAAAAGATGCCTGAATCTTACTAGTGTTTCAAGTGTAAAGGGATACTTGAAAGACTTCATCTTTAATAAAGATATGCTTCATCTTTATGAGGATTTAGAAGATATGCTTAAATCTTTTGGACAGGTAAAGATATGCTGAAATCTTTAATATGAAACTAAAGGAAAACAAAAAGTAGTGGTGGAGTGCTACGGTTCGTTGACCGGCGGATTTGAGGCACATGTTTTGTACCATTTTGGGGTAACCTTATGAGCATTAATTCCTGGAAATTTCTCTTTCCAGGGTGGAGTACCGGCGTTGCGCCAGGTGACCAGGTAGTTCCCGGGGGCGGGGTAGATTTCCCCCAGTCTCTGTCATGTCGGCACTTGAACCTCTCATTGCTTTATGTTCAACGCCGTTATGCTCAGGTATCCCTATTTTTGCTCACAAGCTCTGCATTAAATGTGTTAAATGCCTAGATCGGTCACGGGGGATATGGGTGACAAAGAATTGCACTATTTGTAACCTCGTAAGTGTTAAAGTTCTAATTCAGAAAGATAATACTGCGGCGGTGGCTTTACAAGAAGTGAAACAACTTCTCGCTACTTACTCAACGAATGTAGCACATAAAGCATTGCAATGTGATAACCTTGAGCTATGGGAGCTTTTAATTATCAAACATACCCCCCCTCAGTATAAGATACGTGCACGTAAGACCTCAGAGACTGGGCGGGGACAAGTTGCCACACCCTCCCCCGGCAAGTCTAAGAGGCCTCGCTCACCGTCACCCTCGGCAACGGAGACGAGGTCCACATCAAGGTCACCACTGAGGAAGCAGGTGACAGATTCGGGCCACTCTGCTTCACCTTCAAAGAAGAAGAAAAAGGAAGCGAGAGGGGGATCTAAAGACATTACTAGTACTAAGCATAAGTCAAGTAAGAGTCATAAATCATCCAAAAGGGATCCTCCGGCGTGAAAGGACTCACGGCTGTCGCCGGAGCCTGGTACCCCGCTTTCTGCCTCTACCCCCACCAAGTCTAACGTCCAATCTGACAGGTCGGGGGTGGAGTCAGAGAATGTGGTGGAGGATGCCCCGGCGGACATTTCATTACCTGATATTCATGCTTTTTCTACCAGGTCACGTGTGTCAGCCTCAGATTTAGAAGTGTCTTACAGAAACTATAAACCTCTAGGGGGCTCGGGTGAGGGCTCTCAATCGGAGAGTATACCAAGCTCGCAAGCGAGTGACAGCCACAGCCAAGGTGTATGGCGATACTCACAGTCCTGGCAGGACAGAACACATCCCTTTGTGACTCAAGTAGTGGCTGACGTCTACCGGGATGCCGATGTACCATCTTCTATCCCAGATTTAACATGGCAGCATGTGGAGGTCCCGGCTTCGGCGGGATCTTCCCATGATAGGCCAGACTTAACGGATGAAGAACAACGATCTCTGGTCTCAGAGATGGAGGTTGAAGAGTCGTCACCTTCTAGACGACTCTCAGGGTACTGTCGAATCTCCACGGAGTTCGTCATCGGCTAGGTATGTAACGGCAGAAGAGATTGATGGATTACTATTGAATGCACTTAATAGGTTCTTTGGCCCTACGCCAGAAACTCCTACAGTTGGTACGGGAGCTCCCGCGACGTCGACGAATGTGCGACCTCTGGCTACATCCATTGCTTTAGCTAAAATACCTAACCCCCCTCTTGTGTCAGATCCAAGTTCCAATGTGCCAGGCACAGCAGCTCTCACTACTTCCAATGTGCGAGTCATATCAGACATAACTCCCCCTCCTTTAGACAAGGCGCCAGTCAAAAAGGAGCTATGCCTCTTTTATATGGGCCTGATGAGTCATGGGTAGCAATGTTACCAACTAAGCCAGAGGCAGCACAAGCTACTATTTCGGGGGAGCTCCCTGTACCACATGAGTGGGTAATCCAAGGTAATAAGTCTAGAAAACTCAGAGCTTTGGATAGTCAAGGAAATGTTTTGGATGTTCAGATTAAGGCCATTCCAAGTTATTATAACCATGACTTTTTTGTGTATGCATCAACACCAGCCCTACCCCCTGCCTCAGCTTCAAAGCTTTTTTCTGACTGGACTAAGAGTGACGGCTTTAACGACGTCAAGGTACTTTCTGCTTTGACGCCGGAGTTGGATATGTTTCCGATCACAGACTCAGCCTCTAATCCAGTTTTGCAGGTGGGGCAGTTGGGTACGGGACCTTGGGTGGAATGGGAGACAGAGGCTCAAAATTTTGCCACTACTTTCACGTCAAAATCTTCCCACCAAATCCCTCAAGAACACCATTCTTGGTTCTCTCTTCCGGTTTATAGTGCCGGCGGAGTCCCCTCTGCTTTGTTTGATTTCTTGGCTGCCCCTAAAATCAATTTGTACGAATTAAAAGATCCTTTTAGCACGCCTTCCTCAGCTCACCTAGACCGCGAGTTTAGGTTAAGAGGATAAGCGTTTAGACTGTTTTCGCAATATGTTGTTACCCAGCAAATAACAAAGTCTCTGTTACGCTCTTCTCAGGCAATAGAAGCCGCGGAAGTCAAGAAAGCCATTGAGCTTGCCTGGCCCTTGCTTCTCCAGACTTTAGGAGATATTCGGACGGCCTTATTAGAGGCGGTTCGAGCAAGGCAGGATCTGCGGATGTTCTTAGTGAAGAATCTTCCTGACCGTATTGCAAGCCAAGTAGTTCTGTTTCCAGTTCTAACTCCTTCTTTGATTTCAGCAGCAGTTTGGAAGACTGTTTTCAATATGGCACAAGCATTCAAACAAAGTCCCTCTCAACCTAAGAAACCTACCTTCACTTTCCCTAAACCCAAACCAGTTTCGAAAGTTCAAGCTAGTGGGTATAAGCCTTTTCATCAGCCAAAGTCCCCTTCCACCCAGGGTCAGGCTCAGTTCAGGTATAAACAGGGTAGCTTCTCAGGTAAAGGCCACAAGTTTCACCAACGACCAGGTCAGGGCCCGCATCCAGCCAAACCCGGCCAGTCGTCCAAGGGTACACCTCCACCAGCAAAAAACTAAGGTCTCTCTCACTCCCGGGGCCATTCAAAGGCGTCTTGGAAACGAGGGTAGTCCAGCCGGCGAACCCCAGTCTGCTAACTGGGTCCTTCCGGGCGTGTCATCAGGCATGGCCTTTAAGAACATGGGCGAGGACTTTGGTACGCAAAGGCATCACTTGGCAGTGGCTCCGGCGACCTCGCTTACGTCAGCCGACAACGGCCAATCATGTTTCTTTAGAGGTGGAGTCACTAGTTCAGGAGATGATTACCAAGGGGGTCATTATCCCCGTCCCCCCGACTTACCCGGTGTTTACGTCCAAACTCTTTCTAGTACCAAAAAGGGACAGTATTCAAATGAGACCGGTCGTAGACCTGTCTTATTTGAATCTCCACATTCACAACGTGTCCTTCAGGATGCTGACAGTGAATCAAATCAGGCTAACACTTCCGCCGGGAGGGTAGATGTGTTCATTAGACCTGACAGACGCGTATTGGCATGTCCCGGTCAACAAGAGATTTCAAAAATTTCTGGCGTTAAGAATAATGCATCAGAATTTCAAAGGATGCCGTTTGGGTTGAACCTAGCGCCGCGCATCTTCACAAAATTAGTCCGGCAAGCCCTGATGCCCATTTTAGAACAAGGGATCAGGATCTTGTGGTATCTGGACGACTGGCTGGTGGTGGCAGAGACAGAAAAGTTATGCAACACTCATGTCAACATTACGTTAAACCATGGCAAATCTCTAGGATTCAAGGTCAACTTGGTAAAGTCAAACCTTGTTCCCTCACGAGTAATTCAGTGGATAGGGCTGGTCTGGGACACAGCATCTCTCACTCTGAGTCAGAGTGTGGACAATCGAAACAGATTTCGCAAGAAACTGTTTATGTTTCTCCACAGTCTGACTACGACACAGAGACTCTGGGAATCTCTAGTCGGTTCTCTCAACTGGGTTCAACTAACTGTGAAGTTGGGCCGGTTGAAAGTCAAACGTTTAATCTTGGAGGGCAACAAATATTTCCCACTCTTACCGGCGGGAAAATTATGGCCTATCCCAACATTAATACACAGCTTACTAGCGGTCTGGGCGATGAGGGAAATGTTGCACTCAGTCATGTCATGGACCTCTCCTCCGCCGACGGTATGGGTGGACACGGATGCGTCAGGGACGATAGGTTGGGGCTTTCAGTCAAACCTCGGGCATCAGGGTCAAGGGCTTTGGTCCCCTTCAGAAACCTCTCACATAAATGTAAAAGAGTTACTAGTCTCTTGTATTTCCTTCAGGTTCACGGCTCTACTTTACGGGAAAAGTCGGTGGCCTTCAGGATGGACAATCTCAATGCACACTGCATTCAGAAACAAGGGTCAACGAGGTCTCGGAAGTTGCTAGACGTGTCAGAATTTTTTTTTGTGCTAGCCAACAAGCTGCACATTCATCTTCATGCATCATATCTCCCAGGCGTAGCAAACGTCTGGGCAGACGCGCTGTCTCGGAGACAGAGCACAACAGCAGAGTGGGCACTCAAGCAAAACATTTT
The DNA here is from genome assembly GCA_032716605.1 of Paralithodes platypus. Lineage (NCBI taxonomy): Eukaryota > Metazoa > Arthropoda > Malacostraca > Decapoda > Lithodidae > Paralithodes > Paralithodes platypus. The sequence goes on from CM064509.1 coordinate 6,141,692, forward strand.
CGATCAAATGATTGCAGAGCCTTACCGTCCACAAGTGGATCTGTTTGCATCAGAGGAGAATCACAAACTCCCTCGGTACCTCACACGCCGGACATTAACGCCGGCGGGGGGGCCCGACGCATTGGTGACGGATTGGAACAGGTGGAGTTCCATTTATCTGTTTCCGCCACCAGACGCTTCTCTAATGTGCCACGTAGTCAACAAACTACAGGATTATCGAGGCGTAGTCTCGTTAATCGCGCCCCTGTGGCCGACGCAGTTGTGGTACAAGCAATTGAGAATGTGGTGCCCGAACCCGGTGTCGCTCCCGGTCGGGTATTTCCACTTAGACACGATTGGCAACCTAAAGACCTCGCTGACTTTTGCATTGTGGACATTCAGGAGGCCAAGTGGCTAACGCCGTATGGTAGAAACGTGACAGATAAATTTATGAATCAGTACACACAATCTACCAAGAGGCAATATCAATCTCATTGGCAGTCCTTTACTTCTTGGATAGTTAGAACAGAACAGACAGTACCTTCGGTGGCATTAGTTTTTAATTATTTAAACTATTTGTTTGAACAGAAACGTCTATCTGTAGTGACTCTAAAAAATCACTTAACAGCTATCAGGGTGCCATTCTTTGACCTTACAGGTCTAACCATACCACAAGCGGAAGAAACAGGTTTAATGAGAGCATGCTTCAAACTCCGCCCACCTCCCCGTCAGCTCATGCCTACCTGGTCTCTTGACAAAGCGTTATTTATTAGTGGCCCCTCCATCATTGACGAACATGCCTATTACATAAGGCACCCTCTTCAAACACTCATCCGCCGTAGTTTGAATCTACCGCGCAGAGCATAAAAAATTTGAGGAGCCTTCATCATGAGCGCACGCAACCTCACTCATGGCTTCAGTCATTATGAATTGGGTTCTCACTACGAAAAAACTTTGTAAAAAATAAAAACAAAAAGAAAATAAGAATAACTATTCAATAAGCTTTCCAAAATATCGTGGATGTACTTGTGTGGATCTTTGACCAGACGCTGACTCGGGCGTCATTCTTCCTTCTCTGCTCTGCGCTCAGCCTGCCCGGACGTGTCTCCCCACGCTCCGCTGGTTCCGCATTTGTTGCGTCCCTAGTGAGTTTTTTCTCATTTGTTTACTCCGGGATGTATCGAGTAAGGTTAGGATATGCGTAGCAGGAGTGTCCTGGGCTAGTTGCCTGCAGTGCAGTGTATTTTGGGTCGTGTGTTTGGGGCATCTATTTCGGGTGTACCCTCGTGGTCCTGTTGTGGACATGTGAACTTTTTCACAGTTAGCTAGCTTTGTGATGCAGGCGGCTTTCATTACGCGTTATTATTGCTTCCTTTTATCTTTCTGATGAGGTAGCTTATTTTGGCTGACGTTCCCAGCGTATTTTTCTTCACTTAGTGAAGTTTTTGCTGGGTCCCGAGTCAGTTCTTCCCTTTGCCGGAAGTGTTGCTACAGTGGTGTGTTGGCGGTGGTTCCTGTTGTGATATAATTCAGTGCTTTTTGTTTATATTCCGACATGTTTACTTTTATCCGTCTGCCTAGGCCTAGCCAGCCTCTCGTAGCTTTGCCACATGTACAAGTGTTATTGATTTATTTTATAAATATGTACTACTGTGTCATGTGTGTCCTGGTTTAGTTGTGTATTGGCTAATTCCACGGACTATTTATGTGTCCTGGGATAGTTGTGTATTGGCTATTTCCACGGACTATTTGTGGGCCCGGCGTTAGTTGTGTTTTGGCTAACGCCTCGGTCCGGCGTTGCGTTCGGATGGTATCTGGACGGGGTGGGTTACTTTCCGGCGGGTTTTTCTCGGTTACACCGTGAAAAACCCGGCTGGTTGCCGAGTTTTGGCCACGCGTGGTTTTAAAAACAGGCTTGTTTCCCCGGCGGTTGGGTGTCTGTGGCTCTCCAGGACTGCGTCTCTGGTGCCTGTGTCAGGCTCCTTATGATTCCCGGCAGAATGGTTGTACCCATCTAACAGTGTTCATGCGGACACGTGTTGTATGTAGTTTTTCCCGGTTTTGCAAAGCCAATAAAAAACTAAGCTGTTGTTGTTTGTCTTTCCTCCCCGGCGATCTTTTACAAAGAAGTGGGGATCGGAACAATTGGGGTTAACTTTATAAACGTAAAATCACACCCGGCGGGTGCATCCTGGAAGGGTGGGATAAACGAATTTGCAAAATTCAGTTTAGTTGACCAGACAATTGAGGGATGCATTGTGTATCACCGCCTTCAACATACGGCGTTTTTGGGCACAATTGGGGTTAACGTTTTTTAACTTAACCCTCTCCGACATATGACGCAATTTTGAGCCTATTAGGGATACTTTAAAGCCTTTATTACCATCAGGGTTTTTTACAAACCTTTATTTTAGTTACTTCAACCTCTGCAGTTGTCTTTGAGTTAGATGTGGGCAGAAAACTAATTTTGGAGAGGTAATTATAAGAGTGAGAGAACTCTATTTCTTATTGCTAATCTGGCAACCTCTGCGTCATATATGTCTGAAGGGGTTAAATTCACACCCGGCGGGTGCTCCTTGGAAGGGTGGGAATAACGAATTTACAATTCAGTTAGTTAACCAGACAATTGAGGGATACGTTTTGTATCGCCGCCTTCAACATACGGCGATCTAAAGGACACTTCGGGAGAAGTCTGATCTCGTATATTTGTCAGGCTCCCCAGTTTTTGATCTGCGAGATAATTCGGGGGCCGGTGTCTTTTTAGTTTTTTTTTTCCTGCATTGAATCTTGAAACAAACTTCACCGGAAAGACTAAATCAGTTATAAACGCCATGCTGGTCTTTATATTATGTCAGAGGGTATTCATAAATCTTTTGGACAAGTTAAGATATTCTGAAATCTTTTACTTAGGAACCCCACCGCGTAGCGAGCTGTCGTCGTTGAGTATTACGTCTCGTTACCCGGCGGGTTATTTTAACACTTGTGTGCGAACATGTTGGGTTAACCTTATGAGCATTAACTCCTGGAAATTTTCTTTTTTTCCAGAGCTGGGTCCCGGCGGGTCTATACAGAACCTGGAGTAAGTTTCCCACCAGTCTCTGTCATGGCTACCTTTGCCCCTGTCTTTGCTTTGTGCATTACGCGCACCTGTTCAGGTATCCCTATCTTTGCACACACCCTTTGCATTAAATGTGTTAAATGTCTCGACCGCTCAAGGGGTCTGTGGGTTATGAGGAACTGTACCTTTTGCTCTCAATTAAGCCATAAAGTGCTTCAAGATAATGATAAGACCGCAGCGGTCGCTTTACGGAGGTCAGGCAGCAGATGACCACTTATACTACTACCGTGGCTCATAAGTCACTTCAATGCGATAACCTCCCGCTTTGGGATAAGTTACTAATTGAGCACCCCCCCCATTAAACGTCCCTCTAGAGTAACTGTACGAAGGTCGGCAGAGACTGGACAGGGTCTTACACTTTCTCCAGCTCCAAGCACTTCTAAGAGACAGCGAGAACCTACGCCCCCGGTGGCGGCGTCACGGTCGCGATCCAGGTCCAGGTCCCCTCTTCGGCAGCAGCCGCCTAGTCTCTCGTCTTCGCCGGCGAGTAAGAAGAGCAAGACAGAGGGGTCCACCAGTGGTTATAGCGAGAAATCGTCTCAAAGTCCAAAGGAAGTTCTAGGTCGCACCGTAGCCATAAATCTTCTAGAAAAGACTCACATGATCGAAAGGCCTCCCGGCGTTCACCGGAGTCTAGTGCCTCTCATCATACCTCTCACCCCGACAAAACTAGTATTCAATCGGATGAGGCTAGTGTAGTGTCAGCAACCAAAGATAGTTTGCCAATTAGTATTCTAACCTTAGAATTGGAGAGTTCGGTGGACAGTGATCGTCCTATTGAGAGTGTATCAGACTCCCAAGGGAGTACAGGCCAAGGCCTAGGTGTATGGCGGTATTCTCGACCAGGGACTGAAAGCCCACGTCTGGCTCAAGATACACAAACAGTGGCTGATGTCCACCGGGACGCGGCGATTCCATCATCCATTCCAAACTTGTCTTGGCAACACGACGAGACTCCGGCTTCGGCGGAATCCTCTCACGGGGAGCCCGATGACAAAGACGAAGTATCTATTATGTCGGACATGGAAGTGCAAGAGTCGGGTTCAGTTTTAGACGACACACAGGATTGGAATGATTCACCTTTGAGTTCATCATCGAATAAATTTGTCTCGGCGGAGGAAATAGATGGGTTACTGGTTAATGCTTTAACTAAATGTTTTGGCCAACAGCCGGAAACTCCTACAGTGATCCTGGGAGCTTCCATGACAAGTTCTATTGTACGGCCTCTGATGACTTCTATTGCTTTGACTAAGAGTCCTCACCATCCCTCTATATCACCATCTGTGGTCACTAGGCCTGCTTCGGCGGCACTGACTACTTCTAATGTAAGGGTGATAACGGATGTCAATCCGCCCCCTTTAGATAAAGCACCAATAAGAAAGGTAGCAATGCCCCTATTGTACGGCCCCGACGAGTCATGGGTACAATTGATCCCCACTAAACCAGAGCTCGCTAAACCTACCTTGTCAGGGGAACTTCCAGTGCCACGAGAGTGGGTCATCCAAGGCAATAAATCTAAAAAATTACGGGCCTTGGATACTTTGGGGAATGTACTAGACGTTAATGTTAAGGCCATTCCTAACTATTATCACCAGGAATATTTTGTATATACTGCTACACCTGCCCTGCCCCCTGCCTCAGCTTCGAAACTGTTTTCTGACTGGTCCAAGCATGATGGTTTTAATGACATAAAAACACTGTCAGCTCTCACTCCAGAATTAGATTTGCAAACTGTCACGGACACAGCCGCTAATCCAGTGTTGAAGGTGGGGCAGTTGGGCCCGGGACCTTAGGTGGAATGGGAGACGGAGGCTCAAAACTTTGCGACCACCTTCACCTCAAAATCTTCCCACCAAATCCCTCAGGATAGTCATTCTTGGTTCTCTATGCCAGTGTGTTCTGCCGGCGGAGTCCCTTCGGCTTTGTTTGCTTTCTTAACTGCCCCCAAACTCAATCTATGTGAACTCAAGGACCCTTTCTCTACTCCTTCTCCAACTCACCTAGACCGGGAATTTAAGCTACGGGGAAAAGCGAATAGACTTTTCTCCCAGTACGTTGTGACGCACCAGGTGGCGAAATCGATGCTCCGATCCACTCAGGCAATCGCAGACGCGGATGCCAGAAGATCGGTTGAATTGTCTCGGCGATTGCTCCTTCAAATGTCAATTCAGTCATTGGGTGATATCCGCACAGCCTTACTTGAGGCAGTACGAGCGAGACAAGATCTCAGGATGTCCTTGGTGCGGAAACTTCCTGATCGAATTGCGAATCAGGTGGTCATGTCACCAGTGCTAACTCCCTCTTTAATGTCCCCTGATGTGTGGAGAACGGTGTTCAATATGGCTCAGGCCTTTAAACAAAGTCCCACCCCTTCTAAGAAACCTTTTAACTTTCCCAAACCCAAGCCAGTCGCAAGAGCACAGCCGGGGGGATCTAAGCCCTTTCACCTATCTAAGTCCTCCTCCCCCCAAGGTCAGTACAGGTATAAACAGGGTAAGTTTACAGGTCAGAAATGACGAGGCTATAACAAACAAGGTCAAGGCCCGTCTTCTGCCAACGCCGGCCAGCCGGCTAAACGTCCACCACCACCACCTCCACCACCATCAAAAAACTAAAGTCTCTCTCACTCCCGGGGCCGGTCTCAAGGCGGGTGGATCCGAGGGTAGCACAGCCGGCGAACCCTTGTCTGCTAACTGGGTCGTTCCGAACGTGTCACAAAGCATGGCCGTTAAATACTTGGGCAAGGATGGTGGTACGCAAAGGCATCACTTGGCAGTGGCTCCGGCGACCTCGTTTACGTCAGCCGACAACGGCGAATCTAGTTTCATTAGAGGTGGAGTCACTGATCAAGGAAATGATAGCCAAGAATGTCATCATCCCGGTCCCTCAAAATTACCCAGTCTTCACATCCAAGCTATTTTTGGTACCCAAAAGGGACAGTGTTCAGATGAGACCCGTCGTAGACCTGTCTTATCTGAACCTTCACATTCACAACGAGTCATTCAGGATGTTAACAGTGCACCAAATCAGGCTAACACTTCCGCCGGGAGGTTGGATGTGTTCCTTAGACCTGACAGACGCTTATTGGCACGTCTCGGTAAACAAAAAATTTCAAAGATTTCTGGCCTTACGGATCAGGCATCAAAATTATGTTTTCCAGAGGATGCCATTCGGATTGAACCTGGCACCTCGCTTATTCAAAAAATTAGTCCGGCAAGCCCTGATGCCATTGTTAAAACAAGGGATCAGGATTTTGTGGTACCTAGACGACTGGCTAGTGGTGGCAGAGACGGAGCAAGTATGCGTAAATCATGTCAACATAACATTAAAACATGTCAAAACTCTAGGGTTCAAGGTAAATCTGGTAAAGTCAAACCTTGTTCCCTCACGAGTAGTTCAGTGGATAGGGCTGGTTTGGGACACAGCTGCTCTCACTCTGAGTCAGAGTGTGGACAATCGAAACAGGTTTCGCAGGAAACTGTTCCTGTTCCTTCACAGTCTGACTACGACACGGAGAATCTGGGAGTCTCTGGTCGGCTCTCTCAACTGGATTCAACTAACTGTAATGTTGGGCCGGTTGAAAGTAAAGCATTTAATATTGGAGGGCAACAAATATTTTCCACTATTACCGGCGGAAAAATTATGGCCCATACCAAAATTAATCCACACCTTACTAGCGGTCTGGGCGAAGAGGGAAATGTTGCACTCAATAATGTCATGGACCTCTCCTCCGCCGACGGTATGGGTAGACACGGATGCGTCAGGAACGATAGGTTGGGGTTTTAAGTCAAACCAAGGGCACCAGGGTCAAGGGCTTTGGTCCCATTTAGAAATCTCCCACATTAATGTCAAAGAATTACTAGTCCCCTTATATTTCCTTCAGGCTCACGGCTCTACTTTACGGGGCAAGTCGGTGGCCTTCAGAATGGACAATCTGAATGCAGTTCACTGTATTCAGAAACAAGGGTCGACGAGGTCTCGAAAGTTGCTAAACGTGTCAGAAGAGATTTTTATTCTAGCCAACAGGCTGGACATTCATCTTCACGCATCTTATCTCCCAGGCGTAAAAAACGTCTGGGCAGACGCTCTGTCTCGGAGACAGAGCACAACAGTAGAATGGGAGCTCAAGCAACCCATTTTCAACCAAATGATTGCGGAGCTTTACCATCCACAAGTGGATCTGTTTGCGTCCGAGGAGACTCACAAACTCCCAATGTACCTCACCCGCCGGACGATAACGCCGGCAGGGGGGCGAGACGCCCTGGTGACAGACTGGAACAGGTTGAGTTCCATCTATCTGTTTCCGCTGCCAGACGCGTCTCTAATGTACCATGTAGTAAACAAACTACGAGATTATCGGGGCTTAGTCTCGCTAATCGCGCCCCTGTGGCCGGCGCAGTTGTGGTACCAGCAATTGAAAACGTGGTGCCCACACCCGGTGTCGCTCCCGGTCGGGTTTTTCCACTTAGACACGATTGGCAACCTAGCGACCTCGCTGACTTTTGCATTATGGACATTCAGGAGGCCAAGTGGCTAGCACCATATGGTAGAGACGTGACCAATAAATTAATGAATCAATATACTCAGTCTACAAAACGACAGTATCAATCACATTGGCAAGCCTTTACTTCTTGGATCCTGAGGACAGAACAAACTGTGCCCTCAGTGGCGTTAGTTTTTAATTATTTAAATTATCTGTTCGAGCAGAAACGGTTATCTGTGGTAACGTTAAAAAATAACTTAACAGCGATTAGGATGCCCTTTTTCGACCTTACAGGTCTCTCCATACCGGTGGCGGAGGAAACAGGTTTTATGAGAGCATGTTTTAAACTCCGTCCACCTCCCCGTCAGCTCATGCCTACTTGGTCTCAGGACAAAGCATTGTCTTTACTTCATTCCCGTCTGTACCAGAATACTGCAGACTTTACATTAATCTTAAAAAAGGCTGTATTCCTTTTGGCTTTGGCCACCGGGAACAGAGTGTCTGAGCTGGCGGCGATGAGCAACACACCTAATTGCCTCAGGTTTGGTAGGCTTAATGAGTGTATTCACATTGCACCTTCCCCAGGGTTCATAGCCAAGAATGAGCACAGTGAACACGTGTTTTCAGAGTTCACTGTGCCGGCGTTGAAAAGGGGAAAGGTGCACCATAATTTATGTCCAGTGCAGGCTCTAACCAAACATTTGAGAGTAGCTCCTCTAAACCCCCAGGGTGCTTTATGGGTAGCAAGTACGGGTAAGCGATTGCTGAAACGTATATTGGCTTCTCTTTTGGTCGAGGTCATTAAAGAGAGTAATCCCGGCATTGTGGGTAGGGCCCACGATTTACGCAAATGGGCAGCCTCTTTGCGTTTCCTTAAGAATTTTTCTGTGGAAGATATTACGTCCACACATTTGTGGGCCTCTAATCATACGTTTTTTACTAGATACCTGTCAGTAGCTCTAGACAAACCTTCCTTGCCATGTATAGCTTTAAGGCAGAGGGTCTAGGTGGCCCTTAAGTCACTTTTGGTTTAATTTCAAGGAAAAGGGGGGGGGGGGGTGCAGTCAGTGTAACATAGGACACCCTAGACCCCGCCGGAGTATAAGAGCTGTGATACTAGTTATGAGTAGTGTGATATGAACATTTCTCTGTACTATTCAGTGCAGGAAATTGTGCTAGTACAATGATAGTACAAACAACAGTGTTGTTATAGTAGTTTTAGCTGTGAAAGCAATTTAATTTTAAGCATTGGATATATTTTGCAAGATGTATCCACTAATATTATGGGGTTATATGTGCACATGTAAACTTATAAGTTTTTATTTTTCACCACTTATGTTGAGTGGGGTGCCTTTTTAACTTACAGATCTGTTCGCAGAATCTCAAGAGTTAACCCAAATTATCAAGCAGGCTTCTTTGAAGCACGCTCCTGCTTGAACCCCTTTTTTGTATTTATGTGCTACGCCAATAAATATATTTTTTTTTCGAAGTAAGAATACTATGTGGTTGTTTGATTATCTGCTTTTACTAGAGTTATGATATGATTACGAATGTCCCCCTCCAGTCTTAGATATCAGGCATGTTCGTCAATGATGGAGGGGCCACTAATAAATTATAGGTTTGACTCCTGTAAGGAGATAAAGAAAACCTAATATTTAGTAGTGGCCCCGTAATCATTGACGACTGGGGCCCTCCCGACCATCCCCTTCCCATTCGTTGATATATTAAGGATTTTGGTTTACTTGATATGTCAGTGAAGGAAGAATGACGCCCGAGTCAGCATCTGGTCAAAGATCCACACAAGTACATCCACGATATTATGGAAAGCTTATTGAATAGTTATTCTTATTTTCTTTTTCTTTTTATTTTTTACGAAGTTTTTTCGTAGTGAGAACCCAATTCATAATGACTGAAGCCATGAGTGAGGCTGCGTGCGCTCATGATGAAGGCTCCTCAAATTTTGTATGCTCTGCGCGGTAGATTCAAACTACGGCGGATGAGTGTTTGAAGAGGGTGCCTAATGTAATAGGCATATGTTCGTCAATGATTACGGGGCCACTACTAAATATTAGGTTTTCTTTATCTCCTTACAGGAGTCAAACCTATAATCTTTGCTTCATTCCCGTCTGTATTAGAATACGGCAGATTTTGAATTGGTATTAAAAAAGGCTGTGTTCCTTATGGCTTTGGCAACTGGTAACAGGGAGTCTGAGCTGGCGGCGATGAGCAACACCCCTAATTGCATAAGGTTTGGTAGACTAAATTATTGCATTCATATTGCTCCTTCCCCAGGGTTGATCGCCAAGAATGAACACAGTGAACATGTTTTCTCAGAGTTCACGGTGCCGGCATTGAAACGGGGTAAAGTGCACCATAATTTGTGTCCTGTACAAGCTTTAACCAAATATATGAGAGTGGCACCTCTTAACCAACAAGGTGCGTTATGGGTATCGAGTACAGGTAAAAGATTAATGAAACGTAAAATGGCTTCTCTGCTAGTAGAAGTCATTAAAGAGAGTAATCCCGGCATAGTGGGTAGGGCCCACGATTTACGCAAATGGGCAGTATCTTTACGTTTTCTCAACAAAAATTCTGTTGAAGACATAGCTACTACTCAACTATGGGCTTCAAATCATACGTTTTTGACTCGATACCTGTCGGTAGCACTAGACAAACCATCACTGCCATGTGTAGCTTTATGGCAAAGGGTCTAGATGGGTCTCTAAGTCACTAATTGTTTAGGTTAAGAAAGAGGGGGGGGGGGGTGCAGTCAGTGAAACATAAGACACCCTAGACCCCGCCGGAGGATATGTACAGAGTATACGAGCTGTGATACAATGTATAAGTGTTGTGATTAAAATTTCTCTGTAGTAATGACTACGGGAAATGTTGTTGAGGTACAATGGTTGTAGTACAACAATGGTTTCTTTCAGTGGGATACACTGTTGAAGCAATTTAATTTTAAGAGTTCTCGGTAGTTGCAACTACGAGTAGCATTTTAGTAAGTACATCTGCGATAGTACAAGAATTTATTCTATTTTTTGTGTCTAATTTTAAGGAATATACACATTAGAATAATGGGGTTTATATGTGCACATGTAAACATAAAGTTGTATTTGTCACCACTTAATTTAAGTGGGGTGCCTTTAACTTTTAGATCTGTGAACAGATTCTCATTGTTACCATTTTTCCTCAAGCAGGCTTCTTTAAGCACGCCTCTGCTTGTACCCCTTTTTATATGTTGTATAAAGTTTATACATAAATATATATTTTTTTACAAAGTAAGAATACTATGTGGTTGTTTGATTATCTGCCTATTCTATATGCAATGGTTATGATATGATTACGAATGTCCCCCTCCAGTCTTAGGTATCAGGCATAATCGTCAATGATGGAGGGGCCACTAATAAATTATAGGTTTGACTCCTGCAAGGAGATAAAGAAAACCTAATATTTAGTAGTGGCCCCGTAATCATTGACGACTGGGGCCCTCCCGACCATGCCCTTCCCATTCGTTGATGTATTAAGGATTTTGGTATACTTGATATGTCAGTGAAGGTGGAATAATGCGCTAGTCAGAGTCTGGTCCAAGAATCCACAGAAGTACATCCACGGAATATGGAAAGCTTATGAATAGTTATTCTTATTTTATTTTTATTTTTTATTTTTTACGAAGTTCTTTTCGTAGTGAGAACCCAATCATAAAGACGAACCATGAGTGATTTAGCGTGTGCTTATGATGAAGGTTCCTCTGAGCTCTGCGGCGGTAGTTTCAAACTGCGCTTATGGGCGTTTGAAGAGGTAGCCTTATGTAATAGGCATAATCGTCAATGATTACGGGGCCACTACTAAATATTAGGTTTTCTTTATCTCCTTGCAGGAGTCAAACCTATAGTATCAACAGTTACCTATTCTAGTCTATACTGTATGTGCAATACTGTACATTTATGTAATATTTATTGCTAACTTACTACAGTGTACTAAAATATTATTCTAAATCAATTATTGGCATAATACGGGTTTGACAACCCGAAGGGAAGATAGGAAAACTAACTACAGTATTTAGTAATGGTTCCGTAGTCAATGACGTGAGAGCCTTATATATATAAGGGCTCCCCGGAGACCCCCGTGAGGGTTCCGGAGAAAGCATAACGCGACCCAAATATATAAAAAGTACATCCAAGGGTGAAACCCTTTACTTAGTTCCTAGGGAACATCATTAAACAAGGTAACCATTAGAAAAAGAAAGAAATTTTTTATGAGTAAAGATTAGAAACTATGAATGTTGTCTTACTAAATCAACTAGCACGCCGTTATACAGTCCTTCCCTTGCACGCGTCCCCCAGCTGGTCACGCTGGGTTTATACGTCCTTCATAGTACAAAGTTGCGCATGTGCATGGGAAGAGGGAGGAGGGAGGGCCGCTTTACGTCATTGACTACGGAACCATTACTAAATAGTTAGTTTTCCTTCCTTCCCTTCGGGTTGTCAAACCCGTAATTTAGTAATGGTTCTCTCAGTCAATGACGTGAGAGCCTAAGAATACCAAGATCGGTGGTTGGGACATCTCATGCTCAACGTCAAAGACTGAAGAGAACCAAAACTAACGGCTCGTGCTGTTGTAATTAAATAACTAGAATTTAGAAAAAGTGTAAAGTATAAAGGCAGGGTTTCTAAGTAAGCCTTAGGAAGCGATAGAAAGGTAGATAATGATAAGGATGCAGTAAAACTTAATAAAAGAGCCACTATATATTGTAACACATAAGAATTGTACATACTATAGTACTAGAATGATTTGTAAAAAATAAAATCTATTCATACTTATTAAACTCACCAAAAAAAAAAAAAAAAAAAATGTATTTATTAATCTAATATCCTGTACAGTATTAGAAATTAACCCTTAGAGATTATCAATCTTACTAATATTAACATTGAACAACACTTGTGAGAGGTTCTCCAGTTCGGAACACACTCCCCCCCCCCTCCTCTGTTTTGTCCAAAACTCCTAAAAGTAAGTCAGTACTTGGTGAACCTCACACGTACTTGTAACATAAAACATGGAATTATTGCAATAAACAGAGATCAGTTAGGCTTATGCCTAATTCTCATGGCTATGCATGGCACAGTGGGTCTCTTCCAATGAACTGAAAGATATTTGGATAAAAATGTGTGGTGAGATGACCAGACTCTTGTTTGCTTAATGTCTTGGATAGAGTAATTGTTAAGAAATCTGACTGTCATGGCCCACTTTCTCACATCATGGGCCCTTGCTACTGCTGACGGTTCGGCTGTTTTGATAACGTCCAATAGAATTGAAGCAAGCTGTCGTTTAGATAACCTTGATTTGCCATGTGAAGAGATCCATAAATGAGAAGGGTGTAAGGGTGTAGTTGGTTGTACATACTTATACAAAGCCAACACTGGGCCTAGTGCCTGATGTTTATTCTTTTGTTTGAGGGCCATTATATCAAAAGGTGAGAACATATGATCTTCTCTGTCATTCTTGGCTATGAAATCAGGAGCTGGTGTGAGGGTAACAGCACTCAGATCTTTAAATTGTAAGCAGTTCGCAGCTCTAGCCATGGCCGCAAGTTCGGACACTCTATGTGTTGTTGCTAACGAAATTAAGAAAACACATTTAGATAATAACTTGTCATAAGAGGGGTTGACTGTGTATGGTTTAGTACTTAATAGATTTAACACTTCGCCCAGAGACCACTGAGGTAGAATCTGTCTCGCTGGAGCTTGTAATTTAAAACAAGCCGTAATAAAACCTCCTTCATACTTAGGTGGAAGTCTAAGGCCAGTAAGGTCATAGAATGGTTCTTTAATGGCTGAGAGGTGATTGCGAAGTGTGTTAACTGATAGGTGTTTGTCTTCGAAAAGGTAATTTAAGTATTTTAAAATTAAACTTACTGAGGCACTTTGTTGGTTGGATTCTACAATCCACGTTGTAAATTGTTTCCAATGTGACTCATACGGTCTAATTGTGGAAGGTGTAAATTGTTTGGTTAATTTGTCGTGAACGGCTTGGTCATAAGAATTTAGCTATTTGGTTTTGAAAATATTTCGTAACTAAAAC